>LR738712.1:395071398-395150680 GCA_902687465.1 Secale cereale | reverse complement strand
GGGGGGGGGGGAAGGAGATAGCAGTATGGACCAAGTGCTGTTCAAGAAAGAAAGGTCTTGCCGGGAAGTAAACAACCCAATGAAAGCTAAGTTATCAAAGTTTGAGCATTCAAATTTTTAAAAAATTTAGTTATCTTCCTTGAACAACCACACTTTGTATGGAAAACCTGTGCGCGAAGGAGCCTACCCGTAGCTAGCCGCGCCCTTACTTTGTTTCGAGCACGCTCAACGGCTTAAGTGAGCTGCGACAAGTGTCGCGCCCTTACTTCGTTTTCGAGTTCGCTCAGCAATGTAAGTGTGCTGCGACTAGCTGCGGCAAGGTTGCTTGCCGACAAGGTCTTTGCTAGCAGGCTGCTAGGAGTCCCGCACTTAGCGCTCGCGGCAAGGGCCCCTTGCCGGCAAGTTTTCCTAAAAGCGTAGGGTGAAAAGCATACAAAGTGAAGGACCAAAAGCAAGGGAGATAACACTGCATTGATTACCCAAAATAAAAGTATATATTACAAAGATAGCTTGCCGCTGTTCTAATCAACTACTGCCTATGACTTAATTGGCAGCGGCAAAGGAAGCAAGGTGCCTAGTCCCTACGGTCCCCATTGACCCTCTGGATCTTGCCTACCTTGGCTACAATGTGGGCAACTTGGGCCTTCAACGCCTCATGATCAGCCTCGGGCGGCAAGGTGCGGAGGACGTTGACGAGGTTGATGCCGGGGTTGCGATAGACAATCTTCGACAGCACCCGCTCCATGGTGCCCATGCAGAGCCGGCGCGCCTCGTTGGCCAGCTGCTCGGGGATCTTCTCCCGCAGCCGTGCAAGCGCCGGCGCCACCCCCCTGAAGAACAGACTCAGTTTGGCGCTGTGAGGGAGGTTCTCGTCGGGGGAGTACACAAGATGTTTCGCCCTCAATGCCATCATCTCGATGTCGATGTTGGCGGCGGAGGTGACGAGGTCCTCAGTCCATCGCTCCACCATCTGCTGGAATTGGTTCTGCGAGACGGCGGTGCTCTCCAACACGGCCCTCTCGGCGCGGAGGTCGTCCTTCAGCTTCGTCTCGCGGTCCCAGGCAGCGTCAGGCGAGTCAGTAAGGGTGGAGACCTTCAGCTCTAGATCAGCAATGGAGTCCTTGGCATCAGTGAGCTCTTTACCCTTATCGGAGAGGCGGATTTGCAACTCCGAGTTGGTGTGGGCATCCTTCTCCCGCTCCACGTTGAGCGCGGTGACCCTGTCTTCACTGGCCTTCAAGAACAGCTCCAACTGCGCCACTCTGGCCTCCAGATCCTTCTTGGCGGTCTCTGCGGCAGCGGCAACATCCCTCGCCTCCCGCAGAGCCCCGCCAATAGCTTGCTCCCGGGCGATGAGGTCATCCTCGTGGCTGTCGAGGTCGACCTTCTGCTGGTTGAGCGCCCCTTCCCGCCGAGACAGCTCTTCGGCGGCCAGACGCTGCTGCTCCTCGACCTCGGCCTTTTCGAGCACGAATGCTTGCTGCGCCCCGGCAAGCTCCTCGCGCTCCTCCGCCAAGTTTCGGAGGGCCGCCTGGTTGGCAGCACAGAGCTCCGCGGCGCGCTTCTCCAGGTCAGCGCTAGCCTTGGCAGCCAGAGCCTCCCGAGACTCCAACTTCGCCTGCCTGGCCCGGTACAAGGCCAGGAGCCGGCGAAGGAGTCGCTCCTCTTCGGGCTCGTCGCTGCTTCCGGGCGCGTCTACAACCTTCAAACCGGCGGAGGCGAGGACTTCTCCGTCAAACATCTCTCCCTCCGCGGGTGCCCTTGACGAGGACGCCCACGGGACTTGAATGAACACCCCGTTGGCGGCCTCCAGATAAACGCCTGCCCCAGGCGCGGAGGCGGAAGGGTCGGCGGCCGGTGCAGCGTCCGGCGCTCCCACGGCCTCCGGGCCAGCGGTATGGTCGCCGGTCCCTTCCCCAGCCGCCGCGTCGGTGGTTGGGGAAGTCTCCTCGGCAGCTGGCTCGTCGGCGCCGACCGTTCCTTCCGCGGCGGTGCCGTCGCCAGCCTCGCTGTGCGCCTCCTCCTCGACGATGGTTTCTGTCTCCATCGGCTCCGGAGCGGGCGGGTCTGACAACAGAAGAAAAAGAAAAGAAAAATTTGTCAAGCAAATATCCAAAAAGAAGAATTCGAGAAGAAGAAACTACAAGGGCTTACCTGCGCGGGCCTCTTCGATGACGGGGTCCCTCGCCAGGGAGTTATCCCTTGGCGGCGTAGAAGAAGCCCCCGCCGGCGGAGGGCCTCCGGTGCCCTCCCTTGGTGGGGAATCCGCCCTTGTCGGGGTGCTCGCCCTTGGCGGGGTACTCGCCCTTGGCGGAGTACCCCTCCTTGGCGGAGCACCGTCCCTCGCCGGGGAGCTCGTCCTTGGCAGGGAGGGTGGAGCAAGTGGCTCGTCGGGAGCGACCTCTTGGTGCTCCTGCGGCTGCGGCTCCACTTCTGCACAAGACAACAAAACATCAGTACGAGCAATAACCTCGAGCGCGCCCGTCAAGCAGAGAAATGGATACCAGACTTACGTTGGGGGCTGCGCTGGCGGCTGCTCCTCGGAGCAGCAGGCTGATCCGGCAAGTCTGCCGCTGGCGCGTCTCCTGCCGCTGCGGCAGGCTCGTCGTCTTCGATCTCAACCACAGGGATCTTGGCCCTCTTCGCCATCCGCTGGGTCAAGGTCCTGGAAGCCAAAACAAGATCAAGATCAGAACCAAGCAAGAGGAATCAAGACAAAATCAAAGGAAATGAAACTTGCAAATACTTACTCTTCCTCCTCCTCTTCGTCGGAGCTGAGAGCGGAGAAATCAAATCCCGCCTCGGCTGCTCCGGCGCGAGGAGCGGGAGGAGAGGGCTCCCTCGGGCGCTTGGTGGGCTCCGGAGCTGCGGGCTGTGAAGACCCAGCACCGGTCGTCGTTGAGGTCCGAGGAGCAGAAGGTACCCCGGAGTCACTCCGGGAAGACCCCCCTCCGCTTGTCGCTCGGGCACGGGGCGCCTCCTTGGCGACCTTGCCCGTCGTGGTGGCACGCGTCGCCCGGCGCTGCGGTCGTTGCTGAGGCGCCGGCGGCCTCACCGTCTCGACGGCCTTGCGGAGGCGCTTCTTCGGTTGCGGCGGAGGGCTTGGGCTCGGTGGTGGCGGAGAGTTCTCCGAGGACGAGGAGGCATCGTCGTCAAGGTTCAAGGATCCGCCAGAGTCCTCATCAGAATCACCGGACTCGGCCTCCTCCTCCTCCTCCTCCTCGGCAGGCCCGCTGGACTCGGTTCCCTGCCCGGCAGCCTCGCCAATCCCGGCAGGCTCCCCGGTGGGCTCCCCGGCAAACTCCTCGGGCGTGATCTGCAGAAGCTTGAGGATTTCCTCCTCCTCGGCCTGGCTCACCGCGTCCGTCGCCTCCGCTTCATCAACGGTGTATCCAAACTCGCCTGCCGCTGCTGCCGCGGCGGCCTCCTCCATCCTGGAGGCAATGTATGCCACATCCCGCGCGGTGGTCTCCCGGGTGAGCCCCTTCCTCTCATCGGTGTTGCGTGGTTTTTCAACCAAGTTGTCGAAGAAGGCTTGCACGGTCTCCGCCGAGGGCTCCAGCCAAGTGGGGACGACCCCGTGGGAGTCGCACTTAGGCATTGCCGCGCGGATGACACTGAGGGTCGTGTTGTTGCACAAAGGGACCACTCCGGTCGACGGTTTGAACCACTCCGGGTGCTTGGGGTCGTGTTTGAACAGTTCCCGGACCATCCCCTTCAACTCCAAGACGGTGAAGTTGTAGTTCAACCCGGGGCGCAGCCTCATGCGGTCTGCCGCATTGCCGAACTCCCAAGCAGGCCTTTTCCTTTCCTGCAGAGGGGCGATGCGGCGGCGGAGGAAATCAGCTCCAACTTCACCCACTGTCAGACTGGCAGCCCGGAGACGAAGAATCCTAGTTAAAGCGATCTGCAACTTGTCGTCCTCCGGGCCCAAGTCACTCCAATCCTTGCCGCGCACTATGGCGGTCTGGCGCGGCAAGGTAAACCACTCGGGATCTTTCTCCAGGATCCAACACCAGTCTGCCCTCCACTCCTCCCACTTGCCGTGAAGCTCTCCCTTCAAGTACGCCTCCTTCTTGTTCAGCCTGAAGATCCAAGAGATGCCGCCAGAGAGAGGGGATCCGGATTCTACTCTAGGCGTGAAGAAGTGGCGGAAAAGAGCTACATTTGGGTGGACCCCAATGTAGTTTTCGCACAGATGTGCGAAAACGGCCAGGGTGAGAACGGCGTTGGGGGTGAAATCTAAGAGATGGAAGCCGTATGTATTCATTACATCGCAGAAGAACTCCGAGAACGGAGGGCAAAGACCGCAGTAGAAGAATGCAGCAAAGAAATAGTAACCTCCCGGAAACATGTCGACGGCCACGGCGGGGAGGACTTGAGTGCGGGGATGATCCTTCGTCTCCCTCGCCCAGAACAGGTAGTACTTGTCCCGCAGCTCCCTTGGGCCGAGCCTTGGCGGGAAGACCACACTCTTCCTCCTTATGGCCGCTAGCTTTGCCGCCTGCTCAGACATCTCCTTCTTCGCCTTGTCGCTCTTCGCCTTGTCGCTCTTCGCCTGGTCGCTCTTGGGGGCCATGGCGGGGGCGGCGGGGGAGGACGGCGGCGCGGCGGGTGGGGAGGACGGTGGAGGAAGGGCAGAAGCAGGGAGCGGCGGGGGTTTCTGAGAACTCGAGGCGCAATGAAGACGATGGGGGGAACTGCCCCTGCTTCCTCTGCTTTTAAGGGGGAAGTGGGGGACGTTCCGCATTTCCCATTAAAGAATAGGCCACGATCTCTCCCACAACGCCGCAATCGACGCGTGCCGTTAGGGAGGGATGCGACGGATACAGAGAGGGATACGGCTTGCCGTGGGCCACGTGTGCCCGTGCACTGTTTTGGGCCTGGCCCAACAGCGCTCGGCACCGTGTGTGGCCCAGGCCCGGGGGCTCCTGTCGGTGTACTAAGGTAGGGGTGCCTTAGTACCCCAACTTGTACACGGGCAGTAGCAGCTTCCCGCGGCAGGGCTTACCACGCGCTTGCCAAGGCCTGCTCCAGACCCCTTCAAGCCATTCAAGAACAAAGTATTCAAGTTAGAAGACAAGACCCCGGCAAGAGGAGCTTGCCGGGAAGGCCGCACCAGGCTCAAAGACATCTTTCCAGCACAAGACCCTGGCAAGAGGTGCTCGCCAGGAAGGCCGAAGGATAACACCGCAAAAGATACATCACGGCGCATCATGTGCCCCAGCAGGACCCGGGAAGCGGCAAGCTTCCGGTCCCGGCAAGATAGCGGCCCCGGCAAGGTGCTTGCCGGGGGAAGCTCACACTGTGTGCCTGTGCTCCAGCTCACTCGGGCACGCGTCGCCCTGGGGCCCTTCCAGGGGCGCGTGGCAGATGGCTGTGCAGCCTGAGGGACACGCTGGCGAGCCGCGGTGACGAGGCTACCGCCGTGGCGAACGGAGACGCATGGACAGACACTTTTGGGTCGACGGCGACGGGCATTAAATGCCCTTGTCCCCCACCGTCAAGGTTAGGTGAAGACCACTGTTCATGCACTGTTACAACTACCACCAAATTTACACTTTTACCCTCCTCTACGTTGGCACTTGTCGGTGACCCCTTTGAGCTATAAAAGGAGGCCCATGCACAACGTAGAGGAGGTTCGACTCCAGAAACTCGCTCACTCCACGCTCGGTGTAGCTAGCGATGTAGATCTTCAAGCTCCCGAGCTCCGAAAACTCAATACAACCAAAAGCAGGAGTAGGGTTTTACGCGTCATCGCGGCCCAAACCTGGGTAAACTGCCCGCGTGTGCCCCTCGATCTGCTCTCCGTGCTCCCTCCGCTCCCTTACCGCAACGTAGAAGGGGCTCCGGTCCCATAGGTGCTCGTGGGAGGACAGTTTCCCCCGACAGCTTAAGCATTAAAGAGGAGTCCATCATCTATTTTCTATGTTGTCCCGGTATGGATGTCCTCAAGTTGAGATCTATCAAAAACGAGAAATCAAATGCGATTTATCTCCTTGGACCTTTGTACAGGTGGCATAGAGGTACCCCTTTGTGACACTTGGTTGAAACATATGTAATGCAATGATAACCCATGGAAATCCGAGCTAATTAGGACAAGGTGCGAGCACTATTGGTATTCGATGCATGAGGCTTGCAACTTATAAGATGTCTTATGCATGACACATATGAAGTACTACTACCGTTGACAAAATTGCTTCTATGTTTTCAAAATAAAAAGCTCTAGCACATAACCATTCTTTTACTTTTATGTTGAGTCTCCACCTTCTTTCTTCAAGCACCAACTACTGAGAGCATGATTGTCATTCTAAGTGTAATGTGCATTGTTCCAAAGTAGCATTGTCTTTTGCATGATTGTGATATCGTTTATTTTGAAATCATTGTATCTAGTCATCACTTAAACCTTGAAGGTGCCCCTGCATTTATGTTTTGCTTCACTAAAGGGGGCAAGCTAGATATCACTTTATCATATTTGCACACCATGTTCATTGCAAATCTTTTTGATGTTTCAGTTTCATATTGTAAAACTTTCAGTCATTTGTGATTTTCTCATGAGGCAACTTAATTACTATAGAATCATTGTCTCAGTAAGCTTTTGTCATATGACTATAAAAAGTCCTATATGGTTAATAGCATGTCACCACAGAAATTATTCTTGTTATCATTTACCTACTCGAGGACGAGCAGGAATTAACCTTGGGGATGTTGATACGCCCAAAACGTATCTATAATTTCTGCTTGCTCCATGCCACTTTTGGGTGATATTGCTATGATATTTATACACTTCCATACACTTTTGATCATATTTGGACTAACCTACTAATCCAGTGCACCCCAGTGCCAGTTTCTGTTTTCGGCTGTTTTTGTATTTCAGGTTTTCGCATTACGAGAACTGTCAGGAAAAATCCAGAAAAATTATATAAAAAATCAGCGTTCCAGAACCTACCTTGCGCCCGAAGTACAGCCGGGGGGGGGGGGGCCACTAGGGCCCCAGGCGCCCTGGCGGCGCCCCCCCTGGGCCGCGCCGGGGGGGCGCCTGGGCCCCCCGAGCCCCGTCTGGTGCCCCCCTTTGGCATATATTTAGAGCGTCCTTCGAAACCCTCGGGACGGGAACTCTTTTTCACGATCTCATCTCTGTTCCGCCGCCGCCGCCGCTTCCAAGATCGGGAGCACCAGGAGAACTCTTCCCCGCACCCTGCCGGAGGGGAGGATCACCATCGGGAGCCTCTCCACCACCATGGACGCCTCCCGGATGAGTTGTGAGTAGTCTCCCTTGGACCACGAGTCCATGACCAGTAGCTATGTGATGTTCTCCTCCCGTTCTTGTGCTTCACTAATTAGTCCTCGTGATCTGCCCTACATGATCGAGGCACATATGTAATCCTTATGCTGTTGCTATGATGAGTTTGCTAGGATCCGATGGATTATGAGATTATGTTCAGATTGTGATTGAGTAATATATTTGATCTACCTCTTTTATATTTATGTTCGTAAGTAATTCTTGCATGTTCTCCGTTGTTATTTATTGCTTTGGCCAAGTAATACGTAGTGACTCCAAGAGGGAACGTTATGCTTGATTGTGGGTTCATGCCCCTCGATGACTAGCTTGAGTGACAGAAACATGAGTCTAGGGGATGTGCTGTTGCCACAAGGGGGAAAACAACGGTGCTTGTGCCCGCGGGTGCAAGGATTGTTTACTTTACGCAAAGTTCTTTTAATGCAGTTGTCTGTTGCTTTGAGTTTACACTATGGGTGGGGCTCACAACTTAATACCAGCGAGATGTTCTGGATAGATATCTCAAGGTGGATGATTAGTAGTAGATATTGATGGATTTCAGTCTACTTACTTTGGCGTACCGCCCATGCTTTGAACCTCAACCTTTCTTGCAATGTAGTCAGCATTGGTTTGCGTTCGTGGTCCTGTCAATTGCCCAGCTGTAATTCGTTTACCTCACATAGCTGTTTTATCGTCTTTTGGGAGAGAGACATCACTAGTGAACATCATGATACTCCGGTCCATATTACCATCATTGATCACATCCGCTATTTACTTTTCGCTATTATTTACTATTGCAAACATTATCTATCACTACTATCATTTGCGTTTAATCCTTTGTGAACTACAAGGCCGGAGGGATTGACAACCTCTCTGTACTCGTTGGGAGCAAAGTTACTTGTATCTGTGTGCAGGTCCACGTTGATTGCTAATATCTGGTGCCTTTAGCAGTTGACACCTACTTGTTGAACCTAGGAGTCTCTGGGGATTCGATCCTTGGCATCTTTGCTAAGGGAAAAACTTCCACAACACTGCATCTCACACCTTCCACTTGGGGTAACCAACGAGGGGTTAGAGGCCCATCAGAGAGTACGATCGAGGGCAAGGCACACGTGGGTGGAGAGGAAACACTTCTAGCTAGGTTAAAGAAGGGCTGAGTACGATCAATCCAATGTGGTTACATGTGTCGGCCTCTAACTTTCTGTAAAGACGTGCTCTTGCAGAGAACCAGAATAATGCTTTAATTCTGGCCAATGCATCAATGCAATGCAAGGTATGGTGTGCTTGAAGCTTTTTTGGAACTTTCACTATGTAGTAGTGTTAATGATTTTCCTTCTCTTTCAAACAATACTTCAATCTACTAATATACATGCTTCAATATAGTCCGTTTGAGAATAGTTTGTTAGGATATGAGAATGAGTCAATTCGGACCGTTTAGACTGATCTGTATAGTACCCAGTATGTTTCAAACCCCGACCTTATTTCTTATATTGTAGGGCATCTATTTTAGACTCTGGGTCAGTTTTTTCCTAACTAAGAAAGGCATGTCTGCTCAAGTGGCAGACAAAGATTTATAATCCCCTTCAATATATATGAAAATATGGTTACATTTTGTTGTTGCGGATGGTTAGCTTATTTGTATATAAATCATCTAGAACATGAATGGAATGTGAATAGTTCGAACAATTACAAGGTTAATATTACTAAGTTTGCACATGGATGTTTTAGATAAAGAGCTACCTGGAGTTTAGCTCCATTTTTCAATTCTGGTTCAACGTTTTTTGAAAGGTGCTTATAATATAGAAAACACTTTCGATAGAAATTATACCGTGAGTTGTTCATTTTCTGAAACTTCTGTTGAACTTATCACAGGATACCTGAATGCGGGTCGTTTTAGACTTGCCTTGAGGAAATAGTGACGAAATACAAATAAACCAAGTTTGTTAAAATTATCTCCATGATCTATATTCCCAATTACCCATATATGATGTTGCTGAAGGGATTTTTGTTGGTCTGTAGAAGCTTTGTGGACCGAAATGCACACCTGAATGTAAGTTATATGGCACGATCAGTTTCCATTATTTTAGTTCAATTTTTCTTTTTGTGAGGTTACTTCAAGGTACTCTTTATTTAATTGGTTGGACACCAAAATAATAGTGTGTGTGTGTGTGTGTGGCTATATTAAAGTTTCAATTACCCACTTGCAGTATGCAATTTGTAGTTTTTCTGTATGCTATAATCTAGATGCCTTAACGTGGCTAATCTTTGATCTTAGGATGAGACTTCCTTTTTTTGTACTAAGAGGGAACCATGTTGATGACAACATGCATGTTTATATGTCTGATATATGGTCCTAATGTATGTTTGGTTTGTGACATTTGGCAAAAGAAAAGAAAAAGATTGAGGGGACAAACTTTAAGAGTCCCTAACAGATTGGCATGCTTACTTCACAGTTGTACATTCTTGTTACAATTGAATCGAGCCTCTGTTAGAAATAAGGAACAACAAGAATTTGTATTGGTCATGTACAGTACATTGAACTGATGTGAGCCTTCCTTCCACAAATGATCAATCCTAGAATATTTAAGTTTTACATGCGGCTTCCATATCCTCATGATGAATTTTCATTCTGTTTATTTAATCTATTGCAGTGGCACTTTTCCAGTCAGTTCTAGTACTGAATGATGTGCAGGGTGGTGGTGGTTCATCCTATAGCAATGTCAAAGAAGGCGTCCACCGGAAGTTCATAGAGAAGCTTGTCATCTACTCCCTCCATACCTAAATATATGACATTTTGGTAGCATCAAGGGCGATGAAGACGAAGATGATGCATGGGCTGGCTAGATTGCTGATAGGAAGATGGAGAATGGGGCTAATACAAGATAGTTTTACATTTACCCTATAGAATGTCATTTTCATGGTTAATATATAGGAGATCATGTAATATCTTTTTCAGATTGCGTTCCATGTAATGCAACCGAGTTGATTAAATATATGAAATCTTTTTGTTTAGTGGATTACTGCTCCTTGCACTATTGTTCATAATATATAAAATACCAGTAAATGTTCATGCTATGTACAGGTTCATGGAAGCGCTGCACTGAAAATTAGTTTGTGTATAGTAATCAGCAACGTATACGAAGTGTTGGTGGGCTGTAGATATATATGTTGCAATCTTGCAACACATATGCACGTCGATTACCAACGCAATAATATGTGTTGTTGTAGACCCTTCCAATGCCACCAACGACAACGGATACTAATCCGTTGGTTTAGATCTTGCCAACGCATATATGGACATTAGGCAACGCAACGATGTGTTGCTAAAGGGGGTTCCTCTTGTAGTGACATTTCCTTAAGTGCGTGCCAAACTCGTGACTCAAATATTCTCCTCCACGATCTGATCGTAAGAACTTTAGTTTCTGTCACGTTGGTTCTCTACCTTGCTCTGAAATTCCTTGAACTTTTCAAAGGTCTTAGACTTATGTTTCATTAAGTAGACATACCCATATCTACTTAAGTCATCACTGAGGGTGAGAACATAACGATACCATCGCGAGCCTCGACGCTCATTGGACCGCATACATCAGTATGTATTATTTCCAACAAGTTAGTTGCTCGCTCCATTGTTCCAAAGCACAGAGTCTTGGTCATCTTGCCGAGGAGGCATGGTTTGCATGTGTCAAATGATTCATAATCAAGAGACTCCAAAAGTCCATCTGCATGGAGTTTCTTCATACGTTTGACACCGATATGACCAAGGTGGCAGTGCCACAAGTATGTGGGACTATCATTATCAACCTTACATCTTTTGGCATTCACATTATGAATATGTGTAACATCATGCTCAAGATTCAATAAAAATAAACCATTGACTAGCGGGGCATGACCATAAAACATATCTCTCATATAAATAGAACACCCATTATTCTCGGATTTAAATGAGTAGCCATCTCGCATCAAACGAGATCTAGATACAATGTTCATGCTCAAAGCTGGTACTAAATAACAATTATTGAGGTTTAAAACTAATCCCGAATGTAGATGCAGAGGTAGCCTGCCGTCGGCGATCACATCGATCTTGGAACCATTGTAGACGCGCATTGTCACCTCGTCCTTCGCCAGTCTCCGCTTATTTCGCAGCTCCTGTTTTGAGTTACAAATGTGAGCAACTGCACCGGTATCAAATACCCAGGAGCTACTAGGAGTGCTGGTAAGGTACACATCAATAACATGTATATCATATATACCTTTGATGTTGCCGGCATTCTTATCCGCTAAGAACTTGGGGTAGTTCCACTTCAAGTGACCATTTCCCTTGCAATAAAAGCACTCAGTCTTAGGCTTGGGTCCATTGTTTGGCTTGTTCCCGACAACTGGCTTACCGCGCGCGGCAACTCCCTTGTCGTCCTTCTTGAAGTTCTTCTTACCCTTGCCTTTCTTGAACTTAGTGGTCTTATTCACCATCAGCACTTGATGTTCCTTTTTGATCTCCACCTCCGCTGATTTCAGCATTGAATATAACTTAGGAATGGACTTCTCCATCCCTTGCATATTGTAGTTCATCACAAAGCTCTTGTAGCTAGATGGGAGCGACCGGAGGATTCTGTCAATGACCGAGTCATCTGGAAGATTAACTCCCAGCTGAGACAAGCAATTGTGCAACCTAGACATTTTGAGTATATGCTCGCTGACAGAATTGTTTTCCTCCATCTTACAACTATAGAACTTATTGGAGACTTCATATCTCTCAACCTGGGTGTCGGTGTCAAAACCGGCAGATCTCGGTTAGGGGCCCCCAAGCCATGCATCTAAGGATCGATGGTAACAGGAGACTGGGGACACAATGTTTACCCAGGTCCAGGCACTCTTGATCAAGGTAATACCCTACTTCCTGCTTGATTGATCTTGATGAATATATGTTACAAGAGTTAATCTACCTCGAGATCGTAATGGCTAAACCCTAAAGCCTAGCCTATGAGGATGTTATGATTCTGTCGTTATCCTCTACAGACTAAACCCTCCGGCTTATATACACGCCGGAGGATGCCTAGGGTTATAAAGGTGACTTGGGGAGGAAGTAATAGCTACATCCGGACATCATGCCTGCCTTTCTACATACATAGGAGTCCTGACCGAATACGGGGGAGAGTCTTCTGCTTCTATCTTTGTGGCCCATCAATACGACCTAACTTCATCGACCCGGACTCCTAAGGACCCCTGAATCCAGGACTCCCTCAGTAGCCCCCGGACTTGCCTTCAAGGACGAGATTGTGTCCGGTTTCATGTCTTCGGTCCTGGAACGTGAGTCCTTCTGGATGATAGTTCAACTTCATTTAATATTATATTCCGTCAATTCCTTGCCGTCGTCGCCTTTGCCTCCACGTGTCTAACGAATACGAATCGTCTGGGTATTTTTGCAATTACCCTCTTGACTGTGTAGGGAAGGCGCCTATATAAGGAGACTAGATCTTAGATGTCGTTCCATTCCATTCCACGCGTAAAATCCCCAGTACCTGCCACGAAAAATCTTCAAACACGACCAGCGTTCCCAGCTCTTCCTCGCGCCCTCACGATCCTCGAGAAGGCGATTGGGAAAGTTGCTCTGTATCCCATGTGCATCTGAGAAAGTTTTAAGCGCAAGGATATCTTCCTCCTGAAGATCTAGTCCCTGTCCGAGCCGGATTAACTTCCGTCGACAATCCAGCCCTGGCGGAGATTTTTCCCAACCCCTCCAGTGGAGAGCGTGTATGTTTCATCTCCTTCCTTCTAAGAGGCGTAGGATTTCCCGTCCACCCCTTCCTTAGGGGGCTCCTGGAGTTCTATGGTCTTCAACTGCATGATTTCACGCCGGGCTCTATCCTGCACATTGCGGGATTTGTCGCTTTATGCGAATTATTTCTGGGTTGCGAGCCTCATTTTAAGTTGTGGTGGAAGTTCTTCTGCCTTGTCCCTCGCTCCGAGGAGGGATCCATATTTGAAGTTGGCGGCGCCGAAGTATGGCGCATAGCAGGGACAGGTTATCTGTCCGGCACTCCAAAGAAGGCATCCGAAGAGTGGCCTTCGGAGTGGTTTTATATCGAGGATGTTGCCTTGTCGGATCCAGTTCGGCAGGGCCTCCCCGAATACTCCAATGCTCCTCCAAAGAAGCTTTTCAACTGGCGTCCCTGCAATCCCATAGAAGAAGAAAGTGTGGATGTCAAAAGACTGTCCAGCAAGATCAGACTGCTTGCTAGTTCGGGGCTGACAATAATTGAGGTGATGGCGATCTCAATAAAGCGATGCGTGCAGCCGCTCCAAGCTAGAGGATTTCCTATGTGGCATTATAATAGCTAGGATGATGCCTCACACTGCTTACGCCTGGGTCCGGACGACCCAGCCGCTCTAGTTGCCATCCTAGCAGGTCTTTACAAGGGAGAGAAGCAAGACTTTCTTTGCTTGAAGTGCCGGGAGGGTTTCTCTATGTACAATCCTCCTGACTGGGTAAGTATTTCTCTTGACCGCTATTTTCACCCGTTTTTTCATTGTATGACGTATTGTTCGAACTGAATTCGGTTATTCCCAATAGGAGTCGAGGAAGGTGGTCGAGGGGATTAATAGTCCCACCCCACAGCTAGAGAACCACTTTGGAAACGCGGGCCCTGGATACAATGAATATCTTGACATAGGTGTGGCGCTAGAAGATGGAGTCTTCTATCAAGCAACCATGACGGCGCCGCGGTGGCTATCATAGCCGATTCTCCCGGCCTTATTCCTGCCTCTCACATAAGTACCCAGGACATACCTCCTCAAAGAGAAGATTCCCAGCGCGCCTTACCCATCGCACTTTTTTACGCTCAAAAGGGGCGGCGCTCCTCACGCCGAACTGTGTGAAGACCGTCATCCCAGAGGGCGACGCCTGCATCGGGTGAGGCCTTGAAGCAAACTAGGACCGTAAACACCACCGAACCTTCGAATAGGTATGTTTGTTTTAACATATACTGGGTGGTGAAGCCGGTATTACATCTTTCCGCCTTATTTTTCTTTTTAGGAGGAACATACACCAGTCTGTGTCCGGAAATCCTGCAGATCAAGCTCCAACCAATCCGGCATCCGGCCCGTCTATGAGGACAATGGTTAATGCAGATACATCACCGGATTATCCTCTTCAAGAGGATTCGGATGAAACATCTGTTACTAATTCCGAAGCAGAGGTCGCGATGGTTCACCGGCGGCCAAAAGCAGCCATGCGTGACCCAGCCTTTTTTTAGGAGGCGTTTAACACCCTCAATTCTGCAGATGCTTATATCCGAGCCGCTCAAGATGGACTCACTGGAGCCACTCACTAGCTTTCAAAAGATATGCAGGTAAGTGTTAATTTAGTGTTCCCATGCTAGTAGCCCCCGAGACTTAAAGCAGTTGGTCCAACTGATTTGAGGATTGTTGTGTTTTGCAGGCACTCCAAGAAAACAATAACATCTTATCCAAGGAGCTGGAAGAATGCCGGACCCAGCTGACGACTGTCACCACCGAATTGAAAAATTCGAAGAAATCCGAAAAGGATACTGATGGTAAGAACAATGGTGTCCGGGCAGTATGATATTTGTGCCGATCAATAGTCTCTAAGTACATATTGATTGGAATGTAGCAACAGGGCCGACCGACCAATGAGAGAAGAAGCTAATGGCTGCTCTGGCGGATAAAAAAATATGCCGAAGGGGAAATAGCTGCTGGTAAGCGTGTGTTGACGCAAGCCATAGATAAAAGAAACCAAGCGCAGGATAAAAATGTCAGGGTAGAACAGGAGCTAAAGGACGTAAGAGACCAACTCTCAAATGCCATGGAAGAGAACCGGAAGCTAAAAGGTGGCATATTCAGTATGTCCTTTAAACCTAGCTCTCCTTATAGTCCCTTGTTTTGAATGTTTTTCATAAAACTATTCCTGCAGGTTTGTTAACTGGGCAGCCCGAAGGGAAAGTGTTCGGTTTTCAGGGCGACGTGCTGCAAGAGCTTTCCAAAGTACATGAGCGAGCTCGGAAGGCCATGAAGAATATGGCCAAGGCCTTATGGCCGGGAGATTCCCCTCCACAAACTATGGAGGACTTGGCGGACTTGTTCAAAGGGGCTCGACGCCGCTTTGAACTATGGAAAGCGTCAGCATGTTGCATGGGTGCTCGAGAAGCCTGGGCCATGGTGAAGACATGCTACACCAGCCTTGATCCAAATCATATGGCCCACGCGGGACCTCGAGGATCGGATGGACAAGAAATTCCCTTGATCTTGGTATATGACCAAGTGAATATAGCTACCAAGTTTTCCCAACAGGACTGTAAACTAGACAGCCTTATAGAGGGAATAGAGAAAGAGTAATCATTTGATTCTATGTATCGATGTACTTTAACATCAAACTTATCTCCGGCCGAAATTATAAAAAGATTGTCATAGACGACCTTCCGCTTTAACCTCCATAAACCCAAAGGCTGGAGTGTTTCCGAATACTATACATGTGGTAAACACGTGGTATTCGGAAACTAGGCAATCCGGTCATAATCTCTTGAATAGACAAACTGTGTTCGGGGAGTTATGTTATATTACTATTTAACGTAAGAAACATCTTCCAGAGAGAATAGTTCTGTTAAGGGTTCCTTTCCCTGGGTCGGCATGCGTAAATATGCATGCCTAGGCTTTTGATCCTGTGAAAAGGATTATAGGATGCCATATCCTATGATAGTTTAAAATGTATGCACTAAAAGCAACATGTTGTGTATCCGCTGACCAATTATTCCCGTAAACGTTAGCTTTCGGCTTCACCCAGTCTGAGGTACAGGTCCGGATTACCCGGTTGTAACAATCACAGAGGTGCTCCCTTTACACCCTAGCCGAACAATCGAGAACGTAGGGGTAAGCACAGGAGCCAGGAAACCCAGCTTGGCCAAAACTTAAGTCATATTGGTGCATATAATAGCAAGGAAGGATTGTAAAAATGGATGACATTATAAGCAAGAAGCTTTTTGATAACGGGCTTCGTCAAAGAAGCCCCCAAGTATATTTGAGGTAGATACATTCGAAGATGTACTATCCTGTGGTAACGGGTGAGCTGAATACTTACCAATGAAAGCAAAAGTAAAAAAGGAAGATGAGAAAAATAAAAATAAAAAACAGAACCTAACTTTAAAGGAGGAAAAAATGCTACCGAACTATCCATAGAATCGTCGGAGCCTGGCAGCGTTCCACAGGTTCGGTTCCAGGTGGTTGTCTTGCGCATTCCGAAGGCGATAGGTTCCACCGGTGAGTACTTCGTCGATAATGAAGGGGCTCACCCATTTTGATTTTAGATTCTCCTTTTTCTTCTTCGGGAGGCGTAAAACGAGTTCACCAACATTATATGTTTGAGCTCGCACTTCTCTGCTCTGGTACCGCCTGGCCTGTTGTTGATAAAATGCGGAACGGGCCTATGCTGTATCGCGCTCCTCTTCAAGTCCATCTAGGTCGTCCTGCCGATCTAGCTCGACTTCTCTCTCTTCTTACATGCGCACTCAAGGTGAGCCATGCATAATGTCGCAGGGCAGAACAGCCTCTGCGCCATACACCATGAAAAAAGGTGTGTATCCGGTCGTCCGATTGGGTGTGGTCAGCAGCCCCCAGAGTACGGAGTCAAGCTCTTCGACCCAGTGTTTATCAGACTCCCATAGGGAGCGCACTAGTCGGGGTTTAATGCCGCTCATTATCAGAACATTGGCTCTTTCGACTTGACCGTTTGTTTGAGGATGGTACATGGAAGCGTAATCAAGTTTAATGCCTAACTTTGCGCACCAGTTTTTTACCTCATCAGCTGTAAAGTTGGTGCCATTATCTGTGATAATACTGTGCGGGACACCATAACGGTGTACTACACCGGATATAAAATCTATCACCAGCCCTGCCTCAGCTGTTTTTACTGGCTTGGCTTCTATCCATTTAGTGGATTTATCTACCATCACCAACAAGTATTTCTTTTTATGGCCCCCCCTTTAAGTGGTCCAACCATATCAAGCCCCCAGACCGCAAAAGGCAAAGTAATGGGGATTGTTCTCAAAGCGGTGGGAGGCATGTGACTTTGATCTGCAAAGAGCTGGCAGCCAACACAATGTTGGACTAAGGTCTGGGCATCTGCTCGGGCAGTGGGCCAGAAAAAGCCAACTCGAAAAGCTTTGTTCATGAGCGCCCGAGCTGCGGCGTGATGGCCACCCATTCCAGCGTGTATTTCAGTGAGAAGTTGCCGTCCCTCCTCTTTGGAGATGCACCTTTGGAGAACACCAGTAGTGCTTTTCTTATATAGTTCACCTTCGTGAACTTTGTAGGCTTTAGAACGTCGAATTATGCGGCAGGCCTTGTTTTGGTCATCGGGGAGCTCTTGCCTATTAAGGTAGGCTAAAAATGGCTCTGTCCAGGGGGCTATGACAGCCATGATCTCATGAGCCAAAGATGTTATCTCCATGTCTGAGTCCCTGATGACGTCTGTGTTAAGTTCAGCTGGGGGTGTGTTCGGATCCGGATTAGTATCGCCGCTCTCGTCCTGCCAAGTTACCGATGGCTTAAACAGCCTTTCCACGAAGGTGTTAGGCGAGACTGGGTCGCGTTTAGCGCCCATACGAGCGAGTACATTTGCCGCCTGGTTATTATCCCGGGCTACATGGTGGAATTCCAACCCCTCAAATCGAGCCAATATTTTCAATATGGCATTGCGATAAGCTGCCATCTTTAAATCCTTCGCATCAAAATCTCCATTTATTTGAGAGATAGCGAGGTTTGAGTCTCCGTGTACCTCGAGGCGTTGTATGCCCATGGATACAGCTAAGCGGAGACCATGCAATAGTGCATCATATTCGGCTGCATTGTTTGAGTCCATGTACATGATTTGTAGTACGTACCGAACTATATCCCCTGTTGGAGATATCAGGATGACGCCGGCCCCCATTTCAGCTAGCATTTTGGAACCGTCAGAGTACATTGTCCAGTGGGAATATGAGCTGTACTCTTTAGGCAGTTCGGATTCGGTCCATCCTGCGACGAAGTCAGCCAACACCTGGGATTTAATAGTCCGGCGTGGTTTATATGATATTTTAAATGGTAGGAGCTCGATGGCCCATTTGGCTATGCGTAGAGTGGCGTCTTTGTTGTTGATAATATCATTAAGTGGTACTTCGGATGCCACTATGATCGAACACTCTTGAAAGTAGTGTCGGAGTTTCCGAGATGACATGAAGACCGCACAGGCAATTTTCTGATTGTGGGGGTACCGTGATTTACATAGTGTGAGAACCTCGGATACGTAGTATATGGGTTTTTGAATGAGGAACTTATGTCCCTCTTCGGCTCGTTCGGCGACGAGCACGACACTCACTACCTGGTGAGTGGCTGATATATACAGCAGCATTAGTAAGCCAATACCTGGGGCGGCTAGGATTGGGTTGCTCGCTAATAGTGTTTTATTTTTTCAATCTAGTTGTGGCCGCATCCGTCAATTCAAAGTTGTTAGTGCATCGTAGCAATCTATAAACTGGCAATGCTTTCTCTCCTAACCTGGAGATGAAGAGGCTCAAGGCCGCTACGCAGCCTGCTAGTTTTTGCACTTGTTTGAGTTCGGTTGGCGTTTTGAGCTGTGACAATGCCCGGATTTTAGCTGGGTTAGCTTCGATTCCTCTATGGGATACAATGAACCCTAATAGCTTTCCATCCGGAATGCCAAAGACACATTTTTCTGGACTGAGCATTAAGTCATATGCTCTAAGGTTATCAAATGTAAGGCGGAGATCATCCACCAATGTCTCGACGTTTTGGTCTTAACGACTATGTCGTCAACATATGCCTCCGCTGTCTTGCCAATTTGTTTTTCTAAGCATGTTTGAATCATACGATGATACGTGGCACCTGCGTTTTTAAGTCCAAAGGGCATAGTGTTGAAACAGAAAGGACCATACGGGGTAATAAATGCCGTTGCGGCCTGATCGGATTCCTTCATCTTTATTTGATGGTATCCGGAGTAAGCATGAAGGAAACACAACGAGTTGTGTCCAGCCGTTGCATCGATAATCTGATCAATGCGGGGCAGAGGATAGGGATACTTAGGGCAAGCCTTGTTTAGATCTGTAAATTCAAAATAGAGGCGCCATGATTTATCCTTCTTCGGTACCATGACTAAGTTGGCTAGCCAGTCCGGGTGTTTAATTTCTCTGATGAATCCGGCCTCCAATAGCTTGGCTAGCTCTTCTCCCATTGCTTGTCTTTTGGGTTTGGAAAATCACCACAGTGACTGCTTGACAGGTTTGAACCCTTTGATAATGGCGAGGCTGTGTTCGGCCAGCCTTCGTGGGATTCCTGGCATATCTGAAGGGTGCCAGGCGAATATATCCCAATTTTCGCGAAGAAAGGCGCGTAACGCGCTATCTACCATCGGATCCAGCTGTGCTCTGATAGATGTTGTCTTATTAGGGTCCATTGGGTGCACTTGAAATTTTATAATTTCATCTGTTGGATTAAAGGATGTAGATTTCAATCTTTTGGCAAGGATTACATCGTCCTTGTCCACCGTGGATCGTAAGGTGGTTAATTCCTCGGCCGCGAGGGCTTCGGATAACGCCTCCAAGGCTAAGGATGCCGTTTTGTTTTCTGCGCAGAGTGATTTGTTCGGATCACTTGTTACTGTGATTACTCCATTGGGCCCTGGCATTTTAAGATTCATGTACCCATAATGGGGTATGGCTTGAAAGCGTGAAAAAGCGTCCCATCCTAATAGGGCGTGGTATCCGCTGTTGAAGGGAACAATGTGGAAAAGCAGTTCCTCCGATCTGTAGTTCTCGGATGTGCCGAATACTACGTCAAACTTAATGCTTCCCGAACACCGGGATTCCCGGCTGGGGATAAGTCCTCTAAAGGTTGTGTTAGTGTGCTCAATGCAGGATTTGTCAACCTACATATTTGCAAGCGTGTCCTCGTATATGAGGTTGAGTCCGCTTCCTCCGTCCATAAGTACTTCGGCGACGTGAAAGCCGTCTACTATTGGATCTAGTACAAGAGCTGTTGCTGCTTGGACCGGCCGTACTTGAGGTGCGTCTTTGGCAGAAAACCTGATTGCCGTGTCGCTCCATGGGCTTGGAGAGCTAATTTGATAGACCTCGGCAAGTTCGTGTTTTGCTCTCTTGCGGCGGTTGTTTGAGGAGAACGTCTTGAAGACAGTGAAGACACCAACGTCTTTCTCCCCTGATACTGCGGTGGCAAGGATTGCTGCACCGCTCTTTGCTACCTACCGGAGTACCCAACATGCCCTAAGGCAGTGGTTTGGGATATTGTCCGGGGCTACATGTATTTGGCAAGGTTTATCGAGCAGTTCATCCAGTACGGATCTGCGTCCTGTAGAAGGTTTGTTCTTCTTGCCAATAGGCATATTATCGGATGACCTGCTGGGGTATGTACGCTTAGCCTTAACAGTGTGTTGTCCGAATACAGACTGTTCTAGAGGTGTATTCTGGGATTTCCAAGTGTTTTCCATTGCGTAGTACTTTCGTACCAAGTGCGACAGGTCTGTAAAACTCAGAACACGACGTCGGTTGAGGGCGTTCGAAATTCCCTCATCTGTACAGTTGCGGTGAAATAAGTGGTCCGCATCATTGTCGCAGTAGTCCTTAATCTTGTTCTTAACAAGCTGGAATCTGGCCCAAAAGTGGTTGACCGTCTCCTCGGGCTACTGCTGTATGGTCACGAGATCATTTATGTCCGAGAATCTGGATTTACTTGGAGAGTTTTTCCCAGGGTGGGTGGGTGTTGTTAATTTTAAGTCTCGACCCAATGTGGTATTCGGGGTTTTGAAAACCTCTGGTGTGGACGATCTGGGCTCGGCAGGATCTAATCGTTCTATGGGCCCAGCGTCAATCCCAGAGCCCAGAAAACACAAAATGCCACCCGATAGGAGCGTGTTCGGCTCGATGGGTTTGGAGATCCGAACTATGACGATCTCCGTCTCAAGAGGGGGAGTATCTTCGGCTCCATCCTCGACTGCCGCCACTAGATGAGTGACCGGGATGGGATCAATCACATCCTGACCGGATTTAGGTCCGATCTGATCTCCTGGCGATGAAAGCCCCATGGCGGCGATGCGACCGAGTAGCTCATTTTAGGGCAAGATATCTGACGAGGTCGCGTCATCGGAGTGGCCGGAGTCAACATAAAGGTGATGCTTGATGGCCACGAGGAGTGCGGCCGGCCCGGAGGCCACGCGGGCGCATACAGCGAACCCGCCAAGCTGGAGAACCTGGCCAATGGTCAAGTTGTTTCCGAGGGTGATCTCATCGTTGACGACGAGACGAGCCATCGATCGCTTATTGCAAGCACATAACAGAGCTCTCAATGAAAGCACCATTGTCGGTGTCAAAGCCGGCAGATCTCGGGTAGGGGGCCCAAGCTATGCGTCTAAGGATCGATGGTAACAGGAGACTGGGGACATGATGTTTACCCAGGTTCAGGCCCTCTCGATCGAGGTAATACCCTGCTTCCTGCTTGATTTATCTTGATGAATATATGTTACAAGAGTTGATCTACCTCGAGATCATAATGGCTAAACCCTAAAGCCTAGCCTATGAGGATGTTAAGATTTTGTCGTTAGCCTCTACAGACTAAACCCTCCGGCTTATATACACACCGGAGGAGGCCTAGGGTTACAAAGGTGACTTGGGGAGGAAGTAATAGCTACATCCGGACATCATGCCTGCCTTTCTACGTACATAGGAGTCATGAACAAATACGGGGGAGAGTCTTCTACTTCTATCTTCGTGGCCCATCAATACAGCCCAGCTTCATCGACCCGCACGCCCGAGGACCCCTAAATCTTGGACTCCCTCACCTGGCATGTGCTTGGAAAACCATTTTCAGCTCTTGGAACATTTCATATGCTCTGTGTTGCTCAAAACGCTTTTGGAGCCCCGATTCCAAGCTGTAAAGCATGCCGCACTGAACCAGGGAGTAATCGCCACTACGCGACTGCCATGCGTTCATAACGTCTTGAGTTGCTGGGAAAATGGGTGCGTCACGTAGCGGTGCTTAAAGGACATATGCTTTATTGAAAGCTATGAGGATGATCCTCAAGTTATGGACCAAGTCCGTATAGTTGCTTCCATCATCTTTCAGTTTGGTTTTCTCTAGGAATGCATTGAAGTTGAGGGTAACATTAGCATGGGCCATTAGATCTACAAGACAGATTGTAAAGACAATCTTAGACTGAGTTCATGATAATTAAGTTCATCTAATCAAATTATTGAATGAACTTTCACTCAGATAGACATCCCTCTAGTCATCTAAGTCATACATGATCCATATCAACTAGGCCGTGTCCGATCATCATGTGAGACGGACTAGTCATCAATGGTGAACATCTCCATGTTGATCGCATCTACTATACGACTCATGTTCGACCTTTCAGTTTCTTGTGTTCTGATACGTCTCCAACGTATCTATAATTTTTGATTGTTCCATGTTGTTATATTATCATTCTTGGATGTTTTACAATCATTTTATAGTCATTTTATATCATTTTTTGGTACTAACCTATTGACATAGTGCCAAGCGCCAGTTCCTGTTTTCTGCATGTTTTTTACATCGCAGGAAATCAATATCAAATGGAGCCCAAACACCGTGAAACTATTTTTGTAATTTTTTTCTGGGCCAGAAGGAAGACATTGGGCCCTAGTGGCACCTGGGGGGAGACTCGAGGAGGGGACATGTAATGCCCAGGATGCAACTATATCTCCTATGTGTCGAGGCACGAGTTAGAGACATAAGCGCATTCTGGAATGATCACAAGCACGGTATCTTTGCACAACTCATGTAAAGAACAGGGGTGAAAGAGTAAAATAGTTGGCTTACACTCGCCACGTCACACAATGAATACAATAGCATACATTCATCCAAATAACACAGGGTCCGACTACAGACGAAATCCAAACGAGAAAAGATACCACAACCACAAGTCCTGATCGCCCCTAATAGGAACCGCTACTGATCGTCGGGATACGTTACATAAAAACAACCACGCTCTTCATCGAACTCCCAGTGAAGTTCTGATCCATCTTCTGCATCGTTCTCAGCTGTACCTGCATCTGGTGTGTGTTGCAATCTGTGAATCACAAGGACTCAGCAATCCCATTCCCGGGTATCAAAACTAACAAAGCCTTTAGGTGTGGAGAGGTAATAAAGTGTCTGCAGCAAGCACTAAGCAACTAGCTTACGAATTCAGAGCGAGATGAGAATATGTCCCAACGGCCGCCAAAGATGATCAATAAGTGATCCTAGCTACTCACGTTCATGCATAACCCCACCGTGTTCACTTTTCGAAACCCCTTAGAAAAGAGACCGTCACGGTTACTCACACAAGTAGTGTATTCTTAAGGATATGGTGTCAAGTTATCTACAACCGGATATTAACAAATTCCCATCTGCCACATAACCGCGGGCACGACTTCCGAAAGTTCATAACCCTGCAGGGGTGTCCCAGCTTAGCCCATCACAAGCTCACGATCCGCGAAGTCGCAACTCCATGTTGGGAAGACCTGAGTATTCTCAGAATCCCGTGCTCAAGATATTTCGACAAAGGTAAAACTAATCCAGCAAGACCACTTGGCGTGCCGACACCCTGATAGTAGCCGCGCGTATCTCGTCTCAGGCCATGACTGGATAGGTCAGCCTACAAGTATGTACCAGCCCTCGGGTTTCCCCAAGGTGGCCCCGCAGTCTGCCCAGTTTGGACCAACACTCATGAGGAGCACTGGCCCGGGTTGTTGATTAAGAACTCGGGTTTATAACTCCCTATGTAAGTTTTAGTTGTTAGGAAAATGTAGTACCAAAGTTGGGTCTCGCTGGAAAAGCTTTAAGCAATGTGAATTATCAAGGGGGGCCCATAAACCCCAACCGTGTTAGGAACGCAAAATCAAGGAACATAACATCGGTTTATCGGGTCCTAAGGTGGCATGAGTGGAACAAAACACCGAGAAGAAGGCCAAGCCTTCCACCCATTACCAATATATATGTGCATTAATTTAATTAAGATATATATTGCGTTATCCCAATAAACAAGTCCAAACATGGAGCAATCTTCAAACTTCACCTGCAACTAATAATGCTATAAGAGGGGCTGAGCAAAAGCGTACTTAGCCAAACAACGGTTTGCTAGGAAGGCGGTTAGAGTGTTTCATGGAAACATAGGAGGCTGACAAACAGGAATAGGCATCGAGGCATAGCTAAAGAGCGAGACAACTAGCAAGGCAAAGATAGAGGTGATATCGGGGAACGGTCATCTTGCCTGGTAAGTCATTGGTGGAATGGTAAGACGGCTCCTCAAACTCAGTCTCGACAAGATCCTTGAACTCGGTATCGGCTCCCGGCTCTACCCAACACAAGAGCACAACAGCGGTACAAGATCAATCACGGTGCAATGCACAACCAACATGATGCAAGACATGTCATGGGATGCAAGTATGATGTGCGTATGCATGAGGATGCTCTCGAGCCTAAAGGAGAAGATGGTGGAAATGGCTTTATCTTGGGCAACCAAGCAAGCCACTGGATAGAGGGGAAGATTTCGGTCGAAATCGATATAAATATCATTGGAAACGGATGCACGGTTTGCAAATGACAAGCAAAACACTACACGATGCAATCCGCCAAAAACAGCAAGTTGCCCACTAAGTGACCAAGTTTAAGTATGCTACAACACTCCAACAAGCAAGAAAAAGGCATGGCAATAACATATATAACATGCTCTTCAAGAATAACCACATGGCTACTTCTACAATATAATAGAACATGTTACAAACAACATGGCAAAAGTGCAAAAGTTTATCTAGACTTAGCGAAATCTGGGCATGCTGACAGAAAACATTTTGAAGCAACTAGAGGGACTCAAAAGAACAAGCTACAACATGGCATCATGGTAAACAAGAGCATGGATAGCTAGAGAATAACATATACATCAAGGAACACCCACTGGACAACTCTAACCATGCACAACAATGACGGTAGCATCATGGAAACATGGCATAAAAATTAACAAATTCAGCCTTAGCAGGAACTTAACATCACGATGGCATGTTAACAAGCTTGATGCACTCATCTCAAGACATATCATGGCATGAAAATAAATCTATCATTTAGAGCACATTCCAATGAGAAAAACCCATGTTGACAACTAGCTCATATGACACATGGATTAATTCACACGAAAAAGACAAATGAGCAAGTCATTATAAATGATAGCAGTTTTAAACACTTAGCACTTCTGCAACGGTGACAACCATGGCATAATGCAACCTATCATGTATGCAGATGCATCCATCATGAAGAGCATCACAAGACGAACATTTTGACATAGCATACACTCCATTTGGACCAACATGCACCACGTTACGACCTCACGAACATGCCAACATATTGTTAACAGACAACTAGTGCTGAAACAGTAACATCACGAAGCAGTCTTGCAACAAAGATTAAGACATATAGATGAACCCTATCATGCACAAAACTGATGCCAACATGTTAGAGCACTTAGAGACGAACATTTTGATATATCATATGCGCGAAATCGAGCTACGAGCATGGAGTTATGACATGATGAAGAGGGCATAAAAATAACTCAGATCCGGGACTTAGTGGTTTTTTACCCTCCAAAAAAGTAAACACGGGATGAGGAGATCCGGGACGGGGCGAGGTGTTTGGTTGGAGGTACGGGTGGATCTGGTCCACCTCCAGATCCGGATCGGGACAGAGGTGACCGGAGGGCGCGGGGGCCCGGTGGCCGGCGGCGAGGCGAGGTAGGCGGCGGCTTGTCCGGGCGGTAGCGGTGCCAGCCGGCGTGGAGGCGGGCGGCGCGGACGGAGGATATGGCCGAGGCGGCGGTCGGTGCCGGCGGCGGAAGGGCAGGCGGCGACGGTCAACGAGTGGCGGCGGAGCAACGGGGCCGGCGGCGCGCGTCGGCCGGCGCGCGAGGCGGCGGTGGTCGGCCGGCTGGGGAGGACGAGGGCGCGGGGCCCCGGGCTGGCGGCGGAGATGCGGGCTGGGAGGGCCCGCGGTGGCGGCGGCGATGATGTGTCGTGTGCTAGTTGGTCGGGCACGGCGGGGGACGCGTCCGGCGCGGTGCGGACGTGTCCGGCGCGGCGCGGGAGGAGGAGGAGCTAGGGTTTGCCCGAAATTTTGAGGGGATGGGGCTGTTTTATAGGCAGAGGGAGCTAGGAGAGTCCAAATGAGGTGCGGTTTTCGCCCACACGATCACGATCCAATGATCGAGAGGATGGAGGTGGTTAGGATGGGCTTGGGGGCTGTTGTAGAGGGGTGTTGGGCTAAGATAGAAAGGGGTTTTCAGCCCACGTGGTTAATCGTTGGAGTATCAAACGACCTCCAAACGGGACGAAACTTGACATGCGGTCTACCGGTGATATACCAAGACCACTCGACAACTCTCGGCCCATTCCGAAGATGTTTGTAACCCACTCATGAAACAAAGTCTTGAGAGGTGCGACGGGTGCCGTGTGAGAGAGTCGCAAACCAGAACGAACGACAGAGACGATGCAACTACCACACAGATGCAAGTGAGACTATGCCAATTCAATGCACATAATGAAAATGACATGGTGACATGCAACACACGCACAAGGCAAAAACGAAGAAACCCGAAGTGTAGGAAGAGCCCAGAATGGAATTGATTAAGTCAACGATGAATATATTTCTATATAAGGAAGTTTTACATCCGGGGCGTTACAAACTCTCCTCCACTACAGAAAGATCTCATCCCGAGATCTAGGACTAAAAGAAAGCGGGATACTCGGAACGGAGATGATCTTCTCGTTCCCATGTAGCTTCTCGGCCGGTATGGTGTGACCACTTCACTTTCAAGAATTTGATGGACTTGTTGTGGGTCTTGCGCTCAGTTCCTTCAAGGATAGCAACGGGGTGCTCACGATAAGACAAGTCTTGCTGAAGATCAATCTCTTCGAAAGGAATGGTGCATTAGGCGTCTTGAAGCACTTGCGGAGTTGTGACACGTGAAACACATCATGCACATTTGCAAAGTTGGAGGGAAGCTCGAGTTGGTAGGCTAGATCGCCTCTTTTGTCAATAATCTTGAAAGGACCCACGTATCTTGGAGCAATCTTGCCCTTCATACCGAACCTCTGAGTGCCCTTCATGGGAGAAACACGGAGATAGACATGATCTCCAATGTCGAAAGCCAAATCTCGGTGTTTGCCGTCATAGTAGCTCTTCTGGCGCGATTGCACGGCCTTGAGATTCTCACGTATGACTTTGCACATCTCTTCGGTCTCTGAGATCAAATCGATGCCAAGGAGTTGACGTTCACCAGTCTCGGACCAGTTGAGAGGGGTACGACACTTCCTGCCATAGAGAATTTCAAACGGTGCTTTGCCTGCACTTGCTTGGAAGCTGTTGTTGTAGGAGAATTCGGTAAATGGAAGGCAGTCTTCCCATTTCATACCGAAGTAGATTACACATGCTCTGAGCATATCTTCAAGAATTTGGTTCACTCTTTTGACTTGACCACAAGTATGAGGGTGAAAAGCTGTGCTGAAGCGAATCTTGGTACCCATAGCTGTCTGGAAGGAATCCCAGAATTTGGAAGTGAACAAGCTTCCACGATCTGAGGAGATTACTTGAGGGATACCATGCAAGGAGACAATTCTGGAGGTATCCAACTCTGCAAATTATTCTGCGTTGATGGATTCCTTGACTGGAAGGAAATGAGCCACTTAAGTGAGCTTGTCAATCACCAAAAGGATGGCGTCGTTTCCTCGCTTGGGCTTGGGAAAACCAGTGACGAAATCCATCTCAATGTGATCGAATTTCCACTCGGGAATAGGTAGAGGTTGAAGGAGTCCGGCTGGACGTTGAAGCTCTGCTTTCACTCTTTTGCAGACATAAAACTCGTTCACGAATTGAGCAATTTATCTTTTCATGCGAGTCCACCAATAGGATTGCTTGAGGTCATGGTACATCTTGGAGCATCCTGGATGTATCGAGAGGAGTGAGTCATGTGCTTCGTTCGTTATGAGCTTCCTGAGATTGCCTGTAACATCCCAAAATTTTCCAAATTTTGGAATGTTAATAATAAGTTATGATTGAGTGAGTTGTTGTGATTGTCAAGTAAAAAAAAACTTTTGAGACTTGTTAAAAAAATCAAATTGGATTTCTTTGTTTCTGACTCCTATGAAATATTCTGAGCCACCTTCAGATTTATGATGCGAGAATAAAATGACTTTCTCAAAAATAAATGGTGGATGAATATTTTGTAAAGGAGTCATTTGAAATTTGGAGTTCCATTTGAAATTGGGTCTTATTTGGAGTTTTAATGCCATTTAAATATTTCCAAGGTATCCAAATAAAATTTAATGAGAGGAGATAATGTGACTTCTCCAAAAAAAATTGGAAATATTTAATACGGTACAATTATCCTTTTCTTAATTTGCAAAAACTCTAAATTGATTTTTTAGTAAATCAATTATGTCCATAAAGCATCAATAGTAGTTTATGCACATATTTTATTTTATTAATTTCTGAAAAATAATTTTCATGGACTCTAAATAATATTGACACTAATGTAAACATTTTTATTATATGTTTTAAGTAAACATTTAATGCACGTACTTGTATATGAAATTATAATTCAGTCCTAATTCCTACACTCTAACTTCGGCCCAGTCCATTTCTCTCTCTCTAAATCTCGCACAGGAACAAGGCAACATCACAGCACAACACATCTTGTTTTTTTTCCTTGCTTTTTCCCTTTGGGCCAAATTTTCCCACTAAGGCCCATATTTATTTCAGCCCAAGCCTAAGCGCACTGTTGTCTTCCTCCTCCTCTATTCGTTCAAACTGAACACCAACAGAGAAACACAAACTTCACCATTGCGCCCTGTACCTCTTCCTCTTCCCCTAGCATTTGATTCCTTCACCCTTTTGAGTTTCCATCAACATGAACATTAAAGAGGAATGCAAGGAGAACCCATTCGGGTAATTAAAACCCAACATTGTTGCCTCAATTAGTCGAACGGATCCGTGAAACGTACAGCCGCAAACAACCATTAATGGCCACACTAAGCTCGCTGTGGATCTCCTCGTATGGATTTCCCTCACACCTATAAAGAGCACCCGAGGATCTCCTTCTAGTACTCATATTCCTCTAGAAAAAGCCCCCTCCATCTCCCTCCCTATCATCTCGGATTTCTTGCCGGAGTTCGAGTACCGCTGCCTGTTCGTTGAAGCTCATCCCTTCGGTAGAGAATCCGTAGCCCCATCACTTTTTTATCTCTATATCATCTGTACGCACATATTTGATGTGGACAATTCTCACCAGGACGCCCTGGAGCACGAGCGTCGTGAGGTCCAAGCTTCGGCGAAACTGTAGCGGGTTCGCACGTCCTGTGGAGGATGAATCCGACGCCGTCACCTGCGCCCATCACTTCTGCCTTGCGCGAATCTTACCCATCCATTACTCGTCCGTCGCCGGAGGCCCTACATCGATGAATTGATCAAGGTCCAAGCCACTGCCGCGCACTCACGTCCCTGGCGATTTTCCCCGGGGAGCATTGTTTCATCCATCTCTCCATCAATTGATCGGTACATGTGTTTTGTTAAAAAAGGGAACAAGATTGGCCTATCGGGTCGAGACACATGGCAGCCCAATCCTTTTCTCGTATTGATTCCCAGAAAAATACCCAAACTTCGGAAAATCATATCTCTTAGACCGTATGTCCGAATTCAACAAATTTTATATCCCTGATTCGTTGGAACATCTAGTTTATTTTAAAAATATAAACATTCGCTTTTGAGCAAATCCAAATTCAGTTTTGTTTTAAAAGGGAAATTAAGTATTTTTCTATATCTTTTAATCTATAAATCATATGGAAATGTTCCAATTACCAAAGTTGGTCCCTAGAACCATACCCTTCTGTTGGAACACCTCCCATATATTTTCATCCATGTGTAGCTACTATTGTTGGCCTCAACACTCCAAATTGCCTTTCTTTTATCGTAATTCAAAACCATCATTAGCTTATTTGACATGAGCCCATGCCATTCATAAGAACCAACCCAATTACTTGAATTCTATGTGTAGATCATCATGAGACACCTCTAAACATTCAACCTGGAACATAGCCTTAAAGTATGACTTACGACATAATTCCTTCAGCATCCGAAATTGATCCTATCAAACCATGATGTCCAGTGTGTACCAATTTAATCCAACCTAAGATATGACTATGCCAAGTCTCCTTCAAGACCAAACTAGATCCTGTCTCAAACCATAGCCATGTCATGATAATTATCCTAAGAATATAATTGTATTGTTAATTTGCATCTTCTATTTGGATCTTCGTTTGGAATTGTTGCGTGTTGAAGTGATTTTTATTCCATCGTTAGATATATCGTAAGGTGCAGGAGTGACGATAACGAATAGAGAATCAATTTCAAGAATCAGGCAAGTTCACACTTTGATCATAATGTTCAATACCTAGTTTTTACTATGCATTAGCTTCACCCTCCAAGATTGCATGAGTAGGATTGGGAACATGTGGTTATGCTAAGTAGTTTATGTGGTAGGAACCTATGACCTTTTATCACCACGGGAAATATTCGTTTTGTCATATATTGCTTAGCCATGCTCGTAGACGGGGATTGGTATGTGTGACACATGCAAGTTGCGAGAGATAATAATTTATCGGGACAACATAAGGTGGCAACTTTAATACACATCTGGGTGGATTGTTTGGGGCACCTGGAGAGACCAGTGCTTGCCCAAGGGGAATCCCGGAGTACCCGTGTGATTACCCTAGGTCCGCCACCCAGGCTCAAAGGGATCATAAGATATTTCATGCCTAGAAACTTCCGTGTGCAGCCACAAGCCATTATGGGCTCTGGCATTGTTGAGTAAGTTGTGTGACTTCTTTCCGTGGTAGACTAGCTGATGTAGGGGAAAGTAGGTGCACCGGTCTACCCAGGGTTTGGAGGAAATACTTCAGAAAGACTATGTCTCGATCTTCCGATCATGGAGGTGGTCGAGTCTTGTGGGGAAAAGTGCACAAACCTCTGCAGAGTGTATTAACTAATCATGATTAGCCGTGTCCCCGGTTATGGACAACTTGAGTATCTAGAATTGAATTATTGGTTGATCTCATCACTCTATTTAATGAAATTATTGGGTTACTAATAACTTGGGAATTTTATATTGAGTTGGAGGAACCTTCTCAATAATGGCATTTTAATTTAGTAGTAAATAAAAATTTATTCCTTTGTTGTAGGGAAAAATTAGCTTCATGCAAAATTAAACTTAAAGCCTCCACCAGCCAAATATGCATGTAGTGATAGATATTGTTCATCATTATTCTATGTTGCGAATTTGCCAGTACATTCAACGTACTGACTTACATGGCTGCAACGTCTCGTGTTGCAGGATTTATTCGACGAGTAAGTGATACGTTAGGGTTGCGATGTCTACACTCAACTTTGCCGTTGGTGTTGTTGGAACTCCACAACCTTGTTGTTACTTCCGCTATGTTGATTGAGGTAATAGTATTTACGTTACTTTATACATGTGATTTATCTCTGTTATAAAACCTTGAGTACTGTGTGTGTCAGCATACGGATCCAGGGATGACACTTAAGCACAAAGAATTCGATCCATCCTGGTCGGGTCGCTACAAGAGAAAGTGATTTTTATTCCATCGTTAGATATATCGTAAGATGCAGGAGTGATGATAACGAATAGAGAATCAACTTCAAGAATCAGGCAAGTTCACACTTTGATCATAATTTTCAATACCCATTTTTTACTATGGATTAGCTTCACCCTCAAAGATTGCATGAGTAGGATTGGGAACATGTGGTTGTGCTATGTAGTTTATGTGGTAGGAACCTATGACCTTTTATCACCCCGGGAAATATTCGTTTTGTCATATATTGCTTAGCCATGCTCGTAGACGGGGATTGGTATGTGTGATACATGCAAGTTGCGAGAGAAAATAATTTATCGGGACAACATAAGGTGGCAACTTTAATACACATCTGGGTGGATTGTTTGGGGCACCTGGAGAGACCAGTGCTTGCCCAAGGGGAATCTCAGATTACCCGTGTGATTACCCTAGGTCCGCCACCCAGGCTCAAAGGGATCATAAGATATTTCATGCCTAGAAACTTCCGTGTGCAGCCACAAGCCATTATGGGCTCTGGCATTGTTGAGTAAGTTGTGTGACCTCTTTCCGTGGTAGACTAGCTGATGTAGGGGAAAGTAGGTGTACCGGTCTACCCAGGGTTTGGAGGAAATACTTCAGAAAGACTATGTCTCAATCTTACGATCATGGAGGTGGTCGAGTCTTATGGGGAAAAGTGCGCAAACCTCTGCAGAGTGTATTAACTAATCATGATTAGCTGTGTCCCCGGTTATGGACAACTTGAGTATCTAGAAATGAATTATTGGTTGATCTCATCACTCTATTTAATGAAATTATTGGGTTACTAATAACTTGGGAATTTTAGATTGAGTTGGAGGAACCTTCTCAATAATGGCATTTTAATTTAGTAGTAAATAAAAATTTATTCCTTTGTTGTAGGAAAAAATTAGCTTTATGCAAAATTAAACTTAAAGCCTCCACCAGCCAAATATGCATGTAGTGATAGATATTGTTCATCATTATTCTATGGTGCGAATTTGCCAGTACATTCAACATACTGACCTACACGGCTGCAATGTCTCGTGTTGCTGGATTTATTCGATGAGTAAGTGATACGTTATGGTTGCGATGTCTACACTCAACTTTGCCGTTGGTGTTGTTGGGACTCCACAACCTTGTTGTTACTTCCGCTATGTTGATTGAGGTAATAGTATTTACGTTACTTTATACATGTGATTTATCTCTATTATAAAAACTTGAGTACTGTGTGTGTCAGCATACCGATCCAGGGATGACACTTAAGCACAGAGACCTCGATCCATTTGGGTCGGGTCGCTACAAGATGGTATCAGAGCACATGTTGACTGTAGGACGTGACCCCTAGAAACTTACAAGCCCCGAGGAGATGATTCCGCTAAAACTTTATTTTCAAAAGTATTCTTTAACTCTCATCTTCCTATTCTTTAATAAATATTTCCTCTCATCTAAAACTGTTAGACTATACCCTTTTCCCCTTTTGCCACCTGGAGGATCAACTGAAGCCACTCCAGGAAGGATCCAATATCAGACAACTGATGACCACTTCGGAGTAAAGAGGATTTCACCATGCATTAGAAGTGTTGAAGCTACAACAATTGAATACTCCGAAGACTTGAAGAGTTTGATGGCTTTGAAGATTATTGACCTTTAGAAGACCAAACCCCTGTTATATACTTATGTTAGGTGCGACGATTGTGAGCTGTCATTTGTTTGATGTTTTTCTGATGGCCACAAAATAAAACCCGTCTCTTCAAAACTATTGTTCGTATTGTGTGTATCCCTCTCTATCTCTCTTATCTCACCCCAAAACCCTAGAACCAATAGAGGGTAAATGAAGATGGACTTGTATTCTCTGGACCGATGTCCTAGCCGGAGGCAGAGCTATGGATACAAAACATTGAGGATCACTTTAGGAAAAAAATGATTGCAATAGGTTCAATACGCTCTTTAGTACTTTACAAAAAGTGCTGCAACATGGTGGAAAATGCATTAAGCCATACAAGGATGTAATGGAGCAAAAAGTTAGGAGGAATCTGTTAAAATCTCGTCTCATCCGAAAGCGTGATGATAACCCGAAGAAGAAACCTGGTGCCTGTAGTATTTGTGGAGAGATAGGACACACCCAGGAGGAGCACAAGGATGAATGCCCTCATTGTGAAGAAAGTCACCCAGCTGAAGAATGCCCAACTAGGCTGATTACATGTTTCTTGTGTGAAGGGACTACCCACTGCCCTGCTTAGTGTCACACTTATCCCATGGTACAACAAACTATCCAGCAGAAGAAAGAAGCAATGAAAGAAGCCCTCGTGGAAATTTTAGAAGAACCTGCGATGAAGAAAGATTTTGAGGACGCACCCGAAGAAGATCCAATTAAAATTTACACCAAGTCATGCTATTCATGTGGAGAAGAAAAACACATCTCCCGGTATTGTCCGAAAGAGTATCTAGTAGAATTCCCGACAGTGGAAGTAGAGTATGACCCATAGGAAATAGAAGTCCTGATTGGTGCAGAAAAGTCCAGGAAGAGAAACATAATGTATCCCTAGAACAACCCAATTTCTACAAAGAAGGACCTGAGTCATATCAAATGTTACAGGTGCAAGAATTTAGGTCATTACGCTTAAAAATTTCCGAAGAAGAAGCTAAAAAAATCCAAAGAGCCTACATAATCACAAAGAAGCCTTGAGACATGTCTAAAGTAAATTGTTTTTGCTCCAAAGAAATGGGACATTTTGCTTGGGAATGTTCAGATCAGATGAAAGCTGGAACTGAGTAGTTGAGATTTCGATATGGATAATAAGAGTAGTAGAAAGCAATTTTATTTTCATAAGTTCAATGAGTTGAATTATGTAATGGGTGCTCGGAGATTGTAATAAATTCATGAAATCAATAAAGTTCATGTGTCATGATTTCATATGTTGAATTTTATGAGTTGTTACTCTATGAACAAAGATTTTGACCATTTTCGAGGATATGAGAAATATGGTCAAGGAAGAATTTGTGCATTTCAAGGGTGGTAGTAACCTGTGAGGACTCTTGACCCCTGGAAAGGATAATGATATTCCATGGAGTGGACTTTGGACAAAATTAGTATGTGTTTTATCTCGATATGTGGGATACCCCAAGAATATGAAGGGATGAAGTACCATTGGATATAAAGGAGGTTTAATGTTGGGAATATGGAACAATTGTAACCCCAGGATGAGTTAAAGCTATACATGTCTTGAAGTGTGCCCATCCACATGCCCATGAATTAATAAGCATCAAGTACTCCCTGGAAGAAGAAATTTCGGAAGAAGCTGTGATTTGATCAGCAGACGTTTCTTAGGAGGATACGAAAAAACCCGAGAGTTGTGAAGAACGATAGATGTTTTGTTCAGCTTGCAGAAGTAAAAGATATATCCGAACTCAGTTCATCGACAAGAGTAATTCTGCAGTGCTTATGAGGCTGACCGAGTGATAGAATACGCGGTTTACTTATCTGCATATGAGGTAATTGTTGGGGAACGTAGTATTTTAAAATTTTCCTACGATCACGCAAGATCTATCTACCAGATGCATAGCAACGAGAGGGGGGAGTGTGTCTACGTACCCTCGTAGACCGGGAGCGGAAGCGTCAAGTGACGCGGTTGATGTTGTCGAACTTCTTCGCGATCCAACCGATCAAGCACCGAACGTACGGCACCTCCGCGTTCAGCACACGTTCAGCTTGATGACGTCCCACGAGCTCTTGATCCAGTTGAGCTTCACGGGAGAGTTTTGTCAGCACGACGGCGTGGTGACGGATATGATGTGTTCACCGGCGCAGGGCTTCGCCTAAGCTCCGCGACGGTACGACCGAGGTGTGTTTCTGTGGAGGGGGGCACCGCACACGGCTAAAACAAATCAACTTGTGTGTCTTTGGGTGCCCCCCTGCCCCCGTATATAAAGGAGCAAGGGAGGAGGGGCCGGCCACCTCCTATGGTGCGGCTAGGGAGGGGACTCCTACTAGGAATAGGATTGCAATCCTATTCCTAGTAGGATTCACCGGAAGGAAGAAGGGGGAAAGGATTAGGAGAGGTGGCGCCCCCCCAATCCTAGTCCAACTAGGATTGCTAGGTGGGGGCGCCGGCCAGCCCTATGGGCTGCCTCTCTCTCACCCTTTAGGCCCACTATGGACCATCCCCTCTCGTAGGGGGTTCCGGTAACCCCTTCCGGCATTCCCGATAAATCCAAAACTTTTCCGGTATACTTCCGGTGTCCGAATATAGTCGTCCAATATATCAATCTTTATGTCTCGGACATTCCGAGACTCCTCGTCATGTCCGTGATCTCATCCGGGACTCCGAACTACCTTTCGGTACATTAATACTCAAAAACTCATAATACCGATCGTCATCAAACGTTAAGCGTGCGGACCCTACGGGTTCGAGAACTATGTAGACATGACCGAGACTCATCTCTGGTCAATAACCAATAGCGGAACCTGGATGTTCATATTGGCTCCTACATATTCTACGAAGATCTTTTATCGGTCAGAACCGCATAACAACATACGTTGTTCCTTTTGTCAAACGGTATGTTACTTGCCCGAGATTCGATCGTCGGTATCTTTATACCTAGTTCAATCTCGTTACCGGCAAGTCTCTTTACTCGTTCCGTAACACATCATTTCGTGACTAACTCATTAGTCTTTTGCTTGCAAGGCTTATTATGATGTGTGTTACCGAGAGGGCCCAGAGATACCTCTCCGACACTCGGAGTGACAAATCCCAATCTTGATCTATGCCAACACCACGAATACTTTCGGAGACACCTGTAGAGCATCTTTATGATCACCCAGTTACGTTGTGACGTTTAATAGCACACAAGGTGTTCCTACGGTATTCGGGAGTTGCATAATCTCATAGTCATAGGAACATGTATAAGTCATGAAGAAAGCAATAGCAGTTAAACTAAAAGATCATAGTGCTATGCTAACGGATGGGTCTTGTCCATCACATCATTCTCCTAATGATGTGATCCCGTTGATCAAATGACAACTCATGTCTATGGCTAGGAAACATAACCATCTTTGATCAATGAGCTAGTCTAGTAGAGGCATACTAGGGACATACTGTTTTGTCTATGTATCCACACATGTACTAAGTTTCCGGTTAATACAATTCTAGCATGAATAAAAGACATTTATCATGATGTAAGGAAATACAAATAACATCTTTATTATTGCCTCTAGGGCATATTTCCTTCAGTCTCCCACTTGAACTAGAGTCAATAATCTAGATTACAAAGTGATGATCCTCACACCCATGGAGTCTTGGTGCTGATCATGTTTTGCCCGTGGAAGAGGCTTAGTCAACGGGTCTGCAACATTCAGATCCGTATGTATTTTGCAAATTTCTATGTCTCCCTCCTTGACTAGATCGCGGATGGAATTGAAGCGTCTTTTGATGTGCTTTGTTCTCTTGTGAAACCTGGATTCCTTCGCCAAGGCTATGGCTCCAGTGTTGTCACAAAAGATTTTCATTGGACCCGATGCACTAGGTACTACACCTAGATCGGATATGAACTCCTTCATTTGCTGCTTCTGAAGCAGCTATGTATTCCGATTCACACGTAGATCCCGCCACGACGCTCTGCTTGGAACTGCACCAGCTCACAGCTCCACCGTTCAATAAAAAAATACATATCCGGTTTGTGACTTTGAGTCATCCGGATCGGTGTCAAAGCTAGAATCGACGTAACCGTTTACGACGAGCTCTTTGTCACCTCCATATACGAGAAACATATCCTTTGTTCTTTTCAGATACTTTAGGATGTTTTTGACCGCTGTCCAGTGATCCACTCCTGGATTACTTTGGTACCTCCCTGCTAGACTTATAGCAAGGCACACATCAGGTCTGGTACACAGCATTGCATATATGATAGATCCTATGGCTGAGGCATAGGGAATGACTTTCATTTTCTCTCTATCTTCTGCAGTGGTCGGGCATTGAGTCTTACTCAACTTCATACCTTGTAAAACAGGCAAGAACCCTTTCTTTGACTGATCCATTTTGAACCTTTTCAAAATCTTATCAAGGTATGTGCTTTGTGAAAGTCCAATTAAGCGTCTTGATCTATCTCTATAGATCTTGATGCCTAATATGTAAGCAGCTTCACCGAGGTCTTTCATAGAAAAACTTTTATTCAAGTATCCTTTTATGCTATCCAGAAATTCTATATCATTTCCAATTAATTATATGTCATCTACATATAATATTAGAAATGCTACAGAGCTCCCACTCACTTTCTTGTAAATACAGGCTTCTCCAGAAGTCTGTATAAAACCATATGCTTTGATCACCTCATCAAAGCGTATATTCCAACTCCGAGATGCTTGCACTAATCCATAGATGGATCGCTGGAGTTTGCATACTTTGTTAGCACCTTTTGGATCGACAAAACCTTCTGGTTGCATCATATACAACTCTTCTTTGAGATATCCATTTAGGAATGCAGTTTTGACATCCATTTGCCAGATTTCATAATCATAAAATGCGGCAATTGCTAACATGATTCGGACAGACTTAAGCATCGCTACAGGTGAGAAAGTCTCATCGTAGTCAACTCCTTGAACTTGTCGAAAACCTTTCGCAACAAGTCGAGCTTTGTAAACAGCAATATTACCGTCTGCGTCGGTCTTCCTCTTGAAGATCCATTTATTTTCGATGGCCTGCCGATCATCGGGCAAGTCAACCAAAGTCCATACTTTGTTCTCATACATGGATCCCATCTCAGATTTCATGGCTTCAAGCCATTTTGCGGAATCTGGGCTCATCATCGCTTCCTCATAGTTCGTAGGTTCATCATGGTCTAGTAACATGATTTCCAGAACTGGGTTGCCGTACCACTCCGGTGCGGAACGTACTCTGGTTGATCTACGACGTTCAGTAGAAACTTGATCCGAAGTTTCATGATCATTATCATCAACTTCCTCACTAATTGGTGTAGGAATCACTGGAGCAATTTCCTGTGATGTACTACTTTCCAATATGGGAGAAGGTACAATTACCTCATCAAGTTCTACTTTCCTCCCACTCACTTCTTTCGAGAGAAACTCTTTTTCTAGAAAGGATCCGTTCTTAGCAACGAATATTTTGCCTTCGGATCTATGATAGAAGGTGTACCCAACAGTTTCTTTTGGGTATCCTATGAAGACACATTTTTCCGACTTGGGATCGAGCTTATCAGGTTGAAGTGTTTTCGCATAAGCATCGCAACCCCAAATTTTAAGAAACGACAACTTTGGTTTCTTGCCAAACCACAGTTCATAAGGCGTCGTATCAACAGATTTAGATGGTGCCCTATTTAACGTGAATGCAGCTGTCTCTAAAGCATAACCCCAAAACGATAGTGGTAAATCAGTAAGAGACATCATAGATCGCACCATATCTAATAAAGTACGGTTACGACGTTCGGACACACCATTACGTTGTGGTGTTCCAGGTGGCGTGAGTTGTGAAACTATTCCACATTGTTTCAAATGAAGACCAAACTCGTAACTCAAATATTCTCCTCCGCGATCAGATCGTAGGAACTTTATTTTCTTGTTACGATGATTCTCTACTTCACTCTGAAATTCTTTGAACTTTTCAAATGTTTCAGACTTGTGTTTCATTAAGTAGATATACCCATATCTGCTCAAATCATCAGTGAAGGTCAGAAAATAACGATACCCGCCGCGAGCATCAACGCTCATTGGTCCACATACATCAGTATGTATGATTTCCAACAAATCTGTTGCTCGCTCCATAGTTCCGGAGAACGGAGTTTTAGTCATCTTGCCCATGAGGCATGGCTCGCAAGCACCAAGTGATTCATAATCAAGTGATTCCAAAAGTCCATCTTTATGGAGTTTCTTCATGCGTTTTACACCAATATGACCCAAACGGCAGTGCCACAAATAAGTTGCACTATCATTATTAACCTTACATCTTTTGGTTTCAATATTATGAATATGTGTATCACTACAATCAAGATCTAGTAAGAATAGACCACTCTTTAAGGGTGCATGACCATAAAAGATATTATTCATCAAAATGGAACAACCATTATTCTCTGATTTAAATGAATAACCGTCTCGCAATAAACAAGATCCAGATATAATGTTCATGCTCAACGCTGGCACCAAATAACAATTATTTAGGTCTAAAACTAATCCCGAAGGTAGATGTAGAGGTAGCGTGCCGACGGCGATCACATCGACTTTGGAACCGTTTCCCACGCGCATCGTCACCTCGTCCTTAGCTAATCTTCGTTTAATCCGTAGTCCCTGTTTCGAGTTACAAATATTAGCAACCGAACCGGTATCAAATACCCAGGTACTACTACGAGCATTAGTAAGGTACACATCAATAACATGTATATCACATATACCTTTGTTCATCTTGCCATCCTTCTTATCCGCCAAATACTTGGGGCAGTTCCGCTTCCAGTGTTCAGTCCCCTTGCAGTAGAAGCACTCAGTTTCAGGCTTGGCTCCAGATTTGGGTTTCTTCGTTGAAGTAGCAACTGACTTGCTATTCTTTTTGAAGTTCCCTTTCTTTCCCTTGCCCTTTTTCTTGAAACTAGTGGTCTTGTTAACCATCAACAGTTGATGCTCCTTTTTGATTTCTACCTCCGCAGCTTTGAGCATAGCGAAGAGCTCGGGAATTGTCTTTTGCATCCCTTGCATGTTATAGTTCATCACGAAGCCTTTATAGCTTGGTGGCAGTGATTGAAGAACTCTATCAATAACACTATCCTCGTCAACTTTGCAACCAAGTTGAGTCATATGATTGTAGTACCCAGACATTCTGAGCAAGTGTTCACTGATAGAACTATTCTCCTCCATTTTGCAGCTGTAGAACTTATTGGAAATCTCATATTTCTCAATTCGGGCATTTGCTTGAAATATTAACTTCAACTCCTAGAACATCTCATATGCTCCATGACGTTCAAAACGTCGTTGAAGTCCCGGTTCTAAGCCGTAAAGCATGGCACACTGAACTATCGTGTAGTCATCAGACCGCGACTGCCAGACGTTCAAAGCGTCTGCATCAGCGGAAGGGGGCTTGTCACCTAGCGGTGCTTCAAGGACATAATTCTTCTGTGCAGCAATGAGGATAATCCTCAGGTTACGGACCCAGTCCGTGTAATTGCTACCATCATCTTTCAACTTAGCTTTCTCTAGGAATGCATTAAAATTCAAAGGAACGGTAGCACGGGCCATTGATCTACAACGACATAGATATGCAAAACTATCAGGACTAAGTTCATGATAAATTAAAGTTCAATTTAATCATATTAATTTAAAGAACTCCCACTTAGATAGACATCCCTCTGGTCATCTAAATGATCACGTGATCCAAATCAACTAAACCATGTCCGATCATCACGTGAGCTGGAGTAGTTTTCAATGGTGAACATCTTATGTTGATCATATCTACTATATGATTCACGCTCGACCTTTCGGTCTCCAGTGTTCCGAGGCCATATCTGTATATGCTAGGCTCGTCAAGTTTAACCCGAGTATTCTGCGTGTGCAAAACTGGCTTACACCCGTTGTATTTGAACGTAGAGCTTATCACACCCGATCATCACGTGGTGTCTCGGCACGACGAACTTTCGCAACGGTGCATACTCAGGGAGAACACTTATACCTTGAAATTTAGTAAGAGATCATCTTATAATGCTACCGTCGTTCTAAGCAAAATAAGAAGCATAATAAGATAAACATCACATGCAATCAAAATATGTGACATGATATGGCCATCATCATCTTGTGCTTTTGATCTCCATCTTCAAAGCACCGTCATGATCACCTTCGTCACCAGCTTGACACCTTGATCTTCATCGTAGCATCGTTGTCGTCTCGCCAACTATTGCTTCCACGACTATCGCTACCGCTTAGTGATAAAGTAAAGCAATTACATGGCGATTGCATTTCATACAATAAAGCGACAACCATATGGCTCCTGCCAGTTGCCGATAACTTTACAAAACATGATCATCTCATACAAAACCGTATAACTCATCATGTCTTGACCATATCACATCACAACATGCCCTGCAAAAACAAGTTAGACGTCCTCTACTTTGTTTTTTGCAAGTTTTACGTGGCTGCTACGGGCTTTAGCAAGAACCGTTCTTACCTACGCATACAAAACCACAACGATGTTTCGTCAAGTATGTGCTGTTTTAACCTTCACAAGGACCGGGCGTAGCCACACTTGATTCAGCTAAAGTGAGAGAGACAGACACCCGCCAGTCACCTTTAAGCAACGAGTGCTCGTAACGGTGAAACCAGTCTCGCGTAAGCGTACGCGTAATGTCGGTCCGGGCCGCTTCATCTCACAATACCGCCGAAGCAAAGTATGACATGCTGGTAAGCAGTATGACTAGTATCGTCCACAATCTCATTGTGTTCTACTCGTGCATATCATCTACGCATAGACCTGGCTCATGATGCCACTGTTGGGGAACGTAGTATTTTAAAATTTTCCTACGATCACGCAAGATCTATCTACCAGATGCATAGCAACGAGAGGGGGGAGTGTGTCTACGTACCCTCGTAGACCGGGAGCGGAAGCGTCAAGTGACGTGGTTGATGTTGTCGAACTTCTTCGCGATCCAACCGATCAAGCACCGAACGTACGGCACCTCCGCGTTCAGCACACGTTCAGCTTGATGACGTCCCACGAGCTCTTGATCCAGTTGAGCTTCACGGGAGAGTTTCGTCAGCACGACGGCGTGGTGACGGATATGATGTGTTCACCGGCGCAGGGCTTCGCCTAAGCTCCGCGACGGTACGACCGAGGTGTGTTTCTGTGGAGGGGGGCACCGCACACGGCTAAAACAAATCAACTTGTGTGTCTTTGGGTGCCTCCCTGCCCCCGTATATAAAGGAGCAAGGGAGGAGGGGCCGGCCACCTCCTATGGTGCGGCTAGGGAGGGGACTCCTACTAGGAATAGGATTGCAATCCTATTCCTAGTAGGATTCACCGGAAGGAAGAAGGGGGAAAGGATTAGGAGAGGTGGCGCCCCCGCCAATCCTAGTCCAACTAGGATTGCTAGGTGGGGGCGCCGGCTAGCCCTATGGGCTGCCTCTCTCTCACCCTTTAGGCCCACTATGGACCATCCCCTCTCGTAGGGGGTTCCGGTAACCCCTTCCGGCATTCCCGATAAATCCGAAACTTTTCCGGTATACTTCCGGTGTCCGAATATAGCCGTCCAATATATCAATCTTTATGTCTCGGACATTCCGAGACTCCTCGTCATGTCCGTGATCTCATCCGGGACTCCGAACTACCTTTCGGTACATCAATACTCAAAAACTCATAATACCGATCGTCATCAAACGTTAAGCGTGCGGACCCTACGGGTTCGAGAACTATGTAGACATGACCGAGACTCATCTCTGGTCAATAACCAATAGCGGAACCTGGATGTTCATATTGGCTCCTACATATTCTACGAAGATCTTTTATCGGTCAGAACCGCATAACAACATACGTTGTTCCTTTTGTCAAACGGTATGTTACTTGCCCGAGATTCGATCGTCGGTATCTTTATACCTAGTTCAATCTCGTTACCGGCAAGTCTCTTTACTCGTTCCGTAACACATCATTTCGTGACTAACTCATTAGTCTTTTGCTTGCAAGGCTTATTATGATGTGTGTTACCGAGAGGGCCCAGAGATACCTCTCCGACACTCGGAGTGACAAATCCCAATCTTGATCTATGCCAACACCACGAATACTTTCGGAGACACCTGTAGAGCATCTTTATGATCACCCAGTTACGTTGTGACGTTTGATAGCACACAAGGTGTTCCTACGGTATTCGGGAGTTGCATAATCTCATAGTCATAGGAACATGTATAAGTCATGAAGAAAGCAATAGCAGTTAAACTAAACGATCATAGTGCTATGCTAACGGATGGGTCTTGTCCATCACATCATTCTCCTAATGATGTGATCCCGTTGATCAAATGACAACTCATGTCTATGGCTAGGAAACATAACCATCTTTGATCAATGAGCTAGTCTAGTAGAGGCATACTAGGGACATACTGTTTTGTCTATGTATCCACACATGTACTAAGTTTCCGGTTAATACAATTCTAGCATGAATAAAAGACATTTATCATGATGTAAGGAAATACAAATAACATCTTTATTATTGCCTCTAGGGCATATTTCCTTCAGTAATGATTTGAGTACGGGATGGATTGGCCCCCATACTGGAGACTCTTATTATATACTTTTGTATGTTGGACGGGTAAAGCGGAGAGACTTGAAACCCCAGTAGAGTGTCGTTGCGACAAGACCAACCATAGAATGGTAAGACGTATTACTCTTATAGACAGGCAATCATGCCTAACGTAGATTGGACGGTGAGGAAGAAACATGGAGATATTCAAGGAGTTCCATCTGAAGCTATCGACCACCAAGAGAGTCTTGGTAGTAGTTTTGGTATCTATGGATTTTGGGAAAGACTTTTCATCGAGGAAAAGCCTAGTTCTAAACCACAGAAGCTCGATGAAGAACCATCAAGGAATGAAGAAATTGCGGAAATCCCCACAAGATTGTTCTTAAGGGTGGTAGCACGCGAACACTCTGGAAGGATAATTGGGTCATACGACAAATCAACAGAGACTCCATAATTGTGCAAAAAGCCTCAGACAAAGGCATGCTGAAGAACTAGAATACAAGGAATTATATTAACAGAAGACATTCCCTCAAGACCCTCAAGACGGGAAGCAAAATGACCAATTGCTAGCCTGCAGATGTTATGCTAAAACCTTGGGGAAGTAACCCAAGGAACCCAAACCCTAACCTATTTCTTGCTAGCCTTTGCAAATCTCGAGGACGAGATTTCCTTTAAGGGTGGTAGTTTGTAACATCCCAAAATTTTCCAAATTTTGGAATGTTAATAATAAGTTATGATTGAGTGAGTTGTTGTGATTGTCAAGTAAAAAAAACTTTTGAGACTTGTTAAAAAAATCAATTTGGATTTCTTTGTTTCTGACTCCTATGAAATATTCTGAGCCACCTTCAGATTTATGAAGCGAGAATAAAATGACTTTCTCAAAAATAAATGGTGGATGAATATTTTGTAAAGGAGTCATTTGAAATTTGGAGTTCCATTTGAAATTGGGTCTTATTTGGAGTTTTAATGCCATTTAAATATTTCCAAGGTATCCAAATAAAATTTAATGAGAGGAGATAATGTGACTTCTCCAAAAAAAATTGGAAATATTTAATACGGTACAATTATCCTTTTGTTAATTTGAAAAACTCTAAATTGATTTTTTAGTAAATCAATTATGTCCATAAAGCATCAATAGTAGTTTATGCACATATTTTATTTTATTAATTTCTGAAAAATAATTTTCATGGACTCTAAATAATATTGACACTAATGTAAACATTTTTATTATATGTTTTAAGTAAACATTTTATGCACGTACTTGTATATGTAATTATAATTCAATCCTAATTCCTAAACTCTAACTTCGACCCAGTCCATTTCTCTCTCTCTAAATCTCGCACAGGAACAAGGCAACATCACAGCACAACACATCTTGTTTTTTTCCTTGCTTTTTCCCTTTGGGCCAAATTTTCCCACTAAGGCCCATATTTATTTCAGCCCAAGCCTAAGCGCACTATTGTCTTCCTCCTCCTCTATTCGTTTAAACTGAACACCAACAGAGAAACACAAACTTCACCATTGCGCCCTGTACCTCTTCCTCTTCCCCTAGCATTTGATTCCTTCACCCTTTTGATTTTCCATCAACACGAACATTAAAGAGGAATGCAAGGAGAACCCATTCAGGTAATTAAAAGCCAACATTGTTGCCTCAATTAGTCGAACGGATCCGTGAAACGTACAGCCGCAAACAGCCATTAATAGCCACACTAAGCTCGCTGTGGATCTCCTCGTATGGACTTCCCTCACACCTATAAAGAACACCCCGAGGATCTCCTTCTAGTACTCATATTCCTCCAGAAAATTCCCCCTCCATCTCCCTCCCTATCATCTCGGATTTCTTGCCGGAGTTCGAGTACCGCTGCCTTTTCGTTGAAGCTCATCCCTTCGGTAGAGAATCCGTAGCCCCATCACTTTTTTAATCTCTATATCATCTGTACGCACATATTTGATGTGGACAATTCTCACCAGGACGCCCTGGAGCACGAGCGTCGTGAGGTCCAAGCTCCGGCGAAACTTTAGCGGGTTCGCACGTCCTCTGGAGGATGAATCCGACGCCGTCGCCTGCGCCCATCACTTCTGCCTTGCACGAATCTTACCCATCCATTACTCGTCCGTCGCCGGAGGCCCTACATCGATGAATTGATCAAGGTCCAAGCCGCTGCCGTGCACTCACATCCCTGGCGATTTTCCCCGGGGAGCATTGTTTCATCCATCTCTCCATCAATTGATCGGTACATGTGTTTTGTAAAAGAAAAGGAACAGTATTGGCCTATCGGGTCGAGACACATGGCAGTCCAATCCTTTTCTCGTATTGATTCCCAGAAAAATACCCAAACTTCGGAAAATCATATCTCTTAGACCGTATGTACGAATTCAACAAATTTTATATCCCTGATTCGTTGGAACATCTAGTTTATTTTAAAAATATGAACATTCGCTTTTGAGAAAATCCAAATTCAGTTTTGTTTTAAAAGGGAAATTAAGTATTTTTCTATATCTTTTAACCTATAAATCATATGGAAATGTTCCAATTACCAAAGTTGGTCCCTAGAACCATACCCTTCTGTTGGAACACCTCCCATATATTTTCATCCATGTGTAGCTACTATTGTTGGCCTCAACACTCCAAATTGCCTTTCTTTTAGGGAAACGTTTGGAGCCGGGGCACCAGCGGAACATTGGGCCGGTCTCCCTCTTCCTCGCATCTACTTCCTCGCAGCTCCCGCATATCTCGCGCAGCTCGCCGGGGGCGCGCGCCGCCCTCTTCTTCTGCCCCCTCCTCCCCACCCCTTCCCCATCACTTCCCCCTCCCCCCCACCCCTCGGTCGCAGCACCACGCACCACGCCTCCCTCGCCTGCCGCCATGGCTGCCTGCTGCCATGGCCATGTCCATCCCCTAGTTACAACCTTCACACGCGCATATCCCCCCTCCTCCCGGGCTGCGATGGGCCACCACAAGCTCCATCGTCGGAGGCCAGGAGCTCCCCTCGCTCCATCGCCGGCGGCCAGGAGCTCCCCTCGCCGGCCGCCATGGCTGCCTGCCGCCATGCTCGAATCCACCCCGCGTATACAAGTGTTGCAACTGTCACCTAGAAAAGCTTCAACAGCTGTTGAAAAAAGCTTCAACCATAGACACAGAAGCTTCAATGGCACTGCACAACAAGGGGAAGTTGCAACTGTAGTTGGATTTTGCTACTACCAGCGAAGCTTTTTGCTACATCCATTAGGTGGAGCTGCGACCTCACGACGACGACAACGACGATTTTGCTGCAACCGTAGTAGGATTTTGCTACTATCATTGGAGCTTTTTGCTACTTTTCTCTGGTTTGCAGTGTCTGATTGGGAGCTTTTTTTTCTCCAACCGTTGAAGCTGTTTTTCATACATGGTTGAAGCTTTTTTCGTCCACAGTCGAAGCTTTTTCTGCAGCAAAATGCTACAACCATTGACATAAAATGCTACAACCATTGACATAACAATCGGAATGCTACAACCATTCACATAAAATGCTACAACCGTTTATAAAAAAAGTTTCATTGCAGCACATCGGCTGGGTTTGGTGCGACCGGCCGAAATTTCGATCGGCGCACCGGCGCCTAGCGTTGGCCTTTCTTTTATCGTAATTCAAAACCATCATTAGCTTATTTGACATGAGCCCATGCCATTCATCTGAACCAACCCAATTACTTGAATTCTATGTGTAGATCATCATGAGACACCTCTAAACATTCAACCTGGAACATAGCCTTAAAGTATGACTTACGACATAATTCCTTCATCATCTGAAATTGATCCTATCAAACCATGATGTCCAGTGTGTACCAATTTGAACCAACCTAAGATATGACTATGCCAAGTCTCCTTCAAGACCAAACTAGATCCTGTCTCAACCCATAGCCATGTCATGATAATTATCCTAAGAATATAATTGTATTGTTAATTTGCATCTTCTATTTGGATCTTCGTTTGGAATTGTTGCGTGTTGAAGTGATTTTTATTCCATCGTTAGATATATCGCAAGGTGCAGGAGTGACGATAACGAATAGAGAATCCACTTCAAGAATCAGGCAAGTTCACACTTTGATCATAATTTTCAATACCCAGTTTTTACTATGCATTAGCTTCACCCTCAAAGATTGCATGAGTAGGATTGGGAACATGTGGTTATGCTATGTAGTGTATGTGATAGGAAACTATGACCTTTTATCACCCCGGGAAATATTCGTTTTGTCATATATTGCTTAGCCATGCTCGTAGACGGGGATTGGTATGTGTGATACATGCAAGTTGCGAGAGATAATAATTTATCGAGACAACATAAGGTGGCAACTTTAATACACATCTGGGTGGATTGTTTGGGGCACCTGGAGAAACCAGTGCTTGCCCAAGGGGAATCCCGGAGTACCCGTGTGATTACCCTAGGTCCGCCACCCAGGCTCAAAGGGATCATAAGACATTTCATGCCTAGGAACTTCCGTGTGCAGCCAGAAGCCATTATGGGCTCTGGCATTGTTGAGTAAGTTGTGTGACCTCTTTCCGTGGTAGACTAGCTGATGTAGGGGAAAGTAGGTGTACCGGTCTACCCAGGGTTTGGAGGAAATACTTCAGAAAGACTATGTCTCAATCTTCCGATCATGGAGGTGGTCGAGTCTTGTGGGGAAAAGTGCACAAACCTCTGCAGAGTGTATTAACTAATCATGATTAGCCGTGTCCCCGGTTATGGACAACTTGAGTATCTAGAAATGAATTATTGGTTGATCTCATCACTCTATTTAATGAAATTATTGGGTTACTAATAACTTGGGAATTTTAGACTGAGTTGGAGGAACCTTCTCAATAATGGCATTTTAATTTAGTAGTAATTAAAAATTTATTCCTTTGTTGTAGGAAAAAATTAGCTTTATGCAAAATTAAACTTAAAGCCTCCACCAGCCAAATATGCATGTAGTGATAGATATTGTTCATCATTATTCTATGGTGCGAATTTGCCAGTACATTCAACGTACTGACCTACACGGCTGCAACGTCTCGTGTTGCAGGATTTATTCGACGAGTAAGTGATACGTTAGGGTTGCGATGTCTACACTCAACTTTGCCGTTGGTGTTGTTGGGACTCCACAACCTTGTTGTTACTTCCGTCATGTTGATTGAGGTAATAGTATTTACGTTACTTTATACATGTGATTTATCTCTGTTATAAAACCTTGAGTACTGTGTGTGTCAGCATACCGATCCAGGGATGGCACTTAAGCACAGAGACTTCGATACATTTGGGTCGGGTCGCTACATTGCCTTTGGGAACCACAATTCTGTCCTCAAAGAACAAAGTGTCTCTGTCATCAATGCGATAGCACTTGTACTCGGGAGTACCCTTAGCAATACCATGTTTCAGCTTCTGCACCATAGCATCACTGAGTTAGGCCTCATGGATTTGATCTTCCAAGGTAGGAGCGACTTGAAGGTTGGCAAGAAATCCTTGCGGAACGACTTGAAGGTTGAGCTTCCTGAATGACTCACAAAGTTCAGGTTGGAACGGTTTGAGGATGAGACTGTTGCAATAAGCCTTTCTGCTCAAGGCATCTACAATGGCATTGGCCTTGCCAGGTGTATACTCAATGCTTGGATTGTACTCTTGAACCATTTCAACCCAACGAGTCTAGCGGAGGTTAAGGTTTGGCTGGGTGAAGATGTACTTCAGGCTCTTGTGATCGGTGAAGATGTCTAGTTTTCTGCCCAACAGAAGGTGTCTCCACGTGATTAAGGCATGAACAACTACTGCTAGCTCAAGATCATGTGTGGGGTAATTCTTCTCATTTGGTTTAAGCTGACACGAAGTGTATGCAATGATCTTTTTGTCTTGCATGAGAACACGGCCGAGACCTTGCAATGAAGCATCACAAAAGACTTCATACAACTTGGACTCATCTAGAGGAGTAAGTACCGGAGCAGAAATGAGCTTCTCTTTGAGTGTATTGAATGCCACATCACAATCAGGAGTCCACGAGTACTTGACATTCTTTTGCAACAGGTTGGAAAGAGGCTTGGCAATCTTGGAGAAGTTCTCAACGAACCTTCTGCAATAGCTTGCGAGGCCGAGGAAACTTCGGAGTTGCTTGACATTCTGAGGAGGTTCCCACTTCACAATAGCTTCAACCTTCTCGGGGTTAACATAAATGCCCTCGATAGAGATAATATGGCCAAGATAGAGGACTTTATCAAGCTAGAATTCACATTTGAAGAACTTCGCATAAAAGCGGTGCTCACGGAGCCTATCAAGAACCAAACGGAGGTGCTTGGTGTGGTATTCTTTATTCTTGGAGAATACCAAGATATCATCGAGGTACACGAGGACGAACTCATTGGTGTAGGGGTTAAATATGAAGTGCATCATCCGAGAGAAAGTGGGTGGAGCATTTGCAAGCCCGAAGGACATGACTTTGTACTCGTACGAGCCATAACTCGTCCTGAATGCGGTCTTGGGAATATCCTCTTCACGGATATGAATTTGATGGTAGCCCATCCGGAGATCAAGCTTCGAGAAAACCTTGGCTCCTTTGAGCTGCTCGAACAGTTCATTGATATTGGGGAGAGGGTACTTATTCTTAATTGTCTTCTTGTTCAATGGCCGGTAATCGACGCACAATCGTTTCGTACCATCCTTCTTCTTGACAAAAAGAACACCGCAGCCCCAAGGAGAATTACTTAGTCTTATCAGACCCATTCGTTCTTGCTCGTCGAGTTCCTTCTTTAACTCCTTCAAATCTTTAGGAGAAAGCTTGTACGAACATTGACAAGCTGGCTCCGTACCATGTTCAAGTTCAATGACGAACTCAACTAGACGGTTGGGAGGCATGCCTGGAAGCTCTTCAGGGAATACATCCTCATATTCACAAACCACCGGAATATGGGATATGGCATTAATCTCGCCCTTGTCATTGAGAGGGAATAGCCTGGTTGTGTTATCTCGAGCTGCGAAGATAATCACGTCTTCGGAAGGATGAGTTAGATTCACCTCTTTGTTTGCACAATCAATAAGAGCATCAAGCTTAGAGAGCCAATCCATCCCAAGAATAAGATAAATGTCCGAGTTACTGAGAACAACTCAGGACACCAGAAAACTATAATCGCCCATGTGAATAGATATGTCCGGAGCCATCAAATTAGAAGTCATGTGTTTGCCTGGAGAAATAATTGATAACTTCTTATCCAGAAATGCTGAAGTGAAATTATGCTTGGTAAAGAATGGAGTTGACATGAAACTAAGTGATGCACCAGAATCAAACAAGACTTTTGCAGGGATTGAGTTGACCGAAAGATTACCAATTATCACATCAGAAGAATTCTCTGCTTGAGCTGCATTCATCAGGTTCACTCTTGTATGCTTGGGATTGTGCTTGACGATAGCATTGCTAACAGGTGGGGGAGGCGGAAGGCGCCTTTGGTTGGGACACTACTACTTCTCGAGCTTGCATTGTATTCCCTCGAAGAGGAAAGGTAGATGCAGCACAGTAGCGTAAGTATTTCCCTCAGTTTTTGAGAACCAAGGTATCAATCCAGTAGGAGACCACGCGCGAGTCCCTCGCACCTGCACAAACAAATAGAACTTCGCAGCCAACGCGATAAGGGGTTGTCAATCCCTTTACGGTCACTTACAAAAATGAGATCTGATAGAGATGATAGTTTATATTTTTGGTATTTTGGTTTATAAGAACAGAAAGTAAAAGCGAAAAAAGTAAAGTAGGTGTAAATTGTTATGTTGAGAATAGACCCGGGGGACATAGTGTTCTCTAGTGGCTTCTCTCATGATAGCGATATTCTACGGCGGGTAAACAAATTACGGTCAAGCAATTGATAGAAAAGCGAATAATTCTGAGACTATCTAGGCATGATCATTGTATATAGGCATCACGTCTGAGACAAGTAGAGCGACTCCTGCCTGCATCTACTACTATTACTCCACACATCGACCGCTATCCAGCATGCATCTAGTGTATTGAGTTCATACGAACAGAGTAACGCCTTAAGCAAGATGACATGATGTAGAGGCATAAACTCAAGCAATATGATATAAACCCCATCTTTTTATCCTCGATGGCAACAATACAATACGTGCCTTCCTGCCCCTACTATCACTCGGAAAGGACACCGCAAGATTGAACCCAAAGCCAAGCACTTCTCCCATTGCAAGAACTATAGATCTAGTAGGCCAAACCAAACCAATAATTCGAAGAGACTTGCTAGGATATTATGAGCACACATAAAAAGTTCAGAGAAGAACCAAATATCTTTCATAGATATTCTTGATCATAAACTCACAATTCATCGGACTCGACAAACACACCGCAAAAAGAGATTACATCGAATAGATCTCCTCGAAGACCGAGGAGAACTTTATATTGAGATCCAGAGAGAGAGAGAGAGAAGAAGCCATCTAGATACTAGCTATGGACCCAAAGGTCTGTGGTAAACTACTCACAACTCATGGTGAGGGCGATGATGATGACGATGAAGAACTCCGTGATGGTTCCCCCTCTGGTGGAGCTCCGGAACAGGCTCCAAGATGGGATCTCACGGGAACAGAAGGTTATGGCGGTGGAATTAGGGTTTTCTCTCTGTTGTCGAAGGTTTCGGGGTCCGTAGACTTATATAGGAGGAAGGAGGACACCGGGGGATGCTCGAGGGGCCCACGAGGTAGGGGGCACGCCCTGGGCAAGGGGCGCGCCCCCACCCTCGTGGGCGCCTCCGTGCTCCCCTGACATGGTTCTTAAGTTCCTTGTGCGTGATTTTCTCCAAAAATATCTCTCGCAAAGGTTTCATTCCGTTTGGACTCCGTTTGATATTCTTTTTCTGCAAAACCCTGAAACAGGCAAAACAGCAATCTGGACTGGGCCTTTGGGTTAGTAGGTTAGTCCCAAAAATGATATAAAAGTGTATGATAAAGCCCATTAAACATCCAAGACTTCATAAATAATAGCATGGAACAATAAAAAATTATAGATACGTTGGAGACGTATCAAGCATCCCCAAGCTCAATTCCTGCTCGTCCTCGAGTAGGAAAATGACAAAGAAAGAATTTTTGATGTGGAATGCTAACCAATATAGTTTTTCAATGTAATTCTCTTAATTGTGACATGAGTGTTCAGATCTGAAAGATTCAAGACAAAAGTCTATATTGACATAAGAAATAACAATACTTCAAGCATACTAACAAAGCAATCATGTCTTCTCAAAATACTATGGCTAAAGAAAGTTATCCCTATAAAATCATATAGTCTGGCTATGCTCCCTCTTCATCACACAAAATATTCATATCATGCACAACCCCGATTTCAGCCAAGCACTTGTTTTCATACTCTATTCTTTCAAACCTTTCAACTTTCACGCAATACATGAGCGTGAGCCATGGACATAGCACTATGGGTGGAATAGAGGTGGTTGTGGAGAAGACAAAAAGAAGGGAGATAGTCTCACATCGACTAGGCGTATCAACGGGCTATGGATATGCCCATCAATAGATCTCAATGTGAGTGAGTAGGGATTGCCATGCAACGGATGCACTAGAGCTAAATATGAATGAAAGCTCAACAAAAGAAACTAGTGGGTGTGCATCCAACTTGCTTGCTCACGAAGACCTAGGGCATTTGAGGAAGCCCATCTTTGGAATATACAAGCCAAGTTCTATAACGAAAAATTCCCACTAGTATATGAAAGTGACTAAGCATGAGACTCTCTACAATGAAGAACATGGTGCTACTTTGAAGCACAAGTGTGGAAAAAAAGTTAGTAGCAATTGTCCCTTTTTTTCTTTTCTTTTTTTTTTCTCTTTTTTGGGCCTTTTTTTTTCTTTGGCCTTTTTTTGCGGAGGGGCTTTATAGATTTAGCCTTTCCTCCCATGGGACAATGCTCTAATAATGATGATACTACAACAAAGTATGACTCTATATGAATGCCTTCGGCGATGTACCGGTATGTGCAATGAAACAAGAGGGACATGTATGAAAAGTTATGCATGGTGGCTTTGCTACAAATACGATGTCAACTACATGATCATGCATGGCAACATGACAATGTGATATGTGTCATATGCACGGAATGGTGGAAAGTTGCATGGCAATATATCTCGGAATGGCTATGGAAATGCCATGATAGGTAGGTATGGTGGCTGTTTTGAGGAATAATATGGTGGCTATTTTGAGGAAGGATATATAGTGGGTTTATGGCACCGGCGAAAGTTGCGCGGTACAAGAGAGGCTAGCAATGGTGGAAGGGTGAGAGTGCGTATAATCCATGGACTCAACATTAGTCATAAGAACTCATATACTTATTGCAAAAATCTACGAGTCATCAAAACAAAGCAATAAACGCATGCTCCTTGGGGGGAGGTTGGTAGGAGTTAACCACCGCGCGCCCCCGACCTCCACACAAAGGTTGACACTTTACAAATACCTCATGCTCTAACTTCGTCACATAGCGGTTCACAATACGTGCATGCTACGGGAATCACTAACCTTAACACAAGTATTTCTCAATTTCATAATAACTCCACTAGCATGACTCTAATATCACTATCCTTATATCTCAAAACAATTATCAAGCATCCAACATCTCATCATATTCAATGCACTTAGTGTGATTTTTTTACTACATTGACGTTGGATGTCTATCATGTAAAGACTAGTTTTTTAGCCTAAACACATTACCATGCTGTTTTAATAGACTCTCAAATAGATATAAGTGAAGCATGAGAGTTTAACAATTTCTAGAAAATATAACAACCACCGTGCTCTAAAAGATATAAGTGAAGCACTAGAGCAAAAACTATTCAACTCAAAAGATATAAGTGAAGCACATAGAGTGTTCTAACAATTCCTAGGCCATATTTAACTCTCTCAAATAGGTGTGTCAACCAAGGATGATTGTGACAAACTAACAAGCAAAGACTCAAATTATACAATACGCTCCAAGCAAAACACATACCATGTGGCGAATAAAAATATAGCTCCAAGTATAGTTACCGATGGATGAAGACGAAAGAGGGGATGCCTTCCCGGGGCATCCCCAAGCTTAGGATTTTGATTATCCTTGAACTCCTTGGGGTGCCATGGGCATCCCCAAGCTTAGGCCTTTGCTACTCTTTGTTCCATGGTCAATCAAAGCAATACTCAAAACTTGAAAACTTCACAACACAAAACTTAGACAAAAATTCTCGTGAGCTCCGTTAGTATAAGAAAGCAAACCACTACTCAAAGGTACTGCAATGAATTCATTATTTGTTTATATTGGTGTTAAACCTACTGTATTCCAACTTCTCTATGGTTCATAGTTCCAAATATTACTCATAGATGCATTGAAATAAGCAAACAACACAGGAAAAACAGAATCTGTCAAAAACAGAACAGTCTGTAGCAATCTGCAGGTTTCGCATACTTCTGTAACTCCAAAAAATTCAAAATAAATTGTTAAATTTGATGAATTTGTCTATTAATCATCTTCAAAAAGAATCAACTAAATAGCATGCTCTAGTAAAATTGGACGACCATTCTAGTGAGCGCTAACGATTCTGTTTTTCACAGCAAGATCACATAAACTTCACACAAGTTTTCCCAACGGTTCTACTTGGCACAAACACTAAATAAAACATGAAACCACATCTAATCATAGACTAGATGCAATATTTATTCCCTAACAGCAACAAAAAAAATATAAAATTGGGTTGCCTCCCAACAAGCGCTATCGTTTTATGCCCCTAGCTAGGCACGATACAAGATAGATCTAGGTATTGCCATCTTTGGAAGGCAATCCATAGGTGGCTCTCATGATAGATTCATATGGTAGTTTGATTTTCTTTCTACCCACTGGGTGTGGGTCTTGATGCGTTTGCTTTCAACTTCCCTTGAACTCGAGCGAGACTGATCCTGGCCGAGTGAGAACCGGTGGGGGCACGCTCAGTGCACCCACTGGGTGTAGTCCCCGAGACCGTGGTCGACTGCTGGCGGTCGGCCATGGTCCGATGATAGAACTTTTCTTCCTTGCTATGTTTTTTTGAGCTCGAGCCAGACTGATATTGGCCGAGTGAAACTAGTGGGGGCATGCTCAGTGCACCCACTGGGTGTAGTCCCCGAGACTGCGGTTGAGTGTTTGACTCGACTGTAGTCTTAGAATCTTGTTTTGTTGTGTTGGTGCAGAAATCTTGCGAATTTGGGGGGAATCTAATATTTCCTTCCTTCATATCAATAATTGCACCAATCGTTCTAAGGAAAGGTCTACCAAGAATAATAGGACATGAAGGATTGCAATCTATATCAAGAACAATGAAATCTACGGGCACATAATTCCTATTGGCAACAATAAGAACATCGTTAATTCTTCCCATAGGTTTCTTAATAGTGGAATCCGCAAGATGCAAATTCAAAGAACAATCATCAAGTTCATGGAACCCTAGCAAATCACACAAAGTTTTTGGGATAGTGGAGACACTTGCACCCAAATCACACAAATCATAGCATTCATGATCTTTTATTTTTATTTTTATAGTAGGTTCCCACTCATCATAAAGCTTTCTAGGGATAGAAACTTCCAACTCAAGTTTTTCTTCATAAGATTGCATCAAAGCATCATCTATGTGTTTGGTGAAAGCTTTATTTCGACTATAAGCATGCGGAGAATTTAGTACGGATTGCAACAAGGAAATACAATCAATCAAAGAGCAATTATCATAATTGAATCCCTTGAAATCCAAAGTAGTGGGTTCATCACTATGCAAAGTTTTAATCTCTTCACTCCCACTTTTAGCTATTTTAGCATCAAGATCTAAAAACTCCGAATCATTGGGATACTTTAAAGCAGAATCATCTCCAATCCTATCTTCATCAAAATTTATACTAGAAAACAAGGACCTAATAGGAGACACATCAATAAGTATCAGATCTTCATCTTTATTTTCATGTTCTTCCGATTTGGCAGCCATCTTATTGATCAAGGTGGACTGCTTATCCGAAATTTGGGCAATTAAGTTCTCAAGGTGAGCAAACTGAGATTTCAATCCATTAAGTTCTTTGGACATATCATCAAGGTCTTTATTCATATACTCCATAAACTTTTTCTGTTCTTTAAGCTCACTTCTGAAAAAATCATTATGCTCAAATTGTATAGTCATAAAATGTCTAACATTGTTTTCAATCTCCTCCATCCTCTTGAGGTGAGGGTCAACACTAACAGGGAGAGCCATAGTGACAAGCAAGCAAGCAAGCAGCAAGCGAACGATAAACACACGGCGGAAGAAGGGCAAATAAAACGGCAAGGGTGAAGTTGGGGAGAGGAAAATGAGAGGCAAATAAATGTAATGCGAAGGATAAGGGTTTGTGATAGGTACTTGGTATATGACTTTTACGTAAGCCTCCCCGGCAACGGCGCCAGAAATTCTTCTTGCTACTTCTCGAGCTTGCGTTGTATTCCCTCGAAGAGGAAAGGGAGATGCAACACAGTAGCGTAAGTATTTCCCTCAGCTTTTGAGAACCAAGGTATCAATCCAGTAGGAGACCACGCGCGAGTCCCCCGCACCCGCACAAACAAATAAGAACTTTGCAGCCAACGCGATAAGGGGTTGTCAATCCCTTTACGGTCACTTACGAAAGTGAGATCTGATAGAGATCATAGTTTATATTTTTGGTATTTTGGTTTATAAGAACAGAAAATAAAAGCGATAAAAGTAAAGTAGATGTAGATTGATATGTTGAGAATAGACCCGGGGGCCATAGTGTTCTCTAGTGGCTTCTCTCATGATAGCGATATTCTACGGCGGGTAAACAAATTATTGTCAAGCAATTGATAGAAAAGCGAATAATTATGAGACTATCTAGGCATGATCATTGTATATAGGCATCACGTCCGAGACAAGTAAACCGACTCCTGCCTGCATCTACTACTATTACTCCACACATTGACCGCTATCCAGCATGCATCTAGTGTATTGAGTTCATACGAACAGAGTAACGCCTTAAGCAAGATGACATGATGTAGAGGGATAAACTCTAGCAATATGATATAAACCCCATCTTTTATCCTCGATGGCAACAATACAATACGTGCCTTGCTGCCCCTACTATCACTGGGAAAGGACACCGGAAGATTGAACCCAAAGCCAAGCACTTCTCCCATTGCAAGAACTATAGATCTAGTAGGCCAAACCAAACCAATAATTCAAAGAGACTTGCAAGGATATTATGAGCACACATAAAAAGTTCAGAGAAGAACCAAATATCTTTCATAGATAATCTTGATCATAAACTCACAATTCATCGGATCTCGACAAACACATCGCAAAAAGAGATACATCGAATAGATCTTCTCGAAGACCGAGGAGAACTTTGTATTGAGATCCAGAGAGAGAGAGAAGAAGCCATCTAGATACTAGCTATGGACCCGGAGGTCTGTGGTAAACTACTAACAACTCATGGTGAGGGCGATGATGATGATGATGAAGAACTCCGTGATGGATCCCCCTCTAGTGGAGCTCCAGAACAGGCTCCAAGATGGGATCTCATGGGACCAGAAGGTTACGGTGGTGGAATTAGGGTTTTCTCTCTGTTGTCAAAGGTTTCGGGGTCCGTAGACTTATATAGGAGGAAGGAGGACATCGGGGGATGCTCGAGGGGCCCACGAGGTAGGGGGCACGCCCTGGGCAGGGGGCGCACCCCCACCCTCGTGGGCGCCTCGATGATCCCCTGACGTGGTTCACAAGTTCCCTGTGCGTGATTTTCTCCAAAAATATCTCTCGCGAAGGTTTCATTCCATTTGGACTCCGTTTGTGTGACACCCCGAAACCGATGCGCCAGGTGTGAGCTAGTTATTCATTGTCGTTGCCATGTCATTTGCTTGCGTGTTGCATCTTTGCCTTGTCATCATGTGTGTTGCATCCTCATGTTTTCAAAACTTGCATTCATTCGGGTTCCCCAGTTCTCTCCGTTGTCCGTTCTGAGTCCAGACACACTCGCACGCGCCCGCGGCACCTCCGAATATTTATTTTGTGAGTGGTCGGAAAATGTTCTCGGAATGGGATGAAACTTGGCGTGTGGTCTTATTATAGTGTAGACAGGCCGCCTGCCAGATTTCATCGCATCCAGAGTCCGTTTGATAGCCCAACGAATATATATAGCGGCACTAGTCGCCGGTTAATTCGTCGGACGTTTCGGTCTCCGAAACTGCCGCCGGGCCACTCTCTTCTCTCCTCTCATCTCAGCCCGAGGCCTCTCCAACCAGCCCACTAGGCCTGCCTACACTCTCCCTCCGCTCTGGAGCCGTCTGATCGGCATTCGATGGCTCTGTTTTGCCCCAAAACCCCCAAACCCTAGCAATTTTTGCTATAAATAGACCCCTCCCTTGCCATTTTGGGCATCCCAGCCTTCCCCTACCCTAGACCCCCTCCTCCTCGGGATCCCCGCAACCGCCAGCCACCTCCACCTCAAGTTCCGGTGGCAGCCACCATCGTCCTGCCACATGGCGCACAGCCACTGGCCGAGCCGTCCCGCCAGCCCTGTTCTAGCCAATCCTAGCATGCCACCTGGCCACTCCACGTCGTCCCCGCGCCAGGCCCGTCCCCGGCCTGCCTCAGGCCGGATCTGGGCCCAAAGCCCGCGTGCGCCGCCCCGCAGTGCTCCTCGTCGCCTGGCTCCCAATCCCGCAGCGCCCGCTGCTCCTCGAGCTTCTCTGCCCCGCCGCCGGTCGTCGCCGGCATGCGTCGCTGCCGTTGAGCCTACCCGTCGCTGGTGAACCTCCCTGCCGCCTCCCTTGGCCTCGTTCCGAGCTTCTCTCGAGCCAGGAGCTCCTCGCCGCTGCCCCTCGGCCTCCCGTCAGCCGCGCCGCCGCCGCCCTGCTGCTGTAGCTCCGCCGCCGGTGCTCTCCGCCCCCGTCCGATGCCGGGAACGGGTCCCCGATGACCGGATCCGGCCTCCCCGGCCTCCTCCTTGCCCCTCCGGCCGCCGCCGTAGTTGCGCCATCGGCGCCCCTCCGCCTGCCTCCGCCGGCCGACCCGATCGGATCGGGAGGATCCGGTCGACGCAGCCCATCGCGCCGGCCAGGTGGGCCCGCGTCTGGCCCAGTCCGTTACCGCGGCCCAGCTCCTTCTCCCTCCAGGCCTGCCAGCCACAGCCGAGCCGCCAACCGACCTCCTCACTGACTTGGGCCGCGGCCCGCTAGGTGAGAACCCCCCAGCCCAGTCCCATGGCTCTATCTACCGCGCGTGCGTAGTTTAGTTATTTTGCGCCCGCTCAGTTTTTTCCCAGAAAACGGCTAAGTCCTCAGAAACTGTAATTTTTGTTGCATCTTCGTGTGGCTGTAACTTTTTGTGTGTATGTCCAAATTGAGCAACTAATATGGCAAAATGATCGTAGTGATATGCTCTTCATTTTGTTCCATTGTGACATGCTTGTTTAAGTTCATCTAGATGCCCTAATCTCTGTTGCAAGAGTCCTATATGTTTAAAACTACTGTTAACTATAATTTTGTTGCATACTTGTGATGCTTGTAACTTTGTGCATGTTTATTCAAATGGAGCATATGATATGTCAAAATGTTCATTGTGAAGTGCTCTACATGATGGTTGCTGTAGCTTTCATGTTAGGTGCCATATTGCCATGTTAATCTGTGTTGCAAAAGTGCATTTGGCTGTTAAGTGCTGAAACTTGTTATGAGATGCTGATTTCACTTGCTCATTGCTATTGGTGTGTTTGTCTTCATGCCACATGTCTATATGTTTTAGAAGCACAATCATATGGTCTTTGCTGTGGTGCAATCCACTTTCCATGATATGCCTTGTGTTGACTTAAACAAGCTTGTAAACAAGTCTGAAATCTGTTAAACCTGATGCTATGTTTGCTTGAGGCCCCACTCAAATCCATGCTTGTTTTAGTATGTCCAATGATCATGTCTTGTTGTCCATGTTACTGTCTATCCATTCATGCCCTTGTTTGCACATATGGTCTGTTGTAGCTTATTTATTTCTTGCTCTCAAGTTGCTATAAATTTACCTGTCAGGTTTTTATCAGCATGGTCAATTTGGTGAAGCTTGTTGTTATTGATCCATGCCTCCAATGGAGTTGTTTGTTGTATGCTATGTCTAGTACATGTCCATGATATTTTTATACTTAGTTGAGTTGATATGCTTGTTGTTTTGTGCCTCCGAAGGCAGCATCGTGATGATGTTTTTGCCTTCCCAGATTTTGACTAAGTCTGGATAAATTTATTGCAACTTGCCATGCTTAGTTAAGTGTGTTCCAGCAAGCTTTTGGGTGTGTTCTAAGTTCATGATTGTTAAGTATCATGTCTATTTCACATCCATGCTTCTTGTTATCATGTTTGTGTGTTGTAGCTTATATTTACCTTGCTCCAAAGTTGTTATGTGGCTGTTAACTTCAGCTTTGCGTTGTAACTTGTTTTGCTCGTAACTTCTAGCCCGTTGCTCCGTTTTGAGCATGTCTTATATGAAACTTGTGTGGTTTCGCATGTAGAAGCATAATATCATGTTGAATAGCTGTTTGAAGTGTGTTTGCTTGATGTTTGGGGTGCATCTTGCACCGTTGCCATGCTTGTCTTGTTTTGCTCATATCTTCTAGGCCGTAGCTCCAAATTAAACAAACTTTATATGAAACTTGACTAGAATTTCGAGTATATCATCATGGTGCATGTTAACTTTCTGTTTAACAACTTGAACTTAAGGTTTGTTCAGATATGGACCAGATTCAAAATGTGCATATGAGGACTTACCGGATTTGCTATATGTTGATTCCGGCCTCATTTAACTTGTTGGTTTGTGTTGTTCTTGAGTGCTTCATCCCTTGCCATGAATTGCATCATATAGACTTGTCTTGCATCATAGTTGATTGAACATATTGTCATGTTCTTGTGTTGGGTGTTTACCTTGTTGTGTGTTCCTTCTCACTAGTTCTTTTCCGTTGTGTTCGTGAGGATTCGTTCGGCTTCACGTGGTTCGTCTTCAAGGCTTCTTCTTCGTCTTCTTCATGGACTCATTTCTTCTTCCTTGCGGGATCACAGGCAAGATGACCATCACCTTCGATACCTTTACTATCATTGTCATGCTTAGTTGTCTCGATGCTATCGTTATATGTCGCGCTACCCATTATTATTGTCAGCCCCTCTCCTTGTTGCCATGAAACCTCTAACCTTTGGCACCTTCCTAGCAAATCGTTGTTTGGCTATGTTACTCGCTTGCTCAGCCCCTCTTATAGCATTGTTAGTTGTAGGTGAAGATGAAGATCGTTCCACGTTGGAACTTGTTGTTGGAATATCACAATATGTCCTATATATATTAACACACCTATATACTGGGCATGGGTGGAAGGCTTGGCCTTTTGCTCGGTGTTTTGTTCCACTCATGCCACCTTAGGAGCCGATAAACCGGCATTATGTTCCTTGATTTTGCGTTCCTTACACGGTTGGGTATATGGGGACCCCTTGACAGTTCGTCTTTGAATAAAACTCCTCCAGCAAGGCCCAACATTGGTTTTAATTTGCAACATAATCAAAAACTTAATTAATTAATTAATTGCATAGGGAGTTAGCGCTACCCGAGGATTCTTTCTACATAGCAGGGGGGCCAGTGTTGATGGTGTTGGTCCCAAACGGGGAGACTGCGGGGCCATCGCGGGGAAACTCGAGGATTGGCTCCCGTAGGCTCGCCCATCCGGTCGTGGCCTGAGACGAGATACGCGTGGCTACTATCAGGGTGTCGGCACACCGGGAGGTCTTGCTGGACTTGTTTTACCATTATCGAAATGTCTTGTGCACCGGGAATTCCGAGCCGGATCGGGCCTTCCCTAAGATAAGGGGTAATATTATTATTATCTCTGCTGATCGTGAGAGCTTGTGATGGGCTAAGTTGGGACACCCCTGCAGGGTTATGATCTTTCGAAAGCCGTGCCCGCGGTTATGTGGTAGATTAGAATTTGTTAATGTCCAGTTGTAGAAAACTTGACAGAGGATCCGAAGTAAAACACACAACTATGTGAGTAACCGTGACTGTTTCTTTTCACTTTGAGAAGAGAACACGGTGGGGTTATGTTTGACTTGTAGGTAGTTCAGGATCTTTAGCGATCATTACTAGTTTGCGACCGTTTGCGTAGATGCTCATCTTATTCTTGTACTCGTAAGTTAGCCACCATATATTGCTTAGCCGCTGCTGCAACCTCACCACTTTACCTCTTCCTACCCATTAAGCTTTGCTAGTCTTGCTACCCATGGTTATGGGATTGCTGAGTCCTCGTGGCTCATAGATACTACAACAACAGTTGCAGGTGCAGGTTTTCGATGTCTTGACGTGAGAGCGATGATCGTTGTGTTGGAGTTCTTTCTTCTTCCTCTTCTTCAGTCTTGGGTTAGGTTCCGGGTCGGCAGCCTGGGATAGCAGATGGATGTCGTTGTGTTTTTCATGTTTGCATCCATAGTCGGATGTCTTGTATTGATGTTGTTGTATTCATGTGACTTGTATGAATTGTTGTATCCCCATGAATGTATGTAATGGTACGATGTAATGATATCCATCTTGCTAAGCGCCCGAAATGCGGTTGTGCCCCAATCACGTAAGTGTCACGTGATCGGGATAGGATCACATCTTGGGCCTGACAATTTGATATTCTTTTTCTGCAAAACCCTGAAACAGGCAAAAAACAACAATCTGGACTTGGCCTTTGGGTTAGTAGGTTAGTCCCAAAAATGTTATAAAAGTGTATGATAAAGCCCATTAAACATCCAAGACTTCATAAATAATAGCATGGACCAATAAAAAATTATAGATACGTTGGAGACGTATCAGACACCTGTTAGCATAGTGACCCTTTTGAGTACACTAGTCCTACTTTGGTGTATATTTGAGTGTTCTTGAGTTCTTGAGCTAGCTATGGTGCATGTACAGCTTTCCAGGATCCGAATCCTCCTCCAGTATGCCGCCGGCCTCCTTTTATAGTCTAAAGGGATGCCACAGTGGCACACAGGAGGTGGAAAGGTGTACAGTGCATAGGCTTATCCCATTCCATTACGGGACAATACACATTAAATGCGCTGCTTAGGAGTCTATTTACTTTATCGGGGACGGAAAATAAGCCCGTCTTGTCCATGGCCGCTCTGTCTAGTCGCGACGCGCGTCCAGGCCAGCGAGGCAGGCAGCTGAGGTGGCGTGGTGGTAGTGTCTTCACAAAGATCTGCATGCCACCACGCAGGTGCTTGATTAGCTGGCCCAGGAACCACGTATCGCCATGTGGGTGCCTGCCTGGGCCTGTGGGTCGGCCGCCGAGCTGGGGCGGCGACCGGGTGGCAAGGGCTTGCCGCAGTCTTGCTTCTGTTCCCGACAAGGGTCTTGCCGGGGCCTGTGTGAGTGTCCCTCGGCAAGAGGCTTGCCGGGGCTCCATGGTATCTTCGGCAAGGAGCCTTGCCTGGGCTTCGTGGTGTCTTCGGCAAGGAGCCTTGTCGGGGCCTCGTGGGCGTCCTCGGCAAGGAGCCTCGCGACCGCCGTGTCTTCTAGTTCTTATCTTGGGAGTCATAGACCTTTGTCTTCACAAAGATCTGCATGCCATCACTTGGGAGCTTCCCGAGCCTTGGCTCCAATATGGTTGATAGCGTTGGGGTTCAAAACCTTCAAGGGTGGCTGCAACGGAGGCGTTTGGGTGAATCGCCCCGGCATGAGCTCTTGTCGGGGGCGCACAGGCCGCCCCGGCAAGAGTCCTTCTCGGGGGAGAGCCTGTCTCCTTGCTTGGTCTTGTCGTGCCGTCGTCTTGGCGTTGTTTTGGCAACTCTGCGTCTCTAGCTTCCCTCCTCTCCTTTTTTATGTTTGGTCACAGGCGTGGCTCCGACTGCCCGTGCACAAGTAAGGGGTAAAAAAGAGCGCCCCTACTTTTGTACACCGCCAAAGATGTCATTATGAAACGACACCTATGGGATCACTGGAATCCCTTCTATGGTTGGCGGGTGCACGGTTGTGCAAAGAGCGGGTCTAAGAGTTAGCACAACGATCGTTTACCCAGGTTCGGGCCGCGAGGATGTGTAATACCCTAGTCCTGCTTTGGTGTATATTTGAGTGTTCTTGAGTTCTTGAGCTAGCTACGGTGCCTGTCTAGATTTCCAGGATCCGAATCCTCCTCCAGTATGCCGCGGGCCTCCTTTTATAGTCTAAAGGGGCTGCCAGAGTGGCACACATGAGGTGGAAAGGTGTACAGTGCATAGGCTTATCCCATGCCATTACGGGACAAGACGCATTAAATGCGCTGCTTAGGTGTCTATTTACTTTATCGGGGACGGAAAAGAAGCCCGTCCTGTCCATGGCCGCTCTGTCTGGTCGCGACACGCATCTAAGCCAGCGAGGCAGGCAGCTGAGGTGGCGTGGTGGTAGAGTCTTCACGAAGATCTGCATGCCACCATGTAGGTGCTTGATTAACTGGCCCAACCACCACGTATCGCCACGTGGGTGCCTGCCTGGGCCTATGGGTCGGCCGCCGAGCTGGGGTGGCAAGGGTTTGCCGCAGTCTTGCTTCTGTTCCCGGCAAGGGTCTTTCCTGGGCCTCTGTGAGTGTCCCTTGGCAAGAGGCTTGCCGGGGCTCCGGGGTGTCTTCGGCAAGGAGCCTTGCCGGGGCCTCGTGGGCTTCCTCGACAATGAGCCTCGCTATCGTCGTGTCTTCTAGTTCTTATCTTGGGAGTCATAGACCTTTGTCTTCACAAAGATCTGTATGCCATCACGTGGGCGCTTTCCGAGCCTTGGCTTCAATGTTGCTGATAGCGTTGGGGTTCATAGGCTTCAAGGGTGGCAACAATGAAGGCGTTTGGGTGAATCGCCCCGCCAAGAGCTCCTGCCAGGGGCGCGCAGGCCACCCCGGAAAGAGTCCTTGTCGGGGGAGAGCATGTCTCCTTGCTTGGTCTTCTCGTGCCGTCGTCTTGGCATTGTTCTGGCAACTCTGCGTCTCTGGCTTCCCTCCTCTGCTTTGTTATATTTGGTCACAGGCGTGGCTCTGACTGCCCGTGCACAAGTAAGGGGTAAAAAAGGGCGCCCCTACTTTTGTACACCGCCAAAGATGTCGTTATGAAATGACACCTATGGGATCACTGGAATCCCTTCTACGGTTGGCGGGCGCAAGGTTTTGCAAAGAGCGGGTCTAAGACTCAGCACAACGATCGTTTACCCATGTTCGGGCTACGAGGATGCGTAATACCCTAGTCCTGCTTTGCTGTATATTTGAGTGTTCTTGAGTTTTTGAGCTAGCTAGGGTGCCTGTCTAGATTTCCAGGATCCGAATCCTCCTCAAGTATGCCGCAGGCCTCCTTTTATAGTCTAAAGGGGCTGCCACAGTGGCACGCAGGAGGTGGAAAGGTGTATAGTTCATAGGCTTACCCATGCCATTACTGGACAAGACACCTTAAATGCGTTGCTTAGATGTCTATTTACTTTCTTGGGGATGGAAAAGAAGCCCGTCCTGTCCATGACCCCTCTATCTGGTCACGACGCACGTCTAGGCCAGCAAGGCAGGCATCTGAGGTGGCGTGGTGGTAGGGTCTTCCCGAAGATCTGCATGCCACCACGCAGGTGCTTGATTAGCTGGCCCAGGAACCACGTAACGCCACGTGGGTGCTTGCCTGGGCCTGTGGGTCGGCCACCGAGCTGGGGCGGCGACGGGGCGGCAAGGGCTTGCCACAGTCTTGCTTCTATTCCCAACAAGGGTCTTGCCGGGGCCTCTGTGAGTGTCCCTTGGCAAGAGGCTTGCCGGGGCTCCGGGGTGTTTTCGGCAAGGAGCCTTGCTGGGGCCTCGTGAGCTTCCTCGGCAAGGAGCCTTGCCGGGGCCTCGTGGGCTTCCTCGGCAAGGAGCCTCGCTATCGCTGTGTCTTCTGGTTCTTATCTTGGGAGTCATAGACCTTTGTCTTCACAAAGATTTGCATGGCATCACGTGGGCTCTTCCCGAGCCTTGGCTTTAATGTTGTTGATAGCTCTGGGGTTCATAGGCTTCAAGGGTGGCTCAACGGAGGAGTTTGGGTGAATCGCCCTGGCAAGAGCTCTTGCTGGGGGCGCGCAGGCCACCCCGGCAAGAGTCCATGTCGTGGGAGAGCCTGTCTCCTTGCTTGGTCTTCTCGTGCCGTCGTCTTGGTGTTGTTCTGGCAACTCTGCGTCTCTGGCTTCCCTCCTCTGCGTTGTTACATTTGGTCACATGCATGGCTCTAACTGCCCGTGCACAAGTAAGGGGTAAAAAAGAGCGCCCATACTTTTGTACACTACCAAAGATGTCATTATGAAACGACACCTATGGGATCACTGGAATCCCTTCTATGGTTGGCGGGTGCAAGGTTGTGCAAAGAGCGGGTCTAAGAGTTAGCACAACGATCGTTTACCCAGGTTCGGGCCACGAGGATGTGTAATACCCTAGTCCTGCTTTGGTGTATATTTGAGTGTTCTTGAGTTCTTGAGCTAGCTACCGTGCCTGTCTCGATTTCCAGGATCCAAATCCTCCTCCAGTATGCCACGGACCTCCTTTTATAGTCTAAAGGGGCTGCCACAATGGCACACAGGAGGTGGAAAGGTGTACAGTGCATAGGCTTAGCCCATGCCATTACGGGACCAGAGGCATTAAATGCGCTGCTTAGGTTTCTATTTACTTTATTGGGGACGGAAAAGAAGCCCGTCCTGTCCATGGCCGCTCTGTCTGGTCACGATGCGCGTCCAGGCCAGCGAGGCAGGCAGGTGAGGTGGCGTGGTGGTAGGGTATTTACGAAGATCTGCATGCCACCACGCAGGTGCTTGATTAGCTGGCCCAGGAACCACGTATCGCCACGTGGGTGCCTGCCTGGGCCTGTGGGTCGGCCCCCGAGCTGGGGCGGCAATGGGGCGGCAAGGGCTTGCCGCAGTCTTGCTTCTGTTCCCGGCAAGGGTGTTGCCGAGGCCTCTATGAGTGTCCCTTGGCAAGAGGCTTGCCGGGGCTCCGGGGTGTCTTCGGCAAGGAGCCTTGCCGGGGCCTCGTGGGCTTCCTCGGCAAGGAGCCTCGCGATCGCCGTGTCTTCTGGTTCTTATCTTGGGAGTCATAGACCTTTGTCTTCACAAAGATCTGCATGCCATCACGTGGGCGCTTCCCGAGCCTTGGCTCCAATGTTGTTGATAGCGTTGGGGTTCATCGGCTTCAAGGGTGGCTGTAAAAGAGGCGTTTGGGTGAATCGCCCCGGCAAGGGCTCTTGCCGGGGCGCGCAGGCCACCCCGGCAAGAGTCCTTGTCGGGGGAGAGCCTGTCTCCTTGCTTGGTCTTCTCATGCCGTCGTCTTGGCGTTGTTCTGGCAACTCTACGTCTCTGGCTTCCCTCCTCTGGTTTGTTATGTTTGGTCACAGGCGTGGCTCTGACTGCCCATGTACAAGTAAGGGGTAAAAAAGAGCGCCCCTACTTTTGTACACCAACAGGAGCCCCCGGGCTTGGGCCATTCATAAGCTCAACGCGTTGTTGGGCTAGGCCCAGAACGGTGCACGGGCAGTAGGGTTGGATTCTTTTCACCGCAGTAACTCCTCCGGTGGTTGCGCTTCCCCATGATCTGCGCTGACGTGGGGGTTGTGCGTGGGGTGATCGCAGCATGCTCGCGTCATCTCGTGGTTCCAAAAAAATAGTAATGAGGCGGTTCGAGCCCTTCTCATCATGAATGGAGGAAGTCGTGGGGGCGCGGCTCATTTACTAAGTGGACTCGGGTCGCCCCAAGATCACGGGGCGCGAAACACTCGTACCACGCGTCATTCGATTCCCTATCCGCTCGCCACATACCCCTCATGCATGGGGAGGGCAAGCGGAGGACATAGAGGGTGCGTGCATTAACGCCGTGGGGGGCCGGGCGCCGCTGATTGGAGTAGCGGGTCGGTCTCGTTTCCTTGTGCTTCTGGCATTTGGTACTGGTTGATTCGGGCGGTCGCCCTTCTATAAAGAGGGGAGGAGAGGGACGGCGCTTCTCACCCCTCCACCCATCTTATTCCTGTTCGATTCTTTCCCTCCCCAAGATATGCCGAGAGGGCGTGGTCGTGGCTGTGCCTCCGCGGAAGTGACCAGGTCGTCTCCCCGTCAAAGGGCGGTGGCGGTCAAAGAGTAGCCGGATGCCCAAGATGAGGGGCATGCTGGAGGCAGAGGCGCCGGCCGGGGTAGTGGTCAGCGAGGCGGTCGAGGCAGAGGCAGACGAGGTCAGGGGAAACCCGCGCCATCATCATCTCCGTCTTCATCTCCTTCGTCGTCTCCTCCTGCCTCCCCATGGGGCCATGTCAGGGACACAGTACTAGAGTTTATCTTGCAACTGCGCGAGCCGCCACGCAATCGCCTCCGCCTTCCTGAAGCGTTCGCGAGGGTGCTGGAGGTCGATCAGCCATCGAGGCTGAGGCTTCACATGGAGGGGTGTTTCCATGGCGCCATGTGGGTGAACACCGAGTTTCCCACATCTCACGTGATGCTCCTCCGCCGGGGGTGGAAGACCTTCGCGCGTGCCCACTGCTTGGTAAAGGGGCACGTCCTCTGCTTCAGGCTAGCGGAGAGCGATCTGCTCTCTGTCAAAGTCTTCGGTCGCTCGGGAGGACAGCGGCAGCAACGACGAGGGCGGCGGGCGGGAGGATGACGGGTCTGACTATGCGGCAGATACGTCATCCCTGGGCGGTGCTGGCAGCACCATCATCTGCACCGCCAGCCCCTCGAACTTCTTGGGGTCACCTCCTTGGGCGGCTGGCGTTGGGAGGCCAGAGAAGGCGAAGAAGTTGGGTGGCAGTCGTCATGTCGGAGTACGCGGGCGTCAACCCGCGCATTGTCGGCCCGCTGGCCCATATTTTGGCTCTTCTCCCGGCGCCATCATCGTGAGCCTCCTTTGGGACGACCGCCGAGATGTTCTCTTGGTGCTTGCTGCTTCTCGCGCTTTGCCTAGGCGCTCCTTTTTCCCTCCTCCACCTTGTTCCATTTCCTGAGGCGAGGGACAAGAAAGGGATTACGGGCATCTTATCTCTTTTTAGTTTTTAAGCCTACGTGCCTTTGTAAGATTTAAAATCTCGTAACCCCCTCACTTTATGTATGCATTCTATACGAAATGTACTTGTTTGCAACATATTAATGAAAAGAAGGGTATTTGCTGGGTTTCTTCGTGCACGGGCAAGAGCTACACCAATGAACGGATCCTCGTTATCTTAAGATAAACAACGTGTCCCGGCAACCAGCCTTGCCGTCCCCCTCCCCGCTCCATAACTGTACTCGCGCCCTTGGCGGAAGTAGGAGCAGGATAGGGTTATGCCCTTCGTCCGCTCCGTTCCCATCGCACTACTACCAAGCCCCGGTCCAAGACAAAGCTTGTTGGACACAGGGAGAAAAATGGAGCATGATGGTATAAGAATGAAAGAAGCCTTGTACGCCCAAGTTTCATACGGAAGAAAGGAGCAGGGGATGAAAGACTTATCTGGGTCTGTAGCTCCCGACAACCTTGTCTTGCTGTGGCTTGACCCTTGGTCATGCAGCCCCCGACAACCTCAGTTTTGCCGGGGTCGGAGCGTCAGCCCGCCCCATTTCTTCCAAACGGTTCAGCAAGGACGTCCATGGATCCTGCGAACAAGAGGACGAAAAGGAAACAGAGAGACGCAAACTCGACCTCTATGCTAGGGGTTAGCCACCGTTAAGCACTATCAACCCTAACAGAGAAAGAGACTCAACCTAGCATGCATGCTAAAACTTAGGGCGCCAGCGCTTCATTTATTTATGCTCAGGGTCTGCGCCTGGCTTTGTACGAAGGGTTACATGCCTTGCCGGCAAGGCTTGTACAAAAGAGTGGATTGCCTGGAGGCCCCGCAACCGCGCCTTACGGGTAAAACTTGCGAAGATGTTCGATGTTCCAGGAGTTACTCACTGGAATACCATCTTCGATCTCCAGGCGGACTGCGCCAGGCCTGGTGACTCGTATTACCCGATAAGGGCCTTCCCACTTCGGCATCAACTTGTTGGAATTCTTGGCCGACTGAACATGCCGAAGAACAAGGTCGCCTTCCTCAAAGCTTTGGGCATGAACCTTGCGGCTATGATAGCGGTGCAAGGCTTGCTGGTAGTGCGCTGCTCGCATAGCCACCTGATACGTCCATTTTTGCATCATGTTTTTATGTTGATATTTATTGCATTATGGGCTGTTATTACACGTTATGTCACAATACTTATGCCTTTTCTCTCTTCTTTTACAAGGTTTCCATGAAGAGGGAGAATGCCGACAGCAGGAATTCTGGGCTGGAAAAGAAGCAAACTCTGGAAACCTGTTCTGCACAACTCAAAAAGCTCTGAAACTCCACAGGACACCGTTTCAGAAAATATAAAAAATATCTGGCGAAAGAGGATCACCAGGGGGGCCACCACCTGTCCACGAGGGTGGGGGGCGCGCCCCCCCTCTCTGGGCGCGCCCCTGCCTCATGGGCCCCCGATGCCCATCTTCTTCTATATGAGGTGTTTTGACGTAGAAAAAGTCATAGGGAGGCTTTCGGGACCAGACGCCGCCGTCTCGAGGCGGAAACCAATCTAGGGCTCCGGCAGAGCTGTTCTGCCGGGGATACTTCCCTCCGGGAGGGGGAAATCGTCACCGCCGTCACCACCAACAACTCTCCCATCTTGGGGAGGGTTATCTTCATCAACATCTTCACCAGCACCATCTCCTCTCAAACCCTAGTTTATCTCTTGTATCCAATCTTTGTACCCAAACCTCAGATTGGTACCTGTGGGTCGCTAGTAGTGTTGATTACTCCTTGTAGTTGATGCTAGTTGGTTTACTTGGTGGAAGATCATATGTTCAAATCTATTATGCATATTAATACCCCTCTGATTATGAACAATATTATGTCTTGTGAGTAGTTACTTTTGTTCCCGAGGACATGGGAGAAGTCTTGCTATAAGTAGTCATGTGAATTTGGTATTCGTTCGATATTTTGACGAGATGTATGTTGTCTCTCCTCTAGTGGTGTCATGTGAATGTCGACTACATGACACTTCACCATTATTTGGGCCTAGAGGAAGGCATTGGGAAGTAATAAGTAGATGATGGGTTGCTAGAGTGACAGAAGCTTAAACCCTAGTTTATGTGTTGCTTCGTAAGGGGCTGATTTGGATCCATATGTTTCATGCTAAAAGACGAGATGTTGAGTCACCCTAAGGATGCGAGCTAGTGGCAAGCGTTGAACTTCGAAGATGCAGAATTTGGGGAAGATCCAAGGAACATCGTGCTGGGCGCGAGCACCGGTGGAGTCAGTCCGTTTGGCAGCCAGAGAAGCGCACATAGCACCTGGCCTGTGTTTGTGTCGATGTACAACCTTCCCCCCTGGTTGTGCATGAAGAGGAAGTACATTCACATGAGTATGCTAATTGAAGGGCCAAAACAACCAGGGAACGACATCAATCTGTATCTGGGCTGCTGAAAGAGGAGCTAGACACGCTATGGAAAACGCCACCCAATACATGGGATGCCGCAGAGAAAGAATATTTCCCTATGAGAGCCGCACTGCTCACAACGGTGCACGACTATCTCGGTTACGGATATGTCACGGGGCAGGTGGTCCACGGATTTTCTGGATGTGTCAGGTGCATGGATGACACAACGTATCGCCAGCAAGATAGAGATCCCGGGTCTTAGAAAACCGTGTTCATGGGACATCGAAGGTGGCTTCGTGACGATGACTCATGGAGAAAACGCAAGGATATATTCGATGGTGAAACCGAGCCCCGAAGATGCCCGCGTACGAGGAGTGGCGAGGAAATAGACGAGCTATTGAAAAATTGGAAAGAGTGCCCACCGCCTAGAAAGAGGCGAAAGGCGCCAGAGCCGCTGCTGAAGGTATGGAAAACAAGGTCTATTTTCTGGGACTTGTCGTACTGGAAGATCCTCCGTGTGCCACACAGCCTTGATGTCATGCATATCACAAAGAACGTGTGTGAGAGTCTGCTTGGTACCCTGCTCAACATGCCGGAGAGGAACAAAGATGGGCCGAAAAGCAAGGGTAGACTTGAAATCAATGGGCATTAGGGAGGAGCTTCACGCTAATGATGATGATGATGATGATGATGATGATGAGGCGAATCAGGACACGGAAAGTCATCGCAAAGGCAAAAAGGCCAAGAAGATCGGAAATGACTACCATCCCACGTGCTTCACTCTAAGTCGGGAGGAGATCGAGCAGTTTTTCACCTGCCTCGTAGGAGTAAAACTTCCTTATGGTTACACAGGGAAGATAATCAGATACCTAGACTCAGCGAAGCAGAAGTTCAGCGGGATGAAGTCTCACGACTGTCACGTGCTGATGACGTAGATAGTTCCAGTTGCAATACGTGGGATCATGGACGCGCACGTTCGGGAAACGCTATTTGGCCTATGCAACTTTTTCGACGTCATCTCTCAGAAGTCGGTTGGCGTGAGGCAACTCAGAAGGCTACAGGAAGAGATCATGGTGATACTATGCGAGCTTGAGATGTACTTCCCGCCCGCATTCTTTGACGTTATGGTGCATCTGCTGGTCCATATCGTGGAGGATATCATCCAACTCGGGCCGACGTTCCTGCACAACATGATGCCATTTGAAAGGATGAATGGTGTCATCAAAGGATACATTCATAACATGTCACGTCCAGAGGGAAGCATAGCGAGAGGCTTTCTGACCGAAGAGTGCATCTCCTACTGCATGAATTATCTAGGCATCGAGAACCCCGTTGGTCTGCGCGTCAACAGGCACCTCGGCAGGCTCGCTGGATGGCGTCAGCGCGATGGTCGCCGCGAAATGCATGTCGACTTCGAGGGTCGACTCGCCGACTTTGAAAGAGCAAACCTAGTCATGCTACAACACATAGACGTGGTCGATCCTTGGGTGGTAGAGCACAAAACTGTTATTGACAAGACGTACAATGACTGAGGCCAATAGAGGATGGACGGAGATATAATCAAACATCACAACTCATGTTTCATGCGTTGGTTCAAGGAGAAGCTTCTGTCGTACCCTTTACATGAGGATTCATCCGCGGAAGAAAATCTCATATTCGCCTTGTCACAGGGCGCCGAGCACAACCTTATGACGTGTGAGCCGTACGATATCAACGGCTACACGTTCTACACCGAGGACAAGGACATGAAGAGCGATGGTTATCAGAACTCCGGGGTAACGATGGAATCATACACCGATAACGACAAGGACAGATACTACGGAAGGATCGAAGAGATCTGGGAGTTGAGCTATGCTGGAGACAAGGTCCCGATGTTCCGTGTCAGATGGGCCAAGAGCGTCCTAAAAGAAGACCGGTATTTCACCACCATGGTTATACCCGAAGCCAAATCTAAGACCGCGGGCGCAAACGTCACCGCGAAAAATGAGCCATGGGTACTGGCTTCCCAAGTGGACCAATGCTTCTTCATTACCAACCCGTCAAAGCCCAATCGTGTTATCGTGAGGAGAGGCAAGAGAAAGATCATCGGAATGGATGGAGTCGCCAATGAGCAAGACTTCGACAAGTACGATGACCTGAAGGTGGAACATGACGACGACGATGAAGTGCCATACACCACAAGAAGAAGCAGGACCACCCTACCTAAAGGATGCCCGTTCAAGAGAAGAACTCCATTTGCGAAAAAGAAGGGCAAGAAGATTGTGAAAAGATAGCTAGCTAAGATCGATTGTATTTAAATTTCATGGGCACTTTTTGAATTCATGAATATTTTTTCAAATTTGATGATATTGTTTCATATTCATAAATGTTTTACCAATTCACAAATGAATGCAACTAAAAATCCAAAAAAAGACTAGTTGTGCTTGGTTAGGTGTTACTCCCAAAAGCATATAAAGTTTGTCAAATTTGGAGCTATGGATATTTAGTTATGATTTAAACAAGTTTGAACATATTTAAACACAAATAAATATCAAACAACATTTTAAATGTTGTTAACATGGCAACAAACTGCGTATTATTATTCTACATGAAATTTTGAGCATGTAGCATATGTGACATGTTATATTTGGATGCATGGATAAAAAGATATGAGCAAAGAAAAAAACTGGTGAAAAACAAAAATTGGGGCACCTGGGAATCGAACCCAGGACCTCCTGATGTGTGTGCTGCGTGCTGACCAGTCGGGCTAGTTATGTGTTTCTGATACACAAAGGGCTCGACAACATATAACCTGAGAGCTCACACTACTAATGGCGATCGCTGCGAGGTGTGCCATTGCTATCTGTGTTCTTATGGCGCACTAGCAGGTGGTGCGCCATTGCTATTTCTCCCCCTGTCCAACTCCCTTTGGCCCTCCCCCATTCCCCTCTCCCTCCATTCGCCGCCGCCCCGCCCCGACCCATTCCCCTCACCCTCCCGCCAACTCCCTCTACGCCGCCGCCCCGTCCCTCCACTGCGCCGCTGCCTCGTCCCTCCACTCCATCGCCGCCCCTCCACTCTTCGGCCTCTACTGCGCCGCTCCTCCACTCCTCCAGATCCGCTCGCCAGCCGCCGGGGCGCCAACCCCTACCCTCCCTTCGCAGGGCCCCGCATCGCGCGCCACCTCCTCCTGCCATTTGGATAAGGCAGAGGGAGAGAGCCCGACTCCGCCCCTCCATCCTCTCCTTCGTCGTTGCCGGCGGCATCAAGGAGGAGCCCGACCCCGCCCCGCCCCCCCGACGCCAAGGACTGGGAACGCGGCAAGAAGCACGCCGATGAGGTCAGCCCCCTTCTCCTCTTAATCTTGCGCTGCACGCTCATTGTTGCGGAAGTAAATCATGATAAGCACACTCGAAGAACCCGATGCGCCTCTTCCTGGAGGCCGGCGGCGTGCTCACCCCCTCGGCCATCATGGCCGACGCCATCTCCGGCCCTGAGTAAGACACCCTCGAGGTGCTCGACTGATTCTTTAGCTAGTCCATTGATTTAGTTTTTTTTCGTCCGATCCATCGATTTTGTTTCCTTGCTAGGTGAAATCTACTACTACTATCTGAAGCTGTCAGCCTTAGGAAGAAAAGACATGTGTTCTGAATCTTTGAATTCTGAATGAAGTGCCAGTTTTTCTGAATGGTGAATTTGTTGATGTTTTCTTCAGTCTGAATGAATCTTGGGTTTTGAGTGTTGAATCGATTTGATGATCCATCCACAAGCAGCAATGATATCTAATTGCGATGTTCAAACTGAAATCTCATCAATTCTTTGCAGAAATCTTATCCCACACTAATGTACTTTGATTTTGGCCGAACTGTGTTTAATTGAGCTCTACAGCGACCAATTCCTTTAGTTTTGGATGAATCTTTTTTGTGACCTATTTCATCATATCTCCAAAAAGTTGTTTCAATTCTTGGCCGCTTCTATCATTTTCTGTTATGTCATACCCACACATAACTTTGGCTTCAGCCATGTCATCTATCTAGCTCATTTTTCTGTTGCAGCACATGTAAAACTAGGATGATTATTTGTACATCACTGTCAGTTAACTCCATCTCGCTGTCAAGTGCATAGCACAACAGACTTGGTTTCAAATGGATCTTGAATCAGTTACATATAACAACCTTTATCAAGATCTGAAAGAAGCAAAAGAAAAACCGACAGACCAACCTTTCTTCAAAAATCATACAAGAGGAAAAAGAAAAGAAAATTGAGGCAGACATAGGAATAAACTCCTAATGAGCCTGAACAAACTGATAGAGGCACAAATTAAAATCTCAAAAAAGCAACAAGAACCGACCAAACACTGTCAATGGATATTTCTCCTAATGTCACATGTTTATTTATGTTTTTGGGTGATATTTCTTCAATGCAAAAATCATGTCATTGATCTTGAGATGTACATGTTTTTTATATAGACAAATTTCAAAATGTATTCCTTAATTCAATATTACATTTTTGTGATGGTTGATATTTGTAGGCTAAAAGCGTTATTGTGGCTGTAATATGATTAAATTAATATTTTCTATTGTTTATTTAAAAATGCACAATACTTTTTAACAGACCTTTTCTTTCAGATCAGTAATTTGAAAATGTAGGAAACTTGTAAATTTTCATTAAAAATATACATGTGGATGTCAAGAAAATGTCTTTGACTCAACTTTAGAGTATGTTAGTTATTGTTGTTAAAAAGAAAAGGTATGTTAGTAAAATGGGCTTTGCACGTGCACCATCGCTAGTTACACTTGGACTACTCTTTGTTCCAAGTATAGAAGTCACGGTTATTTTCTCATAGTTCTCAATGCATGATTTTGAATAGGATTCCACCTATAACGCGCTTACAATTAGCAAAAATGGCACATGCCATTTTTTACTTTTGCAAGATTGATACAATGATTTTATTCTAACGTGCTCATGACATATACTACCTTTGTCCCAAAATGGGACGAAGGGAGTACTTTCACACATATCAGGGCTCAAAGTCTAAACCATGAGTCCTATGATTTCTCTACGGTACAATGAAATGAATTGGTATTCTGTTTGCTACTGTAATACATCTTGTTAGAAAGTTGCCTGTGCTCGAGACTCATTGTTCATCTGTCTAAAAGTGCTGAAGCTTACAAGCAAAGTAAGATAAAACCCACAAGCAAGAAAACAATAAGAAACCCCAAGCACTCTCCTTAAAATGGAGATTTATGAATTAAGCAGCAGTCCTAGTGTCCTACAAAAGATATGAAAAAAAATCTAGGTTATCCAGCTAATTTATGCCCTTTTGAAGCATTGTGAATTCGGGCTGACATCGGTCAACCATTACCACATTTGCCCCATCACTTCGTTATCCCTTTCTCCTGAAATGTTGATTAATTTCCATTTCGGTTGAGATTGGGGCACTCCTAGGTCAAGAAAATTTGCAAAGGTCATGCCCAATTTTCTTGACCTAGAAGGTGTCCGATTCTCAACCGAAACAAAAATTAATCAGCATGTATCTTGACATCAACCAACTTTCTGGACACATCCCTCGACAACTAGGTTATCTTGAGAACTTAGAGGAGTTGTGGCTTTGGAAAGAGGGCTTGGAAAGCTACTCCTACTAGCTAGATGGAGATTTGTGCTCTGCTGTGGCAGACACTAATTATTTGGTCAACTTAGAGATCTTGTTCCTTGACAATAACCAACTTTTTGACCAAACTTTTTCCTATTTAGAGCGAACATGGCCCACAACGATGAGGCCGGCGATTCGGGCAAGACATTCTGGCAGCTGTCCCAGGAGATGGAGGAAGAACCTCACTACTATGAGGACGTCGCGGAAGACACAGATCCCGACTACACAACCTTAGTGGCGTCGGGGATGACACCACTGATGCCGCCGCCGAGGATGCCACCACTGATGATGACACCACTGATGCCGCCGAGGATGCCGCACACATAGATGGCAGCCAAACGAAGAGGTAACGGAAGGACCGACGCCCGAACGTGCTCAGCACCGCCAAGGAGGAATTTACTGAAGTGTCCTCCAGTGGGCATCCAACGGCGCCCAAAGAATTAGTCAAGGGGTACGCGGTACAGCTCGGGTGCATTCTACGGAGCATCGTCTCGATCAACACCGAGAACCTGAGGCATCCTGACCAAGGGAATTTGCGCAACCTCCTCTTCACGAAGCTGCACGAATGATGCAAGTTCCTCGGTGAGTTCGCAAACACACGCCTATCAAGGAATAAAGTGAACAGTGCCGCCCTCACGAAGATGAGCACGGCCCTGGCTACTTGGAGAGCCGCGGTGAAGAGTATGATTGATAAAGGTGATAGTTATGAGAAGATCAAGGAGAAACATCCTTCGATCAGTGAAGCTGACTACCTCGAGTTGAATATCAAGTGCGAGAGCAACGCATCCGAGGAATCAAGTCAGTGGGGGAAAGATATGCGGGACTTGAACCTAGGGGTCCACAGACTCGGTCCCAGTGGTTACAGAGTGGCGGAACCTATATGGGATAAGGAGGACGCAGAGCGTGCCGAGCAAGGCCTACCGCCCCTCTTCGATAAATACCGTGACAAGCAGACCAGGAACTATGTCACGGCCCGGTACAAGATTGATCCGGTAACAAAGGAGCTTACCACGGATCCGAAGACCAAGGCGCTTGAGCTTGTTCTGGTAAGAAATACCCCCCC
>LR738712.1:394795473-395071366 GCA_902687465.1 Secale cereale | reverse complement strand
GTAATTAGCTCCATATGGTTGCATTCTAACTAATGAAGCCAAAATCCCTAAATGGTTCAGGTTCCTTCCGCAGGCTTCTGAAAGCAGTAGCGCGGGGTCGTCTGAGAGCTCCCCTTTTGACACCACTTTAAATAGGGCGTTCAACGTAATGAAAAACAAGGATAAGCTCAGTAAGCCGTCGTCAGCTAGTCGTGTGGCCGGCAAAGGCTTGTCCACGAAATGGTCGGAATACTATACCGCTGGGTGAAAGGAGAAAAAGACCAGCTCAGAAAGCCAGGAGCGCGAGGTTCAAGAACTCAAGGCACAAGTGGCGCGGATTCCGGAGATAGTCGAAGAGCAAGTGCGAGACCAAATGGGAGCGACGATCATGGCCATTGTGCCTACCTTGATTGAGGGGTTGCAGGCGTGGATTGCGGGCGGCCAATAGGGGGCCGCCCCCGATTCCCAGCTTCATGGGCAGCAACTCGCACAATGTACCGGTGGCGCCATTGGTGTCTTCGGCGGAGGCGACATTGGTGTCTCCAACGTCGGCGCCGGCATTGGAGCTTAATGCACCCGGGTGCGGGAAGAATACGCCGGCCGGCACCTCGGCATCAAGCGGCCCCTCCGTCATTTGCACGCCCGCCATTGGCGGTGCCTCGACATTAGCCGAGCTCGACGCCATCACGGTAACTAATTAAGCCTCTCTCGGTTGATGACTTCATCTCCTTGCCTTTGACTGGGCATCCCTAACGCCCTACATGTTTTCGTAGGGCACCGCCGACGTTCCATGCACTCTCCTACACTTCGTGGACGGAAAGTTGATCGATGTCGCTAAGGCCAGAATCGTTCAACCGGGCAGCCGCGTGTTCCATGGTAATGCGATACTACCCATCGTGTATAGGGTTCAACTGGTTCGGGTGCTACGGGGATTCGACGACTTGTTACCTCCGTATCGACCCCCTGGGGCCGACGAAGATGATGCAATGACCCTTAGCGCCTGCATAAGCTGGCCCATGCTTTGGCCAAAGAGCCAGATTCGTTTGGGGGCGGGGGACACCACCCCACAGACAACATCGCCAGTCGTGCCGGCGCCAAGCCATGGCAAGACCGCCGCAACGCTACCGCCGTCAGCTGATCCGGACATGCATATGGCACATGATCCGAACGACGACGACGGTACATTTACCAACATCGATAAGTACTTTAACGAACATGGGTACGATGACGAATTCTTGGGGCCTCCTTCTCAAGAACCCAACCCTGCAAAAGACGACCGCGATCTAGCTGGTACCACGGAGAAACCCAGTTGCAACAGGCGTCGTCTGGCGTTCAATTCTCAGGAGACGCCTCCAGCTGCCGCCTTCACCGATTCTCAGATAGCCGAGGTGCGAAATATTATCAGCCCCAACACACTGAAGAAGGTGGCCTCTGAGCAGAACTTGATCCCATTACAGCAGAAGAAGCAGAAGGGACGGAAAAGAAAGAATAACAAGGGTGCGAGCCAGCCGACACCTAGTATGATCCGTGCTCAAGACGGGCCACCTTCACCTAAGGATATCTCGAGGAGGGTGCATGTGGCGGGTAGGCCGATGCTACCGACTAATCTGCTCAACGCTTCAACCGATGCTATGGGGAGTTTGCATGACAGTGTTCTTTCTTTGGAGAAGCGGCGTCTCTCCGAGAATGATGTGGCATACCCAGTTTTTGTGGCCAAGGTGCTAGAGCGCAAGGGCTTTGTGGATAGCGCCATCGGGGGTATGATCGTCCTGCGGTTTGATGACATCTTTGCTATGTTTAACGTTCATCCGCTGCACTACACCTTCGTTCGGCTATTTTTGCTGAGTATGGAGATGCGGATCATTAGAGACAAGACCCCGCACATCGTGATAATCGACCCCTTCTACATGCGTGCCAAGATCTTGGGCAGCGCTGAGGACTGACAAGTCGCGAGTTCATACCTCGAAGGCGTCATTCTGTTGAAAGCACATAAGGATAACTTCCTCGTGCCTTACTTTTCTGAGTAAGTCATCCCCTCACCGCCCCGTAACATATGATTTCTTAGATTTCGATCGTTCTTTTTTTTCTAACATTCCGTGTTTTGTGTAGTGACACACATTGCACACTCATCCTCTTAAGCCCGTAATATTCCATGGCCACGTATTTCGACTCGGACCGTCAGTCGAAGAAAGACTACTCAAATGTAAAGAAAGTTCTTGATGAAGTTCTCCCCGGCTACGCCAAATCTAGAGGCACCTTCAAGAGGCCATTTTTTAGGTACGACAGGCACGTGTTCACCCACGTAACGACATTCCCCTGCGTCAAGCAGCCGCCTGGTGGTCAGAAGGATGCCTACTGCGCCCTCTATCACATGCGGGCGATCATACGGAACCATCATCACCTTCTGCTACCAAATAGTCTCAAACCATGGGCCGCACGCTTGTCAGAAATCCAGGACGCGGACCTCAGACAAGAATTCTTTCGCATCCAGTCGGAGTTTTCGGAATCATCCATCAAGATGTCCTTTGTACCTCGGGGCAGTTCTACCTCAAATATCAACCGTCCAACAGTGAAATAGAAACAACGCTGCAAAAGCAGGGTGACAACGACCGCACATTCATGACCATCACGAAAGACAGCGGCTTCATCCACGCTCCGGTCCCTGAGTCGAGTCGAAAGTAGTAGTGATGCTATGTAGTTGTGAAATATCGATTAGCTCATGTTGTAGTTAAACTTTTTAATGAACCTTATGTCTCTTTCATTTGGACAGTCATTCAAATTTTATGTAATCGATGCTATTTATTAGTAGGACCATGAATCGTGCTATATATTAATGTGTTGATGATTTTCTCTTTCGATCCTTTTGTTGCATACTTATTTATTTCTTATGTATTGTCTGTGAATTGCTACTAACGTTTTGTTTGTCTAGTGCATTGAAATGCCGTCGTATGTCGTGTACAAGGGTAAGGTTCCCGGAGTCTATGACGACTGAGAGGAGTGTCGGAGACAGGTTCACCGTTTCAGCGGTAACAGTTACAAAGGGTACACCACTAGGGCGGAGGCGGAAGCTAGATACGTGCGCTATCTAGCGGGAGAGAGGAGCGAGCAGAGGAGGAACCGGATGAAGACCAGTTTCATCACGATGATGCTCATCGTGACCGCAGCTCTCTTCTATGTGATGATGGTAGTTTAGATATCGACTTGTAATGTGAAGATAAACTCACTACTAGCGGTCTCGAGACTTGTAATGTTCTAACTTTGTTCGGTATTTTGAATTCGGTGACTAATATGATGAATTGTATTCGGAGACTAATCTTCTATTGTATTCGATAAATCTACTGTTTATATGTTGTGCTATTTATATTCTGTGCTGTAATGTATTTTGTAACCTGTGCAAATATCAGAAAAGCAAAAAAAAGAATCCTAATATTCATAGTAGTGGCGCACCACTCTGCACTTTAGTGGCGCACTGCCATAAACACACTAGTGGCGCACCCCCGAGAGGTGCGCCATTAGTTACCCAAAGCACAAGGTAAATATGGCCCCCTGGGAGGCATACTAATGGCGCATCTGGGCACATAGTAATGGCGCACTGCCTGGTGCGCCACTACTGTCTGGTATACTAATGGCGCGCCAGGGCTGCGCCATTAGTAATTGTTACTAATGGCGTGGTAGTAGTGGCGCACCTGTAGTGCGCCATTAATGGCCAAAACAGGTGTGCCACTAATAAGCCTTTTCCTAGTAGTGCTAGCTCGATCTCTACAAGGACATCGATCACCGAGCCATCGACTTCTAGCCCAATATGACCTACGCGAGCGACCCAAATTGCAACCTGGATCAAGAAGAACATTATACACAAAGCCATGCCATCAAGTACTTCAAGGTTCACTGGAGCACCACTCGGAAGCGGAAGCAGTATGAGGACATGAAGACTAGCCCAGATATAAGTTTTTGTATTCTTTTCCGCGCCTAGTTTGGGAATCTCGGGGACGAGATTCTTGTAAGGGGGTAGGTCTATCACACCCTGATTTCCATAACACAACACTTAAAGCTAATAAATCATGACAAAATGTGGTTTGACAAAAACTTTTGAGTGTCTTGGTCTTTGATTGATTGAATTTTGTGTCCTTTTTGCAAGTGCTCTAAAAATAAAATAAATTCTCCAACTCTTATACTGCTTCTCATTGATACAAAACTTTGCCCAATGACCATGTCATGTGTATAGGACATAATAGTATTTTCTTAAATAAGTATTTTGGCCAAAATGTATTTTCTTATTTAGGTTTTCCAAAAACCCCTAAATAGAGACTTGAACTGGAAGTACTTAATTAAGGGTGTGAAAAATCTTTCAAAAATTATATTTGACTCCTATTAGATATAGGACTCCAAAAAACCGCAAAAATATTGATTTCAAAGTTATTTTATGATTTAATTTAAAGGATTTTTCTTAAGGGCATAAATGGTATTTAATAAGTTAAAATTATTTAACAGTTTCAAAAATAATTGAGAAAATTCAGGGAAGCTCAAAGGACATATATTGTCCATATATAAGAGTTTCAACACAAGGTCATGTTCAAAATATTGGTCAAAACCATCAAAAACCCTTTCTGGGTATTTCAAGCTTTTGAGATATTTACAAAGGAAATTTTATCTGTAAATTCCAAGAAAATTCTAGCATGTCACAAATGACACATTTGATGATATTGCCCAGCCTCATGTCTTGAAAATCAAGAGAACTTCATAAAAACCCCTCAAAACCATTTCTGTCCATTTTGAAATTGTGCCCTTTTACATTTCCAAACATGTACAAATGCTTTCAAACTTGGTGCACATGCTAAAATGGTCGAAATGTGCATCTAGACCAAGTGGCACAACTTGTAGAGAAGGATATCTTGATTAAAGTGCCCCAAAACCCTCTCTGTACATAACCAAATTTGAAAAACTCTACGTTGCCAACTTTTTCCTTGTGACCTTAAATTTTGTGGACATGCTCAAATACTCAAATGATAACACTACACGAAGGGGTGCACCAAGGAGAAAAGAATTTCATGACAAAATCCTGGAAAATCTATTTCTCTTGATTTCTAGGGTTTGCCAAAGTTACATCGGCAACTTTCTTCAAATGAGTTGAAACTTTGTGACCAACCTCATTTCCATAGGCCATTTTATTCTGTTAAGTCTCATGTCAAAGAGAAACCATTTACTTGCCCAAAATTGCATCAAACACTTTCTACCGTTTTGCTAGAATCACCATTTTAACCCTTCCACTATTCTCCATGAGTCAAATTTGTACCACAATTGACCCTAGTCACCCTCTACCTCTGGTAAAATTTTCAAGCCCACTGCTGAGTTATTTGGGGGTGAAATCCCCACTTTCCCTCTATGGACAACATTGTTTTCTCTCTCTCTACCCCTCTCTCACTCCAGGTGCATCCATGAGCATCCAATGCTCCCATACCTTTGTTTACTCCTCCCCTGACCCCTAGACACTAGTGCCCACGCCCCGGGCGCCAAAAATATGCCAATGACAGCCATATGCGTGCTTTGGAGCGTGCTATAGTGTGCCCTTGCACTGTAGCCACGTGATTCCCGAGGCTCCCGACCACCTCGAGATCCTCCCGCACGCCATCAGGACCACCTCGACGTCCGCAACATGCTAGCTAGTCATCCTCCTTCTCCCTCCCTCTCTCTCTCTCCTGCTCCACCCCGAGCGTCCCCGAGCGCCGCCCGAGCTCGCCACTCCCTATTCGTGCGTAGGACCCGTCCCAGCCTTGCTCCGCTCATCCTCGCACTCCCCAGCACCTTGTACCAGCCCCACAAACATTGTAGAGCAGCCCTAGCTTTTCCCCATGGCCACCAGAGTCGATTTCGCGGGTGCCCATGGACGCCGTCCACGGTGAACCTCGCCCTCGCTATAAAAGGGACTCCCAACCCCTTCTCTCGCTGCGAATCATTCTATCTCAGTCCCAATCATCCTCCTCCGCCTCTCGATCATCCCCAGAGCTGCCTGAGCTCGGGATCGAGCTCGAGCTCTGCTACCTTGGGTCGCCGTCGATCCCGCGTTATAGGCCTCGCTATTAAAGGGCCTCCCGGCGACCAACTCCGGCACCCCCTGAACAACGACTCCCTCCTGAGTCCAACGGTGCCCCCACTTGCCTCGCCGTGGCCCACATCACTGCCGGTGAGCACACCACCCTTCCTGTCGCGAGGTTGGAGATGACAGGCGGCCCCGCCTATTATACGCACCTCTCTCTCACTCGCTGATGGGTGGGGTCCACCCACCAGGTTTAAACCCGCCCGCCGCGCTCGTGTACTGTATCGGCTGAAGGCGCATTTCGTATTTACACCTTCGGCGTGGCCTCTCCACGCCGCGTTGTGTGTCTGGGCCGGCTCAGCTGCGTCTGTTTAGGCCCAAATGCATAGTGCTCTTTTTCTTTTTTCCTTTTACCAAAAACTTCTTGAAATTCCACAGAATAAAATATTTATTCAAATGCAATAATTCCAACTCCTAAATTCTTCTAAAAATCTCACCTATTTAATGGTATAACTTTCATACACATCCGTCACACTTCTATGTGATGTTCAAATTTAAATTTAAATTTGAACATTTATATTGCTCTCTAAAAAATATTTCTCCTATTCTATAACTCCAAATCCAAAACTAAGAATTTTCACCCTAATATTTAACAAAAATAAGTGAACATTTTTAGAGCACTTTTATTTTTTCTGTTTTGCTATTTCCTTATTGTGTGCCTGATACTTTGCGATGTTAAATTGCGAAGTTGACGAAGGAGTTGGACCAGAAGGATTTGAAGACCTCAAAGACTTGGTTGAGCCAGGCAAGCAGCCCTTTGACCATGATACCTCTCTTATTCATTGGTACCCTCTTCCGAATGCATAACGATGAAAAGTGATGGTGATAAACTTGTTTTGAATCACCAAATGATGCATGTCCATACTCGTAACTCTACCTTGTGCATGGAAATATGATGTCATAAGATTAGTTATTGATGCATAATGTTGCATGTATGCCATGATCACCTCGTGGTTGCATTCTTTCGAAAACCCCATTGGGTGCCACTAATGCCCATGGGTGATGTTGAACTGAGGTCACCACTTGAGGAAGAAGTGGTGTGTTGGAGCAAGCATTTGTGTGTGAGTAAAATCATGGATTAGATTTAAGGTGTGATTACCATCCCAACCAAACATGTGTAACCACTCTACCCTTATGGGACGGGGCATTATTAATTACCTAGTCTGATACTAGCGTGGTGCTTGCATTACTAGTGACGGGGGTGACATGAGGTCACTTGCGGGACGGAGTGGTGCTTGGATAGGCGGCCATGACTGTTTTCACAGGACACCGGACACACTGTTGGTCCCTTCGTGTATGTGTGATAATAAACAGGGCATCATCCCAAAATCTTATGCTTATACACGAGGGCCGTGTACCAACGAGTGGACCCCATGTTAGTGTCATCTAGGGAAAGATAGTGATCGGGTGCTTCCCCCAAGTACTCGCGACACCGCGGGATCGTGGGTCAAGTGGACCCCATGTTAGTGTCATCTAGGGAAATATAATGATCGGGTGCTTCCCCCAAGTACTTGTGGTACCGCGGGATCGTGGGTGACACGAAAGCTTTCCGGATCTTGTGGGTAAAGTGCGCAACCTCTGCAGAGTGTCAAACTATTCGAATAGTCGTGTCCACGGTCATGGACAGGTGGGTGGTGCTACTTAAACTATGTCCAGTATTTTACAACTTGGTACATGTGTGTGAGGAAGATAAACTATTTGAGTCAAGGCAAATGACTTTACATGTTGAATAAGATAGCACTGATCCAAACTCTATTCATGTTGATATCTGTAACCTACTCACATGGTTACCAGAGTGCATTGATGCGTGCATTACAAGTTGATAGCTCATGGAAATTCCAACTAGCTTGGTGCTATGTTGCCTACTTGTTGTTACATTATGCATTGTTACCTTGATCCAAAATCATGGGTTGTTTGCGAGTACATTCAAAGTACTCATTGGCTTGCCACTGGTTACTTAATTGGCCCGGCATGGAAGAACATGAGTTCGAAGAAGAGTTCTTTGGAGACGAACATGCGAAATAGGATGCTTTCCCAGTTAGAATGCCTATAGGGTCAGGGCAGATGGCATGGGTTCTACTTATCAACGAAGATTTCCGCTGCTTGAGTCTATTTGATGTTCAGCCCTTGAGGCTTTATCTATGTAAGACTAGACCTTAATGGTCATAATTTGTGTAAGACAATATGTATGGATGTAAGACTCTTGTTATTCAACTTCTTTGTGTTCCGTGAGCATTGATCTCTGGAATCACTGTACACATTCATTTGGTGATCTCGACTTATGAGTCGGGGTCCCCACACAAGAAGTACTTGGTGTCATGAGCTGGCGGCTTCTTCATTATTAGTTGCACTAAAATTAAGCACATTACGGTTGGCCATCTTGCTCATGCAATGTGCAACTATAATTTGCTTATCCTTTTGTGTAGTTCCACTAAAATCAAGGGAAATTGTGGGGATAATGGCGGCTAATATTGCAAAAGCAAATAAGTTGTTGCACTAGATTACCCGCAGAGTTAGTCTAAGAGGTTGGGAACTCCAATCACCATTTGTGCAGTTCTACTAAAATCGAAAGACGTTGCCCATGTGATATTTTAGTTGAACTGGACATGACACTCTTTAAAAAAATTGTTTTGTGCAGTTCACAAAAGGTCACAAGAGCAACAGGGTGAAATGGATATCTCTATCTACATTAAAAAGATAGAAAGAAAATAGTTAGTGGTCAATAACCAGATATGAAACATACACGAAATGAAAAGAAGCATCTTCATTACCATCATGGCAATCATGCAAGGACAATAGAAATTTTAAAACGGCGCATTGCTTCATATTACCGGAAACATTACGATCAATAATGTCATTTGTTGAATATGGTATTACTTTAATGGTGGCATCACTTGTTTTACCAGATACATTGGATTAACAACAGCTACAGAGTTGGTACAAGGGCATGGGACAGTGGGGATGGAAGGACATTCACCAGTGTAAAAAAGCAACTTGTCATAATGGAAAAAATAGCAGGAGAGCACCATTTGTAGAACAGTTTAATTGCAACATATTACTAGAGGCATGAGATTAACAATAACATTGGTTAGACTTGTCCTTACTGTAACACTGGCATTGCTTCGATTTAAAACCGCCCTTACATTAACAACAAGAAAAGGTTGGTATAAGGGCATGCAACAGTTTACGCATCAACCCCATGTACCTACAGGGAGGCATAAAGTGGTGATGCCAACATCCAATCAAGATCCGGACTGGTTCCAATTTTTTCTCTTTACCCGCCTTTTACTATGTGAGGGCAGCAAATTTAATCCTAGACATACTATGTTTCTTGTCCCCCGGCCGTCACTTTCTTTCCTTTTTTAACCAATAATAGATATGTTCCTTATCCTTTTTGAACATCGTTTTTCCTTTATTTCCTTCTTCAACCAAGAGATATGTTGGGTATCCATTCTATACTACTTTCCCCCTGTTATTTCCTCCTTGAATCAAGTCCCATATTCATGCTACGACTTTCCCCCCTTTCTTCCTAGTTTGAACCAAGTCCCAAATTCTATTGCATGAAGTATCTTTACCACTAATTATACAAAAATTGTAGGTGGCTTTGGAAGAGCTGATGGAAGTTGAAAAAGATCCACATGCAGCCACATGGGGAGCTGGCGCAGTAGAGCAAGGCCATTTTTGAAGGAAGTTATACCTGAGGGTCGTCGGGATGTGGCTAGGAGGCCAGCGGGAGGTCGGTTCTGCCCATAATACGACAGGGAGGAAGAAGGGGTCAGAGGACCTCTCGAGCCGATGTTGTGTTGGAGAGAACGACACTGGCAAATGATCAGGACCCGCCGGCACCTATGGGTTTCCTCCCTCGCCACTGATGACCGCGTGCAGGATGGACCTAGTCCCCTACACACCCCGGCCGAAGGGATCCGACCGAATCTGTGACCAACGGTGAGCTGAGAGAAAATGTCGCTACTGATGTCTTGTTTAGATCTAGAGAGGATGAGAGAATGAAGATAGCAACCCTAGAAAAGCAAGCGCTCAGGCTATTTCCTATGTATATAGTGGAGTGATTATCTTTTTCTCTCCAGAACAAGCGTTACTTTCTTTTATTTGGCATTAAAGAAAGAAACTCCCTATTTAACATGACTAACTAGATGTCGCACTTTGTACTGTATTGTACTATAAAAAACATGCACGGCTTACATTTCGAATCGCTAGCTAGATGTTGAACTGTATTTGTTTACATGTACTGTACCACCTTTTTCTTTTGGTTTTCTGATCCATGGCGCAATTAATCGATACAAAATTTTAGGAGTATTTAAAAATCGTGGGCGTGGCTTTTCTCGGGAAGTACGTGTGGTAGATTCACCTAACCGGCTTGACAGAGAGGAGGAGGAGGTGGGGGACTAGCGGATTCAACTTACTGCTAGAAAGGTAGGGCTGTGTGATTGGATGGCTCGTTACTGCTGGAACGATGGGGTCTTTTGATATCACGGCTAATTATAGTCATTATCACATCAGAAGAAGTAAGAAACACGACAACCCAGTTAACCAGCAGGTGATAGGCCATAGAAAACAATGTGGTAATATGGCCATAAAAATGTACGTACTATAGTACAATCTCTAGCATGTAGTAGCAGTACAGTATTTGTGTGTAACGCCCAAGATGCAACTATATCTCCTACGTGTCAAGGCACGACTTAGAGGTATAATCGCATTTTGGTATGATCGCAAGAAGGTTATCTTCACACATTCCCATGTACAAGAACAAAGTGGGGAAAACATAGTTGGCTTACAATCTCCACTTCACACAATGTATAAATAGGTCATACATTCATCCAAGTACAATCATGGTCCGACTACAGACAAATCCAAATGAAAAGAAGATAACCACCCACTATGCCCGATCGGCCCTAGTAGGAACCACTACTGACTGTCGGGAAACGTTACGTACATACGCCCACGTTCCCCATCGAACTCCCACTTGAGTTCCTGGCCATCAACTGAATCGTACTCGGTTGTACCTGCACCTGTGTTGGTAGTAAACTGTGAGTCACGAGGACTCAGCAATCCCATTCCCGGGTATCAACACTATCAAAGCCTTTGGGTAAGGAGAAACTGTAGAAGTGGGCTGCTGCAAGCGCTAAGCATAGATGAGGTGGCTTGCTTACGTATCATCAGAGCGAGAAGAGAAGTGAAAGCCATCGGTCGTGGGCTAAATCATGATCACTAGATGATCCTTTCTACCTACGAGTCATCCATAACCCAGCCGTGTTCTCTTCCCAAACTCCCTCAAAAAGAGACCATCACTACTACTCACATGGTAGTGTATTATGTTTGAGGTATTGTGTGAAGTTATCTACAACCGGATATTAACAAATTCCAATCCGCCACATAACCACGGGCACGGCTTTCGAAAGATCATAACCCTGAAGGGGTGTCCCAACTTAGCCCATCACAAGCTCTCACGATCAACAGAGGTAAAAACCCCTTATCTTAGGGACTACCCGATCAGACTCGGAATCTCGATGTACAAGATATTTCGACAATGGTAAAACAAGTCCAGCAAAGCCTCCCGACGTGCCGACACCCTGATAGGAGCCGCTCGTATCTCGTCTCAGGCCACGATCGGATAGGTCAAGCTACGGGTGAATACCAGATACCTCGAGTTTCAACAAGGCAGCCCCGCAGGCTGCCTAGTTTGGAGCAACACTCATGAGGAGTACTGGCCCGGGTTGTAAATTAAGTCCTCGGGTGCTAGCCGGTTGCTACTTCTCGAGCTTGCGTTGTATTCCCTCGAAGAGGAAAGGGAGATGCAACATAGTAGCGTAAGTATTTGCCTTAGTTTTTGAGAACCAATGTATCAATCCAGTAGGAGACCACGCGCGATAAGGGGTTGTCAATCCCTTTAAGGTCACTTACGAAAGTGAGATCTGATAGAGAGGATAGTTTGATATTTTTGGTACTTTTGCTTATAAGAACATAAAGTAAAAGCGGAAAAGTAAACTAGATTGTAGATTGATATGTTGAGAATAGACCCGGGGGCCGTATTGTTCTCTAGTGGCTTCTCTCATGATAGCGATATTCTATGCTGGGTGAACAAATTACTGTCGAGCAATTGATAGAAAAGCGAATAATTATGAGACTATCTAGGCATGATCATTATATATAGGCATCACGTCCGAGACAACTAGACCGAAACGATTCTGCATCTACTACTATTACTCCACACATGGACCGCTATCCAGCATGCATCTAGAGTATTAAGTTCATAAGAACGGAGTAACGCCTTAAGCAAGACACATGATGTAGAGGGATAAACTCAAACATAGTGATATAAACCCCATCTTTTTATCCTCGATGGCAACAATACAATACGTGCCTTGCTGCCCCTACTATCACTAGGAAAGAACACCGCAAGATTGAACCCAAAGCCAAGCACTTCTCCCATTGCAAGAACTATAGATCTAGTAGGCCAAACCAAACCAATAATTCGAAGAGACTTGCAAGGATATTATAATCATACATAAAGAGTTCAGAAAAGAACCAAATATTTCTCATAGATAATCGTGATCATAAACCCACAATTCATTGGATCTCGACAAACACACTGCAAAAAGAGATTACATCGAATAGATCTCCTTGAAGACCGAGGAGAACTTGGTATTGAGATCCAAAGAGAGATAAGAAGCCATCTAGATACTAGCTATGGACCCGAAGGTTAGTGGTAAACTACTCACAACTCATGGTGAGGCGATGATGATGATTTAGAAGCACTCCGTGGAAGATCCCCCCTCCGGTGGAGCTCCGGAACAAGCCCTAAGATGGGATCTCACGGGAACAGAAGGTTGCTACGGTGGAACTAGGGTTTTCTCTGTTGTTCTGATAGTTTCGGGGTACGTAGGTATATATAGGAGGAAGGAGGGCATCGGGGGCCAAACGTGGTACCCACGAGGCAGGGGGGCGTGCCCTATAGGGGGGTGCCCCCCACCCTCGTGGATGCCACGTCAGGCCTACTTCGTGGTTCTCAAGTCCCCCGTGCGTATTTTGCTCAAAAAATATCTCTCCCGAAGGTTTCATTCTGTTTGGACTCCGTTTGATATTCCTTTTCTGTAAAACCCTAAAACAGGCAAAAATAGCAATCTGGACTGGGCCTTTGGGTTAGTAGGTTAGTCCCAAAAATAATATAAAAGTGTATAACAAAGCCCATTAAACATCCAAAACATCATAAATAATAGCATGGAACAATCAAAAATTATAGATACGTTGGAGACATATCAAGCATCCCCAAGCTTAATTCCTGCTCGTCCTCGAGTAGGTAAATGATAAAAACAGAATTTTTGATGTGGAATGCTAACCAACATAGTTTTTCAATGCAATTCTCTTAATTGTGGCATGAATGTTCAGATTTGAAAGATTCAAGACAAAAGTCTATATTGACATAAGAAATAATAATACTTCAAGCATACTAACAAAGCAATCATGTCTTCTCAGAATACAATGGCTAAAGAAAGTTATCCCTACAAAATCATAGTCTGGCTATGCTCCCTCTTCATCACACAAAATATTAATATCATGCACAACCCCGATTTCAGCTAAGCACTTGTTTTCATACTCTATTCTTTCAAACCTTTCAACTTTCACGCAATACATGAGCGTGAGCCATGGACATAGCACTATGGGTGGAATATAGAGGTGGTTGTGGAGAAGACAAAAAGGAGGGAGATAGTCTCACATCAACTAGGCATATCAACGGGCTATTGAGATGCCCATCAATAGATATCAATGTGAGTGAGTAGGAATTGCCATGCAATGGATGCACTAGAGCTAAATATGTATGAAAGCTCAACAAAAGAAACTATTGGGTGTGCATCCAACTTGCTTGCTCATGAAGACCTAAGGCATTTGAGGAAGCCCATCGTTGGAATATACCAGCCAAGTTCTATAATGAAAATTCCCACTAGTATATGAAAGTGACTAAACATGAGACTCTCTATCATGAAGAACATGGTGCTACTTTGAAGCACAAGTGTGGAAAAATATAGTAGCAATTGTCCCTTTTTCTTGTCTTTTCTCTTTTTTTGGGCCTTTTTTTTCCTTTGGCCTTTCTCTTTTTTTCTTTTTCTTTTTTTTGGAGGGCCTTTCTTGATTTAGCCTTTCCTCACATGGGACAATGTTCTAATAATGATGATCATCACACTTATATTGAATTACAACTCGATACTAGAACAAAGTATGACTCTATATGAATGCCTTCGGTGGTGTATCGGGATATGCAATGAATCAAGAGTGACATGTATGAAAAATTATGCATGGTGGCTTTGCCACAAATACGATGTCAACTACATGATCATGCGTGGCAATATGACAATATGAAGTGTGTCATATGAACAGAATGGTGGAAAGTTGCATGGCAATATATCTCGGAATGGCTATAGAAATGCCATGATAGGTAGGTATGGTGGCTGTTTTGAGGAAGGATATATAGTGGGTGTATGGTACCGGCGAAAGTTGCGCGGTACAAGAAAGGCTAGCAATGGTGGAAGGGTGAGAGTGTGTATAATCCATGGACTCAACATTAGTCATAAGAACTCATGTACTTATTGCAAAAATCTATGAGTAATCAAAACAAAGCAATCAACGCATGCTCCTAGGGGGGAGGTTGGTAGGAGTTAACCATCGCGCGCCCCCGACCTTCACACATAGGTTGAAACTTTACAAATACCCCATGCTCTAACTTTGTCACATAGCGGTTCACCATACGTGCATGCTACGGGAATCACTAACTTTAACCGAAGCATTTCTCACTTTATAATAACTCCACTAGCATGACTCTAATATCACTATCCTCATAACTCAAAACAATTATCAAGCATCCAACTTCTCATCATATTCAATGCACTTAGTGTGAAAGTTTTTACTACATTGATATTGGATGTCTATCATGTGAAGACTAGTTTTATAGCCTAAGCACATTACCATGCTGTTTTAATAGACTCTCAAATAGATGTAAGTGAAGCATGAGAGATCAACAATTTGTTCAAAATATTATCACCACCGTGCTATAAAAGGTATAAGTGAAGCACTAGAGCAAAAACTATTCAACTCAAAAGATATAAGTGAAGCACATAGAGTGTTCTATCAATTCCTAGGCCATAATTAATTCTATCAAATAGGTGTGTCCAGCAAGCATAATTGTGGAAAACTAACAAGCAAAGACTCAAATTACACAAGACGCTCCAAGTAAAACACATATCATGTGGTGAATAAAAATATAGCTCCGAGTATAGTTACCGATAGATGAAGACGAAAGAGGGGATGCCATCTCGGGGCATCCCCAAGCTTAGGCTTTTGGTTGTCCTTGGATTTTACCTTGGGGTGCCTTGGGCTTCCCCAAGCTTAGGCTCTTGCCACTCTTTGTTCCATATTCCAACAAAGCAATACTCAAAACTTGAAAACTTCACAACACAAAACTTAGACAAAAATCTCGCGAGCTCCGTTAGTATAAGAAAACAAACCACTACTCAAAGGTACTGCAATGAATTAATTATTTGTTTATATTGGTGTTAAACATACTGTATTACAACTTCTCTATGATTCATACTTCCCAATACTACTCATAGATGCATTGAAATAAGCAAACAACACACGAAAAACAGAATCTGTCAAAAACAGAACAGTCTGTAGTAATCTACAGTTTTCACATACTTCTGTAACTCAAAAAAAATTTAAACTAATTTGGTAAACGTGAGGAATTTGTCTATTAATCATCTGCAAAAAGAATCAACTAAAGATCACGCTCCAGTAAAATCTGGTGACCATTCTAGCTAGCGCTAACGATTCTGTTTTTCACAGCAAGATCATATAAACTTCACACAAGTCTTCCCAAAGGTTCTACTTGGCACAAACACTAATTAAAACACAAAACCACATCTAAACAGAAGCTAGATGCAATATTTATTCCTAAACATAAGCAAAAAAATAATATAAAATTGGGTTGCCTCCCAACAAGCGCTATCGTTTTACGCGCCTAGCTAGGCACGATACATGGATATATCTAGGTATTACCATCTTTGGAAGGCAATCCATAAGTGGCTCTCATAATAGATTCATATGGTAATTTGATTTTTCTTTCCAGGAAAGTGTTCCATGCCTTTCCTTAACGGAAATTGGAATCTAATATTTCCTTCCTTCATATCAATAATTGCACCAATCGTTCTAAGGAAAGGTCTACCAAGAATAATAGGACGTGAAGGATTGCAATCTATATCAAGAACAATGAAATCTACGGGCACATAATTCCTATTGGAAACAATAAGAACACCATTAATCCTTCCCATAGGTTTCTTAATAGTGGAATCTGCAAGATGCGAATTTAAAGAACAATCATCAAGCTCATAGAATCCTAGCAAATCACACAAAGTTTTTGGGATAGTGGAGACACTTGCACCCAAATCACACAAAGCATAGCATTCATGATCTTTAATTTTTATTTTGATAGTAGGTTCCCACTCATCATAAAGCTTTCTAGGGATAGAAACTTCTAGCTCAAGTTTTTCTTCATAAGATTGCATCAAAGCATCAACTATGTGTTTGGTAAAAGCTTTATTTTGACTATAAGCATGCAAAGAGTTTAGTATGGATTGCAACAAGGAAATACAATCAATCCAAGTGAAATTGTCATAATTCAATCCCTTGAAATCCAAAGTAGTGGGTTCATCACTATGCAAAGTTTTAATCTCTTAACTCCCACTTTTAACAATTTTAGCATCAAGATCTAAAAACTCCGAATCATTGGGACACCTTAAACTAGAATCATCTCAAATCCTATCTTCATCAAGATTTATACTGGAAAACAAGGATCTAATAGGAGACACATCAATAACTTTCAGATCTCCATCTCCAATCCTAGCGGTTCTTTCTTTGCATTCATCAATGAAAATTTTCATGGCTTTGAGAGACTCATTGATATCATGCTTAGGTGGGATAGATCTAAGTTTCAAAGAATCAACATCAAGAGTAATTCTATCCACACTTCTAGCCAATTCATCAATCTTAAGCAATTTTTTTCAAGCATAGCATTGAAATTCTTTTGCAAAATCATAAACTCCTTAACACTAGTTTCAAATTCAAAAGGCATCTTTCCATAAGAGTTGTTATAGGAATTACCATAATTATTAGAGGAATTACTAGGAAAAGGCCTAGGATTAAAGTTTCCTCTATAAGCATTGTTACCAAAATTATTCCTACCAACAAAATTCACATCCAAAGATTCATTGTTATTTTCAATCAAAGTGGATAGAGACATATCATTAGGATAAGAAGAAGCACTCTTAGCAGCAAATAACTTCATAAGTTCATCCATCTTTCCACTCAAAACACTAATCTCTTCAATAGCATACACTTTTTTACTAGTAGATCTTTTGGTGTGCCATTCAGAATAATTGACCATAATATTATCTAGAAGTTTGGTAGCTTCTCCTAAGCTAGTTTCCATGAAAGTGCCTCCTGCGACCGAATCTTAAAGATTTCTAGAAGCAAAATTCAAGCCAACATAAAAGTTTTGAATAATCATCCATAAGTTCAAACCATGTGTAGGCAATTACGTATAATTAGTTTCATTCTCTCCCACGCTTGTGCAACATGCTCATGATCTAGTTGCTTAAAATTCATAATATCGTTTCTAAGAGAGATGATCTTAGCAGGAGGGAAATACTAAGATATAAAAGCATCTTTGCACTTATTCCACGAATCAATACTATTTCTAGGCAAAGAGGAAAACCAAGTTTTAGCACGATCTCTAAGTGAAAACGGAAATAACTTCAATTTAACAATATCGCTATCTGTATCCCTTTTCTTTTGCATATCACACAAATCAACAAAGTTATTTAGATGGGTAGTGGCATCTTCACTAGGAAGGCCGGAAAATTGATCTTTCATGACAAGATTCAACGGAGCAGCATTGATCTCACAAGATTCAGCATCGGTAATAGGAGCAATCGAAGTGCTGATAAAATCATTATAGTTGGTATTGGAGAAGTCTCACAATTTGGTATTGTTCTGAGCCATAGTGACAAGAAAGCAATCCAACACACACAAGCAAACAAGAAGCAAACGAACGATAGACACACGGCAGAAGAAGGGCAAATAAAACGGCAAGGGTGAAGTGGGGGAGAGGAAAATGAGAGGCAAAAAATGTAATGCGAAGGGTTTGTGACAGGTACTTGGTATATGACTTTTGCGTAAGCCTCCCCGGCAATGGTGCCAGAAATTCCTCTTGCTACTTCTCGAGCTTGCGTTGTATTCCCTCGAAGAGGAAAGGGAGATGCAACATAGTAGCGTATGTATTTCCCTCCGTTTTTGAGAACCAAGGTATCAATCCAGTAGAAGACCACGCGCGAGTCCCTCGCACCTGCACAAACAAATAAGAACTTCGCAGCCAACGTGATAATGGGTTGTCAATCCCTTTACGATCACTTACGAAAGTGAGATCTGATAGAGATGATAGTTTGATATTTTTGGTATTTTTGGTTATAAGAACAGATAGTAAAAGCCGAAACATAAAGTAGATTGTAGATTGATATGTTGAGAATAGACCCAGAGGCCATAGTGTTCTCTAGTGGCTTCTCTCATGATAGCGATGTTCTATGGTGGGTGAACAAATTACTGTCGAGCAATTGATAGAAAAGCGAATAATTATGAGACTATCTAGGCATGCTCATTATATATAGGCATCACGTCCGAGACAAGTAGACCGAAATGATTATGCATCTACTACTATTACTCCACACATCGACCGCTATCCAGCATGCATCTAGAGTATTAAGTTCATAAGAACGGATTAACGCCTTAAGCAAGACGACATGATGTAGAGGGATAAACTCAAACATAGTGATATAAACCCCATCTTTTTATCCTCGATGGCAACAATACAATACGTGCCTTGTTGTACCTACTGTCACTGGGAAAGGACACCGCAAGATTGAACCCAAAGCCAAGCACTTCTCCCATTGCAAGAACTATAGACTTAGTAGGCCAAACCAAACCAATAATTCGAAGAGACTTGCAAGGATATTACAATCATACATAAAGAGTTCAGAAAAGAACCAAATATTTCTCATAGATAATCTTGATCATAAACCCATAATTCATCGAATCTCGACAAACACATCGCAAAAAGAGATTACATCGAATAGATCTCCTCGAAGACCGAGGAGAACTTGGTATTGAGATCCAAAGAGAGAGATGAAGCCATCTAGATACTAGCTATGGACCCGAAGGTTTGTGGTAAACTACTCACAACTCATGGTGAGGCGATGATGATGATGATGTAGCAACACTTCGTGGAAGATCCCCCCTCCAGTGGAGCTCCGGAACAGGCCCCAAGATGGGATCTCACGGGAACAGAAGGTTGCGCCATTGGAACTAGGGTTTTCTCTATTGTTCTGATAGTTTCGGGGTACGTAGGTATATATAGGAGGAAGGACGTCACTGGGGGCCAGACGGGGTGCCCACGAGGCAGGGGCGCGCCCCCACCCTCGTGGACGCCACGTCAGCCCTACTCTGTGGTTCTCAAGTCTCCCGTGCGTATTTTGCTCCAAAAATATCTCTCCCGATGGTTTCATTCCGTTTGGACTCCGTTTGATATTCCTTTTCTGTAAAACCCTAAAACAGGCAAAAACCAGCAATCAGGACTAGGCCTTTGGGTTAGTAGGTTAGTCCCAAAAATAATATAGAAGTATATAACAAAGCCCATTAAACATCCAAAACATCATAAATAATAGCATGGAACAATCAAAAATTATAGATACATTGGAGACGTATCACCGGTCCCTATGTAAGTTTTTAGTTATTCGGCAAATGGTAAAAGCAATGTTGGGCCTTGCTGGAGGAGTTTTATTCAAAGTGAACTATCAAGGGGTCCCCATATACACAACCGCGTTAGGAACGCAAAATCAAGGAACATACCACCGGTTTATCGGTTCCTAAGGTGGCATGAGTGGAACAAAACACCAAGCAAAAGGCCAAGCCTTCCACCCATTTCCAAGTATATAAGGTGCATTAATTTAAATAGAGATATTGTCTTATCCCAAAAAACCCAATCCACATGGAGCAAACTTCATCTTCACCTACAACTAGCAACGCTATAAGAGGGGGCTTGAGCAAAAGCGTAAATTAGCCAAACAATGGTTTGCTAGTAAGGTAGTTAGATGTTTCATGGCAAGGTAGGGACTGACATGCAAAATGATAGGTATCGCGACAAAGCAATAGAGCGAGGCATCTAGCATAGCAACAATAGAGGTGATATCAAGGAATGGTCATCTTGCCTGGGATCCCGCAAGGAAGAAGAATGAGTCCATGAAGAAGACAAACGGTCGTAGTCGGACGGATCCTCACAACTCCTGAACAGAACCGAAGCTAACGAGAGAAGCAACCGGAAAGAAGCAAACAACATGGTAAACAACAAACATAAACAGGGCATGATGCACAAACAAGTATGATGCATGTCCGGCTTAAATATGCATGGCTTTGCAAATTGCAACAAACAACACTACAATATAAGTGGAGCTCAATATGCAACGAGTTGCATATTGACGTAACACCACATTCACATATTTAGTTCGATCTCGGTTATGTAGACAACAAGTTTCAATGTAGGTTACCATGGCAAAAGGTGCAACACAATTAAACTACACTAACTAAGCAATTTAAATGGGGCCGAAAACAACAAACAACAATTCCGGAAAATCCCCATATCCATATTATGAATTTGGTACTGTTTTGCCTAAAACCATATTTTAAAGTTATTAAACCGCAAAAGTAGATGCACCATGTTATTCTACAAATTATTACACACCAAATACATATAAAGTTTATTTAAAACCGAGTTATGATTTAAAAGTTATTAAATGAAATATTTATCATGTTATCTACACAAATTAAAGCAAACAACAAGTTTAAACATTTTAATGTTGTTATCATGATGCGGATGACAAATGCTAGTTTTAAGCAATTTTATGAAAATTTAACATGAAGATGATATGGAGTATTTCATCATCGTGGTGGAAGGAACAGCAGCGATAACCGAAAACGGTGCCACGACAACGTTCCGGTGATCCCACACCTCATTGAGATATCGGTGCAAAAGAAAGACGATGGGAGCGTGTCATGCAAAAGATGTGGGGTGACCACGGATACCGAGTTCCCACATGTCGGTGTCATGGAAGCGAGTGACACTTCAGACATGATGCGGACAAAGGGTGCATCTCATACAAGACACGCATTCATTCTCGGAAGGTCTTCTTGGCGTAATACCTTCGGAGCATGCGTTTTCGGAGCAGTTCGAGTTCGTCGAGGGAAGTAGTGGTACTCGTGGGTCGTAGTGGAAGTAGTGGTACACGGCGATGGTAGTGGTACATGTTTTCTTGTCAAGATCATGACGGCGGTAGTTGTTCACCCGACGGTCTTGTCGGATCCACGGCGATGGTAGTCGTACGCGGTTCGTAGTCGTACACTCTCCGTAGATGTTTGGGGTCGTCAGCGTGCGTAGTCGATGTAGTTGAACTTGAGGGTTGTCGACGTCGTAGTAGTTGGCGTATCGTCATGTGGTCTATCATGGCAATTTCGTGGATGGTAGAAGAGGTACTCGATAGTGTTGCCGTGTTGTCGTACTCGAGGTCCTCGTGCACTTGACGGAGATGAACTTGACGGATCCGATGCACACAAAAAGAAAAACCACACTCGGGCTTCACGGAGGCAGCAGCAAGGAGGCGATGGAGGTCGGACGATGTCGGGGTGAATCAGAGGGGCGGAACCGCTCGTTCCTGAACGAGGCCATTGCAGCGATGGCGCGATGCAAAGACATGGCGGCGGCAGGCATCGAACTTGGGGAGGATCCGGAGAGGAGATCGAAGTCATGAGATCTAATAGTTGGCAGCGTGGAACCAAGGCAGCAACAGTGCACTGAGCTCGGATCCATGGTGGTGGCTACAGGCGGTAGAGCTGCAGAGGAGGCAGGAGAAGGGCCCATCGGCAGGCGAGGCAAGGAGGCGCATGCGTCGTGCAGCTGGCCGTCGCGGATGCCGGAGGTGGGCACTCGGGGACGCGTGTGTGAGGAGGGGATGGCGACGAGGCGAGGTCGTTGTCGCTCGCCGGCGACTACGAGGAGGAGATCGAGGAGGAGGGTTCTGCGCAGGGGCTCGAGGATGAGTGGCTGGCGGCACAATAGGAGGAGAGGGAGACGAGCGAGATAAGTGGGACGGGGCTGGGGTTGGATTTAGGAGGGGCGCGGCTGGGCCTTGACCTTGGTAGAAGGGAGGCCCGAGTAGGCCTAGGCCAACTGGGCCGGCTGGCACATCTCTCTCTGCATTTAAAATAAAACAAATAAAAGAAAGGAAAAGGAAAGAGAGGTTGGGAGAGAAGTGGGCATGAGGTTAATTTTCTCGGACTCATAAAAATGAGCTTGATCCAAGAAAAATAGAAATGAGCATGCGTGTGAAGTTGAATTCAAACTCATTTGAATTTAATTCAAGCGAGTGTGAAAAGAAGTGGGTATTTGGTAAATCCCAAAAATGTTGAGAATTTCAGTGGAGCTCGGAAAAAGGATAGCAAAAATTTAGAAAAAGTTTGGGGACCAAACTTGAAGTGCAAAAGGCATGAGAATTAAATTGCAAGTGTGTTATGGTGACTCCAAAGTTAATGGAATATTTTAATATAGCTCCCTAAATATTGGTAGGATATATTATAAAGAGAAAACACCATGTGCATTTCCCTCAATTTAAATGGATCGAAGATCCATACGGTTTATTTAGTTGTGTTTTAAAAAAATTAAAATGACATGATGGCATGATGACATGACGCAATGCAAAAATAAATAGAGCAAGCAAAATGAAACACACGGTGAATCCCGGAATAACTGGAAGTCTTCTGGAGCGTCGGTCTTGGGGCGTCACAACTCTCCGACACTAACAGAGGATCTCGACCCGAGATCCTAGGCATGGCACCGGATAGAAGAGGATAAGGAAGAGGTAAAACAAAGTTGCTTCTTGACAAAAGAGTGAAACCACGAACCTTGGGAGGTTGAAAAACTTGAAGAAATGATACGACAAAGATGAAAGAAATTGAAACACTCTGATAGAGAAGAGGAACAAGGAATACGATGAGAATGAATAGCTTAGGTGACATTGGAACCACTCCGGTTGAAACAAGATAGAGAAGGAATAAGAATGAAATAATTCGGACAGCACTCCGACTGAAAATGTAAGGAATGAAGATGAACTTGAGAAGATGGGATGATACTTGGTGAAATCAACAACACACTGCCTCAGAAACAATTGAAAGAATAGCACTAGGGGTAAGAAAGATTTAGATAGCACTCCGGTAGAAAAGAGAGGCAAAACATGATAAGATGAGAGTACTTGAAAAGAGGACACAACACTCCGGTTGAATGGATAAGTAAAGGAAAGATCATGATCTTTGACAAAAGAGATAGTGGGACGAAGATATGAACATTACAATACCTCCGGAATAGAAGCTAGATCGTTAGGAAGAAATAAAGTAGAAGAAAATGATAACTTCTACCGCTAATGAATTTTGAAAGCATCCTTGGAAAGAAGGATTGAATGAAGTTGTTGGAAAAATCAACAACAAAAGAATAAGCTTGTTGTGGGCTTGTGGAAAACATCCCAAAATTATGAGGTGACAACCGGCCACTAACAGAAAACAATTGGTTTGATTGAGGTCAACAAGGAGACAAAAAACTTATTTCACCGGGAGTATAAATGAAGAACTTGGGTCATTTATAAGCACCGTAAATAGCAACAATCCTTAGGGAAAGCTTTTAGGTGAAATGCAACCCAAGATAACTCCAACAAAGAAATTGACGGGTTTAAATATCTCATTCTTGGTAACTTGTGAATCATGAAACAAGAAGGTAAATTGTCAAGAATGACATAATACCACCTCAAAAGATAAGGGAGCAAGAATTGCACTTCAAAATGCAAGATAAAGAATACTTGAGTTCCTCCAACAAGAATCTTGAAGAACACTTCGAGGATGAATTAAATAATGATGAACCACCAAGAAGAACTCCGGTAACAAAAGGATGATAAGTGAAGGATGTAGAGAATAAGATGAAGCCTTGCAATGATTAGATGGAGCTTCGCGACGAGATAATTAATATAGCTTGGACCTTCGTAAAAGAAAGATGGATCATTTCGATCCAAGAGTTTATTCATCATGAACAAACTTCAGAAGAAGGAATTAATAACCTTGAGGAAAACAAGAATAAGAAATTATGTTATGCTTATCCTTCATCAACTTAAATCGATGAGAATCAATGGATTTAGCTTACTACTTACTCTTGTTGCAAATAATTAAAAAGAGATCTCGCACAATCTTGAGAAAGTATTCAACGAATCACCGGTAGTATTTAGAAAGAATGAATGAATTAATACGATAACAAAGGAAGAGAGATCTTGAACGAACCACCGTAAGAATTGAAACGAATGAAGAAAAGTGAATGAATCACTGGGAAGAATTAGAAAAGGAACAAAAGCACTTGAGGAAACTTAGTTACAAAAGAACGAAGGGATCACGAGCAGAGTAGAGAAAACTTGAATGATGCACCGGAAGAATTTGAAGAACGAGAGTAGAACATTGACAATGAAGAATTCTAAAATGATGAGATAAACAACACAAAACACTCATGAAATGCTTCGGATGGGTATGAAAAGAATTCCTCACAGTCGGAACAATAATGCGGATGGCATTAAGCTAGAAGCATGAATCTTCAAGAGAACGGACAAGATTCAAGAAAAAACTTAGAGTTGGTCTTGCACATATTGAAAGGATCGGGTTAACGTGTAGAGAAACGCACCGGTTGAAAAGAATTTAACATGACAATCTTGATGATCAAGAAGGATTAGCACTCCCATGTAAATATGAGACCATCGATTAGGAAAGGTATGTAATCAACACTTGACTTCGAAGCAACTCGAATACCACAACTCAAAACAAAACAAAGGATTGATATGTTGCAACATAATCTTCACAATATCATTCGAACAGAATTGAACGAATGAATTCTGTAAGTTTAAATGAAACATCAACTTGTTGAGAAGCCACGTGAATGAGATTGAAGAATAAACCAACAAGGAAACAGATTGAACAAATACATGATAGACCACAACCTCATATCATGCATCCGTTGGAAGATTTCCTAAGAGCTACTTGAATCCCCACCTATTAATTCCAAAAACTTTCTGGTTACGCAATCTGGTGTTGGGGGGAAGCAACGCATAACACTCAACTAATAAATCCTACATCCATCTGTATCCATCTGTCAACACATAACCAGGCACCTTCGGAAACCGTTTACCTCAGACCTTCGGAAAGCATCCGCTATACTAGCTATGGCAATACTCCCGAACTATCCCCCCCCCAGTATTGGGTGATGTCGGGGTTATCTCACTACCAGACACACATAGAAGAGTTTTCGATGTCGGCCACCTCTGGTATCCCAGAACTGCAACGATACAATTCTGACGACAACACCTTAGAGCTCAACTCCCCGGGACACTGCCACAACCCCTAAATGTCAGGAGGCACCAATAACAGTGTTCTCGTCACAAAGATATCAAAATGATCCCAACAATACCCGCGTGATCCTAAAAAAATTGTAGTGGAAAAGTGGATAGGAAGTCAAAACTTCTACGTCAGGAGTCCTCACCAGAGCGACAAAGGGGATAAGGAGAAAAAGAATTCCTACTCTCCGATATATATAATCCTAAGACTCAACACATTTTTTAAATTCTAGACTCAACATCGGGAGCGGTTCGATCAACTAGGGGCTCCTAGGTCGGGGAAGGCTCTGATACCAACTTGTAATTCCCAAGATGCGACTATATCTCCTATGTGTCGCGGCACGACTTAGAGGCGTAATCGCATTTTGGTATGATCGCAAGATGGTTATCTTCACACATTCCAATGTACAAGAATAAAGGAGGAAAACATAGTTGGCTTACAATCGCCACTACACACAATGCATAAATAAGTCATACATTCATCCAAGTACAATCACGATCCGACTATGGACAAATCCAAATGAAAAGAAGATAACCACCCACTATGCATGATCGGCCCTAGTAGGAACCACTACCGATCGTCGGGAAACATCACGTACATACGCCCACATTCCTCATCGAACTTCCACTTGAGTTCCTGGCCATCAACTGAATCGTACTCGGTTGTACCTGCACTTGTGTTGGTAGTAAACTATGAGTCACGAGGACTCAAAAATTCCATTCCCGGATATCAAAACTATCAAAGCCTTTGGTTAAGGAGAAAGTGTATAAGTGGGCTGCTGCAAGAGCTAAGCGTAGATGAGGTGGCTAGCTTATGTATCATCAGAGCGGGAAGAGAAGTGAAAGCCATCGGTCGTGAGCTAAATCATGATCACTAAATGATCCTGTCTGCCTATGAGTCATCCATAACCCAGCTGTGTTCTCTTCCCAAACTCCCTCGAAAAGAGACCATCACGACTACTCACACGGTAGTGTATTATGTTTGAGGTATTGTGTCAAGTTATCTACAACCGGATATTAACAAATTCCAATCCGCCACATAACCAGGGGCACGGCTTTCGAAAGATCATAACCCTGCAGGGGTGTCCCAACTTAGCCCATCACAGGCTCTCGCGATCAACAGAGGAAAAAAACCCCATATCTTAGGGACTACCCGATCAGACTCGGAATCCCGGTGTACAAGATATTTCAACAATGGTAAAACATGTCCAGCAAAGCCTCCCGACGTGCCGACACCCTGATTGGAGCCGCGCGTATCTCGTCTCAGGCCATGATCGGTTAGGTCAAGCTACGGGTGAATACCAGATATCTCGGGTTTCCCTAAGGCGGCCCCGCTGGCTGCCCAGTTTGGACCAACACTCATGAGGCGTACTGGCCCGAGTTGTAAATTAAGTCCTCGGGTGCTAGCCGGTCCCTATGCAAGTTTATAGTTATTAGTTATTAGGCCTTGCTGGAGGAGTTTTATTCAAAGCGAACTATCAAGGGGTCACCACATACCCAACCGCGTTAGGAACGCAAAATCAAGGAACCTAACACCGGTTTATCGGTTCCTAAGGTGGCACGAGTGGAGCAAAACAGCGAGCAAAAGGCCAAGCCTTCCACCCATTGCCAAGTATATAAGGTTTATTAATTTAAATAGAGATATTGTGTTATCCCAAAAAACCAATCCACAAGGAGCAAACTTCATCTTCACCTTCAACTAGCAACGCTATAAGAGGGGGCTTGAGCAAAAGCGTAACTTAGCCAAACAATGGTTTGCTAGGAAGGTAGTTAGATGTTTCAGGGCAAGGTAGTGGCTGACATGCAAAAGGATAGGTATCATGACAAAGCAATAGAGCGAGGCATCTAGCATAGCAACAATAGAGGTGATATCAAGTAATGGTCATCTTGCCTGGGATCCCGCAAGGAAGAAGAACAAGTCCATGAAGAAGACAAACGGTCGTAGTCGAACGGCTCCTCACAACTCTGGAACGGAACCGAAGATAACGAGAGAAGCAACCGGAAAGAAGAAAATAACATGGTAAACACACAAGCATAGACATGTCATGACGCACAAACACGTATGATGCATGTCCGGTTTAAATATGCATGGCATGGCAAAGTGCAACAAAGAACACTACAATTTAAGTGGAGCTCAATATGCAACGAGTTGCATATTGACGAAACATCACATTCCCAATTTAGTTTGATCTCGGTTATGTAGACAACAAGTTTAAATGTTGTTTAACCTGGCAAAAGGTGCAACACAATTCAACTACACTAACCTAGCAATTTAAATGGGGCCGAAAACAACAAACAACAATTCCGGAAAATCCCCATGTGCATATTATGAATTTGGTACTGCTCTATCTAAAACCATATTTTAAAGTTATTAAACAGAAAAAGTAGATGCACCATGTTATTCTACACACTTTCCACCCCAAATACATATAAAGTTTATTTAAAATCGAGTTACGATTTAAAAGTTATTAAATAAACCATTTATCATGTTATCTACACAAATTAAAGCAAACAACAAGTTTAAACATTTTAATGTTGTTATCATGATGCGGATGACAAATGCAAGTTATAAGCAATTTTATCAAAAGTTGACATGAAGATGATATGGAGTATTTCGTCACCGTGGTGGAAGGAGCGGCGGCGAAAACCGAAAACGATGCCACGGCAACGTTCCGGTGATCTGACACCTCATTGAGATATCGGTGCAAAAGAAGGACGATGGGAGCATGTCATCCAAAAGATGTGGGGTGACCCCGGATACCGAGTTCCCACATGTCGGTGGCATGGAAGCGAGTGACACTTCAGACACGGTGCAAACAAAGGGTGCATCTCATACAACACAACCATTCGTTCTCGGAAGGTCTTCTTGGCATTATACCTTCGGAGCGTGCGTTTTCGAAGCGGTTTGAGTTCGTCCAGGGAAATAGTGGTACTCGCTGGTTGTTGTGGAAGTAGTGGTACACGGCAATGGTAGTGGTACATGTTTTATTGTCGAGATCACGATGGTGGTAGTTGTTCACTCGACGGTCTTATCGGATCCACGGTAACGGTAGTCATACATGGTTCGTAGTCGTACACTCTCTGTAGATGTTCGGGGTCGTCAGCGTTCGTAGTCGATGTAGTTGATTTTGAGGGTTGTCGACGTCGTGGTACTTGGCGTATCGTCATGTGGTCGAACTTGGCGATTTGGTAGATGGTAGAAGAGGTACTCGATAGTGTCGCCGTGTAGTCGTACTTGAGGTCCTCGTGCACTTGACGGAGAGGAACTTGACGGGTCCGATGCACACAAAAAGAAAAACCATACTCGGGCTTCACGGAGGCAACAACAAGGAGGCGATGGAGGTGGAACGATGTCAGGGCGAATCAGAGGGGCGGAACCTCTCATTCTTGAGAGAGGCCATAGCAGCGATGGTGCGATGCAGGGACATGGCAGCGGTAGGCATCGAACCTGGGGAGGATCCGGAGAGGAGATCGAAGTCATGTGATCCGGTAGTTGGACGGTACAGAACCAAGGCAGGAGCAGCGCACTGAGCTCTGATCCATGGTGGCGGCTGCGGGCGGCAGAGCTGTAGAGGAGGCAGGAGAAGGGCCCATCAGTAGGCGAGGCAATGAGGTGCATGCGTTGCTCAGCTGGCCATCATGGACGCCGGAGGTGGCGCTCAGGGACGCGCGTCTGAGGAGGGGATGGCGACGAGGCGATGTCGTTGTAGCTCGCCAGCGACTGCAAGGAGGAGATCGAGGAGGAGGGTTCTGCGCAGGGGATCGAGGACGAGTGGCTGACGACGTGATAAGAGGAGAGGCAGATGAGCGAGAGAAGTGGGTCAGGGCTAGGGTTGGATATAGGAGTGGCACGGCTGGGCCTTGACCTTGGTGGAAGGGAGGCTCGAGTAGGCCTAGGCCAACTGCACCGGATGGCACATCTCTCTCTGGATTTAAAATAAAATAGAGAAAAGAAAGGAAAAGGAAAGAGAGGTTGGGAGAGAAGTGGGCATGAGGTTAATTTTCTCGGACTCATAAAAATGAGCTTGATCCAAGAAAAATAGAAATGAGCATGCGTTTGAAGTTGAATTCAAACTCATTTGAATTTAATTCAAACGAGTGTGAAAAGAAGTGGGTATTTGGTAAATCCCAAAGATGTTGAGAATTTCGGTCGTGCTCGGAAAAAGGATAGCAGAATTTCGGTCGAGCTTGGAAAGGGGACCAAACTTGAAGTGCAAAAGGCATGAGAATTAAATTGCAATTGTGTTATGGTGACTCCAAAGTTAATGGAATATTTTAATATAGCTCCCTAAATATTGGGAGGATATATTATAAAGAGAAAACACCATGCGCATTTCCCTCAATTTAAATGGATCGAATATACATATGGTATATTTAGTTGAGTTCATTTTTTAAATTAAAATAACATGATGGCGTGATGACATGACGCAATGCAAAAATAAATAGAGCAAGCAAAATGAAACACAGGGCGAAACCCAGAATAGCTGGAAGTCTTCTGAAGTGTCGGTCTTGGGGCATCACATTGTCCTCCTATCGGTTCATCGCCATCTACTTTCACCATTCATGTGTTTTTAGTATCCTACGAATTAAAGAGTCTCTTAGATTGGTTTAGGACTAGACGTTTTGGGGAGCAGGTGATTGGGGAGCAGCTGCATTGGTTACTCATGCAATGGGAGGTAGAGGAGTAAGATTTGATGGAGAAGGTGAAGAGAGATGTGATTCGGTGGATGGAAGAGCAAAATGTCGGGGAGAAGATCCCATCGGTTAAATATAGCACCGAGGGCAAAATGGTGAGGGGCGATTAATCCTCTTCTTTCATGTGCATTTGTGGCTGGCGTTTCATATCATGAGTGAATAGCGTTAGCGTGTCAGTTGGAAGAGAGAGCGACGGTGAGCGAGGTTGGAGCGAGGAAGACGAAGCCTAGTCACATTGATTGAAACTACAATTACATGAGCTCACCCCACGCACCAAAAACCTGGCCAAGCCTACATTTTTTGAGCAACTGGCTAAGCCTACATGGGCTCGCACCAATGACAAAGTCAGCCACATATGATTCATTGGACACGACATCCTAGTTGTTGGCTTACGCGCGAGTACATTTGTAGCCCAGACAAAAAAAATCGAGTCGTAGTGCTAGGAGGCAGCCAGCGAGTAGGACCGCTCGAAAGAACGAAGTGGTATTTTCCACTTCGCGGTGGCAAGTATCGATAATTTTGTTCACTTATGATCAGACGTTTAGCACTCCTTAGTTATACTACACCAATGACTATAACAATTCAGATGACGTGGCTTCATGAGGATTCAGAGAAATCAGCTAGTGGGGTGCTCCTATTTAGATATTGAAGATAATCGGGTTTGCATGTAGTAATTCATTTATTTATTTATTCCTCTGAGGGGGCTTTGCATGTAATTCATCAGGTCTGAAATGTAGAGTAGTACGCCGGCATGGTTGAATATGCTCCGAGTCATGCATGCATTACGACCCAGATCCTCTATGCCCCACATGTCGGCAAAAGGAAGCACGTGGAAATAACTTAGGAGTACATATAGGAGGAAAAATACGTAAAAATTTATGTACTATGAAGTCGCACGCACCCAACTGGTGGTACTAGACGTACGAGTTCTCATCAGTACTCCCATGCTATCAACAAAAAATCCCATTTGACAACAACCTCCGTCCTATAGCTAGCTCTTCTCCCTCGTTTCTTTCTTCCTATTCTAACACAATCGACACGCAGTGGGCAGAGTTGGGATTTGCGAAGGTAGTAAACCAGGACATAGGTAGAAAACCAGGACAAAGATAGTGATACGTGTACTACATTAATTAACGCCAAATAAGAGTAAGGGATCATACATGCCATTTAGGACTGGAATAAAAATGTCATACACGAACATAACACATTAAGGCCACGAGGCTCCATTGACGACCTCCTCCTCGACTCAAGGCGCCGGCCCACTGAACGGCGGCTAAGTAGCAGCGGCTTTTGTGGCCAGGTCAATGTGCTTCAATACAATGGCCTTTATGTCCTCCCTGGCCTTGTAGTGCCCTATGTAGACGATTTCCTTGTAGACGTAGATGTGTAGGTCGACGATTCCTTTCATGGCGAGGCGTTACGCGTCGAGAGCGGCCTCGAGGTGCACATTCTTCGTCGCGACCTCCGGAAGTTGTCGGGCCACCAGTGCTTGAAAGAGTTCGTCACGATGGAGGCCGATGAGGGTGTTAGACAAAGAGGAGCCTAAGCTCGCGGGCTGGAGGAGTACGTCAAGGTCGTTCGAACGCTTCTTGACGGCAGTGAACTTGCGGATTGAGGGGACCATCATCTCGTCCATGCGAGAGGCGAAGCCGGTGTCGACGAGGGCTATGACCCCGTCGGTTGCCAGCACCGTCTAGAAACTCTGCGCGGTGCACGGCCGCAGGCCGGCGTCGTTCATGATCTGGCATAGCCGACTGTTGCTCGCGTCCATCAATGCCATGTGTGCTTGTGGCTTCTGGTCACTTGGTCTTGGTCTTGGATTGGAGTGAGCAGTGTTGCACAGAGACTAGGAGTGGATGGATTGGAGAGGTGGGGCACTTTTATATGAGAGTCCAAACCGCATTGCATTAACATTGTGCTGACTCCATTCTGCTTCTCCAATTAATTTCCCGATGTCTACTATGCAACTTTATTCTTGTAGACTCGTGTTGGGCCTCCAAGCGTAGAGTTTTGTAGGACAATAGCAAATTTCCCTCAAGTAAATGACCTAAGGTTTATCAATCCATGGGAGGCGTAGGATGAAGATGGTTTCTCTCAAACAACCCTGCAAGCAAATAACAAAGAGTCTCTTGTGTCCCTAACACACCCAATACAATGGAAAATTGTATAGGTGCACTAGTTCGGCGAAGAGATGGTGATACAAGTGTAGTAATGATAGTAGATATTGAATTTTTTAATAGGAACAATAAAAAGCAGCAAGGTAGCAAGTGATAAAACGGAGCACAAATGATATTGCAATGTTTGAAAACAAGGCCTAGGGTCCGTACTTTCACTAGTGCAATCTCTCAACAATGATAATATAATTGGATGACATAACCATCCCTCAACATGCGAGGAAGAATCACCCCAAAGTTCCTATCTAGCAGAGAACATAATAAGAAATTATTTGTAGCTATTCTTTTCGATCGATCTATCCAAGAGTTCGTACTAAAATAAAAAAGTTATTATTTCCGATCGATCTATCAAGAGTTCGTACTAAAATAACACAAGTTATTTTTTCGATCGATTTATCAAGAGTTCGTACTAAAATAACACCAAAACAAATTCAAATTCATAATACTTAATCAAACACAAAGAACCTCAAAGTGTGCCCCAAGATTTCTACCAGAGAAACAAAGACAAGAACGTGCATCAACCCCTATGCATAGATTACCCCAATGTCACGTTGGGAATCCATGAGTTGAGTGCCAAAATGCACATCAAGTGAATCAATATGATACCCCATTGTCACCACGGGTATTCATACCAAGACATACATCAAGTGTTCTCAAATCCATAAAAGTATTCAATCCAAAGAAATCTTAGAGGGAAAACTCAATTCATGACAACAAGATAGAGAGGGGAAAACACCATATGATCCAACTATATTAACAAAGCCCGTGATACATTAAGATTGTGCATCTCAAGAACACGAGAGAGAGAGAGAGACTAAACACATAGCTACTGGTACAAACCCTTAGCCCCGAGGGTGTACTACTTCCTCCTCACCATGGTGGCCACCGACGTGATGAAGATGGCCACTGGTGATGATTTCCCCCTCCGACAGGGTGCCCGAAAGGGTCTAGATTAATTTTTCATGGACTACGGAGACTTGCGGTAGCGGAACTTCTTATCTAGGGTTATTTCTGAAGGTTTATCTATTTATAGGATTTTTCAGCGTTGGTTTCACGCGAAGATGGGCCTTGAGGTGAGCACAACACACCGGGGCACGGGCAAGGGCCTAGGCACGCCCCGGTGTCTTCTGCCCTACTACATCACCTTCTAGTCCTTCCACGAAGCATTGGGGGGTCTCTTTTGTTCCAAAAAAAATCATCAAACAGTTTCAGCTCATTTGGAGAGCTTTCATTTCTTCACAAAAAACAACACAGCGGTAGTTCTACTGAAAACAGCGTCAGTCTGGATTAGTTCCATGCAAATCAAACCAAAACCATATAAAATTGTTATAAACATGGCATGAATACTTAACAAATTATAGATATGTTGGAGATGTATCAGCATCCCCAAGCTTAATTCCTACTCGTCCTTGAGTACGTAAATGATAAAAGAAATAATTTATGAAATGTGAATGCTAGCAAAGTGCATGAGTTTAATCAATGAAAATTTCAATCACTTTTCCTAGCATCATAACAACAACTCTTTCTCATAAAACTCATCATGATCAAGTGGCAAATGGAATTTTTCTTGTGGAATGCTACCTATCATATTCATCATATACTTATTCTTTTGTAGCATGGACATTTGGACTTTTATATGGTTCAAAGCAATAGTCTAGTTTTGACATGAAGACTTTAATAGTCAAGCATACCAACAAGCAAACTTGTCTTTCAAAATATCAATACCAAAGCAAGTTATTCCTAGCCCATCATGCTCAATCATTGATCCATTCGTAAAACGCACTCGCATATCAGCTACATCCAATGCTCAAGTACGATCATAGTGCCCCTTAGTTGGTGCTTTATAAGAGAAGATGGAGACTCAAATAAAAATAAAAATTGCATAAAGTAAAAGAAAAGCCCTTCATAGTGGGAAGTATGGATACGTAGAGGTGCCAGAGCTCAAAGCTGAAATTGAGTGATTTTTTTTTGAGAGGCATACTTTTCCCATCAACGAAAACGACTTAGAGTTCCCAATACTTTCCATGCTAGATATATCATAGGCGGTTCCCAAACAGAAATTAAAGTTTATTCTTTTTCCATCATTCTTTCACAATCCATGGCTAATCGTATCCACGGGTGCCCTCCATATCAACACTTTCCAAGGAATTTATTATTTGACGACATAAAGTATATTTATTTTTCATTTTGGGACTGGGCATCCCTAATACCTTTTATGTATTCTCGTGCAATGACATGTGAAGAATCAGTCATCTTGAATAATCACTCATCTTGAGAATAACACATACAACATGGAAAAATATCGGCCACCCCTCACCGCGTCATGAGCAGTACGGGCACACAAAAGAGAAGTTTATTTTGAAAATTAGGGATGGCACATACAAATTTGCTTAGAACGGCAAAGGAATACCACATATAGGTATGTATGGTGGACTCATGTGGCAAAACTGGGTTTAAAGAGTTTGGATGCACAAGTACAAGTAGAATTTTTACTTAGTATAAGTGGAGGGTAGCAAATAGATTGTGAAGCGACCAACCAAGGAACGAAAAATCACAGAACCGAGCATTGGGCATAACTAACACCGAATAATGCACCATAAGTAGGATGTAATTTCATTGCATAACTATAGACTTTCGTGCTTGCATAGTGAATCACAAACCTTAACATCAATATTCTTACTAAAACATAATTACTCATTAACATGGCTCACATATCACTATCATCATATCTCAAAACTATTATAAAGAACCAAGTTTATTTTGTCCAATGATCTTCATGAAAGTTTTTATTACACCCCTCTTGAATATCTATATATCACTTTGGGACTAGTTTCATATGTTGCTTTTTGATAGGCTCAAACAATCTACCTGAAGAACATGAGCATAATATTTTTTGTCTCAAAAAAATCTAAGTGAAGCATGAGAGATTTTCTTCAAAAATAATAATGCACACCATGCTAAAAAAGATATAAGTGAAGCACTAGAGCAAATGACAAACTACTCCAAAAAGATATAAGTGAAGATCAAGCGAGTAGTTATGTAAATAGGTAGCTATGTGAAGACTCTCTTTTATTTAAAAACTTGCAGATCTAAGTATATTATTCAAATATAAAGCAAAACAAATAAAATCACATTTCAAGAATAGCACACTTCATGTGAAGAAGCAAAAACTTAGACTCACCCGATATTAACCGATAATTGTTGATGACAAAAGGTGGGATGCCTAACGGGGTATCCCCGAGCTTAGATGCTTGAGACTTCTTGAAATATTATCTTGGGATGCCTTGGGAATTCCAAGCTTGAGCTTTTGTGTCTCCTTAATTCCTCTCATATCACGGTTTCCTAAATCTCAAAAACTTAATCCACACAAAACTCAACAAGAACTATTGCGATAAGTTAGTATAAATCAATGCAAAATCTTAGCATTCTCTACTGTAGCAAATCACTAAAATTATAATTTAACATTTCGTACTAAATGCCTCAGCATATTTAATAATCCTACCCACAAATAGAATAATTAAACATGCAAACATATGCAAACAATGCAAACATAACAGCAATCTGTCTAAACATGATAGTCCGTAAAGAGTGCAATTTTCCTCATACTTCCCTAGATCAGAAAATTTTGGAAAATTACCATGTTACAGAGAACTTATTTATGCTCACTCTTCAAAAATTTCAAGATTTTATCATGTTTGGACTATCCATAAGAATTCAAACAATGATTGAAAACTTTCTGTTTTCAAACAACATGTAGTCTTGCAAAATAAGCATGGTAAAGGCTATCCTTGACCCTTTTATTGCAATAAAAGACACAAAACATTATTATAAATACCAGCAAGCAAATAGAAATAAAATAAAATGATGCTCCAAGCAAAACTCATATCATGTGACGAATAAAAATATAGTTTCAAGTGATTTTACCGATAATGTTGGAGGTGAAAGAGGGTAAGCCTTCCGGGGGATCCCCAAGCTTAGTTGCTTGTGTATTCCTTGAATATACCTTGGAGTGCCTTGGGCATCCCCAAGCTTAGGGTTTTTCCACTCCATATTCTCCTCATATCGACATCTCACCCAAAACTTGAAAACTTCAATCACACAAAACTTAGCAAAACTTCGTGAGATCTGTTAGTATAAAAAAACCAATCTTTACTATAAGTACTCTAGAAAGCCAGTTCATATTTTGTAAGTGTATTATATCTACTGTATTCTAACTTTTCTATGGCAAAATCTATTCAAAAGAAACCATGGAATCATCAAAACAAGCACATAACACAACGAAAACAGAATCTGTCAAAAACAGAACAATATGTAAAGATGCTATTTTTGACCATATTCTATACCCCTGAAAATTCTGAAGAATTAGGATAACGTGGACAATTTGTACATTTATAACTCGAAAAAATTTGAAGAGTTTATCACACTCCAATAATCGTCAGAAATTCCAAGTCTGGACACAAAAGTTTCTGAATTTCCCACGCGATAAAATCAACTATCAACCAAATCATCCCAAAGGCTTTGCTTGGCTCAAACATTTATTTAAACCACAAAAACACATGAAACCAGAGGTATTATTGTGTATTTTATTGAAAACAGCAAGAAAAGCAAAAAGCAAACAGATACAAGTTGGTTTGCCTCCCAACGAGCGCTATCGTTTTACGCCCTTATCTAGGCATGATGATTTCAGTGATGCACACATAAAAGATATGAATTGAAACATGCAAGAGAGCATCATGAATAACATGTCAAGCACATTTAAGCCTAACCCACTTCCTATGCATAGGGATTTTGTGAGCAAATAATTTATGGGAGTAAGAATCAACTCGTATAGGAAGGAAAAACAATCATGACTTCAAAAATTTCAACATGTAGAGAGCAAACTTGATATTATTGCAATATGTAAATGCATATGTCCCTCTCTCATTGTAATATTCAGTAGCATCATGAATGAATCCAACAATATAACCATCACATAAATCATTCTTTTCATGATGCAAAAGTATAGAAATTTTGCTACTCTCCACATAAGAAAATTTATTCTCATGAATAGTGGTGGGAGCAAACTCAACAAAATAACTATCATGAGATTGAAAATTAAAGTCATGATGACAAGTTTCATGGTTATCATCATTCAATATAGCATACAAGTCATCACCATAATCATCATAGATAGCAACTTTATTATCATAGTCGATTGAAACATCCTCCAAACTAGTGGATTCATCACTAAATAAAGTCATGACATGTCCGAATCCACTTTTATCAATATAATCATCATAAATAGGAGGCATGCTACCATTATAACAAATTTCCATATCAAATCCCGGGGGGCTAAAAATATCATCTTCATCAAACATAGCATCCCCAAGCTTATGGCTTTGCATATTGTTAGCCTCATGGATATTCAAAGAATTCATACTAATAACATTGCAACCGAGCTCATCATTCATGGATTATATGCCAAACATTTTATAGCATTATTCTTCTAGCAATTGAGCAAAATTTTCCTTTCCATCATTTTCACGAAAGACATTATAAAGATGAATATTATGAGGCCACCTCAATTCCATTGTTTTTTTTCTTTTACAAAACCAAACTAGCGATAAAACAAGAAATTAGAAGATTCAATTGCAAGATCTAAAGATATACCTTCAAGCACCAACCTCCCCGGCAAGGGCGCTAGAAAAGAGTTTTGTTGACGGGGTGTGAGTGGCGCTTACCTAACCTCCCCGGCAACAACACCAGAAAAGAGCTTGATGTCTATTACGCAACTTTATTCTTGTAGACTCGTGTTGGGCCTCCAAGCGCAGAGTTTTCTAGGATAGTAGGAATTTTCCCTCAATTGGATGACCTAAGGTTTATCAATCCGTGGGAGGCATAGGATGAAGATGGTCTCTCTCAAACAACCCTGCAACCGAATAACAAAGAGTCTCTTGTGTCCCCAACACACCCAATACAATGGAAAATTGTATAGGTGCACTAGTTCGGCTAAGAGATGGTGATACAAGTGTAGTAATGATAGTAGATATTGGTTTGTATAATAGGACCAATAAAAAACAGCAAGGTAGCAAGTGATAAAGCGGAGCACAAATGATATTGCAATGTTCGAAAACAAGGCCTAGGGTCCGTACTTTCGCTAGAGCAATCTTTCAACAATGCTAATATAATTGGATCACATAACCATCCCTCTACGTGTGATGGATAATCACTCCAAAGTTCCTATCTAGCGGAGAACATAAGAAGAAAATGTTTGTAGCTATTCTTTCCGATCGATCTACCAAGAGTTCATAGTAAAATAACACAAGTTATTTTTTCCAATCGATCTATCAAGAGTTCGTACTAAAATAACACAAAAACAAATTGAGATTCATAATACTCAATAAATCACAAAGAACCTCGAAGAATGCCCCAAGATTTCTACCAGAGAAAAAAAATACAAGAACGTGCATCAACCCCTATGCATAGATTACCCCAATGTCACCTCGGGAATCCGCGAGTTGAGTGTCAAAACGCACATCATGTATATAAATATGATACCCCATTGTCAACACGGGTATTCATAGCAAGACATACATCAATTGTTCTCAAATCCTAAAAGTTTTCAATTCAAAGAAATCTCAAAGGGAAAAATCAATTCATCACAACAAGATAGAGAGGGGAAAACACCATATGGTCCTACTATATTAACACATCCCGTGATACATCAACATTGTGCATCTCAAGAACATGAGAGAGAGAGAGAGATTTAACACATAGCTACTAGTACAAACCCTCAGCCCCAAGGGTGGACTACTCCCTCCTCAGCATGGTGGCCGCCGGGATGATGAAGATGGCTAACGGTGATGACTTCCCCCTCCGACAGGGTGTCAGAAAGGGTCTAGATTATTTTTTCGTGGACTACAGAGGCTTGCAGCGGTGGAACTTCTTATCTAGGGTTATTTCTGATGGTTTCTCTATTTATATGATTTTTCAGCGTTGGTTTCACGCGAAGATGGGCCTCGAGGTGAGTCGTCACATCCCTAGTGAGTGCTTGCATTAGGACTAGCTAGAGTGTGCATCATGTTTACTTTTCAAAGAAACTTGAAATGGGAATGACAGAAACCCCAACACCCCTCTTCTAACAACTAGGGTTTAATAAAATCTTTTCCAGTGTACCCAAAATGCCCTTCAAAAATGTTCATCATTTCTGCCTTGGTCTTAAACCTCTGCCAAAAATGGTGCACAATTTTCTAGGACATCCAAGGTCTCTGGATTAATTCATATGGTATTTGCATTTGGGCATTTAAATGCTATAAAATACTTTATGTGTCCAAATAATCATAAACTAAAATGTTCCATACTGTTCATATTATATACAGTGGGCATGACTAGTTTTATGAGTTATAAAAATGTTTTGGCATTTTATTTAATTCAACAAAGTTGCAAAAGAAATGAAACAGAAAGTAAATAGAAAAAAGAAGGCAGAAGCAAACTCACCTGAGCCCACTTACCTGTCTGGCCCAGCCGGCCCAGCCCACCAGGGGCATCCCCGTCTTCTTCGCCGCGCCAGCGCATGAAGCTGCTCGGTGGCGAGCGCCGCCGACGCGCCGGCCACCTCCTGCCTGCCTGGCTGGCCTCCTCGACCCCCTGGATGAAACAGGATGACGCCACGCAGACCCCTCGACCCCCCTCGACCGCTCCCCTCTCTCTCCCTTCTCTTGGTTCTCTCCCTCGCACCGCCCGAGCAGAGCTCGTCGCTGCCGCCACGCCCACCGAGTCCCCCTCGCCTCTCCGACGAGCCCCCGAGCTCCGCCTTGCTGCCGTGCTTCTCTACGCCGAACCACAGGACCCCGGGCACCTTGAGGCTTCGTCCTCCAGCTCGTCTTCTCCGCACGGCCGCCGGACGCCATCGACAAATTCGCCGGACCCCGTGCCTCCCCTTCCTCGCCAGCAGTACCAAAAGAACCGCGGTGAGCCCCGGTTCCGTTTCCCCCATGCCCCGTCGCCTATCTTGTTCCCTAGCAGCATCAGCCACCAGAGCCGAGCGCTCCTCGCCGCCGGCCATCGCGCCGCCGCGGCCACAGCGGCTGCCACTCGCGTCCGAGTGCATCACCGCACTCAGCGCATCAGCACAGACCCGTAGCAACCAACCGCTACTCCAGCCGTGCGCTGTAACGTCGTTTTCACCGACGCCCGAATTCCGGCCGCCGCCTTCGAGCTCGCCGCCGATGATTCCGGCCACCCCAGCACCTACCGTCGCCTCCACTAGATGCGCACGAGCCCCAGCTCGCCGTAGAGCCCAACCGCGACTCAAACGGTGGCCTGTAGGCAAAACCCGAGCACCGCCGCCGCGTTTGGCCTCGCCGGCGTCGAGCCGCCAGTGGGTTTGACTTGTTTTGACCATGCCTGGACTCCCCCCTGTGTCGCTGACATGTGGGACCGACCGTTGACTAACTCCAGTTTAGGTTTTAATTTAAGCACTAATTGCTGTCATTAGTTTAGTGAGTCATAGACATGTGGGGCCCAGCCCCTGTTAACTTTACTTTAGTGTTAAGCTCTTTTTATTTAGCACCAGAGACACTGACATGAGGGACCCACTGGTCAGGTTTGACCTGGGCACCCTGTTGACTTGCTGACGTCAGCATGATGTCATGTTGATGCATAAAGGATTTTCTGGGATTATTTGAGTTAAAAACAATTCAGGAAATTCCAGAAAATGCTTTAAACTTAAAAAAATCATATAAATTCAACAGTAGCTCAGATGGAAAAGATTTATATATGAAAATTGATCAGAAAAATCCAATCTTTCGAATGGAACTGGTTTCATGCATGTTTGAGAAAGTTAACCTTGCTGTTTACATTAAAACATGAAAATGCACTTAAATAAATAATAGTTTGAGTTTCAATTTGAATCTTTGATTCAAATGGGCTCAAACCCTTCTGGTTATAGTTGCATTAGCCCAAAACACATGCATCTTGCCATACCATGAGCATGCATCATATTGTTGCATTTGTTTGCTTATTGATTGTATCGCCGATATTCTCCGTGTTAGGTCCTGCTCCCGAGGATACTTCTGCGTATCCAGCTGAAGAGCAGTACCCGACAACCACTCTGTCAAGAAAGCAATCATTGATCATTCCGATACAAACCCATCTTCTCGCTCCTGCTCTCTTTTACTGCATTAATTCAACAACGTGTGAACTGCTACTTGCTGTGGTAGTTGAACCCTATTCCCTTGCATGACCTGTCATTGCCACAGTAAATAGTTGAAACCCACTAGCATGTGTAGGAGTTGATTGAGCCATGTGATGTGTGATCCACCATGCTATTTGTTTATGTTGCCTGCTATGCTTAGAGTTGTGTCAGGTCTGGTTCATCTGGGTGATGGATCAGAGTGAAATGATCATACCGGTAAAGAGAAGGAAGTGTGGAACATGTTTGGTAAAGGTATCGATTAAAGGCCATGTAGGAGTACGTGGTGGGTTGTTTCATTGGAACCGTTCATAGGACCCGAGATCTGTATGTGTGGTTCAAGTTCCAGCTACTACCATGCATTGGGCCCGAAACCAATGGACCCTCTCGGCTTATTAATTACCCTCGATCTCTGTCCAGGAGTTGCAACTAGTTTCTGGTGTTTGTAGTTTACTGGTGGTCGTGCACAGTGCTGACCCTCGGGATGGGCTGTGATGCGACAGGTACATGGCACGGTGTACCGGTTGCCCGTTTGGTGACTCGGGAACCTTGTACACATCGTTTGGGGCCGTGAGCGACAACCCGGTCGGATCTCCCCACGGATGGAACCCAAATAGGCGATAAACCTGGACGAGAGACTTGTGTAGTTAGTCAGGTCGTGGCCGACACCCTCGCTGGGCTTCCGCTTGAAGGTTGCCGAGAACATGTCGAGTCAACGACGATAAGTGGTGGAAGCGTGTGTGAAGAAGTACACCCCTGCAGGGTTACCAATCTATTCGAATAGCCGTTGTTCGCGGTACGGACTACTTGGTTACTCTTACAGTTCATAGACAAGTTGATGGATACTACTAAAAACCTCAAGACAAGTGTGAGTGCCGTGGATGGCCCTTCTGTAGGATGACGGAAGAGGATCCTCGGTGGTGTATTGTCGTGGTGAGTAGAGGACTCGTGTACGTAGTAATATCTTGCAATCTGTTGAGAGTTGTAGTATAGGTTAGCCAAGAGTCAAAGCTGGCTTTCTGCTATGAACTCCACTACCCCCTGTTGATAATGTTGCATGTATGATAGGTTCTGTTGTAAGACTTGCTGAGTACCTTTGTACTCATGTTTGCTTAATAACTATTGAAGAGGAGAACCCTGCCCCTTCTGATGGGTTCTACATAGACGTTGACGTCGACGAGTAGCTTGCTACCCAGACGGAGATCTGGAGCTTGTGAAGGGCCTTGTAGATAGTCAGGCTACACCAAGCCTGTTTTATTTTCTAAGTTGTCTGTACTCAGACATGTAGCTTCCGCTTGTGCTTGTATGACTGTATGACTTGAGTGTTGGGTCATGTGACCCCTACCTGTATGGATATGTTATGTATGGATCTTGGAGCCTCTTAAATAAAATACTTTGAGTCATAGAGTTCTGTTGTGATGCAATGTTGTATTTGCACATATTGAGCATATTGTGTGTATGATTGAAATGCTTGGTATGTGTGGGATCCGACACCTAGTTGTTTTCCTTTGGTAGCCTATCTTACAAGGAAATGCCTCCTAGTGCTTCCAATGAGCCTTGGTAGCTTGCTACTGCTCGGAACACGTAGGCTGGCCGGCATGTGTCCTTCTTTGTTCCTTTGTCTGTCCCTTAGGGGAAATGTCACGCATTGTTCCTTTAAGTCCATGTAGCTTGCTACGACTTGGGTTCATACGTTGATGACCGACACGTTCGTTGCTGGGTCATGGATGCCTGTCTCTGTAATTTAGTGCTACTTTTGGTTTATAACTAGCCATGTCGGCCCGGGTTCTTTGTCATATGGATGCTAGCAACACTGTCATATACGTGTGCCAAAATGCGCAAACGGTCCCGGGCTAGGTAAGGTGGCACCCGTGGGGATACCATGCGTGAGGCCGCAAAGTGATATGACGTGTTACAGCTAGATCGGTGTGACTTAGGATCGGGGTCCCGACAGCGTTGGCATCAGAGCCGGACTGCCTGTAGGTTTCTCAAGCCAAACTGGTCGATGTTGAGTCTAGAAAAATTCTTAGTTATATGTAGGGGAATTGATTGTGGAAGGGAACGTAAGGCTCTTTTTACTCCTTTACCTTATGCCCTTCTGATCTGAGTCAGTCTATTCTTTCCACGGGGATTTAGGACTAGGCCTCTTATCCTTACTAGGTTCACGTGTTACTAATCTGTAGACTCTTAGGATTGTTGGTTTCAAGCCTTAGTTCAGTTTCTATCCTTTTAGTATGATGATTTGTTGGACCCGGAACCTTGATATGATATTGTTGAGTGGCTATGCTATCATTTGTATGATGTCTCAAATCTTCTTTTGAGCATTTACAGTTGTTATGCTGCCTGATTTCTTCCAGAAACACTAATGCCTTTGCATTACTTTGTGTTTCAGATGTCTGGCCGCACACCTCACCAAGTGGTTCGTTTGACTCGGTGCATTAATGTGCCCGGTCACACGGCCATGCTAGTCCGTGTGTTGACTGAGACCGGTTACCGCTGGTATCCTGAGTACACCGTGGAGGAACAGTACCGGGATTTCAATCAGAGTCAGTATTTCTGCACAGTCCGGATATACCCCTCATATCCCGGAGCTAACGACCCCATCCATTGGTCTTATGGACTCGGGGTTACTATCGAGATGGCAGTGCAGGATGCCGCCTATTCGATGATGACCATTCTCCGGGCTAGGCATGCCCTGTTGCTGAACACTGAGTTCTGTTACATGCCAGCCTTACTTCCCGGAGAGGAAGGCTACTACACTGGTCTGTATACCGATGCTGCTCATGAGGAGCCACTGCTTCAGACTACTATTCAGATGCTGGAGGATAGGGACCGTGGGGTCCGTGCCCTCCGAATGGAGCTGTATAACACTCGAGCCGCCCACTGGACTACTTTGACACGGCTTGCACCTGCTGTGCACGCCGGATATCTGGATATGCGGGATTTGTACCCCGTGCGGACTCGTCTGCCTGATCGTATGGATTGGCGTGACGTTGGGGGTATTACACCTCCACGTGGGCGTCGGTTACCACCAGCATCAGGCCCGAGGCCACATCCATGTCCCTATGGTCCACAGCCTTCGAGTGCTCGAGAGTTTCAAGATCCATCTGTTCCACTTCCAGGCTACGGTAGTAATCTTTACGAAGATTACTACGGGAATGTCTGAGCTAGACCGTGGCAGTAGTAGTATTGTAGTAGTTGTATTTCCACAGTCCTGCGCGTCTCGTGGAATATGACTTAGCTAGTACTGAGTTTCGGAGGTGTAGCTACATAATGTATAGGAGCTTGGAATGCCTCTGATGGGATGTATCGTATTTCACCGCAGTTGTACTTTAGCCTTGGCTTGTACTAAACTATGTATGGTCTGTATGACCACTGGTGTATATATAGCAGTTTCTATATTACCATGTCGTACGGATGAACATCTCTGCATTCTGTGTCATCCATTACATTCTGCACTCCTATGTCAAGTTTTTGCCATCCTTGTCTAAACCGTTGTTTTGTTTTCCTAGGATGGTCAACACTCGCAGCACTCCTGCTGCCCAGGAGCAGGGTGAGGCTAGTGGGGCTAGAGATGAGAATCTGCCCCAGCCACCCTCCTTGGCTGAAGTTATGCTTGAGGCAGAACGGAACAAGAGAGAGACCAACCGTCTGCTGGAACGCATAGAGCAGAACACTGGGTTTCGTCAGAGGAATGACGTGGTGTCAATCAATGACTTTATCAAGATGTGCCCACCGAAGTTCCATCACTCCACTGAACCTCTGGATGCGGATGATTGGCTTCGTAGTATCACCCACAAGCTACACTCTGCCCGTGTGGCCGAATCTGATAAGGTTATCTATGCTGCCTACCATCTTGAGGGCCCTGCCAGTCTATGGTGGGAGAACTTTGAGGCTATGCGTCCTGCTGGCCAAATCACTACTTGAATAGAGTTCAGTGAGGCATTCCGTGAACATCACATTCCGGAAGGTCTCATGGATCGCAAGCAGGAGGAATTCTGCAATTTCACCCAGGGCCGGTTAACTGTGGATGGCTATAGTCGCGAGTTTGGCAACTTGGCACGCTATGCACCTGAGGAAGTATCCACCGATGCCAAGAAGCAGGCGAGGTTCCGCAAGGGACTCAGCCCTGAACTCCGCCGAGATCTACGTCTGCACGAGTGCACTTCCTTCCAGAAGCTGGTAAACAAAGCTATCAGTGCTGAGACGGGCCAGACTGATTTCGAAGCCACACGCAAGCATCCTAGTGACTTTGGTTCCTCATCCGGCTCTGGCTCTCACAAGCACCGTGTGTGGGTTCCTAACACTGCTCTGCCACCCAAGTACACACCGAGGACATCCTATGAGGCGCCTCGCCCAACCCAACAGTTTGCACCTGCCAAGAATTATGGAGGACCACCTACCAACTTTGCTCCACGCACTAGCACTGTGACATGCTTCAAGTGTGGAGAACCGGGGCACTACATGCGAGAGTGTCCCCAGAACCAACCAGGAAAACCCGTTGGCCGTGGTAAGCCAACCGGCAAGGTGAATTATGTCAAGCCAATCCCCACTTCACGTGGTGATGTCAACTATGTCTCTGCTGAGGAAGCTTATGAGGATCCTAACGTTGTCCTTGGTACGCTTCTCGTTAACTGCCATCCGGCATCTGTTCTTTTTGATACTGGAGCATCCCATTCGTTCATATCTGAGAGCTATGCCCGAATGCACAACATGACTTTTTGTGACATGCGTACTTCCATGGTTATTCAAACTCCTGGTTCAAAGTGGCAAACCTCTAGGGTAAGCCATGGAAATGAAATCCTTGTCGATAGACTTGTTTTCCTTGCATCACTAATCGCTCTCAAGCCCTCGGACATAAACATCATCTTGGGTATGGATTGGATGACAACTCATTACGCCAACATTGATTGCTATACTAGGACCGTTCAGCTTACACATCCATCCGGCAAGATAGTCAATGTCTTGACCCGAATGGCTGAGCGTCAGCTCTACTCTCTTAATGCCAGCCCTCTACCAGAACTCGAAGATATCCCGGTAGTCCGTGACTTTCCGGATGTCTTTCCAGAAGAACTGCCAGGAGTTCCACCTGACAGAGATGTCGAGTTCGTGATAGATCTTATCCCTGGAACTGTCCCAATCTCTAGGAGACCTTATAAGATGGCACCCCTAGAATTAGCTGAGCTTAAGAAACAACTCGATGAGTCCTTGCAAAAGGGTTTCATCCGCCCTAGTTCTTCCCCTTGGGCCTGTCCCGTCCTCTTCGTCAAGAAGAAGGATGGAACGGAACGGATGGTTGTAGATTACCGACCTGTCAATCTGGTCACCATAAAGAACAAGTATCCGCTCCCCAGGATCAACGATCTGTATGATCAGCTCGCTGGATCCTCAGTCTTTTCCAAAATGGATTTGAGGTTGGGCTACCATCAAATCAAATTCAAGAACGGGGACATTCCTAAAACGGCTTTTGTTACTCGCTATGGCCAATACGAGTACACTGTCATGTCCTTCGGGTTAACCAATGCCCCAGCCACCTTCTCCCGGCTAATGAATTCTATATTCATGGAATATTTGGATAAATTCGTCGTGGTATACCTCGATGATATACTCATCTATTCCAAGAACAAGAAAGATCATGCCGAGCATCTAAGGCTGGTATTGATGAAACTTCGAGAGCACCGCCTTTATGCCAAATTCTCTAAATGTGAATTCTGCTTGCCGGAAGTGACCTATTTAGGTCATGTGATCTCTGGCAAGGGTATTGCTGTCAATCCCGAGCGAGTTCAAGCCGTCCTTGATTGGACTCCCCCTGAATCGGTCAAGCAAGTTAGGAGTTTCCTTGGCTTAGCGAGCTATTGCCGACGCTTCGTCGAGAATTTCTCCAAGGTTGCTAAACCTCTAACTGAACTCCTCAAGAAAGATAAAAAGTTTGAGTGGACCCCACAGTGTGAGTCCAGCTTTCAGGAACTGAAAAGACGCCTGACATCTGCACCCGTACTGGTACCACCAGACTTTTCCAAGGATTTTATTATCTACTGCGACGCCTCGCGACAAGGACTAGGTTGCATACTCATGCAAGATCGTCAAGTGATTGCATACGCATCTCGACAGTTGCGTCCACATGAGGATAACTATCCTACACATGATCTAGAGCTTGCAGTTGTAGTCCACGCACTCAAAACATGGCGACATTACCTTCTTGGTAATCGCTGTGAAATCTTGTAATGCCCAGGATGGAGTTATACCTCCTACGTGTCGAGGCACGACTTACAGGCATAAATCCATCCTAGAATGATCTCAAGTTTGGTAATCTTTGCACATCTCATGTAAAAGAGGGGATTGTAAACATGAATAGTTGGCTTACACTCGCCACGTCACACAAGTACAATACATGTCTCAATCATCATACATTAAGAATATCACAACCCTCTAAGGGCAAAATCCAAAAGTCAAGATACCAAACTTAGATAAATAAACCACAGGCGGATCGAATCCTAGTAGGAGTCTCCACTACTGATCATCCGGATATCGAACATAGTACCGACTACGCTCCTCGTCGTACTCCCAGTCTAGCTCGGTGCCATCACCTGGATAGCTCACAACTGGACCTGCATCTGGTGTGGTGAAGTAACTGTGAGCCACAGAGGACTCAACAATCCCGTTCCCAGGTAACAAGACTATTAAAGCCTTGGGAGAGGATAAGGCTGAAGAAAAGAATAAGTGTCTGCAGCAGCAACTAGCAACTAGCTTACGTGAGTGAGAGCGAGAAGAGAAAGCCTCGAACGAGAAGTGATCACGAAGTGATCCTAGCTACAACACCTCAAACATAACCCCTCCGTGTTCAACTCCCGAATACCTATTCGGAAATTGACGGTCACGGAACGCACGCTGGTAGTGTATTAGAAACATTGTGTCAAGTTATCTACAACCGGATATTAACAAGCTCCCATCTGCCACATAACCGCGGGCACGGCTTTCGAAAGTTCAAACCCTGCTGGGGTGTTCCAACTTGACCCATTACAAGCCCACGATCCGCGGAGTCGCAACTCCAAAGTGGGAAGACCCGAGTATTCTCGGAATCCCGTGCTCAAGATATACCGAACTAAGGTAAGGCTGATCCAGCAAATCCTCCCGGCGTGTCGACACCCTGATAGTAGCCGCGCGTATCTAAGTCTCAGGACACGACCGGATGGGTGAAGCTACGGGTTTTTACCAGACCTTGAGTTTCTTCGAGGTGGCCCCGCAGGCTCCCCGTTTCGGACCAACACTCATGTGGAGCACTGGCCCGGGGTTGTTGATTAAGAAAAAGGGTTTATAACTCCCTATGCAAGTTTAGTTTGTTATTAGGCAAATAGTACCAATGTTGGGACTTGCTGGAAAAGACTTAGCACTTAGCGGTTTATCGAGGGGGTCCCATACACCCCAACCGTGTTAGGAACGCATAATCAAGGAACATAACACCGGTTTATACGGTTCCTAACGGCATGAGTGGAAAAAATCACCAAGCAAAAGGCTTAGCCTTCCACCCTTGCCAATATATAGATGATTTCATTTTAAGCATTTATATAGTGTGATAAAACCCAACCAAACTTCAACATGAAGCAAGCATCTTCGATCTTCACCTGCAACTAGCAATGCTATAAGAAGGGCTGAGCGAAGCATACTTAGCCAAGCAACGGTTTGCATAGGTAGGTTGGTTAAACAGGGCAATGGTTACAAGTAGGAGGCTGACAAGAAGATCATGGGCATCGAGGCAAAACTATAGAGCGGAACTACTAGCACTAGGCAAAGATAGTAATGTTATCGGGGTTCGGTCATCTTGCCTGAAGAGAAGTCGTTCGGATCGTAAGAAGGGTCCTCGTGCTCAACCTCGTTGGTAACCTCGTGCTCGTACTCGAACTCGGTCTCTGCTTCCGGCTCTAAACAAAACAATCACACCAAGCACAAATCAACAAGATGCAATGCGCACTCGAAAATGATGGATGCATGATGGATGCACTAAGGATGCACACGGAGCACGGAAAATAGCACTCAAGCAAAACACCTCAAAACAAGACAACAATATGATATTATTAATCTACACAGAAAATCAATCAAGTTTCATATAAGATTCGCTGAAATCGGAGTTACGGGCTAAAAGTTATGTCCGAAACAAGAAATGAGCGAAAGCTGAAAATTACAGCAACATAGCAACTTCGGAGCACAAAATAATTAAACTACAACACTCAAACAACATGGCAAAGGACATGAACACAAACTAGACATATACTACAGCAACTAAGTCCAAAGGTGCACCCCCAATGGAGTCACGGATCAATAGCAATGATCTTGGACATATAGAACTTGACAATAAAATTCTGGCAGCAGAATTTTATTGAAACTTTGGAGCAAAAGATAAACATGCTACAGCCACTTAAATAGAGATGTGAAAACATGGATGGAAAGCCAACAATATATACTACAAGGAACAATCAAGATCCACTCCAAAACTATCATGGTTTGTCCTAGAACATCACACGAACATGGCATCGGAACGTTACAGATTTCAGACTTGGTGAAAATCCACTAAGTCCTAAAACAGCAATTTCATCATGACATCTAAAAGAGCATGTTTAAGTCACCTCGAAACTAAACATGGCAAGTGGTAAGCACCTCATCAAAGTACACATGAAGGTGATTCCGAAACATACAAGCATGCATCAATGAGGTAAACACAACGATAGCAACGAGCTCAACAAGATGGCATTTCATAACAAGTGAAACAACATCACAGCCACATGGCACTTTGCAACGATGATAAACATGACAAGAATAAATCTATCATGCAACCTATCACATACAACATGTAGAGCATGGCAAGATGAACACGTGGACATGTCATTTGCATCATTCGGACAAACGAGCTAAAAGATATCACATGTCAAAGATGACATAAAAACATCACATAGCAGCAGTTTATATCATGATGCACTCTTGCAACAGCAAAACAAGCACCTAGATGATCTCTAACATGCATGACAACAAAAGATAAAACGTAGTGCACGATCCCACGAATGTCTGGACATGCTATATGCGCGAAACGGAGCATCACACTAAAAGTTACAACAATTTGAAAACAGCATCAGCAACTAATCACAGGAACTTAGATCTAGGTTTTTTTGAATCAACCTCAGATCTGGGAGTAGAGGTGGGCTCGGCCCACGGGGGAAAATCTGATGCGGCCCGCGGATCTGCTGCGGTGCGGAGACGGGCCGCGGATCTGGAGGTGAAGGCGGCGGCCCGCGGGAGGAAGCCCGACGCGGCGGCTCGGCGGCGTGGGCCGTGGCCTGGGGCGGCCCGCTCGGGTGCGGTAAGGCGAGCGCCCGGCGGCGGCTAGCAGCGTGTGGGAGGAAGTGGGCCTTCGGCCCCGCGGCGGCTAGCAACGCAGGAGACCCAGGCGGGGCGGCCCACGGCGAAGTGGTCCAGGGTGAGAAGGCCGACGCCTGGCGCGGAGGGACGAGGCGGCTGGGCCGGCCTGGAGGGCGCCTGCGGTCGGGTGGATCGGCGATGCGGTCGGGTGGATCGGGGAAGTGGTCCCTGGAGCGGCGAAGTGGACCAGGACCAGATCCTAGATCGGGCGAAGGAAGGCCAGCGAGGCCGTTGACCGATCGAAGGAAGGCGCTGGCTCTGCGCCTCGATCCCAGGCGAGGGAATCGGCGGCTCGAGGCTGGCGGATCTGGCTGGTTCCCTCGGGAACTGGCCAGATGGAGAGGAGGGGGGCTAGATCTGAGAAAAAAAATGAGGGGGAGAGGGTGGAGAAGAAGCTAGGGATGCCAAAATTAGACTAGGGTCTAATATATAGCAGATTTTAGGGTTAGGGGAGATTTAGGGGTGCTAGGAGCCCTCCGATCGCGATCCGACGGATCCGATCGCGGGGTAGTTTAGAAAGGCCTAGGAGAAGGTAGTAGACTGCAGTAGGGGTGTTTCTGGGACACGAAGTGAAGGCACTTTGGACCCACACGAATAACTGTTGGGATAGCCAACGGAGTCCAAACGCGACAAGATTTGAGAGGCGGGTTGCACACAACAAAACAACAACACACACAACAACCTCGCGGCACACCGTGTAATGCCCAGGATGGGACTATACCTCCTACGTGTCGAGGCACGACTTAAAGGTATAAGCCCATCCTAGAATGATCTCAAGTTTGGTATCTTTGCACAACTCATGTAAAAGAGGGATTAAAATGCAAAAGGAGATAGTTGGCTTACACTCGCCACTTCACCCAATACATTACATAAGCAATACATCATTCAAAACATCACAACCCGACTACGGGTGAAGATCCAAAAGAAAGATACCAAAACAACATAAAGCCACAGGCCAAGATCGAATCCTAGTAGAAACCACTACTGACATCGAAACGTCACAAACAAACAGCCAAACTCTTCATCGAGCTCCCGGTGAAGAACTGGTCCAACTCCTGCATCAAACTCGGCTGAACCTGCATCTGGTGTGGTGAAGTAACTGTGAGCCACAGAGGACTCAGCAATCCCGTTCCCGGGTAACAAGACTATTTAAGCCTTGGGTGAGGACAAGGCTGAAGAAAGAACGAGAGGTGAAGGAACAACAAGAGTCTGCAGCAGCAACTAGCACTAACTTACGCAAAAGAGAGCGAGAAGAGAAGGCGCATCGGTCGAGAGGTGATCACGAAGTGATCCTAACTAAAGCCGATCAAACATAACCCCACCGTGTTCAACTCCCGAATCCCTATTCGGAAATTGACAGTCACGGTACACACGCTGGTAGTGTATTGAACATTGTGTCAAGTTATCTACAACAGGAATTAACAAGCTCCCATCTGCCACATAACCGCGGGCACGGCTTTCGAAAGTTCAAACCCTGCAGGGGTGTTCCAACTTGGCCCATCACAAGCCCACGATCCGCGAAGTCGCAACTCCATAGGTGGGAAGACCCGAGTATTCTCGGAATCCCGTGCTCAAGTTAAACCGAACTAAGGTAAGGCTAATCCAGCAAATCCTCCCGGCGTGTCGACACCCTGATAGGTAGCCGCGCGTATCTAGTCTCAGGACACGACCGGATGGGCGATTCTACAGGTTTTTACCAAACCTTGAGTTTCCTCGAGGTGGCCCCGCAGAACCCCCGTTTCGGACCAACACTCATGTGGAGCACTGGCCCGGGGGTTGAATTAAATTAAAAGGGATAGCTAGTCCACATGCAAGTTTTATTAGTTATTAGGCAAATAGTACCAAATGTTGGGACTTGCTGGAAAAGACTTAGCACTTAGCGGTTTATCAAGGGGGTCCCATACACCCCAACCGTGTTGGGAACGCATAATCAAGGAACATAACACCGGTTTATACGGTTCCTAACGGCATGAGTGGAACAAAACACCAAGCAAAAGGCTTAGCCTTCCACCCTTGCCAGTATATAGATGATTTCATTTTTAAGCATTTATATAGTGTGATATAACCCAACCAAACTTCAACATGAAGCAGGCATCTTCAATCTTCACCTGCAACTAGCAATGCTATAAGAAGGGCTGAGCGAAGCGTACTTAGCCAAGCAACGGTTTGCATAGGTAGGGTGGTTAAACAGGTTCATGGTTACAAGTAGGAGGCTGACAAGAAAGACATGGGCATCGAGGCAAAACTATAGAGCGGAACTACTAGCAAAAGGCAAAGATAGTAATGGTATCCGGGTTCGGTCATCTTGCCTGGGATTCCACAAGGGAGAAGAACGGGTCCACGAAGTAGACGGAGCAACACAGACGAGAGAAGCCTCACAACTCCGGAACGAAACCGAAGCTAACAAGAGAAGCAACCGGAAAGAAAGAAACAACACGGTAAACACACAAGCATAAACAAGGCATACGATGCACATCCAAGTATGATGCATGTCCGGTTTAAATATGCATGGCATGGCAAAGTGCACTAACAAATCTACAAGTTAAGTGGAGATCAATATGCAACGAGTTGCATATTGACGAAACACCACATAATAATTATTTAGTTGACTCTCGTTATTTACAAGACAAGATTAAATGTTTTTAACATGGCAAGAGGTGAAGCATAATAAAACTACACAACTAGACATTTTAAATGAGGCCGGAAAATAACAACAACATATCCGGAAAATCCTCATGAGCATGTTTAATAATTAAGCAAACAACAATTCACACATATTAATGTTGTTAATATGATGCGGATGACATGATCAAGTTATGCAAGTTTCTATTAAAAGGTTGACTTAAAAGAGATATGAAGCATTTGTCACCGTGGTGGAAAGAAAGGGTGCCACGGCAACGATCCGAAATGATGCAACGCAACACCTCGGTTCCGGTACTCGCTGAGAGTCCGGTGCAAAAGAAGAATCGACGTGAGCAAGTCGAACAAGATGAAAGGTGGGGCGATCCCGTTACCGGGTTCCCACGAGTCGGTGACGAGGCAACCGAGGAACACGACAAAAGGTGGAACGGGCACGAAGCACACACGAGAGACATTTCATACAACACAACAAACATCTCACGGGTCATCGTCTCGGGTTATACCTTCGAAACACTCGTTTCGGGACGGTTCGGGACGTAGAGGAAGAAGGCGTAGTTGTACACGGCCGTAGAGGAAGAAGTCGTTCTCGCGAGTCGTTGTACACGTGTCGTAGAGGAAAGTAGTCGTTCAAGGGGTGTCGTGGTACTTGGCGAATTCCTCGTTTCCGGGCGACGGTAGTGGTACACGGCGACGGTAGTCGTTCGGGTCGTCGATGTCGGGGTACTTGTCGCGTCGGCGTTCATAGTGGTACTTGGGGGTTCCCGTTTGCGATGGTAGTGGAAGTAGTGGTACTTGTCGCATCGGTAGGGGTACTCGTTCATGTAGTCGTTCTCGAGCTCGTAGCCGTTCAACATCACGTGTAGAGGTACTTGGTCGGGTCGCCGGTAGTCGTACACGGGTCATCTGTCAAAAAATTACAGCACCGGCACACAAAACAAAAACAAAACACAACACAAACAGCACGGTCTCGGCGCACGCGAGACGACGGCAGCAGCTCGAAGGGGCTCTGGACGGGGAGGCCGGAGGACGCCGAAGGGGCTGGACGACGGCGGGACTGGCGCAGGAGATGAGAGGGGCAGCCTTCCTGGAGGTGAGGCCGTCGCGGCAAGGCACGGGCGACGCCGAGAGGCAGCAGGGGCGGCGATGGAGCGCTTGGCTCGGGGCGGCACTGGGTAGAGGGAGCCGCAGGGGCGCCATGACGAGGTGCTGGCCGGGGCGCGCGGGGCTCGGCCAGGGGACTCGGTCCCGGCGCGGGAGGCCGGCCGCTGGTCCTGGCGAGCTGGAGGACGGCCGAGGCCCTGGACTGCTGAGGTGCGGCGCTCGGGACGGCGGCTGCCGGCGCGGCGCTGCAGGCCGGCCGGAGGGAGGTGCAGGCTCGGGGACGGGCGCTGCGCGCAGAAGGCGAGGCGAAGGGGGCGGGCTCCTGGTCGACCGGCCAGAGGCGAGGTGACTGCGACGGGAAGGGAGGAAGCGCAGAGGGGCTCGAAGGCTGCGGGGTCTCGGGAGGAGATCGAGTGCGGGGGAAGAGAGAGCGAGACAGAGGGCTCGAGGGATTTGGGATCTCGGGGGAACGAGGGAGCTTCGGGTCGAGCGAGCGGGGACTGAGAGAGAGGTGCGCGAGGGAGAGGGAGATGGGGATCGAGGGCTGCGGCGGCTGAGGGAAGGGGCGAGGGGAGAGGCTCCTGGCTAGGGTTAGGAAGTGCGGGCCAAGGTGGTTTTTGGGCCGGCTGGGCCTGGAGTCCAGAAGGTTGGGCCTTAGGGAGAAGGGAGGCTGGGAGGAGAAGGAGGAGAAGAGGTGCGGCCTGGGCTGGGCTGCTCTCCTTCTTTAACTAGTTTTTAGCAGAAAACAAAAATAAGAGAAGAGAGTAAAAAGAGGAGGGGTTAGGGTAAAAGATAGCACATGGAACTATTTTTCTCGGGCTCGTAAAAATGAGCACGACCGGAGAAAAATACAAAAGACCAGATCGGGAAATAATTCAAACATATTTGAATTTAATTCAAATAGGTTTGAACTAAGACGAGTTTATTGAAGTGTCCAAAAATGTTCAAATTTTTGGAGGAACCTGGGAACAACGGAAAGAATTATTGGCAAGGTTTTTGTAGGAGAACTCGAAGTAGGAAAGCATGGGGAAAAAAATGCATGTGTGTTACGGTGATTCCGAAGCAATGGAATAATTAAATATAGCTCCCTAAAATATTGAGAGACTTTTATATGTTTTAAAGAGAAGACACCTTCCCTCGATTTAAATGGACCGAAGGTCCACACGATTTATTTGGTTGCAAAAAATTAATGAGATGAAGGCATGATGACATGATGCAATGCAAAAATAAATAACACAAGCACAAAAGAACACACGGGCAACCCGGAACATCTGGAATCTTCGGGAATCTTCTGGAATCTTCTGGGACGTCGGTCTCGGGCGTCACAACTCTCCCACACTAACAGAGGATCTCGACCCGAGATCCTAGAGATATCACCGGGTAAAAACGGAAGAGGAAGAGGTAAAACAAAGTTGCTTCTTTGACAGACGAGTGAAACCAAAGAACCTTGAGAGTTGAACAAACTGAAAGAAGAATACAACAGAGATGAACGAAGTTGAGAACACTCCGTTAGAAAGAGGAACAAGGAGCATTATGAGAACCTTGAAGGTTGAAAGACAAGAAACAAGAGCTCACGGGCCAAAAGAATATGAAACTGTAACGTATAGCCAAGGAATAAGAAAGACGGAATTTGGACAGCACTCCGTATGAAAATGGAAGGAATTGAACATGAACTATCCAAGTTGAGATGATACTTGATGAAATCAACAACATATTGCCTCTAAAACAGATAAAAGGATGGCACAAGGAGTAAGAAAGATTCAGACAGCACTCCGGTTAAAAAGATAGGCAAAACTAGATAAGATGAGGGAACTAGAATGTAGGTGACAACATTCCAGTTAAAAGATAAGCAAGGAAAAAAAACATGATCTTGATAAAAACGAGATGATGGTCAAAGAGAGATCATCACAAAGCCTCCGGAATGAAAGAATATATGCTAGAACGTTGGGAAGAAAGAATGGAGAAGAAAATGACAACTTCTATCAAAATTGAATTGAAGAGCATCCTTACGAAGAAGTGTTGAACGTGGTTGATGGAAAATCAACAACGAAACGAATGAGGTTCATGTGGGCTTATGGAAAACATCTCAAAATTATGAGGTGACAACCAGCCACTAACTTAAACAATTGAATGCATTGAGATCAACAAGGAGACGATAAACTTAATTCACCGGAATGAAAAATGAAGAACTTGGGTCATTTATAAGCACCATAATTAGCAACAATCCTTAGGGAAAGCTTTTAGGTGAAATACAACCCAAATAACTCCAATGAATAAATTGAATGGTTGGAGATCTCCTGAACAAAGAAAATGATGGGTTTAAATATCTCATTCTTGAAAACTCGTGAATCATGAAACATGAAGGAATTGACAAGAATGACATAACACCACCTGAAAAGATAAGGTAGAAAGAATTGCAATTGGAAAGCATGATGAAGAAAACTTGAGCTTCAACAAGAATCTTGATGTAGACTTCGAGGATGAATTAAAACATGATGAACCACCATGAAGAACTCCGGTAATGAAAGCATGAGAAGTGAAAGATGAAAAGAATAAGATTCAAGGCCTTTGTTGAATTAGATGGAGCTTTGAAATGATATAATTGAAATAACTTGGAGCTCCGGAAAACAAGATGAACAACTTAGAACCAAGGATATGATGAACAAGCTCCAGACAAAGAATTAAATCACTTTGAAGGAATAAGAATAAGAATTATGTAATGCATCTCCTTCACCAATTAAATTGATTACAACCAAAGGATTTGGCATACTACTTATTCTCGTTGGAAAGAATTAAAGAGAGATCTAGCACAAGCTTGGGTAAATCTTCAACGAAGCACCGGTAGGATTATGAAAGGAACAAATGTATTGATGTGATAACAAGGAAGAGTAAACTTGAATGAACCACCGTAAAAATATGGAGACGAACGAAGAGACATCAATGAAGAATATTTGGAGGACGAAGTTGAAAACTGAGAACGAAGAAATCTTCTGAAATGATGGCGTTCGGAGGATCACAAGGAAAAGAATTCAAGAATGCTTCGGATGGGTATAAAAGAATTCCTCACAATCAAACGATAATGAGGATGGCATGAAGCTAGAACCACGAATCTTGAGAGAACGGGCCAAGATTTAAGAGAAACACTTCTTCGGTCTCCAAATGCTAAGAATGAAGACGAGAAATGCCAAGAATAATTGTTGAGCACTCCGGAATGAAGAATTAAAAAGGTTGAACCAACGAAGAAAAAGAATTTGAAAGCGATCTTGGAGAAGGCATGTGACTGATGGAAATCATTCTTACGTCACACTTTGAAAGAATTGAGTATAACTCCAGAATAATTAGAAGAGTCAGGTAAGATCCTGGGAAAGACCTGTGGGTTAGGGCCCACTCAAAGAAATCACCGTTGAAAAGATTGCTTAAGAGATATTGCACCGGTTGAATTAAATGGCTTGAATAAGATAACAATCTCAAAATAGCTTGAACGGATTAAGAATGGAATTATGAATCTTCGGCACTCCGGATATGAATAGCAAGAGGAGAATGATTAATTGATGCACCGGAATAAGAAAAACCTTGTGAAATGAGGAAAAGGATAAGATCAACACCGAAACCTTGAATTACATCCACCGGCAGAATTGAGAACAAAAGAATGATGAACTTGAAGCTCTTGAGCATCTTCAAGATAATGCACCGGATAAGAACATTGAAGGAAAAGAATGAAGAAACATCACATGAATAAAAAATGGATACTTCATCTGCGAATTCTTGGCTCCGAGAAGAAGAAGGGTGGGAGGGTGGGGAAAACAAAGACAACTTGAGACGAACAAAATGGACACCGGTTGAAAAGAATTTAACATGACCATCTTGATGGTCATGAAGGACTAGCACTCCCATAGAAATATGAGAATACCGATTAGGAAAGGTATGGAATCAACATTTGACATCGAAGCAACTCGAATACCAGAATCAAAAAGAACAAAGGACAGATGTGCAACATGATCTTCACAACAATCATTCGAACAAAGAATTGAACGAATGAATTCCGCAGGTACATCAACTTGACGAGAAGCCACTTGGAGAGCAAAAAATGAAAATAAAAAGGAACAAGGAACAGATAGAACAAATACAAGATAGAAGCTTCGTTCGACATCTTCGTGGTGAAAGCTCATGGAACGTGTTACAAAAGGGTTTTGCAATCCCCGGATCAGCATAGCCAAGGACCCTTTAAGATGCAACTCCCGATCAGAACAAGTCCATAAAACCACTTCACTCAATGTAGAACCCCAAACTTCATATCGAGCATCCGTTGGAAGAATGCCTAGAACTACTTGATGAACCCACCTATAGATTTCCGAAAGTTTCCAGTTATGCAATCAGGTGTTGGGGATACACGGGAAGCACCGCGCAATCAACTCTAAACCTACATCCAGGTGTATCCATCCTTCAACACATAACCAGTCTTTATCGGAAACTGTGTACCTCGGACCTTCGAAAAGCATCCACTATAACAAGCTATGGCAATACTCTCGAACTACCTCCCCAGTACTGGGTGATGTCGGGGTTATCTTGCCACTGGCCGTATAGGAGAGATTTTCGATGTCGGCCGTCTTAAGTATTTAGTACTGCCGCGATATGCTTGTGACAACAATACCCCGAAGCTCAACTCCTCGAGAACAGGAGGCATCGAGAACAATATCCTTGTCACAAGAACATCGAAACAATGCCAGAATACTCGCGCGATCCTAAAAAAAAAATTGGTGCAATTTTTGAAAGTAGAAGAGAAAAGAGTAATCGTCAGGAGTCCTCACCAGAGAGAAAGGGGATGAGAAGCAAAGAAATCCTACTCTCCGATATAATATAGGACTCAAAAAGTTTTCAGTGTGTGCCTAGACTCAACCGTCAACGATTCGATCAATCAGTGGGGGCTTCTAGGTCGGAGAAGGCTCTGAATACCAACTTGTAATGCCCAGGATGGGACTATACCTCCTACGTGTCGAGGCACGACTTAAAGGTATAAGCCCATCCTAGAATGATCTCAAGTTTGGTATCTTTGCACAACTCATGTAAAAGAGGGATTAAAATGCAAAAGGAGATAGTTGGCTTACACTCGCCACTTCACCCAATACATTACATAAGCAATACATCATTCAAAACATCACAACCCGACTACGGGTGAAGATCCAAAAGAAAGATACCAAAACAACATAAAGCCACAGGCCAAGATCGAATCCTAGTAGAAACCACTACTGACATCGAAACGTCACAAACAAACAGCCAAACTCTTCATCGAGCTCCCGGTGAAGAACTGGTCCAACTCCTGCATCAAACTCGGCTGAACCTGCATCTGGTGTGATGAAGTAACTGTGAGCCACAGAGGACTCAGCAATCCCGTTCCCGGGTAACAAGACTATTTAAGCCTTGGGTGAGGACAAGGCTGAAGAAAGAACGAGAGGTGAAGGAACAACAAGAGTCTGCAGCAGCAACTAGCACTAACTTACGCAAAAGAGAGCGAGAAGAGAAGGCGCATCGGTCGAGAGGTGATCACGAAGTGATCCTAACTAAAGCCGATCAAACATAACCCCACCGTGTTCAACTCCCGAATCACTATTCGGAAATTGACAGTCACGGTACACACGCTGGTAGTGTATTGAACATTGTGTCAAGTTATCTACAACAGGAATTAACAAGCTCCCATCTGCCACATAACCGCGGGCACGGCTTTCGAAAGTTCAAACCCTGCAGGGGTGTTCCAACTTGGCCCATCACAAGCCCACGATCCGCGAAGTCGCAACTCCATAGGTGGGAAGACCCGAGTATTCTCCGAATCCCGTGCTCAAGTTAAACCGAACTAAGGTAAGGCTAATCCAGCAAATCCTCCCGGCGTGTCGACACCCTGATAGGTAGCCGCGCGTATCTAGTCTCAGGACACGACCGGATGGGCGATTCTACAGGTTTTTACCAAACCTTGAGTTTCCTCGAGGTGGCCCCGCAGAACCCCCGTTTCGGACCAACACTCATGTGGAGCACTGGCCCGGGGGTTGAATTAAATTAAAAGGGATAGCTAGTCCACATGCAAGTTTTATTAGTTATTAGGCAAATAGTACCAAATGTTGGGACTTGCTGGAAAAGACTTAGCACTTAGCGGTTTATCAAGGGGGTCCCATACACCCCAACCGTGTTGGGAACGCATAATCAAGGAACACAACACCGGTTTATACGGTTCCTAACGGCATGAGTGGAACAAAACACCAAGCAAAAGGCTTAGACTTCCACCCTTGCCAGTATATAGATGATTTCATTTTTAAGCATTTATATAGTGTGATATAACCCAACCAAACTTCAACATGAAGCAAGCATCTTCAATCTTCACCTGCAACTAGCAATGCTATAAGAAGGGCTGAGCGAAGCGTACTTAGCCAAGCAACGGTTTGCATAGGTAGGGTGGTTAAACAGGTTCATGGTTACAAGTAGGAGGCTGACAAGAAAGACATGGGCATCGAGGCAAAACTATAGAGCAGAACTACTAGCAAAAGGCAAAGATAGTAATGGTATCCGGGTTCGGTCATCTTGCCTGGGATTCCACAAGGGAGAAGAACGGGTCCACGAAGTAGACGGAGCAACACAGACGAGAGAAGCCTCACAACTCCGGAACGAAACCGAAGCTAACAAGAGAAGCAACCGGAAAGAAAGAAACAACACGGTAAACACACAAGCATAAACAAGGCATACGATGCACATCCAAGTATGATGCATGTCCGGTTTAAATATGCATGGCATGGCAAAGTGCACTAACAAATCTACAAGTTAAGTGGAGATCAATATGCAACGAGTTGCATATTGACGAAACACCACATAATAATTATTTAGTTGACTCTCGTTATTTAGAAGACAAGATTAAATGTTTTTAACATGGCAAGAGGTGAAGCATAATAAAACTACACAACTAGACATTTTAAATGAGGCCGGAAAATAACAACAACATATCCGGAAAATCCTCATGAGCATGTTTAATAATTAAGCAAACAACAATTCACACATATTAATGTTGTTAATATGATGCGGATGACATGATCAAGTTATGCAAGTTTCTATTAAAAGGTTGACTTAAAAGAGATATGAAGCATTTGTCACCGTGGTGGAAAGAAAGGGTGCCACGGCAACGATCCGAAATGATGCAACGCAACACCTCGGTTCCGGTACTCGCTGAGAGTCCGGTGCAAAAGAAGAATCGACGTGAGCAAGTCGAACAAGATGAAAGGTGGGGCGATCCCGTTACCGGGTTCCCACGAGTCGGTGACGAGGCAACCGAGGAACACGACAAAAGGTGGAACGGGCACGAAGCACACACGAGAGACATTTCATACAACACAACAAACATCTCACGGGTCATCGTCTCGGGTTATACCTTCGAAACACTCGTTTCGGGACGGTTCGGGACGTAGAGGAAGAAGGCGTAGTTGTACACGGCCGTAGAGGAAGAAGTCGTTCTCGCGAGTCCTTGTACACGTGTCGTAGAGGAAAGTAGTCGTTCAAGGGGTGTCGTGGTACTTGGCGAATTCCTCGTTTCCGGGCGACGGTAGTGGTACACGGCGACGGTAGTCGTTCGGGTCGTCGATGTCGGGGTACTTGTCGCGTCGGCGTTCGTAGTGGTACTTGGGGGTTCCCGTTTGCGACGGTAGTGGAAGTAGTGGTACTTGTCGCATCGGTAGGGGTACTCGTTCATGTAGTCGTTCTCGAGCTCGTAGCCGTTCAACATCACGTGTAGAGGTACTTGGTCGGGTCGCCGGTAGTCGTACACGGGTCATCTGTCAAAAAATTACAGCACCGGCACACAAAACAAAAACAAAACACAACACAAACAGCACGGTCTCGGCGCACGCGAGACGACGGCAGCAGCTCGAAGGGGCTCTGGACGGGGAGGCCGGAGGACGCCGAAGGGGCTGGACGACGGCGGGACTGGTGCAGGAGATGAGAGGGGCGGCCTTCCTGGAGGTGAGGTAGTCGCGGCAAGGCACGGGCGACGCCGAGAGGCAGCAGGGGCGGCGATGGAGCGCTTGGCTCGGAGCGGCACTGGGCAGAGGGAGCCGCAGGGGCGCCATGACGAGGTGCTGGCCGGGGCGCGCGGGGCTCGGCCAGGGGACTCGGTCCCGGCGTGGGAGGCCGGCCGCTGGTCCTGGCGAGCTGGAGGACGGCCGAGGCCCTGGACTGCTGAGGTGCGGCGCTCGGGACGGCGGCTGCCGGCGCGGCGCTGCAGGCCGGCCAGAGGGAGGTGCAGGCTCGGGGACGGGCGCTGCGCGCAGAAGGCGAGGCGAAGGGGGCGGGCTCCTGGTCGACCGGCCAGAGGCGAGGTGACTGCGACGAGAAGGGAGGAAGCGCAGAGGGGCTCGAAGGCTGCGGGGTCTCGGGAGGAGATCGAGTGCGGGGGAAGAGAGAGCGAGACAGAGGGCTCGAGGGATTTGGGCTCTCGGGGGAACGAGGGAGCTTCGGGTCGAGCGAGCGGGGACTGAGAGAGAGGTGCGCGAGGGAGAGGGAGATGGGGATCGAGGGCTGCGGCGGCTGAGGGAAGGGGCGAGGGGAGAGGCTCCTGGCTAGGGTTAGGAAGTGCGGGCCAAGGTGGTTTTTGGGCCGGCTGGGCCTGGAGTCCAGAAGGTTGGGCCTTAGGGAGAAGGGAGGCTGGGAGGAGAAGGAGGAGAAGAGGTGCGGCCTGGGCTGGGCTGCTCTCCTTCTTTAACTAGTTTTTAGCAGAAAACAAAAATAAGAGAAGAGAGTAAAAAGAGGAGGGGTTAGGGCAAAAGATAGCACATGGAACTATTTTTCTCGGGCTCGTAAAAATGAGCACGACCGGAGAAAAATACAAAAGACCAGATCGGGAAATAATTCAAACATATTTGAATTTAATTCAAATAGGTTTGAACTAAGACGAGTTTATTGAAGTGTCCAAAAATGTTCAAATTTTTGGAGGAACCTCGGAACAACGGAAAGAATTATTGGCAAGGTTTTTGTAGGAGAACTCGAAGTAGGAAAGCATGGGGAAAAAATGCATGTGTGTTACGGTGATTCCGAAGCAATGGAATAATTAAATATAGCTCCCTAAAACATTGAGAGACTTTTATATGTTTTAAAGAGAAGACACCTTCCCTCGATTTAAATGGACCGAAGGTCCACACGATTTATTTGGTTGCAAAAAATTAATGAGATGAAGGCATGATGACATGATGCAATGCAAAAATAAATAACACAAGCACAAAAGAACACACGGGCAACCCGGAACATCTGGAATCTTCGGGAATCTTCTGGAATCTTCTGGGACGTCGGTCTCGGGCGTCACACACCGGTAACGTTACACGCCCAAACAACAAAGTAGGCTTACGGGACGCCACGAACACGTGAGGGAGCTCCGGAACGCGAAACGGACAACGGGAAGGAACGCGTGGAACCGGATGCAACCGACAACACAAATGCAATGCGATGCACATGTCTACATGATATGAATGAATGCCACACACTCACACAACAAAACGACGAAAACCCGAAAGACAAAGAACCCGGAATGGAAATAGATGAAGCCGGAGATATATTATTTACCCAAAAGGGAAAGTATTACATCCGGGGCATTACAACTCTCCTCTACTACAAAAAGATCTCGTCCCGAGATCTAGGACTGGAAAAAGGAAGGGTACTCGGAACGAAGATGATCTTCTCGTTCCTAGGTAGCCTCTCGGTCGGTGTGATGTGACCACTTGACTTTCAGAAATTTGATGGACTTGTTGCGGGTCTTGCGTTCGGTTTCTTCGAGAATTGCAACTGGGTGCTCTCGGTAGGACAGGTCTTGTTGAAGATCAATCTCCTCAAACGGAATCATGCGCTCAGGTGCCTTCAAGCATTTGCGAAGTTGAGACACATGGAAGACATCATGAACATTGGCGAAGTTGGGAGGGAGCTCAAGTTGATAGTCTAGATCGCCTCTTTTGCCAAGAATCTTGAAAGGCCCGACGTATCTAGGAGCAAGCTTTCCTTTGATATCGAATCTTTGGGTGCCTTTCATCGGAGAAACTCGGAGATAGACGTGATCATCAATGTTGAATGCCAAATCACGATGCTTGCCGTCATAGTAGCTCTTCTAACGCGACTGAGCGGCCTTGAGATTCTCACGTATGACTTTGCACATCTCTTCGGCTTCTGAGATCAAGTCATTGCCAAGAAGTTGACGTTCGCCTGTTTCAGACCAGTTGAGAGGGGTACGGCACTTTCTGCCATAGAGGATTTGAAACGGTGCTTTGCCTGCACTTGCTTGAAAGCTGTTGTTGTAAGAGAACTCGGCAAATGGAAGGCAGTCTTCCCATTTCATGCCAAAGGAGATGACACATGCTCTGAGCATGTCTTCTAGAATCTGATTCACTTGCTCGACTTGACCACTAGTCTGAGGGTGAAAAGCAGTGCTGAACCTGATCTTAGTGCCCATGGCGGACTGAAAGGAGTCCCAGAACCTTGAAGTGAACAAACTTCCACGGTCTGAGGAGAAAACTTGAGGAATGCCATGTAGGGACACAATTCTGGAAGTGTACAGCTCTGCCAATTGGGCTGCATTGATTGATTCCTTTACTGGCAGGAAGTGAGCGACTTTGGTAAGCTTGTTAATCACCACAAAGATAGCATCATTTCCTCGCTTGGATTTAGGAAAACCAGTGACGAAGTCCATTTCAATGTGGTCGAACTTCCACTCGGGAATAGGAAGAGGTTGGGGAAGACCGGCTGGACGTTGATGTTCTGCTTTCACTCTTCTGCAAACATCACATTCGTTCACGAATTGGGCAATTTCCCTTTTCATGCGTGTCCACCAGTAAGATTGCTTGAGATCTTGATACATCTTGGAACTGCCAGGATGAATGGAAAGGAGAGAATCATGAGCTTCTTCCATTATGAGCTTCCTGAGATCACCTTTGGGAACAACGAGTCTGTCCTCGAAGAACAAGGTATCTCTCTCATCAACACGGAAGCACTTGTATTTTGGAGTGCCCTTTGCAATACCATGTTTCACCTTCTTCACCATGGTATCACTGAGCTGGGCCTCACGGACTTGATCTTCCAAGGTAGGAGCAATTTGAAGATTTGCAAGAAAACCCTGCGGAACAACTTGAAGGTTGAGCTTCCTGAATGCTTCACAAAGCTCAGGCTGGCACGGCTTGATAAGAAGGCTGTTGCAATATACCTTTCTGCTCAAAGCATCTGCAATCACATTCGCCATGCCAGGAGTGTATTCAATGCTGGGATTATACTCTTGGATCATTTCAACCCAACGAGTCTGACGGAGGTTCAGATGCGGCTGTGTGAAGATGTACTTCAAGCTCTTGTGATCAGTGAAGATGTCGACCTTTCTGCCCAACAACAGATGTCTCCACGTAATCAGAGCATGTACCACAGCTGCTAGCTCAAGATCATGTGTGGGATAGTTCTTCTCACTTGGCTTGAGCTGACGAGAAGTGTATGCCACAATTCTCTTATCTTGCATAAGCACACCACCAAGACCTTGAAGAGAAGCATCACAGAATACTTCATAGGGCTTGGACTCATCTGGAGGAGTCAGAACTGGAGCAGAGACAAGCTTTTCTTTGAGGGTTTTGAATGCCACTTCACACTCTGGAGACCAAAAGTATTTGACATTCTTCTGAAGCAGGTTGGAAAGAGGCTTGGCAATCTTGGAGAAGTTCTCAACGAACCTTCTGCAATAGCTGGCAAGACCTAGAAAACTGCAGAGCTGCTTGACGTTCTGAGGAGCTTCCCAGTTGACAATTGCTTCAACTTTCTCGGGATTAACCGCAATACCGTCAGCTGAGATGATAAGGCCCAGGTACAAAACCTTATCAAGCCAAAACTCGCACTTGGAGAACTTGGCATAGAATTTATGCTCTCGGAGTCGATCAAGAACCAGACGTAAGTGCTTTTCGTGATCTTCTTCATTCTTGGAAAACACCAGAATATCATCCAGATACACAAGCACGAACTCGCCAGTATAGGGGTTGAAGATGTAATGCATCATCCTCGAAAAGGTAGGAGGAGCATTGGCGAGACCGAAGGACATGACGGTATACTCGTATGAACCGTAGCTCGTTCTGAAGGCCGTCTTGGGAATGTCTTCCTCGCGAATGCGAATTTGATGATAGCCCATTCGGAGGTCAAGCTTAGAGAACACTTTAGCTCCTTTGAGCTGCTCTAAGAGTTCGTTGATGTTGGGGAGCGGATATTTGTTCTTAATCGTCTTCTTGTTCAATGGCCGGTAGTCAACACAGAGACGCTCCGTGCCATCTTTCTTCTTGACAAATAAGACACCACAACCCCAAGGAGACGTACTAGGCCTGATGAGACCCATACTCTCCTGCTTATCAAGCTGCTTCTTCAATTCCTTCAATTCATCCGGAGAGAGCTTGTACGGACGCCGGCATGCTGGCTCAGTACCCGGCTCGAGTTCAATGACAAATTCCACCTGACGGTGTGGAGGCATGCCTGGAAGTTCTTCAGGAAAGACGTCTTGATATTCGTTCACCACCGGAATTTGGGATATGGCATTAATTTCGCCCTTATCATTGAGAGAGAAAAGCTTGATAGTGTTATCCCTGGAGGCGAAGATAATCACATCTTCATCAGAATGAGTCATCTTGACTTCCTTTTGAGCACAATCAATGTGAGCATCATGCTGAGAAAGCCAATCCATTCCGAGGATGAGGTCGATGTCAGAATTACCAAGAACCACCGGAGAAGCCAAGAATCGATAATCACCCATGCGAATAGAAACATCCGGAGCATAGACACTAGAAGACATACGTCTCCCCGGAGAAATAACTTGCAACTTCTGAGGCAGACTTTGGACGTCAACATTATACTTGGATGCAAATGGTTGAGACATAAAAGAGCATGAAGCACCCGAATCAAATAACACTTTAGCAGGAAAAGAGTTCACTGGAAGGTTACCCAAAATGACATCAGAAGAATTCTCCGCTTGCGCTGCATTCATCAGATTGACTCTTGCTGCCTTTGGATCATGCTTGACAATAGCTGAACTCACAGGTGGAGGAGGTGGAAGACGCTTCGGATTCGGACATCTGTTGGCATAGTGACCTTTCTAAGTGCATTTGTTGCAAGTCACTTCTCAGAGAGGACGGAAATGAGAACCACTTGACTTGGAGCCTTGAGACTGAAACTGCTTCTTCGACTGGTTGCTCGGGTTGGGTGGGTGGGAGAAACCACGACCACCAGAGTTCTTGTAGTTGGAGTTGTTGGAGTTGTTGTATGGAGCTCGAATCACTGGAGGAGGAGGAAGCCAGAATTTCTGATGCTTCGAGACCATCTGAGACGATGAGGAAGAGTGAACGACATCTCGAATTCTCTTCTTAGAAGCCTCCATCTTAAGCTGAACTGCTTCTTCTTTCAAAGCCATGTTATAGAACTTGTCGAATTCATCCGGCTCGAACAAGGTGAGAGCAAGCTGAAGTTCATCTTTGAGACCTCCACGAAACTGGTAGATTTTACTCTTGGCATCAGGAATGTCTTGCTTAGCATAGCGGGCGAGGTTTTGGAACTTGACATTATACTGATAGACTGTCATGGAGCCCTGCTTCAGGTTGCGGAATTGCTCACGCATACCCTCGATGACACTTGTAGGAATGTGGTGCGAGCGAAAATCCTTGCAGAAATTCTCCCAAGAGATCACTTGACCTGGCCTGGAGTCTTTGTACTGTTGCCACCAGTCAGCTGCTTGATCTTTCAGTTGGAATGCTGCGAACTTCACATAATCATCTTCCTTCACGTTACTGCACTCAAAATGCTTCTTTATGTCGGTTAACCAATCTTCAGCATCAAGAGGGTCGACACAGTAACTGAAAGCTTTTGGATTATTGGCCAGGAACTGGTTGAGAGTAGCATGGTGCTGCTGGTTGAAGAAGTTGCCTTGATTCCCTGTAACACCCTGATTAGCTTGATTAGCTTGCATCTGCTGCATCATCTGCATCAACAACTGGGTGTTCTGAGCTGTAGTCTGCATAATTGCTCTCCAAGCCTCAGGCGGAGGAGGAGGGGAAGGAGGATGTTCTGGAACCTCTTCCGCCTCTGGGTTAGCGTTGGGAACCTTTTTCGGAGCCATCCTGTAAGAGATGACCACGAATCAGCAATTGATTGACAAAAGGTATAAGCTGAATCAATGGAATGAATTGCAACAAGTCTTCACAATAATCATTCGAACAATAAGAACGAATGAAATCATTCGAACAAGAGGAACGAATGAAATTCTCAGTTAAATGATAACATCAATCTTCACGAGAAGCCACATAGGGGACAAAAGGATAAAATAAGAAAACAACAAGGTACAGACGGGAACAAACACAAGAGAGGAGTTTCGTTCTAACATCTTTGTGCTGAAAGCATATGAACACGTTACAAAAAGGTTTTGCAATCCCCGGATCAGCATAGCCAAGGATCCTTTAAGATGCAACTCCTGATAGTAACATCGGTCATAATACCACTTCACTCAATGTAGAACCCCGAACTCACTAACCTGCATTCGTTGGAAGAATGCCTACGATCTACTGGATAAAACCCACCTATAGATTTCCAAAAGATTCCAGTTATGCAATCAGGTGTTGGGGATACACGGGAAGCACCGCGCAATCAACTCTAAACCTACATCCAGGTGTATCCATCCTTCAACACATAACCAATCTTTCTCGGAAACTGTGTACCTCGGACCTTCGAAAAGCATCCACTATAACAAGCTATGGCAATACTCCCGAACTACCTCCCCAGTACTGGGTGATGTCGGGGTTATCTTGCCACTGGCCGTATAGGAGAGATTTTCGATGTCGGCCGTCTTAAGTATTTAGTACTGCCGCGATATGCTTGTGACGACAATACCCCGAAGCTCAACTCCCCGGGACACTGCCACAACCCCTAATGTTAGGAGGCATCGAGAACAATATCCTCGTCACAAGAACATCGAAACAATCCCAGAATACTCGCGGGATTCCTAAAAAAAAATTTGGTGAAATTTTTGAAGATAGGAGAGACAAGAGTAGTCGTCAGGAGTCCTCACCAGAGAGAAGGAGATGAGAAGCAAAGAAATCCTACTCTCCGATATAATATAGGACTCAAAATGTTTTCAGTGTGTGCCTAGACTCGACCGTCAACGATTCGATCAAACAGTGGGGGCTCCTAGGTCGGAGAAGGCTCTGATACCAACTTGTAATGCCCAGGATGGAGTTATACCTCCTACGTGTCGAGGCACGACTTAAAGGCATAAATCCATCCTAGAATGATCTCAAGTTTGGTAATCTTTGCACATCTCATGTAAAAGAGGGGATTGTAAACATAAATAGTTGGCTTACACTCGCCACGTCACACAAGTACAATACATGTCTCAATCATCATACATTAAGAATATCACAACCCTCTAAGGGCAAAATCCAAAAGTCAAGATACCAAACTTAGATAAATAAACCACAGGCGGATCGAATCCTAGTAGGAGTCTCCACTACTGATCATCCGGATATCGAACATAGTACCGACTACGCTCCTCGTCGTACTCCCAGTCTAGCTCGGTGCCATCACCTGGATAGCTCACAACTGGACCTGCATCTGGTGTGGTGAAGTAACTGTGAGCCACAGAGGAATCAGCAATCTCGTTCCCGGGTAACAAGACTATTAAAGCCTTGGGAGAGGATAAGGCTGAAGAAAAGAATAAGTGTCTGCAGCAGCAACTAGCAACTAGCTTACGTGAGTGAGAGCGAGAAGAGAAAGCCTCGAACGAGAAGTGATCACGAAGTGATCCTAGCTACAATACCTCAAACATAACCCCTCCGTGTTCAACTCCCGAATCCCTATTCGGAAATTGACGGTCATGGAACGCACGCTGGTAGTGTATTAGAAACATTGTGTCAAGTTATCTACAACCGGATATTAACAAGCTCCCATCTGCCACATAACCGCGGGCACGACTTTCGAAATTTCAAACCATGCAGGGGTGTTCCAACTTGACCCATTACAAGCCCACGATCCGCGGAGTCGCAACTCCAAAGTGGGAAGACCCGAGTATTCTCGGAATCCCGTGCTTAAGATATACCGAACTAAGGTAAGGCTAATCCAGCAAATCCTCCCGGCGTGTCGACACCCTGATAGTAGCCGCGCGTATCTAAGTCTCAGGACACGACCGGATGGGTGAAGCTACGGGTTTTTACCAGACCTTGAGTTTCCTTGAGGTGGCCCCGCAGGCTCCCCGTTTCGGACCAACACTCATGTGGAGCACTGGCCCGGGGTTGTTGATTAAGAAAAAGGGTTTATAACTCCCTATGCAAGTTTAGTTTGTTATTAGGCAAATAGTACCAATGTTGGGACTTGCTGGAAAAGACTTAGCACTTAGCGGTTTATCGAGGGGGTCCCATACACCCCAACCGTGTTAGGAACGCATAATCAAGGAACATAACACCGGTTTATACGGTTCCTAACGGCATGAGTGGAACAAATCACCAAGCAAAAGGCTTAGCCTTTCACCCTTGCCAATATATAGATGATTTCATTTTAAGCATTTATATAGTGTGATAAAACCCAACCAAACTTCAACATGAAGCAAGCATCTTCGATCTTCACCTGCAACTAGCAATGCTATAAGAAGGGCTGAGCGAAGCGTACTTAGCCAAGCAACGGTTTGCATAGGTAGGTTGGTTAAACAGGGCAATGGTTACAAGTAGGAGGCTGACAAGAAGATCATGGGCATCGAGGCAAAACTATAGAGCGGAACTACTAGCACTAGGCAAAGATAGTAATGTTATCGGGGTTCGGTCATCTTGCCTGAAGAGAAGTCGTTCGGATCGTAAGAAGGGTCCTCGTGCTCAACCTCGTTGGTAACCTCGTGCTCGTACTCGAACTCGGTCTCTGCTTCCGGCTCTAAACAAAACAATCACACCAAGCACAAATCAACAAGATGCAATGCGCACTCGAAAATGATGGATGCATGATGGATGCACTAAGGATGCACACGGAGCACGGAAAATAGCACTCAAGCAAAACACCTCAAAACAAGACAACAATATGATATTATTAATCTACACAGAAAATCAATCAAGTTTCATGTAAGATTCGCTGAAATCGGAGTTACGGGCTAAAAGTTATGCCCGAAACAAGAAATGAGCAAAAGCTGAAAATTACAGCAACATAGCAACTTCGGAGCACAAAATAATTAAACTACAGCACTCAAACAACATGGCAAAGGACATGAACACAAACTAGACATATACTACAGCAACTAAATCCAAAGGTGCACCCCCAAAGGAGTCACGGATCAATAGCAATGATCTTGGACATATAGAACTTGACAATAAAATTCTGGCAGCAGAATTTTATTGAAAATTTGGAGCAAAATATAAACATGCTACAGCCACTTAAATAGACATGTGAAAACATGGATGGAAAGCCAACAATATATACTACAAGGAAAAATCAAGATCCACTCCAAAACTATCATGGTTTGTCCTAGAACATCACACGAACATGGCATCAGAACGTTACAGATTTCAGACTTAGTGAAAATCCACTAAGTCCTAAAACAGCAATTTCATCATGACATCTAAAAGAGCATGTTTAAGTCACCTTGAAACTAAACATGGCAAGTGGTAAGCACCTCATCAAAGTACACATGAAGGTGATTCCGAAACATACAAGCATGCATCAATGAGGTAAACACAACGATAGCAACGAGCTCAACAAGATGGCATTTCATAACAAGTGAAACAACATCATAGCCACATGGCACTTTGCAACGATGATAAACATGACAAGAATGAATCTATCATGCAACCTATCACATACAACATGTAGAGCATGGCAAGACGAACACGTGGACATGTCATTTGCATCATTCGGACAAACGAGCTAAAAGATATCACATGGCAAAGATGACATAAAAAAATCACATAGCAGCAGTTTATATCATGATGCACTCTTGCAACAGCAAAACAAGCACCTAGATGATATCTAACATGCATGACAACAAAAGATAAAACGTAGTGCACGATCCCACGAACGTCTGGACATGCTATATGCGCGAAACGGAGCATCACACTAAAAGTTACAACAGTTTGAAAACAGCATCAGCAACTAATCACAGGAACTTAGATCTAGGGTTTTTTGAATCAACCTCAAAATCTGATGGGGTTAGAGATGGGCTCGGCCCGCGGGGGAAAATCTGATGCGGCCCGCGGATCTGCTGCGGTGCGGAGACGGGCCGCGGATCTGGAGGTGAAGGCGGCGGTCCGCGGGAGGAAGCCCGACGCGGCGGCTCGGCGGCGTGGGCCGTGGCCTGGGGCGGCCCGCTCGGGTGCGGTGAGGCGAGCGCCCGGCGGCGGCTAGCGGCGCGTGGGAGGAAGTGGGCCTTCGGGCCCGCGGCGGCTAGCAACGCAGGAGACCCAGGCGGGGCGGCCCACGGCGAAGTGGTCCAGGGTGAGAAGGCTGACGCCTCGCGCGGAGGGACGAGGCGGCTGGGCCGGCCTGGAGGGCGCCTGCGGTCGGGTGGATCGGCGATGTGGTCGGGTGGATCGGGGAAGTGGTCCCTGGCGCGGCGAAGTGGACCAGGACCGGATCCTGGATCGGGCGAAGGAAGGCCAGCGAGGCCGTTGACCGATCGAAGGAAGGCGCTGGCTCTGTGCCTCGATCCCAGGCGAGGGAATCGGCGGCTCGAGGCTGGCGGATCTGGCTGGTTCCCTCGGGAACTGGCCAGATGGAGAGGAGGGGGGCTAGATCTGAGAAAAAAATGAGGGGGAGAGGGTGGAGAAGAAGCTAGGGATGCCAAAATTAGACTAGGGTCTAATATATAGCAGATTTTAGGGTTAGGGGAGATTTAGGGGTGCTAGGAGCCCTCCGATCGCGATCCGACGGATCCGATCGCGGGGTAGTTTAGAAAGGCCTAGGAGAAGGTAGTAGACTGCAGTAGGGGTGTTTCTGGGACACGAAGTGAAGGCACTTTGGACCCACACGAATAACTATTGGGATAGCCAACGGAGTCCAAACGCGACGAGATTTGAGAGGCGGGTTGCACACAACAAAACAACAACACACACAACAACCTCGCAGCACACCGGTAACGTTACACGCCCAAACAACAAAGTAGGCATACGGGACGCCACAAACACGTGAGGGAGCTCCGGAACGCGAAATGGACAACGGGAAGGAACGCGTGGAACCGGATGCAACCGACAACACAAATGCAATGCCATGCACATGTCTACATGATATGAATGAATGCCACACACTCACACAACAAAACGACGAAAACCCGAAAGACAAAGAACCCGGAATGGAAATAGATGAAGCCGGAGATATATTATATACCGAAAAGGGAAAGTATTACATCCGGGGCATTACAAATCTTCACTGATCACCAAAGTCTGAAATACATGTTCACCCAACCAGATCTAAATCTTAGGCAAAGACGTTGGGTTGAGTTGCTCACAGATTACGACTTAGGAATCACTTACACCCCTGGGAAGGCCAATGTCATGGCCGACGCACTAAGTCGTAAGTCTTATTGTAACAACTTGATGTTACAACAAGGGCAACCACTTCTTCACGAGGAATTTCGTAAGCTTAACCTTCACATTGTTCCTCGAGGATTCCTTTCCACCTTGGTGGCAGAACCTACCCTTACGGATCAGGTCATCAAAGCACAGAAGGTTGATCCGGGAATCTCCTGTATCAAGAGGAACATCAAGAAAGGAGTCACGGGATGTTTCTCAATTTATGATCAAGGAGTCGTACTCTTTAGCAACCGTTTAGTGGTTCCTAAAGTACGAAACCTGAGACGGTTGATCCTTAAGGAGGCTCATTAATCTCCTCTCACGATTCATCCCGGTAGTACCAAAATGTATCAGGACCTACGCCAGAGGTTCTGGTGGACTAGGATGAAGAGAGAAATCGCTCAGTTTATTGCTAACTGCGACGTTTGTCGTCGAGTTAAAGCAGAACATCAACGGCCTGCTGGCACCCTTCAACCTTTAGCTATTCCTGAATGGAAATGGGACAAGGTCGGTATGGACTTCATTACCGGGTTTCCCAGGACCAGGAAAGGGAATAATGCTATTTTCGTCGTTATCGACCGCCTCTCCAAAGTAGCCCACTTCCTACCTGTTCGAGAAAGTATAACCACTAGCCAGCTAGCAGATTTGTATATCTCTCGGATAGTATCACTTCATGGTGTGCCGTTGGAGATTAATTCAGACCGTGGAAGTCTTTTCACTTCACGATTCTGGGAAAGTTTCCAGAATGCTATGGGAACTCATCTCTCTTTCAGCACCGCCTTCCATCCTTAGTCAAGTGGTCAAGTGGAACGAGTCAATCAAATTCTGGAAGATATGCTTCGAGCCTCTGTCATATCTTTCGGTATGGAATGGGAGAAGTGTCTTCCATTTGCCGAATTCGCTTATAACAATAGTTATCAAGCCAGCTTGGGCAAAGCTCCCTTCGAAGTTCTATATGGACGAAGATGTCGAACACCTCTTAACTGGTCAGAAACCGGGGAAAGACAATTCTTTGGTCCGGATATGATCCAGGAAGCAGAAGAGCAAGTTCGCATCGTTCGTGAGAAATTGAAAACAGCCCAGTCTCGTCAGAAAAGCCAGTATGATAGTCATCATAAGGCTGTGACTTTTGAAGTCGGCGATAAGGCTTACCTTCGGGTTACTCCTCTTAAGGGAACCCATCGCTTTGGTATCAAAGGCAAATTGGCCCCTCGTTACATCGGTCCTTTTCGCATTCTTGCCAAACGAGGAGAAGTTGCCTACCAACTGGAACTACCTCCGCACCTTTCCAGAGTTCATGATGTCTTCCACGTATCTCAACTCAGGCGTTGCTTCTCGGATCCTATCCGCGGAGTGGACCACGAAACACTTGATCTCCAGGACAATCTCACATATCGAGAATACCCCGTTCGTATTCTTGGTCAAATCGAGCGCACCACTCGACGTCACAATATCAAGTTTCTCAAGGTTCAATGGTCACATCATTCCGAGAGTGAAGCTACCTAGGAAAGGGAGGATCGTCTTCGACTTGAGTACCCCACCCTCTTTCCGGAGGAACCCGAATCTCGGGACGCGATTCTTTTGAGTGGGGGTGAGTTGTCACTTCCCTAGTCAGTGCTTGCATTAGGACTAGCTAGAGTGTGCATCATGTTTACTTTTCAAAGAAACTTGAAATGGGAATGACAGAAACCCCAGCACCCCTCTTCTAACAACTAGGGTTTAATAAAATCTTTTCCAATGTACCCAAAATGCCCTTAAAAATGTTCATCATTTCTACCTTGGTCTTAAACCTCTGCCAAAAATGGTGCATAATTTTCTAGGACATCCAAGGTCTCTGGATTAATTCATATGGTATTTGCATTTAGGCATTTAAATGCTATAAAATACTGTATGTGCCCAAATAATCATAAACTAAAATATTCCATACTGTTCATATTATATACAGTGGGCATGACTAGTTTTATGAGTTATAAAAATGTTCTGGCATTTTATTTAATTCAACAAAGTTGCAAAAGAAATGAAACAGAAAGTAAATAGAAAAAAAGAAGGCAGAAGCAAACTCACCTGAGCCCACTTACCTGTCTGGCCCAGCCGGCCCAGCTCACAAGGGGCATCCCCGTCTTCTTCGCCGCGCCAGCGCATGAAGCTGCTCGGTGGCGAGCGCCGCCGACGCGCCGGCCACCTCCTTCTTGCCTGGCTGGCCTCCTCGACCCCCTGGATGAAACAGGACGACGCCACGCAGACCCCTCGACCCCCCTCGACCGCTCCCCTCTCTCTCTCCCGTCTCCTGGTTCTCTCCCTCGCACCGCCCGAGCGGAGCTCGTCGCTGCCGCCGCGCCCACCGAGTCCCCCTCGCCTCTCCGACGAGCCCCCGAGCTCCGCCTTGCTGCCGTGCTTCTCTATGCCGAACCACAGGACCCCGGGCACCTTGAGGCTTCGTCCTCGAGCTCGTCTTCTCCACACGGCCGCCGGACGCCATCGACAAATTCGCCGGACCCCGTGCCTCCCCTGCCTCGCAAGCAGTACCAGAAGAACCGCGGTGAGCCCCAGTTCCGTTTTTTCCATGCCTCGTCACCTATCTTGTTCCCTAGTAGCATCAGCAACCAGAGCCGAGCGCTCCTCGCCGCCGGCCATGGCGCCGCCGCGGCCACACCAGCTGCCACTCGCGTCCGAGTGCATCACCGCATTCAGCGCATCACCACGGACCCGTAGCAACCAACCGCTACTCCTGCCGTGCGCTGTAACGTCGTTTTCACCGACGCCCGAATTCCGGCCGCCACCTTCGAGCTCGCCGCCGATGATTCCGGCCACCCCATCACCTACCGTCGCCTCCACTAGATGCGCACGAGCCCCAGCTCGTCGTAGAGCCCAACCGCGACTTAAACGGTGGCCTGTAGGCAAAACCCGAGCACCGCTGCCGCGTTTGGCCTCGCCGGTGTCGAGTTGCCGGTGGGTTTGACCTGTTTTGACCAGGCCTGGACTCCCCCCTGTGTCGCTGACATGTGGGACCGACCGTTAACTAACTCCAGTTTAGGTTTTAATTCAAACACCAATTGCTGTCATTAGTTCAGTGAGTCAGAGACATGTGGGGCCCAGCCCCTGTTAACTTTAGTTTAGTGTTAAGCTCTTTTTAGTTAGCACCAGAGACACTGACATGAGGGACCCAATTGTCAGGTTTGACCTGGGCGCCCTGTTGACTTGCTGACGTCAGCATGATGTCATGCTGAAGCAGTAAAGGATTTTCTGGGATTATTTGTGTTAAAAACAATTCAGGAAATTCCAAAAAATGCTTTAAACTTCAAAAAATCATATAAATTCAAAAGTAGCTCAGATGGAAAAGATTTATATATGAAAAATGATCAGAAAAATCCAATCTTTCCAATGGCACTTGTTTCATGCATGTTTGAGCAAGTTAACCTTGATGTTTACATTAAAACATGAAAATGCACTTAAATAAATAATAGTTTGAGTTTCAATTTGAATCTTTGATTCAAATGGGCTCAAACCCTTCTGGTTATAGTTGCATTAGCCCAAAATACATGCATCTTGCCATACCATGAGCATGCATCATATTGTTGCATTTGTTTGCTTATTGATTGTATCGCCGATATTCTCCGTGTTAGGTCCTGCTCCCGAGGATACTTCTGCGTATCCAGCTGCAGAGCAGTACCCGACAACCACTCTGTTAGGCAAGCAATCATTGATCATTCCGATATAAACCCATCTTCTCGCTCCTGCTCTCTTTTACTGCATTAAGGCAACATCGTGTGAACTGCTACTTGCTGCGGTAGTTGAACCCTATTCCCTTGCATGACCTGTCATTGCCACAGTAAATAGTTGAAACCCACTAGCATGTGTAGGAGTTGATTGAGCCATGTAATGTGTGATCCACCATGCTATTTGTTTTTTTTGCCTGCTATGCTTAGAGTTGTGTCAGGTCTGGTTCATCTGGGTGATGGATCAGAATGAAATGATCATACCGGTAAAGAGAAGGAAGTGTAGAACATGTTTGGTAAAGGTATCGATGAAAGGCCATGTAGGAGTACGTGGTGGGTTGTTTCATTGGAACCGTTCATAGGACCCGAGATCTGTATGTGTGGTTCAAGTTCCAACTACTACCATGCATTGGGCCCGAAACCAATGGACCCTCTCAGCTTATTAATTACCCTCGATCTCTGTCAAGGAGTTGCAACTAGTTTCTGGTGTTTGTAGTATACTGGTGGTCGTGCACAGCGCTGACCCTCGGGGTGGGCTGTGATGCGACAGGTACGTGGCACGGTGTACTGGTTGCCCGTTTGGTGACTCGGGAACCCTATACACATCGTTTGGGGCCGTGAGCGACACCCCGGCCGGATCTCCCCACGGATGGAACCCAAATAGGCGATAAACCTGGACGAGAGACTTGTGTAGTTAGTCAGGTCGTGGCCGACACCCTCATTGGGCTTCCGCTTGAAGGTTGCCGAGAACATGTCGAGTAAACGGCGATAAGTGGTGGAAGCGTGTGTGAAGAAGTACACCCCTGCAGGGTTACCAATCTATTCGAATAGCCGTTGTTCGCGGTACGAACTACTTGGTTACTCTTACAGTTCATAGACAAGTTGATGGATACTACTAAAAACCTCAAGACAAGTGTGAGTGCCGTGGATGGCCCTTCCGTAGGATGACGGAAGAGGATCCTCGGTGGTGTATTGTCGTGGTGAGTAGAGGACTCGTGTACGTAGTAATATCTTGCAATCTGTTGAGAGTTGTAGTATAGGTTAGCCAAGAGTCAAAGCTGGCTTTCTGCTATGAACTCCACTACCCCCTATTGATAATGTTGCATGTATGATAGGTTCTGTTGTAAGACTTGCTGAGTACCTTTGTACTCATGTTTGCTTAATAACTATTGCAGAGGAGAACCCTGCCCCTTCTGATGGGTTCTACATAGACGTTGACGTCGATGAGTAGCTTGCTACCTAGACGGAGATCTGGAGCTTGTGAAGGGCCTTGTAGATAGTCAGGCTACACCAAGCCTGTTTTATTTTCTAAGTTGTCTGTACTCAGACATGTAGCTTCCGCTTGTGCTTGTATGACTGTATGACTTGAGTGTTGGGTCATGTGACCCCTACCTGTATGGATATGTTATGTATGGCTCTTGGAGCCCCTTAAATAAAGTACTTTGAGTCATAGAGTTCTGTTGTGATGCAATGTTGTATTTGCACATATTGAGCATATTGTGTGTATGATTGAAATGCTTGGTATGTGTGGGATCCGACACCTAGTTGTTTTCCTTTGGTAGCCTATCTTACAGAGAAATGCCTCCTAGTGCTTCCAATGAGCCTTGGTAGCTTGCTACTGCTCGGAACACGTAGGCTGGCCGGCATGTGTCCTTCTTTGTTCCTGTGTCTATCCCTTAGGGGAAATGTCACGCGTTGTTCCTTTAAGTCCATGTAGATTGCTACGACTTGGGTTCATACGTTGATGACCGACACGTTCGTTGCTGGGTCATGGATGCCTGTCTCTGTAATTTAGTGCCACTTTTGGTTTATAACTAGCCATGTCGGCCCGGGTTCTCTGTCATATGGATGCTAGCGACACTGTCATATACGTGTGCCAAAATGTGCAAACGGTCCCGGGCCAGGTAAGGTGGCACCCGTGGGGATACCGTGCGTGAGGCCGCAAAGTAATATGACGTGTTACAGCTAGATCGGTGTGACTTAGGATCGGGGTCCCGACATGAGCACAACCCATCGGGGCACGGGCAAGGGCCTAAGCCCGCCCCAGTGTCTTGTGCCCTACTCCTTCACCTTCTAGTCCTTCCATGAAGCTTAGGGGGTCTCTTTTGTCCCAAATTTTTTTTCAAAAAGTTTTAGCTCATTTGGAGAACTTTCATTTGTGCACAAAAAACATCACCACGATAGTTCTGCTAAAAACAGGGTCACTCCGGGTTTGTTCCATGCAAACTATACCAAAACCATATAATTTTTTTATAAACATCGCATGAATACTTCATAAATTATAGATACGTTGGAGACGTATCATTCCCTCTGCATGCTAATTGAATGAGGATGCACCATTGACCGTTCAATGTTTCGGGAACCTATATCCCCCCCCTCTTTGGCATTCAAGCCGCGGCATTGTGCACCACGACGAAGGGTTCGGGTTGCACTTGGCTCTTGGCCTCTTCGAGAAGTTGAACAATGTTACTACTTCTATAGTACTGAATCAATTGTTGCATGTCCACCGCATGGGGGAGGGAGAGCTTCTCCACATCTGCGAGCCACCACGCGCATGGGCGAGGGAGAAGGTTTACTAGTAGTCAAGCTTCTCCTTGTTGTACGAGTTGACGAGACACATCATAGAACATTTTTCTCAAAAAGTTGTGTTTACCCATGCATCAATTAGAAATCATGCATCCCGTGAGTTTCATATTGATCCTTGCATCTATTGATTTAATGCACCTTGAAGTATGAACATGTGATGATAAACATGTCACGTGGAGAGCACCTCCAGTGTTTGGAGGCAACACTGCCTCTAAGGCTACTTATAGTGGGGAGTATCATATACTAGTATCATGCATATGATACTAGTGTATGATACTACCTTCATAGTGCATAGTATCATAGGGTAGTATCATAGAAGATCATATTTATTGCCATGCATGACACAAAGTAGAATAGCATTTAACATTATATGGTATATACCTATGTTACTCTAACCCCCTCTCTCTTCTTTACTTCTGTGCCACATCAGCATGTTTGTTATTCCCGAGTGCATGTTACTAGCTAAGATACCACCACTATTGCCACCGATATGCTTGCCTGTAAACTTTCCTAAAAGTCCCGCGGTGTATAATATTTGCTGCAACCTCTAATATTTACCCCACCACAAGTTAAAAAATATATTCCTCTCCAGATTAACGTACAAACTTCAATCACCAAGATGACATGTACAACCAAGAGATTATTTAAATCAAACAAATGCGTGTAGACGGCCTCTTAGCATGGAGGCGACTCCAACGATTTTAAGCTTGGAGGCATCCGGTCTGCAGTGTATGGCATCGAGCTTCGAGGCACCTAGGTTAACTTACTAGGTACTACCTCCATAGTGAGTAGTAAAAGCGGCCCTAAAAAGTGAGAGTAACTTTATACTAGTAGTACTACCTCCCTACACATGAAATAGCCACGCAAGCGTTCGGGTTGCGTTTGGCTCTTCGCCTCTTCGGGAAGTCAAACAATGATGGTACTACTATAGTATGCTTCTGACCATCTGACACCGAATGAACTGATGCATGCCCACCGCGTGCGGGAGGGATAGCGTGTAGCAAAAGCTTCTCCTCGTCTTGCAAGCCACCACGCTCCTGGGCGATGGAGAGGGCATTGTAATCAACACTACAAAAAAATACACTTACGTGATGATACGTGTTTGTCACAGTAGGTCACGTTTTCTGTCATGCATGTACATCCATGACAATTTTATGACAGAATCAAGATAGTCATACATGTGCTGTCGTAGAAGTGTTCCATGACATTACCAAAATTATCATGACGGAAGTGTCCACTTCCATGATGATAAATCGGTCACAGAAGTGCTTTCGTCAAGGGCGACCGACACGTGGCATCCACCGTAACAGAACACCGTTAATCTATCGGGTCTGGTTTTGGATCCGATAACCCGTTAACATCCCGGACCAATGGGGATTTTCCACGTGTAAAATTCTGATTGGCTGACGGAAACACGTGTCAGCTCCGCGTTGGCACATGTGTCACTCATCCAATGGGCGAGATGCGCCTATAATATGTTGCCACGTGGACCGGCCCAAAAGTGGCCCATAAAGTTTAAATGGGCCGGCCCAACTAAAGGCCCGCAAGATTTTGCGGACCATAATGGGCCGGCCCAACTAAAAGCCCACAAGATTTTGCGGACCATAATGGGCCAGCCCAGCTAAAGGCCCACAAGATTTTGCGGGCCATATTGTGCCTGTCATGTTCACCCATCAAAGTGTCTGCTCTAATTTGGCAACGTTTTATTGATTGCGCGTATCTTCCATATGTTGTCTTGCATTTCTTCTACTTTGTTGCACCCCATCTGCTTAGTTTACTCATCATATATGTCGAGATGCCATGCCCATCCATTATCAATACATATTCTATCTGTCATCATATATGTCGAGCGGCCTGGTCAACGTGGTCAACGACCGACATGCATATGAAGTGGACTGTACGTGGAGAGGCTGACAGATGGGTCCACGGCCGCACGCAAGGAAATGCCTCCTTATTCCGCTCAAAATAATGATTCCTCCTCCTGACATCTGGGACCCACCGAAAGGGCCTCTGTGTTTCGCGAAAAAAACGTCACTGCCGCTGACAGCTCAGACCCACCAGCTATATCTTCGTACGCAAGGAAGTGCCTCCTTATTATGCACAAAAAAAATGAATACTCCCACTGCTAGCTATGACCCAGTATAGTGGGAGGCTGACTTGTAGGCCTACTAAGTTGACGGGTACTGAGGGCTTTGTCAACTTAGTTAATATGCACGATTATAGCTCCAGTGACCGTACGATGTCCATCCAACGGCCGTAGTGCTTCTTCAACCTCTGGTCTTCTTGCTCCAGCCGCCCAAACCAGCGCCGGCCATGCCTCGTGCTCCTGCCTCCCGTGGCCGGCTGCGATGCTTCGGAGGCCTCACCGCCCCCTACTACTCCCACCGCTGGCCAGGCCTTCCCTCTACTCACCCACACCCCCTGTTATTCTGCGGCGATGGCAGGCTCACACCACAGCCGAACCCGTGAACCCTCGTACTCCTCTCCGCGTGGGCATCCACTGCCGCGTCTTCCCTGGCTCCGCATTGTCCCCTTCCTAGGCCTCGCCGTCGTCCACCGCCTTGGTGCTCTTGGCGTGGCGTAGTCAATGTGGTCAACGACCGACTTCCATCGGAAGAGTACTGTACGTGGAGAGGCTGACAGCTTGGTCCACGGCCGCAGCAAGGAAGTGCCTCCTTATTACGCGCAAAATAATTATTCCTCCACCTGATAGCGGGGACCCACCGGACGGGCCACCATATTCCGCAAAAAAAACGTTTCCCCCTGACTGCTGGGACCCACCAGCTACATCTTCGCACACAAGGAAGTGCGTCCGAGCAACAAAAACACGATTCGGCCCCCTGACTGCTGGGACCCACTAGCTACTTCTTCGCAGGCAAGGAAGTGCCTGACAGTCGGGACCCACCTGGTCGAAGCATATGTAGCGTTGTCATTCTGGTCGCGAACGTGTGCATACATACTGGTCGATGTAGAGGCATGCACGTAGCATGTACACGTACGTACATCGACCAATGTGCAACGTACATACATACGGGCAGGGTCTCGAACGCCTACTCGCACATACGTACGTCTAGGGCTCGTGTACATGGCTGGGTCGGAATGGAGAAACAACGTCATTGTCGTGTTCATGGGGAGCCAACCGGCTGGGTCGGAACGGAATGCGTCGTCATGTTCATCGGGAGGGCTTGGACGGAACAGCCGATGGAAACCAGGCCTGGCGTACCGTAGAACGGAGGAAACGGCCTTGTGTTCAACCGGCCATGGTCGAAAGTCAAAACGGGATCCTGTTCATCGGGAGGGGTCTGGCATATCGCAAAATGGAGGAAACGGACCTCCTACGGTCAAAACGGGGGTCCTGTTGATCGGGAGGGGTGTGGCGTACCGCAAAACGGAGGAAACAGACTTGTGTTGGAGCGCTACGGTCGAAACGGGGGTCCTGTTCATCGGGAGGGGTGTGGCGTACCGCAAAACGGGACTCCACGGGATACTGTTCAGCTCCACCATCGACCCCCTCTAGCCTCCACGGGCTACTGTTCATCCAGCGTCGACCTCCTCCTGCCTCTACCTGCGACTGTTCAGCCTCCATCGCGCGCTACTCCACCGGCCACTGTTCAACCAAACCTCTCGACGGGCTCCTGTTCAACCACCCCTCCAAGGGCTACTTTTCATCCAGCCCTCCACCGTCTACTATTAATCCTGCCCTCCACTGTGTGGACCTGTTCATCCAGCCCTCCACGGGGTCCTGTTCATCCAGCCCCAACCGGCTCGATCGATCGGGGTCCTGTTCATCCAGAGGGAACACCACGGGGTCCTGTTCATCCACCCCCACCGGGAACTATTCATCCAACCCCCCAGCAACGCTCACTGTTCATGTAGAGGCAGCATCGATCGGCTTCAGTTAGCAGTAGTAGCGAAGGAATTGCTCGATCGGGTTCAATTAACAGCCATCGATCGATCGCTCGGGTTTAGTAACGCTTAGCCTGCTATGCAATCGCTCGGGTTCAGTTATAGCCCAACGCCTCGCACCCACGCACGTGCGTGTACGAGAGAAACGTGCATCGCTCGGCCCCGACCACCCACCGTAACCGGGAACACCCCGATATTTTCTTCGACCTAGCTTCTACCATGGTTTTTTCCGTCATGGACGGCCCAAAGAATGTCATGCAGTTGCGTCTCCGGCCCGCCCAGGACGAAAGGCCCATTTTCTGTCATGATTTTTTGTCATAGAAGTAGGACCCCACCACATCTATGATGATACCGTGTTTTTTCACAATTATTGTCATAGACGTGTCATAAGTATGACGGAAAAAAAAATCGTTCGGCCCAAAATGTCACGGATGTGTCTTTTTTTGTAGTGCAAGCTTCTCCTTGTTGTACATGTTGACACGACACATCAAAGCAGTGCACTCAATATATTCAAAAATTTGTGTTTATGGACGCATTGATTACAATGCATGCATGCATGCATGCCGTGAGTTTCCTCCTTTTTGATCCTTGCATGCGTTGATTTAATGCACCTTGAGGTAGTATGAATATGTGATGGTAAAACTTTCTAATGCCCAAACCCTTTAGCGAGAGATGGTGGTGCACGAGGAGGGCGAGATCGTGACGACGAAATAGGACCGGATGAAGGAGGTCTATATGGACCTCACCTTGCTCTACTGCCCCTTGTGCCTCCGCCCCTTGAAGCCTCAAGTTTACGAGGTTTGAATACATCTCGTCGGTTTGGCTGATCGAGCAGGGTGCGGATTTCTAGATTGATGTGGTTTTCAATTGATTTGTGTAGTGCAAGGGAGGGCACCTGGCCTGCGCGGACTACCGCGTCGAGCGCCCCGGGCACTAGCTGCAGTGCCAAAAGTGCGAGCGCTGCGGTGGCTTCGACGTGCGCAACATGCTGATGGACGTTGTCCTCTCCTCAGCGAAGGTGGAGTGCTCGCATGAAGGCTGTGGGCTCTACGTCACTTACCATAAGCTCGCCGATTACCAGAGCGTGTGTCCGCTCGCGCCCTACAAGTGCCCCGTGCCCGGCTGCGGCTACGAAATCCCGCCGCCGGCGGTCCCCCGCCACATCAGCACTGTGCACCCCATTCCTGTGTGCGCGATGTAGTACGGCAAGGTGTTCGTGTTGTAGGTGTCGGTGTCGCAGTCGCGGCGCTTGCTGTTCGCAGAGGAGGACGGCCGCACGTTTTTCATGGTCGGCAGGGCGCTCGACATCGGCATGCCTATCGCCGTGTCTGTCGTCTGCATCAGAGCGTCGGCATCCCCACCGCCGCACTACACGGTCAAGGTGTGGGAGAATGGGCCGCCGGTGTCGCCCAAAGGACCGACCAATTCAGTCAAGGTGGAAACAGTGGTGACAAGCAGCAAGGAGCCTGGCGCCATCGCCGTGGAGGAGCTCACCTTCTTCACAGTGCCGCCCAAGCTGCTGGCTGGGCTGGATATTCGAGGACGGTGTCCCTCCACATTCAGATTGACAAGCTCACGTACTAAATGATTCCACGGTGCCTTCTATGTAACTTAGTACTAATATGATAATATACTCCAACATCAGATCTACAGTCTAAGTAGGGTTTACTATGGTCTCCTTTCGCTTAAGAGATGGAGGATTTTGATGGCGATGTTGCAATTACTTCAACATCAGATCAGTAGTTGAAGTAATTTTGAATGGCGGAAGGGATATTTTATGCTCGTTGGATATAAGAACCTTTGTGCAAGAAGTAAACCTAAATAAAAGTTGCTTATATGATTGCTTGTTGAGTAAGTGTTGCATACTTCTGCGAGTTAATGCGACACATCAATGTAGTACTACTAGTTGTACTCACCCAACCGCGTAGCAAACCAAGGCACCAAGCTCATGTCGTATTGGTTTCGTGTGCAAGAGATGGTGGTGCGAGAAGCTGAGAACTCCCGAGAGACTCGTGAGCGTTGGTGTGTGCGTGGGAAAGAGGGACAGAGATGATATGTGTCTATGTAATGCGTGTGAAAAAAGACTAGTCAATGGCTCGCCACGAGTCTATTCTTGGAGAATGCCCCAATAACCGTAAGATTTCCATCTGACGGTGCTAGCTATTCGATGAAAACATTAGTAAAAAAGTAAGTGCCATGGAATTTAAAAAACCTACCACGCCATGCCCCTCCCCTACCCATGAAACTGCCACACGAGCGTTCGCAACTGCCATGGTCTACTCCTATGTGTGATTTTTTTAAAGCGATCTACAATAAAAGGCCGGGCTTTTGGCGCACAGTAGGCGGGGGAGCTTGGTCTTGTCAATTTGATGCTGCTCATATGCGGTTGAACATATGCGACGTACCAAGCTGATGCTCGTCGCTTCGGTGAGCAGCGGGCCGGACATATCGTCTGTTCATGCTAAGCCGCGGGATGGACCGACCATCTGTTGGTGCTACTGCGTACATGCGTTCGCACATGTCACTGACTCACCAAGCCGATGCGCGTCCCTTCGGTGAGCGACGGGTCATACCGACCATGTGTTGGAGCGACGCCAGCGCGACGGGCTGTAAGTTTACCACCTAACTTAACTTGTATGTAAAGGGTGACGCCTGCAACCTCTTGGAGCAAAAAATGAGTAGCCCGTTCCTGGCTATTTCTATAATCAGTTTAGAAATTCTCAATTTTACATGTGATCCAATGGTCTAAGTGCCTAGAAATGGCTAGGATTCCCGTCTACAATAACCTCATTGTACCCAACAGTGTCACGTCCTTATGGATTCATCAGCACGTCAGTGTGATGAATCCATGCAAGAAGCTGGCAAACAACACCTCCCCATGTGCCACGTGGCTTCATTGAGCAACCCCATCATTTTATTCAAAAACATATTGACTAAAAAAGAGAGACATCTCCCAAACAAAAAATTGCTCGTATTTTGTTTCCTACTTGCTTTGCACGTACTGAAAGAGCAAGTAGGAGTACAATAAGTTACAATTAGCATGCTATAATGATTAAACAATTATATTTGTGTTGAGTTAGACGAGAGAGAGGAGGAGAGAGAATGGAAGTAGGTTGTAGATTAACAACCGACTATAGAACGGGCTCCAAGAAATATTGTGAGAGGGTACAGTGGGTCGCGCATTAATAAAGTAGTATTGTTTAGCAACTAGCTATACTATACACATTGGCTATACGGTTGACTATGTTTGACATGGCAACTCCTTGTTGGCTATACTATTAACCATGTTCAAAGTACGAGTGCCACGTCATATAGAAAGTCTTCCAACTTGCATCAAATTATCACGAGGGCTAACTCTCCTTAGAGAAACGTGCTCCACCGTGTACCCGCGCGTGTGTGTGAGGGAGGCAGTGTGTGCATGTGTTCACCTCTTGTCTTCGTACATGTCGTCCTCAGCGCCACCTAGTGGGTGTGTTAGAGAGAGAGGCAGATGTTGTGTCCGACATGCATCTATACATATGTTTCTGTCAAAGAGAGGCCTTAATACATAGTATATGTATGTGGAGTGTGATACGTCTCCATCGTATCTATAATTTTTTATTGTTCCATGCCAACATTATACAACTTTTATATACTTTTGGCAACTTTTTATACTATTTTGGGACTAACATATTGATCCAGTGCCCAGTGTCAGTTCCTGTTTGCTGCATGTTTTTTGTTTCACAGAAAATCCATATCAAACGGAGTCCAAATGGGATAAAAACAGACGGAGATTTTTTTTAGAATATATGTGATTTTTGGGAAGAAGTCAATGTGAGACGATACCCGAGGGGGCCATGAGGCAGGGGGCGCACCCCTGACCCTCGTGGCCACCCCGTAAGGCAGTTGGTGCCCTTCTTTCTCCGCAAGAAAGCCAATATCCGGATACAAATCGTGTCAAAATTTCAGCCCAATCGGAGTTACGGATCTCCGGGAATATAAGAAACGGTGAAAGGCCAGAATCTGGGAACGCAAAAACAGAGAGAGACAGAGAGACAAATCCAATCTCGGAGGGGCTCTCGCCCCTCCGCCAGCATGGAGGGCATGGACCAGAGGGGAAACCCTTCTCCCATCTAGGGTGAACGTCAAGGAAGAAGAAGGAGGAGGGGGATCTCTCCCCCTCTCTCCCGGTGGCGCCAGAACGCCGCCGGGGACATCATCGTGTGACGGCGATCTACACCAACACCTACGTCATCTTCACCAACATCTTCATCACCTTCCCCCATCTATCTACAGCGGTCCACTCTCCCGCAACCTGTTGTACCCTCTACTTGAACATGATGGTTTATGCTTCATATTATTATCCAATGATGTGTTGCCATCCTATGATGTCTGAGTAGATTTTCGTTGTCCTATCGGTAATTGGTGAATTGCTATGATTGGTTTAATTTGCTTGTGGTTATGTTAATTTCCTTTGGTGCCCATCATATGAGTGTGCGCGTGGATCACACCATAGGGTTAGTTGTATTGGAGGGCAAGAGTGACAGAAGCTTCAACGTAGCATAGAAATTGATCAATACGAGATTGAAGGGGGACCAATATATCTTAATGCTATGGTTGGGTTTTACATTAATGAACGTTAGTATTTGTGGATGCTTGCTAATAGTTCCAACCATAAGTGAATAGAATTCCAAGTCAGGGATGACATGCTAGCAGTGGCCTCTCCCACATAAAACTTTCTATCGGTCTAGTAACGTACTCAATTGCTTAGGGACAATTTCGCAACTCCTACCACCACTTTTCCACATTCGCTATACTAACTTTATTGCTTCTTTACCTAAACAGCCCCTAGTTTTTTATTTATGTGCTCTTTATATCCTTGCAAACCTATCTCGTTACACCTACGAAGTACTCCTAGTTCTATACTTGTTCTAGGTAAAGTAAACGTTAAGCGTGCGTAGAGTTGTATCGGTGGTCGATAGAAATTGAGGGAATATTTATTCTACCTTTAGCTCCTTGTTGGGTTCGACACTCTTACTTATCGAAAGAGGCTACAATTGATCCCCTATACTTGTGGGTTATGAAGACCATTTTCTAGCACCGTTGTCGGGGAGCAATAGCGTGGGGTGGATATTCTCGTGTGTTCTTGTTTGCTTTATCACTAAGTAGATTTTTTTTGTTTTTCTATGTTGTTCTCTATCTTTAGTTATGGATATGGAACACAAAATAACCAAAAAATTAGGTGTACTTGCTACTCATGGATATGGGGAACCTCCTAAAACCCTAGATGTTCATTATGTGAAAAATATTATGTACTACTTTGATAATCCTGAGAAAACCCCTTTCAACTATATAATGGGAGACATGTTGGATCAACATGAATACATTAGGGATTATCGCTTGACGCAAAAAGGGAAACTATTATGGGATCAAATTTATATGTTGCGTTGGTATGCTCGGGATTTATGCTTGAGATATGATTATATTTGTTGCTCTAGGATGAAGGCTCCACACCTTCCCTTTTCAGTCAAATTTAATGATAATGAAACCTTAGCTTCTTATGTTAATGGTATATATGATTATTATGATTTGGAACAAATAGAAGAATTTGTTGCTTTTAAGGGTGCTTATGAAATTGAATCTCTGTTTAAAAGGTATGATGCTTTTGATGATGATGATTATAGGCCTATTTTTTTTACTATATTGAAATATTGCTATGAGAATTATGAATATAATTCCGATATTGATGTGTTCATTTAGAAGCTCTCCGCTGTCCAAGAAGAGACTAATATTTTACAGGAATCTATGGAAGAAGAAATCGATGACATTGTGAGCTCATTAGGTGAAAAAGAAGAGGAGGAGAGCGAAGAACAAAAGGAGGAAGAGCAGATTAGCTACCCGTGCCCACCTTCTAATGAGAGTAACTCTTCAACTCATACACTATCTAATTTCCCTTCGTGCTTACCGAAGAATGAATGCTATGACGATTGTCATGATCCCTTTGATTCTTTTGAAATATCCCTTTTTGATGATGCTTGCTATACTTGTGGCCAAGATGCCAATATGAATTATGCTTATAGAGATGAACTTGTTATAGTTCCTTATGTTACGAATGGAATTGTTGCTATTGCACCCACACATGATAGTCCTATTACCTTTTTGAATTCTCCAAACTACACTATATCTGAGAAGTTTGCACTTATGCATGTGCTTTTCCATTACACATGATGATTTTAATAGGTATAATATGCATGTGCTTGCTTCTCCTACTTGCAATTATTATGAGAGAGGAACTACATCTCCGCCTCTCTATGTTTCCAATATGATAAAATTGCAAGAAACTGTTTATACTATGCATTGGCCTTTACTATGTGTGCATGAATTGTTCTTTTATGACATGTCGATGAATAGGAAGAGAGTTAGACTTCATTGTAGCATGATATATGTTACTTGGTGCTCACTACTAAATCACAAATCATTGTTCATTAAAATTGGCTTTGATATACCTTGGGATCCGGGTGGATCCATTACTTGAGCACTATATGCCTAGCTTAATGGCTTTAAAGAAAGTGCTGCCAGGGAGACAACCTGGATGTTTTAGAGAGTCATTTATTTATATTGTGTGCTTTTATAAAGTTTAAAAAAAAAGAGGGGAACCTCAAACTTGTTCAAAAAGAAAAGCGAAAGTGAGAAAGACAAGCATTGTTAAAGTGGGAGCTAGCCTTGAACTTTGTTCATGCCCATGGAAACTTTGTGAACCTTGATTACAGAAACTTTGCAATAAAAATAATTATCCCCTTGTACAATTCCATTGTATTATAAAAATAATGTGCCAAGAGTTTTCTTTAGGATGATTAAACTGCTTGTTGGTTTGTGCGGTGCAAAAACAGAAACTTCGGCCGCAGTGCGCGATTTCACATTTTTTACTGGAACATCGAAAGGATCTGGAACTTTTTGCAAAGTCTTGCTATACAAATTGTTGATTGTCCTAATTTTTCCAGAATTTGTAGAGTTACAGAAGTATGGTTAATGTTCAGATTACTAGAGACTGTCTTGTTTTCACAGATTGCTGTTATAGCTTCATTATTTGAAGATGTTCGAATTCTTGTTGAAGCCTCCTTGACTTGGGGCCATAGAATTGTGATAGAATACAGTGGGTAATGTGTGTTCATAATTATAAAATAATGTTAGAGAAGTATATTTCATTGATCATATGCACTAACCCCGCCAGTAAAAGTTTGGTTAAGTTTTGTGTGGATGAAGTGTTCGAATATCGAGGAGGTCTCGATGTGAGGAGAAGGAGGAGAGGCAAGAGCTCAAGCTTGGGGATGCCCATGCCACCCCAAGTAAATATTCAAGGAGACTCAAGCGTCTAAGCTTGGGGATGCCCAGGAAGGCATCCCATCTTTCTTCAACAAGTATCGGTATGTTTTCGGATTGGTTTTGTTCACATAATATGCGTAAATTCTTGGAGCATCGTGTGCTTTTTATTTTTATTTTAATAAATGCACCATGATGGTATGAGCTAGTCCTTGGTTGATTTATAGAATGCTCTTTGCACTTCACTTATATCTTTTGAGTATGGGTTTATAGAATGCTTCATGTGTTACACTTATATCATTTGAAGTTTGGATTGCCTGTTTCTCTTCACATAGAAAACCGCCATTTGTAGAATGCTCTTTTGCTTCACTTGTATTTGTTAGAGCATGGGCATATCTTTTGTAGAAATAATTAAAACTCTCTTGCTTCACTTATATCTATTTGGAGAGTTGACAGGAATTGGTCATTCACATGGTTAGTCGTAAAATCATACATAAACTTGTAGATCGCTGAATATGATATGTTTGATTCCTTGCAATGGTTTTGTGATATAGAGATGCTAATATGTGGGAGGTACTAGTGAATGATTGTGGTTTAGTAAAAATATTGGTGTTAAGGTTTGTGATTCCCGAAGCATGCACGTATGGTCTCCTAACTATGTAACCAAATTGGCGCGTATTGTATTTTGATAGTTTATCTTTGCGTGAAGGTCGGGGGCGCGCGACGGTTAACTCCTACCACCCCCCCTAGGAGCATGTGTCATAGTATTTTGCTTCGAGGGCTAATAGATTTTCGCAATAAGTATGTGAGTTCTGTATGCGCATCCCCAGGAGACGAACGCGACCACCGAATCGCCCTATCGTCTGCCGTAGGCCTTTTACCATCGAGGTCGAGTTAGCACCACCAACCGGAGATCGTTTCTGTCAATCCGGCGACCTCGCACCTAGCTACATGTGCCCCTAGATATCCGCGAGCATGGGCTACACCACAGTATTCCCTAGCACACCAAGCCACTGATTTACTTGTTCAAGGAGAAGAAGTCCTTCTTAAGAGCTAATCCAGACTTAGGTAAGGACTTTGATATCCTCGATGATGGTTCCCAACCTGAACTCGGAAGTGTTTTTTGTAAGACTTCTGTTTGGTCATGCTTGTCCTGGACATTGCGTTCACATGTATCTTGCAAACTAGCTCATGTTTTGGAGCTTGCTATCGTAGTTCATTTCTCGAGAATCTCGCAATGTCATTTTGTCGAATTGTGTTGTGAACTTTCTTTTTGCAGACATGTTGAGTCTGTAGTATCCTATCACCTACCAGATCTGAATCCCACGCAGATATGATGGTTGGAACTTCTCCAAGATCGATGATGTAGGCTCCGGCAAGGTTAATGTTTTGGCCGACACACCTAGCCGGAAGATCTACTATTGTAGCATCTTGAGTGAGGAATTTGACCATGTTACTCATGAGGATGTTGTGCGACTTATTCTTGAAGTTGGTCCTTATGGATTTTTGTGCTTCCAAAGTGCGGCCTACACTTGATGGACATGTTAATGCCTTTAAGCATGATCGTGGTACCTAGAACATCATGGAGAACAATAGACGCGGAGTGGTAAACATCTCTCGGTCGATAATCCAGATTTTGTTCCCTTGGCATCGCTAAGGTGAAATCTGAGAAAGTGTTGTCTTCCTTTGCATCTACATTGTCCATCATTATTCACTGTGGTAGTACAAGGTGTTGCCAAGATCATAGGGAAAAATGTTGGAAGAAACCTGATGAATATGGAATGCTCAAGTTCTTGAAAGCACACTCAGACACTAGGTTATGTCCTCGGTATCAACAGGACGTGTCTTCCATTTGCTAAGTTGCTCCATAACTATAGTTTCCTTTCCAAACTGAGTATGCCATTCTTTAAAATTCCTTCAAGATCAATTGTGAATTGCCTGAGGCTGGTATGAAGAGTTTCAATGGTTTATGTATCAAAATTAATTCTTTCTGCCACTTAAGGGAATAATTCTATGAGTCACCTCCCCTAAGGTGCCCCGTTGTGGAATCATGGCAATTTAACTCCTCGCTACTTTGACAAACATTCACCATCTTACTTAAGCATGGAATTACTGCCTACCAAATTGAAATCTTCATCATCTATTTATGTCCCAGCACAACTGATGTACGTTTTATGTCCCAGCTCAAGAGATGTTTAAACATCTCATCCTGTGAGTTGATCCTAAGTTACTCAATCTCTGAGAAGCTCGATTCCTATAGAGTCTTTTTTGTCATCATCGTAGTTGGATGAAGATCTCAGAAGCAAGGATATCAAGGTCAAGATGATGCAATTCAGCAATGTTCTCGAGATGTGTAATTTGGATCACGAAGACTCTGTCAGTTTCATGCCCCCCTTTCCTCTAACCTCACGTCTCGAATCTTGGGACGAGATTCTTGTTTAGTGGGGTGAGTTGTCACAGCCCTAAAGTACTGTTTGTAAATAGTTCTGTAATCATGCATGCATCATTTGTAAATTCAAATGAATTTGCAATGGGGATGTTCAAATCCTAGTGCCATTTAAATTCAAGTAGGATCAAAATGAAATATTTTCAATGAACCTTAACCAGAGGTTGTTCTCATTTTTTCAAGGCATTTATGGTTTCTTGTTTAACTCATATTGTATTTGAATTTGAGTTATTAATTCCTATAAAACATTTGGTAGCTCCAAATATTATGAAACTTGTTGAGGCCCGCTGAAACAATTGACTTACTGCCCACAAATATTTTCAGGATTCATAAAATTGATTTGGTTTTAAAACTAAATCAGAAACAAACAACAAAAGTAGAACATGGAAATAAATAGAAAAGATCATGCTTACCTGGCCACTTACCTGGCAGCCTAACTAGACGGCCTAGCCCACCAGGTGCCCCACCGTCTTCAACCTCCTACTAGTATGCAGAAGGGGGTGTGTTCCCCACTCGCACGCACGCGTCTGGCCAGCACCACCCTGCATGGCTGCCCCTTAACGTAATGGCCTTCTCTGGAGGTGACACGACACCCCTAGACCCCTCTAGCTCACTCTCTCATCCCCATCTCCTCCCTTGACTATCTCTCACAGGCCGAGCGCCACTAACGTTGCCCCTCTTTGTTGATGCGAACATAGCCACCGTCTCGCCTCCCCATACCGTCCTCGAGCTCCGTGTCCTCGTGCCTAAGCTCTCCACCAAGCCGCGCACCTCTGGGTGACTTGTCACATCGCCACCATCATCGTCTTTGCCTCGGTCGCCGTGGATCCTCCCCTTCAATTCGGGAGCTACAAAGCGTCCCCAACCTCGCCCTCGCGCTCGTTGGCCCCATTGTGAGCTTCCTCACAGAACCTTGCTCTCCCCCAATGTGGATCTCTTCCTCTATCTGTGGGCCCCGTCGAGCCCGAGGGTTCGTCGCAGCCGTCCACGAGATCCATGTGCCTAGAGCTCATAGACGTCACGTCTGAGTGTACAACCGTGTTATGCGCATCCCCAGGAGACGAATGCAACCACTCAATTGCCCTGTCGTGCATCGTAAGCCTTTTCCGGTCGTGGTCGAGCTAGTACCGCCACCCCGAGCTCATTTCCATCAAACTCCGGCAACACCGCGCCTAGCTACCTGCGCCCCTGGATGTCGGCGAGCACGGGCTGCGCCCAAGTGGCCTTAGCCATCGCTCTCGTGGCCTTCTGTGTGGTCACCGCCGCATTTCCAGGTCACCGATCGGCGATGTTGATGTGGCATGTTAATTAGGACTAACCCACATAGTTAATTAACCCTAATGATTCTTCGGGTCACTGACTACTGGGCCCCGGCCCTGTTAAATGTTAGTTATGTTTTAGTTAAACCTTTTAGCCATTGTTACACTGACAGGTAGGTCCCACAGTCCAGGTTTGACCTACGCCGCCCTGTTGACTTGTTGACATCGCACTTATGTTATGCCAACACAATAAACATTTTCTGGCCTTTTTATATTTTAGTAATGATTTATAAATTCCAGAAAATTGGCTCAACTTAGAATAATCATAGAAAAACAACCGTAGCTCCAAATGAAATAATTTATATATGAAAAATGATCAGAAAAAACCAATCCATCGAATGGTACTGTTTTCATGCAATTTAAAGCAAGTTAAACCTGCTGATCAGATCAAATCAATTAAATGGCATTTGAATAATCACATATGGAGTTTGAATTTGAAACTTTGGTTCAAACCAACATCATTTAATCTAGTTGCTAGTTGCATTAGCTCAATCAACAACATATTGCCATGTCATGATCATGCATCATGCATCATATTGTTGCATTGCATTAATTGTGTTCCTTCTTTGTTGTCGATGTTTGTTCCTTCTCGATAGATGTTGTCCCTACGTCGAGATCGATGTCACTTATGAAGACCCAATGGTATCTTTAGAATTTCCGGACAAGCAAGCCCCCTTTGAGCATTCCAATACAATCCCCCTCTCTTACTCTTGCTCTATTTTAGTGCATTAGGACAACAACGATTCAACTGTTACATGTTGCGGTAGTTGAACCCATTCCTCTACATGACCTATCCTTGCCACAGTAAATACTTGAAACCCACTAGCATGAGTAGGAGTTGTTTGAACCATAATGTGCCCACTCCTTCATGCTTGCTTGTTATGCTTGCTATGCTTAGAGTCATGTCAGGTCTGATTCATATGGGATGGATTGGAATGGTGGTAAACATGTCATGTTATTGAGAGCTAAGTGCGTGAACATGATTTGGTAAAGGTAGCGATGAGAGGCCATGTGGGAGTACATGGTGGGTTGTTTCATTGAAACCATCCTCGGGAACTTAGTTCCGTGTTGGTGATCTAAGATAGTTACTTCCACACATTGGGATCCTTATTTTACTCTCTCGACTTATTAATCGCTCTGATCTTTGTCCAGGAGTTGCAACTAGTTTCTGGTGTTTGTATGATATGTGTTGGAGGCCATGCGTAGCACTGACCCTATGGGTTGGCTATGATGCGGTATAGACACCGAGGCACGGTGTACTAGGATGACACCCGAATGGTGCTCTTGGGAACCCTACTCTCATCGTTTGGGGCCGTAGTGGAAACCTCGGCCAGACTTCCTTGTGGATGGAACTCAAATATGTGATAAACCTGGACTAGAGATAATGAGGACATCCCAACCATGGGCACCACACCACAACTCATCAATGATCCAATCACAAGAAGTCGCGCAATGCAAATACATGATCAGGTGAATGCTAACTAAAGTCTATCATTTGACCTTGAAAACATGGTTGTACCTTCACCTCCTTTGTTGTTGGTAGAGCTCAGGTGCGATATCGAAGAAGGCCAAACACATTTCAACCTGCGCAAAACAATGTTTTATGGCGAAGAAACAAAGTTAGGAATCCATGAAGAAATGAATTGCCTATTGAAGAAACATTGTTTCGATTCTGACGAAACATTGTTTTGCATGAGTTTGGATATCCTGACTTGCGGAAGGTTCCCAGAACTTGAGTTTTCTGCTGAAGGAAACATTGTTCGACCCTAGTGAACAATGTTTGGTTAGGAACTACCAACCACCTCCAACGAGAGTTTTCCATAAGCTACCTCAGTAAGTCTCTAAGCCATTTAGTCAAACCAAAGTTGGTTCTCTTTCACACCTAAGCTGGTTCCCAAAGCTAGTTTGAGTTCACACCTATTCAGGGGGGTTGTCCCGATTATAAATAGGCTAGCTCTTCCCTTCGTATGGGACTTCCATCATTTTCTATCAAAGACCAAGACATATACTCCTTCTGAGATAGGAGAGATCTTGTTATCCTTATTCTCGTGATTCCTTGAGAAATTGCTCCTAATTCATGCTCCCCGACTATATCGTGTTTTGTGGGTTAGAGTTTGTGGTTTCCCTTGCGGATTGCACCTATCCGTGCTCCATGACTTGAGCATAGTTGTGCGGGGTAGTATTGCGGGTTGTGGATCAGCGAATGTTCGGATGTCAAGCTTTGGTGAGCATCCTCCTCGTCGGGTCATAATCTCCTATTTCCTATTTTCCGGCTGCTTGCAGCTACTTATCCCCATCCATTTTTCGATCCTACGCCGTGAAGATCGGACCTCCCCTTGAACACCCCCTTCTCCGAAGATGGTGTCTTATCATCCGGTTTTCAGAGCATGTTTACACGGCATGATCTGTATCTTTGTTGCTAGATCTATCCTTTTTAGTTTGGGTTTTCCCCTTCCTAAAGTCCAAAGCCAGAAAAGCCACATGAAAAATCCAATCCTTTGTTTGCTAAGATCTAGTTGTTTGCTTTACTCTTTGTGTTTGCACCATGTTTGATCCGAAGTTGCTGCTCTTTTCTTTGAGTCTTGGTGTTGGATCTATTGTGTTGCAAAAACAAAGAGCAAAAAGAGAGATAGAGAAAAGAGCAAAAAAGAAGAGAAAGTGTTGAGCAAGTGTGCAATCATATTCAGTTTGGTGAGAAAATTCAGAAGTTGCAGTGGCAAGTGTTGCAGCTCAAACGTGGTGCAACAATCTACAAATTTTTCTTGTTTATTTGGTTTGCATCGATTGGATCTCAGCACTAGCCCTCCCCATTTTACCCCATCCAGATCCACCTAGAAACCGTCAGCTTCCTTCCTTCCATTCGCCCATCCACTCGTATGTTTCTACCACCGCCCAACAGCCAAGGATTCATTAGAATTTTGGTAAGAAAGAAGGTGAGATGAGTGTTTTCCACATATATTTTTCTTTTGTCCACTTGTTTCCGAGGGTTAGCATGACATGATCCAACTTGAGTGTACATGGACATCAACATGTGGTAGATGATCTCCCAAAAACTCGCGCGGTACTTGGTGAAATGATTGAGGAGAATGTAGATGAAGCTAAGCGAAGGTTGTTCGGAGGATATCTTCCTATCACTAGTAATGGGGATCAACATCAACACAGCCCCGCTGCCTCACTGGCCGCTGACAACCGATGACATCAAGGAAATGAGGATCGCCACGATGGTCGTGGAAGAGCAGCAGGAGCTGCTGCCCATAGCACCCATGTTGTTGTGGCTCAACGGAGGAGTAGAGAATTTGTTGCTCCTCATGAGGTTGGGCTGCATGGAGGAGAAGCTCGCGGGCGAGGCCATGACCCCCACGGGTTTGCTGCTGATCACCGGCAATGAGCTGCACACGATGGTGATGCCATCTCTCATGAAGATCTCTCTGACCATGGTGACGAAGATGAAGGTATGGTGTACTATGAACCCTACTCCCCGCCACATCGTGGTGCTGTTTTTGGTCGCAATGGTCATTATTATGACCTTCATGATCAAGATGGTCGTGACAACCAAGCGAGAGTGAAGCTGCATGTGCCATCATTCACATGAAAGGACGATCCGGATGCATATATTGAGTGGGAGGAGAAGTGTAATCAAATAATTTGCATCCATGGGTTTTCTAAAGCCAAGAGAGTTGATCTTGCTGTTATGGAGTTCTCTGGTTATGCTCTTATATGGTGGAATCAGCTGCAACACGATCGATTGCTATCGGGCAATAATTTTATCCGTAGTTGGACTTTGATGAAGCAAGCCATGAGGCGTTGTTTTGTTCCATCATACTATGAGAAGCAATTGTACAAGAGATTGCAGGAGCTCACTCAAGGGACCCGCACCTTTGAGGAGTACTATAAAGAGATGGAGGTACTTCTAATTCGAACAAGAACCCGTGAAAGTGATGAGGCGAAGATGGCAAGATTTTTACATGGGTTGAATGATGAATTATCTGACTTTGTGGAGATGTTTCCTTATGATACACTAAAAGATGTGGTACATCAAGCTATACGAGTTGATAAGAAGAATATGCGTAATGGTTGTACTTGTGCTTTCCAAGGCCGTGCCACCACATCCTCATGGCAGTGAACACAACAACCATATGGTTCTCGGTTTGAGGGTGCACCACATAGGCACCCACATGCCTTGATGGCTTCCTCACCTGCTATTTGCAATCAAGATAAGATGTCATCACCTACAGCAGGAGTATCCTCCGCTCTACCTACAGAAAAGAGTTCTACACATATTAGCGGCATCCAATGCCACAAGTGCAAATGAAGAGGTCACATTTCTTCGGAATGTCCAAGCAAAAGAACTATGATCATGAATGAACGAGGTGACTGGGAGTCTGAAAGTGACCCTTAAGGTGGCAATGATGAAGTGGAAGAGCAGCAAGATTGGGAAGTAGGAGGAACTATTTTATCTCATGAAGAACTTGATGGTGAATCTTTGGTTGTATGTCGTTCACTTGATGCCCAGGTTGTGGAGGAGGAAAAGGGTCGACGGCATAATATTTTTCACACTCGTTGCCTTATCAACTCAAAGATATGTCGAGCAATTGTTGATAGTGGCACCTGCAACAATATTGCAAGCACGAAGATGGTTGAGAAGCTTCAATTGCATACAAAACATCACCAACACCCATACCGCATGAAATGGCTGAATGATTGCGGCGCAATTAAGGTGATTAGCAACGTGCGAATACCAATTTCAGTAGGGACATATCATGATGATGTTGAGTGTGATGTGGTGCCGATGCACGCTTGTCACTTGCTTCTTGGACGACAGTGGTTGCATGACCGTGATGTGCAAATCAGCGGGCGGGTGAATTGCTTACGTTTTATCCATAGAGGAGAAAAGTTCACTTGGCTTCCCATGACACCCGAGGAAGTCTATCTTGATGAGATTAAAAGAAAATGAAACAAAAAGGGAAAGAGTGATCATACACAACGAGTGAGCCACCAACAAAGTGAGGGAGTGTTTCCACAGCCAAAAGCTACACATCCAAATATGACCAAGCCTCGGGAAAAACAGGGATTAGTTATGATGGCTAGGAAATGGGATATGCGGGAATTGAGAGAACCTAATACTCCATTATTTGTATTCATGTACAAGGAAACTTTATTGGCTGCTAACGAACTACACTCAACTCTTCCTAGTGTTCTTTTTTATCTTTCGCAGGAGTATGAGGATGTGTTTCCCAAGGAGGTGCCACTTGGTTTGCCACCGAAGCGGGGCATTGAACACCAAATCAACTTGGTTCCGGGCGCCCCACTACCAAACCGACCACCCTACCGAGGAAACCCAGAGGATCCGAAGGAAATTTAGAGGCAAGTAGAAGATCTTCTTAACAAAGGGTATGTAAGGGAAAGTCTTTCTCCTTGTGTTGTTCCCATTCTTTTAGTTCCGAAGAAAGACGATACTATGCGCATGTGCACTGATTGTAGATCCATTAAAACCATAACTATGAGATATCGGCACCCTATTCCTAGGCTCGATGACATGCTTGATGAACTTTGTTGCTCCACCATATCTTCCAAAATTGATTTGTGAAGTGGATACAATCAAATAAGAATGAAAGAGGGCGATGAATGGAAAACTGCATTCAAGACAAAATTTGGCTTGTATGAATGGTTGGTTATGCCTTTTGGATTAACAAATGCACCTAGTAGTTTCATGAGATTGATGAATCATGTGCTTAGATCCTTCATTGGCAAGTTTGTAGTGGTTTACTTTGATGACATATTGATTTATAGCAAAACTTTGGAGGATCTTGTTGGATATAAAAATGTGTGCTTGTTGTACTACGGGAGGAAAAGTTGTACGCTAACGTGGAAAAGTGCACATTTTGCACAAACAAGGTTGTGTTTCTTGGCTATGTCGTTTCAGCGAAAGGTGTGGAGGTCGATGAAGATAAGATCAAGGCTATTTGTGTGTGGATGCCTCCACACAATGTGAGCCAAGTACGTAGCTTCCTTGGACTTGCAGCTTTCTACCTCTGGTTCATGAAGGATTTTAGAACCATTGTTGCACCCATGAATGAGTTAACAAAGAAAGACACTCCATTCCAATGGGTTGACGCCCAAGACCAGTCCTTCCAAGAACTGTAGATGAGATTGACATCAGCCACATTGCTTTCACTTCCTGATTTTGGTAAGACATTTGAGATTGAATGTGATGCAAGTGGTGTTGGCATTGGTGGAGTTCAAATGCAAGAAGGTAAACCCATTGCCTACATTAGTGAGAAGCTTAATGGTCCAACTCTTAATTTTTTCCGTCTATGATAAATAAATGTATGCACTTGTTTGATCTTTGAAAACATGGCAGCATTACTTGTGGCCAAAAGAGTTTGTATTACATACTGACCATGAATTTTTTAAACATCTAAAGGGCCAACTCAAACTCAATCGTAGACATGCAAAATGGAGTGAGTTCATAAAGTCTTTTCCTTATATTGTCAAGTACAAGAAAGGGAAGGAAACAATTGTTGCTGACGCATTGTCTAGGTGTCACATTTTACTTTCCCAACTTGATGTTAAAATCCTTTGTTTAGAAAGCATCAAAGAATTGTATGCTAATGACTCGTACTTTGCTAAACCATTTTCAAAGTGTGACAAGGGAAAGGGATGGGGAGAAGTTTCATCTGGAGGATGGATTTCTATTTCGAGCTAACAAATTGTGCATCCCAGATTGTTTTGTTTGTTTGTTGCTCTTGCACGAGGCTCACAATGGTGGTCTCATGGGACATTTTGGAGACAAGAAAACTGAAAGTGTGCTCGTTGATCACTCCTTTTGGCCGTGCATGAGACGTGACATGGCACGCTATGTGATGAGATGTGAGATTTTCCACAAAGCTAAGTCCCGCTTGAATCCTCATGGTTTATATACTCCTCTATCTATTCCAAATACACCATAGGAAGATATTTCTATGGATTTTGTTCTTGGTTTACCACGGACTAAGAGGGGGAGTGACTCGGTGTTTGTGGTAGTTGATCATTTTAGCAAAATGGCACATTTTATCCCATGTCATAAGAGTGATGATGCTTCACACATTGCTAATCTATTTTTCAGGGATGTTGTGCGGCTACATGAAGTTCCATGCATGATTTTGTCAGACCGTGACACAAAATTTCTTATCTACTTTTGGAAGACCTTGTGGGGATAACTTGGCACCAAGCTCCTATTTTCCACAACCTGCCACCCACAAACTGTTGGACAGACTGAAGTTAATAAGTTATTTAGTTAGTCGATAATTCCGACCATGATTCTCGCAAGCATCTAGTGATGTTATTTAGTTAGTAGATATTCCTTTTATGTGTTCTTGAACCCAAGATTCACTCAACTCACTTTATGTTGATAATGTTTGCTCGTTCCTTTAGGATATTAGTAAATTTTGTGATAGTCCTCGAGGTCCATGGTATATCATTCTTACAAATACCATGCACCATCCTTAGCAGAAGATCGTTTTAACCAAAAGATCATAAGAAGAGTGCTCTTGACGAGTTCTCATTGTACACTGTGAATCTGCTAGTCATTCCTCTTCTGCATGAGTTATTCGGAAGAAATATGTTGAACTTGTTCGACATGCTCATCCATGCATTCACAACTCAGTAGATCGTGTGTTCCTTTGAGTTGTCCCTCTTCAGTTATATTCTGACCTTAGCCTATCATTTGATAGTCAAGGTTATGTGTGCATTCATGTTCATAAGTGCTTTTTATTCCCGTGGTCCATCAAGCCATTCTATTTTAGAATGACTATGAGAAACAAACTCCACCACCTCATCCATTTCTTGGATTGGGTCAAAGAAGTTGTATTCCAATGATCAAAATGCCAATCCACCTTTTGTTACGTTCTAGTGTGGAGTATCACCATCTTCATGTCAGGAATATCATCGAAATTGCACAACCTCTTATGAACTCTTGACATAGTGATAGTTCTCATCATTATCATTCATTCCTCGGTCTCTCCATTGTTGTAACCAGAATGCAGACAAGTGAATCATGATGTGTGAAATAAATACTCCTAGCAACCCCATTGCTTGGTAGTTAATGAACAATAATATCATTCTTAGCGTGTTAGTTATTGAATCACCATTCTAAGATTGATCGTGCAACCTAGTCCTTACTTCTGGTGCATTCTTTGCTCAATGAGTTAGGATTGTGTTATTCCCTTGCTCTTTTGGTCCTATCATCTTGACTTGAAAAGAAAGATTGTTCTCAAGCTTAGTAACATATCGGTGGTTCTTGAGTTTCCGAACATCTTCTCAGAAGTATCACCTGGTTGTTCCCTGACCGTAATGTTGAGCTCATGATCGAGTTGGCTTTCCTATAAACCACCCCTTCTCCAAGAATCTATGTTGGATATACCCCGTACTTAGTTGTCCAGGCTAAACAATAACTTGGAGAGTTGGAAGATAAAAGCTTTGCCTAACATAGTTCATCCAAAGGGATATCTTTTGTGTGTGTTGAAGCAAGATGATATCATCATCGACTGACCCTCGTGATCAATTGTTGGAGCTATTGTCTTATCCAATCTTTTATTTGAGTGCGGGCTATCGTCAAATCAAATCAGAGACAACAGTGTTCGTAATGTTGTCTTACTTGTGGTTCTCCCTCGAGCATGCACCATTATATCTTTTGGTCTTGCCAATGCTATCACCATTGTTCTTAGTAACATATCGGTGGTTCATGATTTTCCAAATATCTTCTCGGAAGTATCACCTGGTTGTTCCCTGACTGTTATGTTGAGCTGGTGATCGAGTTGGCTTTCCTATAAACCACCCCTTCTCCAAGAATTTGTGTTGGATATACCCCGAACTAGTTGGCTAAGCTAACAACAACTTGGAAAGTTGGAAGATAAAAGGTTTGCCTAACATAGTTCATCCAAAGGGATATATTTTGTGTGTGTTGAAGAAAGATAATATCATCATTGATTGACCATCGTGACCAATTGTTGGAGCTATTGTCTTATCCAATATTTGATTTGAGTGCGGGCTATAGTCAAATCAAATCAGAGCCAACGGTGTTTGTAATGTTGTCTTACGTGTGGTTGTCCCTCGAGCATGCACCATTATATATTTTGGTCTTACCAATGCTATCACCTTGTAACATAGTTATGGAATTCTATCAATATGAAAATCTTGATGATTTGTTGTTGAGCCCATCAACATCATTTTATCTTCTCCATGATTCATGTTGAACATCCAGCTAGTGTTTGAAACTTTTAAAGCATTATCTTTGTGTCCCGTTCATGGAGTTTATGTTTGATGAAACAAGTGACTCCCTCTAATTCATGTGCATTTGGTGCAACTTGCCGCCATGAATGCGAGAAACTGATTTTGCTTCCCCGAGAATCATCCCAAGTTGGTCATGCACATGCGAAGTATTCTATGGTTTGGTAGATTAATTACCTCCATTCCATATGTATTGCCTAGCACACCAAGCCACTGATTGACTTGTTCGAGGAGAAGAAGTTCCTTCTTAAGAGCTAATCCAGACTTAGCGAAGGACTTCGATATCCTCGATGATGGTTCCCAACCAGAACTCATAAGTGTTTTTTTGTAAGACTTTTGTGTGGTCATGCTTGTCCTGGACATTGCGTTCACATGTATCTTGTAAACGAGATCATCTTTTGGAGCTTGCTATCATATTTCATTTCCCGAGAATCTTGCAAGGTCATCTTGTCGAATTAACTTTCTTTTCGCAGACATGTTGAGTCTGTAGTATCCTGTCACCAAACAGATATGAATCCCACGTAGATATGATGGTTGGAACTTTTCCAAGATCTATGATGTAGGCTCCCACAAGGTTAATGTTTTGGCCGACACACCTAGCCGGAAGATCTACTATTGTAGCATCTTGACTGAGGAATTTGACCATCTTATCCATGAGGATGTTGTGCAAATTATTCTAGAAGTTGTTCCTTATGGATTTTTGTGCTTCCAAAGTGAGGCCTATACTTGATGGCCATGTTAATGCCTTAAAGGATGATCGTGGTACCTAGAACATCAAGGAGAACATTAGAAGCGGAGTGATAAATATCTCTTGGTCGATAATCCAGATTTTGTTCCCTTGGCATCGCTAAGCTGAAATCTTAGAAAGTGTTGTCTTGCTTTGCATCTGCATCATCCATCATTATTTATCATTGTAGTACGAGGTGTTGCCAAGATCATAGGGACAGATGCTGGCAGAAACCTGACGAATATGGAAATGCTCAAGTTCTTGAAAGCACACTCAGAGAATAGGTTATGTCCTTGGTATCAATCGGAATATGCCTTCCATTTGCTGAGTTGCTCCATAACAATAGTTTCCTTTCGAAACCGAGTATGCCTTTCTTTCAAATTCCTTCAAATGATCAATTATGAATTGCCTCAGGCTGGTATGAAGAGTTTCAATGGTTTATGTATCAAAATTAATTTTTTTTCCACTTAAGGGAATAATTCTATGAGTCACCTCCTCTAAGGTGCCCCGTTATGGAATCATGGCAATTTAACTCCTCGCTAGTTCGACACACATTCACCATCTTACTAAAGCGTGGAATTATTGCCTACCAAATTGAAACCTTCATCATCTATTTATGTCCCAGCACAAATGATGTACGTTTTGTGTCCCAGCTCAAGAGATGTTTGAACATCTCATCCTGTGAGTTGATCCTGAGTTACTCGATCTTTGAGAAGCTCGACTCATGTAGAGTTTCTTTTTGTCGTCATCATAGTTGGATGAAGATCTCGGAAGCACGGATATCAAGATCAAGATGATGCAATTAATCAATATTCTCGAGTAGTTTCATGCCCCCCTTTCCTCTCACCTCACGTCTTGAACCTTGGGACGAGATTCCTGTTTAGTGGGGGTGAGTTGTTATAGGCCTAAAGTAATGTTTGTCAATAGTTGCATAATCATGCATGCATCATGTGTAAATTCAAATGAATTTGAAATGGGGATGTTCAATCCTAGCGCCAATTAAATTCAACTAGGATCAAAATGAAATATTTTCAACGAACCCAAAATGCCATTCAAAATGTTCATTGTTTATGGAAAGGGGTTAAAGCCTTAACTAGAGGTGGTGCTATTTGTGGTTTCTTGAATTAACTCATATTGTATTTGAATTGGAGCTATTAATTCCTATACAATATTGGTAGCTCCAAATATTCTGAAACTTGCTGAGGGCCTCTGAAACAATTCAGTTACTGCCCACAAATATTTTCAGGATTTATAAAATTGATTTGGTTTTAAAACTAAATCAGAAACAAACAACAAAAGTAGAAATGGAAATAAATATAAAAGTGCACGCTTACCAAGCCACTTACCTGGCAGCCCACCTAGACGGCCTAACCGACCAGGCGCCACACCGTCATCAACCTCCTACTAGTAGGTAGGAGGGGGTGTGTTCCCCGCGCACACGCACGTGTCTGGCCAGCACCACCCTACCTGGCTGCCCCTCGATGCCCTGGCCTTCTCTAGAGGTGCCACGACACTGCAGGACCAACATCGCCTAGTCCCTCATCCTCATCTCCTCCCCTAGCTCTCTCTCACCGATTGAGCGCCACTATTGCTACCCCTCGCTGTTGCCGCGACCACAGCCACCGCCTTGCCTCCGCATACTGTCCTCGTGCTCCGTATCCTGGTGCCTAAGTTCTCCGCCAAGCTGTGCACCTCTGGGCGCCCTATAACATCGCCACCATCGGCGTCTTTGCCTCGGTCGCTGTGGATCCTCGCCACCAGTTTGGGAGCTACAAAGCATCCTCGACCTCGCCCTCGCGCTCGTTGGCCTCGCTATGAGCCTCCGCACCGAACCGCGCTCGCCTCATTTCGTATCTATTCCTCTAACTGTGGGCCCCATCGAGCCCGAGAGTTCGTCATCGCTGTCCACGAGGTCGCCGGGCCTAGAGCTCACAGACGTCACGTCTGAGTGTACAACCGTGGTATGCGCATCCCCATGAGATGAATGCGACCACCCAATCGCCCTCTCATGCACCGAAAGCCTTTTCATTGAGGTCGAGCTAGCACCGCCGCCCCGAGCTCGTTTCCATCAAACTCTTCTGACACCACGCCTAGCTACTTGCGCCCTTGGATGTCGGCGAGCATGGGCTCCACCCAAGTGGCCTTAGCCGCCGCTCTCGTGGCCTTCTATGAGGTCACCGTCGCGTTTCCAGGTCGCCGGTCAGCGATGTTGATGTGGCATGTTAATTAGGACTAACCCACGTAGTTAGTTAACCCTAATGACTCTTCGGGTCACTGACTGTTGGGCCCTAGCCCCTGTTAACCGTTAGTTATCTTTTAATTAAACCTTTCAGCCACAGTTACACTAAGAGTTAGGTCTGACAGTCCAGGTTTGACCTGGGCAACCTTGTTGACTTGCTCACATCGCACTGATATCATGCCAACGCAATAAACATTTTCTGGTGTTGTTGTATTTCAGTAATGATTTATAAGTTATGGAAGAGTGGCCAAACTTAGAAAAATTATAGAAAATCAACCGTAGCTCTAAATGAAATAACTTATATATGAAAAATTATCAGAAAAATAACACTATCCAATGGTACTATTTTCATGCATGTTAAACCTGCTTATCAGGTCAAATCAATTACATGGCATTTGAACATTCACATATGGAGTTTGAATTTGAAACATTTGTTCAAACCAACTTGTTTTAACCGGGTTGCTAGTTATATTAGCTAAATCAACAGAATATTGCCATGTCATGATAATCCATCATATTGTTGCATTGCATTTATTGTGTTCCTTCATTGTTGCCGGTGTTCGTTCCCTCTCAGTAGACATTGTTCCGACGTCAAGATCGATGTCACTTATGAAGACCCAATGCTATATTCAGAAGTGCCAGGCAAGCAAGCCTCCTTTGAGCATTCTGATAAAATCACACTCTCCCACTCTTGCTCTCTTTTACTGCATTAGGACAACAATGATTCAACTGTTACATGTTGTGGTAGTTACCGATTCCTCTACATGACATGTCCTTGCCATAGTAAATAGTTGAAACCCACTAGCATGAGCAGGAGTTGTTTGAGCCATAATGTGCCTACTCATTCATGCTTGCTTGTTATGCCTGCTATGCTTAGGATAAAGTCTGGTCTGATTCATCTTGGATGGATTGGAATGGTGGTAAGCATGTCCTGGTATTGAGAGCTCTACAACTTTTACATACTTTTGGCAACTTTTTATACTATTTTTGGGACTAACATATTGATCCAGGGCCCGGTGCCAGTTCTTGTTTGTTGCATGTTTTTTGTTTCGCAGAAAACCCATATCAAATGGAGTTCAAACGGGATAAAAACTTACGAAGATTTTTTTGGAATATATGTGATTTTTGGGAAGAAGAATCAACGCGAGACGATGCCCGAGGGGGCCACAAGGTAGGAGGCGCGCCCCTGATTCTTGTGTCCACCCCGTAAGGCGGTTGGTGCCCTTCTTTGGCCGCAAGAAAGCCAATATCCGGATACAAATCATGTTAAAATTTCAGCCCGATCGTAGTTGATCTCCAGAAATTTTGTGGGGACCCCGACTTGTGAGTCGAGATCACCGAATGCACGTGTACAGTGATCCCAGAGATCAATGTTCACTGAACACACAGAAGCTGAATAACAAGAGTCTTGCATCCATACATACCGACTTACACAAATTATGACCATTATTGTCAAGTCTTACATAGATAAAGCCTCAAGAGCTAAATAGCAAATAAACTCGAATTGCCGAAGTCTTCGTAGATAAGTAGAACCCGTGCCATCTGCCTTAACCCTATAGGCATTCTAACTGGGAAAGCGTCCTAGTTCACATGTTCGTCTCCAAAGAACTCTCCTTCAAATTCCTGCTCTAGCCTGGCCAATTAAATAACCAGTGGCAAGCCAATGAGTACTTTGAATGTACTCGCAAGCAACCCATGATTTGGTTCAAGGTAACAATGCAAGTTGTACAAAAAAATAGGCAACCTAGCTTGAAGCTAGATAAGATGTCCTACCATCTTGTGAGATATGCATCAATGAACTTCGGTAACCACGAGGACAGGTTACAGATATCAACATAAATAGAGTTCGAATCATTACTAGCTCATTCAACATGTCAATTCACCACCTTGACTCAAATAGTTCTCTCCACACACACATGCACCAAGATTGTAAAACTTCTGGACATAGTTTAAGTAGCACCTCCCAACTGTCCATGACCGTGGACACGGCTATTCGAATAGTTTGACACTTTGTAGAGGTTGCGCACTTTACCCACAAGACCCGGGAAGCTTTCGTGTCATCCACGATCCCGCAGTACCTCAAGTACTTGGGGGAAGCACCCAATCATTACCTTTCCCCAGACGATACTAACATAGGGTCCACTCATTAGTGCATATCCCCCGTGTATAAGTAAAAGATCATGGGACTCTGCCCTTTTACATTACCACACATACACAAAGGGACCAACGGTGTGTCCGGTGCCCTGGGAAAACAGTCATGTCCGTCTATCCGAGCATGACCCCGTCCCGAGAGCAACCTCAAGTCACCCCTGTCACTCGTAATGTGGGCACCATGCTAGTATCAGCCTAAGTAATCAATAATGCCCCGTCCCATAAAGGGGTAGAGTGGTTGCACATGTTTGGGTTGGGACGGTAATCACACATAAATCTAATCCATCATTTTACACACACACCAAAAGCTCTCTACGGTACACCACTTCTTTCTCAAGTGGTGACCTTAGTTCAACATCACCCAAGGGCATTAGGGGCACCTACCACATCTTGAGCTTGTGTTGTATTCCCTCGAAGAGGAAAGGAAGATGCAGCACAGTAGCGTAAGTATTTCCCTCAGTTTTTGAGAACCAAGGTATCGATCCAGTAGGAGACCACGCGCTAGTCCCTCGCACCTGCACAAACAAATAAGAACTTCGCAGCTAACGTGATAAGGGGTTGTCAATCCTTTTACGGTCACTTACGTAAGTGAGATCTGATAGAGACGATAGTTTATATTTTTGGTATTTTTGTTTATCAGAACAGTAAGTAAAAGCAAAAAAAAGTAAAGTAGATGTAAATTGATATGTTGAGAATAGACCCGAGGGCCATAGTGTTCTCTAGTGGCTTCTCTCATGATAGCGATATTCTACGGCGGGTAAACAAATTACCGTCGAGCAATTGATAGAAAAGCGAATAATTATGAGACTATCTAGGCATGATCATTGTATATAGGCATCATGTCCGAGACAAGTAGACCGACTCCTGCCTGCATCTACTACTATTACTCCACACATCGACCGCTATCCAGGATGCATCTAGTGTATTGAGTTCATAAGAACAAAGTAATGCCTTAAGCAAGATGACATGATGTAGATGGATAAACTCAAGCAATATGATGTAAACCCCATCTTTTTATCCTCGATGGCAACAATACAATACGGGCCTTGCTGCCCCTACTGTCACTGGGAAAGGACACCGCAAGATTGAACCCAAAGCCAAGCACTTCTCCCATTGCAAGAACTATAGATCTAGTAGGCCAAACTAAACCAATAATTTGAAGAGACTTGCAAGGATATTATGAGCACACATAAAGAGTTCAGAAAAGAACCAATATTTCTCATAGATAATCTTGATCATAAACTCACAATTCATCGGATATCGACAAACACACCGCAAAAAGATATTACATCGAATAGATCTCCTTGAAGACCGAGGAGAACTTTGTATTGAGATCCAAAGAGAGAGAAGAAGCCATCTAGGTACTAGGTATGGACCCCGAAGGTCTATGGTAAACTACTCACAACTCATGGTGAGGGCGATGATGATGATGTAGAAGCAGTCCGTGATGGGTCCCCCCTCCGGCGGAGCTCCGGAACAGGCTCCAAGATGGGATCTCATGGGAATAGAAGGTTACGGTGGTGGAAATAGGGTTTCCTCTCTGTTGCTGATGGTTTCGGGGTACATAGGCTTATACAGGAGGAAGGATGACACTTGCGGCATCACGAGGGACCCACGAGGCAGGGGGCGCGCCCCCCACCCTCGCGGGCACCTCGTGGCCCCTACTCCGTGGTTCTCAAGTCTCCCGTGCGTGATTTTCTCCAAAAATATCTCTCCCGAAGGTTTCATTCCATTTGGACACCGTTTTATATCCCTTTTCTGTAAAACCCTGAAACAGGCAAAAAACAACAATCTAGACTGGGCCTTTGGGTTAGTAGGTTAGTCCCAAAAATAATATAAAAGTGTATGAAAAAGCCCATTAAACATCCAAAACATCATAAATAATAGCCTGGAACAATCTAAAATTATAGATACGTTGGAGACGTATCTAGCATCCCCAAGCTTACTTCCTGCTCGTCCTTGAGTAGGTAAATGATAAAAACAGAATTTTTGATGTGGAATGCTAACCAACATAGTTTTTCAATGTAATTCTCTTAATTGTGGCATGAATGTTCGGATCTGAAAGATTCAAGATAAAAGTCTATATTGACATAAGAAATAATAATACTTCAAGCATACTAACAAAGCAATCATGTCTTCTCAAAATACTATGGCTAAAGAAAGTTATCCCGACAAAATCATATAGTCTGGCTATGCTCCCTCTTCATCACACAAAATACACATATCATGCACAACCCCGATTTCAGCCAAGCACTTGTTTTCATACTCTATTCTTTCCAACCTTTCAACTTTCATGCAATACATGAGTGTGAGCCATGTACATAGCACTATGTGGAATAGAGAGGTGGTTGTGGAGAAGACAAAAAGGAGGGAGATAGTCTCACATCAGCTAGGCGTATCGACGGGCTATGGAGATGCCCATCAATAGATATCAATGTGAGTGAGTAGGGTTTGCCATGCAACGGATGCACTAGAGCTAAAAATGTATGAAAGCTCAACAAAATAAACTAGTGGGTGTGCATCCAACTTGCTTGCTCACGAAGACCTAGGGCATTTGAGGAAGCCCATCGTTGGAATATACAAGGCAAGTTCTATAATGAAAATTCCCACTAGTATATAAAAGTGACTAAGCATGAGACTCTCTACAATGAAGAACATGGTGCTACTTTGAAGCACAAGTGTGGAAAAAAGATAGTAGCAATTGTCCCTTTTTTTCTTTTCTTTTTCTTTTTTCCCTTTTTTGGCCTTTTTTTCTTTGGCCTTTCTTTTTTATTTTTATTTTTTTGTGGACGGGCTTTATTGATTTAGCCTTTCCTCCCATGGGACAATGCTCTAATAATGATGATCATCACACTTTCATTACAACTCGATATTACAACTCGATACTAGAACAAAGTATGACTCTATATATGAATTCCTCCGGCAGTGTACCAGGATGTGCAATGAAACAAGAGTGACATGTATGAAAAATTATGCATGGTGGCCTTGCCACAAATACGATGTCAACTACATGATCATGCATGGCAATATGATAATATGAAGCGTGTCATATGAACGGAACGGTGGAATGTTGCATGGCAATATATCTCAGAATGGCTATGGAAATGCCATGATAGGTAGATATGGTGGCTGTTTTGAGGAATATATATGGTGGCTGTTTTGAGGAAGGATATATAGTGGGTTTATGGTACCGGCGAAAGTTGCGCGGTACAAGAGAGGCTAGCAATGGTGGAAGGGTGAGAGTGCGTATAATCCATGGACTGAACATTAGTCATAAGAACTCATATACTTATTGCAAAAATCTACGAGTCATCAAAACAAAGCAATCAACGCATGCTCCTAGGGGGGAGGTTGGTAGGAGTTAACCATCGCGCGCCCCCGACCTCCACACAAAGGTTGGCACTTTACAAATACCTCATGCTCTAACTTCGTCACATAGCGGTTCACCATACGTGCATGCTACGGGAGTCACTAACCTTAACACAAGTATTTCTCAATTTCATAATAACTCCACTAGCATGACTCTAATATCACTATCCTCATATCTCAAAACAATTATCAAGCATGCAACATCTCATCATATTCAATGCAATTAGTGTGAAAGTTTTTACTACATTGATATTGGATGTATATCATGTGAAGACTAGTTTTATAGCCTAAACATATTATCATGCTGTTTTAATAGACTCTCAAATGGATATAAGTGAAGCATCAGAGTTCAACAATTTCTTCAAAATATTATCACCACCGTGCTCTAAAAGATATAAGTGAAGTAATAGAGCAAAAACTATTCAACTCAAAAGATATGAGTGAAGCACAGAGAGTGTTCTAACAATTCCTAGGCCATATTTAACTCTCTCAAATTGGTGTGTCCAGCAAGGATGATTGGGAAAACTAACAAGCAAAGACTCAAATTATACAAGATGCTCCAAGCAAAACACATATCATGTGGTGAATAAAAATATAGCTCCAAGTATAGTTACCGATGGATGAAGACGAAAGATGGTATGCCTTCCCGGGGCATCCCTAAGCTTAGGCTTTTGATTGTACTTGAATTTTACTTGGGGTGCCATGGGCATCCCCAAGCTTAGGCCCTTGCTACTCTTTGTTCCATAGTCCATCAAAGCAATACTCAAAACTTGAAAACTTCACAACACCAAACTTAGACAAAAATTCTCGTGAGCTCCGTTAGTATAAAAAAGCAAACCACTACTCAAAGGTACTACAATGAATTCATTCTTTATTTATATTTGTGTTAAACCTACTGTATTCAAACTTCTCTATGGTTCGTACTTCCCAATATTACTCATAGATGCATTGAAATAAGCAAACAACACACGAAAAACAGAATGTGTCAAAAACAGAACAGTCTATAGTAATCTACAGGTTTCGCATACTTCTGTAACTCCAAAAAATTCAAACTAAATTGTTAAACGTGAGGAATTTGTCTATTAATCATATGAAAAAAGAATCAACTAAATAGCGCGCTCCAGTAAAATGTGATGACCATTCTAGCGAGTGCTAACGATTCTGTTTTTCACAGCAAGATCATATAAACTTCACACAAGTCTTCCCAAAGTTTCTACTTGGCACAAACACTAAACAAAACATGAAACCACATCTAAACAGAAGCTAGATGCAATATTTATTCCCTAAAAGCAGCAAAACCAAAAATAATAATATAAAATTGGGTTGCCTCCCAACAAGCGCTATCGTTTTACGCCCCTAGCTAGGCATTGATATTTCAATGATGCTCACATGAAAGACAAGAATTGAAGCACAAAGAGAGCATCATAAAACATGTGAAATACACATCTAAGTCTAACATACTTCCTATGCATAGGCATTTTATAGGAAAACAGATTAGCAAGACAAGCAAGATCTAGCATGTGAAAGGAAGAAGGAAGAAACAAGATCAATCTCAACATGGAGAGGGGTAATTTAGTAACATGAAGATTTCTACAACCATATTTTCTTCTCTCATAATAATTGCATGTAGGATCATGATCAAATTCAACAAAATAGCTATCACATAACATATTCTCAACACGATCTACATGCATGAAAAGTTGACACTCTTCCAAAATAGTGGGATTAACATTAACTAAAGTCATGACCTCTCCAAACCCACTTTTATCAAAAGTTTCATAAGATTGAACATTCTCCAAGTATGTGGGATCTAAATTTGACACTCTTCCAAACCGACTTTCAATATTAATGCGAACATTATCGTCAATCTTATATTCATCATGGGAATTAAATAAATTTTCATAAGAAGAATCACCCCAATCATGATCATTGTAACAAGTAGTAGACAAACCAAAACTAGCATCCCCAAGCTTAGGGTTTTGCATATTATTAGCACGATTGACATCAATAGAATTTATGGTAACATCATTGCAATCATGCTTGTTATTTAAGGAGATAACATGAATCACTTTTTCTTTTAACAATTCCTCACAATTTTCAGATTCATAAATTTCAAGCAAAACCCCATAAAGACAATCTAGTGCACGCAACTCACTAGCAATAGGTTGAACATAATTGGATCTCTTAAAGAGATTAGCAAGTGGGTGAGGATTCATACTTTAGCAAGCGAAGATGCAAGCTAAACGAGGGCACATAGCAACACAAGCAAATAAGAGGCACGCGAACGGTAAACACACGACAGAAGAAGGGCACTTAAAACGGCAACGGTGAAGTGGGGGAGAGGAAAATGAGAGGCAAAAATGTAATGCGGAGGATAAGGGTTTGTGATAGGTACTTAGTATATGAATTTTGCGTAAGCCTCCCTGGCAACGACGCCAAAAATTCTTCTTGCTACTTCTCGAGCTTGCGTTGTATTCCCTCGAAGAGGAAAGGGAGATGCGGCACAGTAGCGTAAGTATTTCCCTCAGTTTTTGAGAACCAAGGTATCAATCCGGTAGGAGACCACGCGCGAGTCCCTCGCACCCGCACAAACAAATAAGAACTTCGCAGCCAACGTGATAAGGGGTTGTCAATCCCTTTACGTTCACTTACGAAAGTGAGATCTGATAGAGATGCTAGTTTATATTTTTGGTATTTTTGTTTATAAGAACAGAAAGTAAAAGCGGAAAAAGTAAAGTAGATGTAAATTGATATGTTGAGAATAGACCCGGGGGCCATAGTGTTCTCTAGTGGCTTCTCTCATGATAGCGATATTCTACGACGGGTAAACAAATTACTATCGAGCAATTGATAGAAAAGCGAATAATTATGAGACTATCTAGGCATGATCATTGTATATAGGCATCACGTCCGAGACAAGTAGACTGACTCCTGCCTGCATCTACTACTATTACTCCACACATCGACCGCTATCTAGCATGCATCTAGTGTATTGAGTTCATAAGAACAGAGTAACACCTTAAGCAAGATGACATGATGTAGAGAGATAAACTCAAGCAATATGATATAAACCCCATCTTTTTATCCTTGATGGCAATAATACAATACGTGCCTTGCTTCCCCTACTTTCACTGGGAAAGGACACCGCAAGATTGAACCCAAAGCCAACCACTTGTCCCATTGCAAGAACTATAGATCTAGTAGGCCAAACCAAACCAATAATTCGAAGAGACTTGCAAAGATATTATGAGAACACATAAAGAGTTCAGAAAAGAACCAAATATTTCTCATAGATAATCTTGATCATAAACTCACAATTCATCGGATCTCGACAAACACACCGCAAAAAGATTACATCGAATAGATCTCCTCGAAGACCGAGGAGAACTTGGTATTGAGATCCAAAAAGAGAGAAGAAGCCATCTAGCTAATAACTATGGACCCGAAGGCCTGTGGTAAACTACTCACAACTCATCATGAGGCAATGGTGTTGATGTAGAAGCACTCCGTGGAAGATCCCCCCTCAGGCGGAGCTCCGGAACATGCCCCAAGGTGGGATCTCACGGGAACAGAAGATTGCGGCGGTGGAATTAGGGTTTTCTCAGTTGCCTTGATGTTTTCAGTGTACATGGGTATATATAGGAGGAAGGAGGGCATCACGGGAGCCAGAGGGGGCCCACGAGGGTGGGAGCGCACCCTGTAGGAGGGGGCGCGCCGTGGACCCTTGTGGCCGCCTCCTTCGTTCCCTCGCATGTACTCCAAGTCTTCTATGTTGATATTGTTCCAAAAATAACTGTCGCGAAGGTTTCATTCCGTTTGGACTCCGTTTGATATTCCTTTTCTGCGAAACCCTCAAATATGCAAAAAACATCAATCTGCACTGGGCCTTTGGGTTAATAGGTTAGTCCCAAAAAAGTGTATAATAAAGCCCATTAAACATCCAAAACATAATATATATAATAGCATGGAACAATAAAAAATATAGATACGTTGGAGACGTATATAGCATCCCCAAGCTTAATTCCTGCTCGTCCGCGAGTAGGTAAATGATAAAAACAGAATTTTTGATGTGGAATGCTAACCAATATAATTATCAATGTACTTTCTTTATTGTGGCATGAATGTTCAGATCCGAAAGATTCAAGACAAAAGTCTATATTGACATAAGAAATAATAATACTTCAAGCATACTAACAAAGCAATCATGTCTTCTCAAAATAACATGGCCACAGAAAGTTATCCCTACAAAATCAAATAGTCTGGCTATGCTCCCTCTTCATCACACAAAATATTCATATCATGCACAACCCCGGTTTCAGCCAAACAATTGTTTTCATACTCAATTTTTTCGAACCTTTCAGCTTTCACGCAATACATGAGCGTGAGCCATGGATATAACACTATAGGTGGAATAGAGTGGTGGTTGTGGAGAAGACAAAAAGGAGGAAGATTGTCTCACATCAACTAGGCGTATCAATGGGCTATGGAGATGCCCATCAATAGATATCAATGTGAGTGAGTAGGGATTTCCATGCAACGGATGCACTAGAGCTACAGATGTAAGAAAGCTCAACAAAAGAAATTAAGTGGGTGTGCATCCAACTTGCTTGCTCATGAAGACCTAGGGCATTTGAGGAAGCCCATCGTTGGAATATACAAGCCAAGTTCTATAATGAAAATTCCCACTAGTATATGAAAGTGACTAAACATGAGACTCTCTATCATGAAGAACATGGTGCTACTTTGAAGCACAAGTGTTGAAAAGGATATTAGCATTGTCCCTTTTTTTTCTTTTTTTTCTTTTTTCTCTTTTTTTGGGCCTTTTCTTTTATCTTTGGCCTTTCCTTCTTTTTCTTTTTTTATTTGGGACAATGCTCTAATAATGATGATCATCACACTTATATTGATTTACAACTCCATATTACAACTCGATACTAGAACAAAGTATGACTCTATATGAATGCCCCCGGCGGTGTACGGGGATGTGCAATGAAAGAGTGACATGTACGAAAAATTATGCATGGTGGCCTACCCACAAATACGATGTCAACTACATGAGCATGCATGGCAATATGACAATGATGAAGCGTGTCATAGCAAACGAAACTGTGGAAAGTTGCATGGCAATATATCTCGGAATGGCTATGAAAATGCCATGATAGGTAGGTATGGTGGGAATTTTGAGGAAGGTATATGGTGGGTGTATGGTACCGGCGAGAGTTGCGCATTACAAGAGAGGCTAGCAATGGTGGAAGGGTGAGAGTGCTTGTAATCCATGGACTCAACATTAGTCATAAAGAACTCATATACTTATTGCAAAAATTTACGAGTCATCAAAACAAAGCAATCAACGCATGCTCCTAGGGGGGAGGTTGGTAGGAGTTAACCATCACGTGCCCCCGACCTCCACACAAAGGATGACACTCAATAAATACCTCATGCTATAACTTTTACACACAGCGGTTCACCATACGTGCATGCTACGGGAATCACAAACTTTAACACAAGTATTTATCAAATTCATAATTACTCCACTAGCATGACTCTAATATCACCATCCTCAGATCTCAAAACAATCATCAAGTATCAAACTTCTCATGATATTCAATCACTTTGTATGAAAGTTTTTACTATATTCATCTTGCGTGCCTATCATTTTAGGACTACTTTTATAACCAAAGCACATTACCATGCTGTTCTAAAAGACTCTTAAAAGGATATAAGTGAAGCATGAGAGATCAATAATTTCTACAAAATGAAACCACCACCGTGCTCTAAAAGATATAAGTGAAGCACTAGAGAAAAACTATCTAGCTCAAAAGATATAAGTGAAGCACATAGAGTATTCTAACAAATTATAAACCATATTTATCTCTCTCAAAAGGTGTGTCCAGCGAGGGTGATTGTGGAAAACTAAAAATCAAAGACTCAAATCATACATGACGCTCCAAGCAAAACACATATCATGTGGTGAATAAAAATATAGTCCCGAGTATAGTTACCGATAGATGAAGACGAAAGAGGGGATGCCTTCCCGAGGCATCCCCAAGCTTAGGCTTTTGGTTGTCCTTGAATTTTACCTTGGGGTTCCTTGGGAATCCCCAAGCTTAGGCTCTTGCCACTCTTTGTTCCATAGTCCATCAAAGCCATACTCAAAACATGAAAACTTCACAACACAAAACTTAGCCAAAAATCTCGTGAGCTCCGTTAGTATAAGAAAACAAACCACCACTCAAAGTTACTCTAAAGAACTCATTATTTTTTTACATTGGTGTTAAACCTACTGTATTCCAATTTCTATATGATTCATACTCCCCAATACTACTCATAGATTCATCAAAATAAGCAAACAACACACGAAAAACAGAACAGTCTATAGTAATGTATAACTTTCTAATACTTCTGTAACTCTAAAAAATTGAAATAAATTGGTAAACATGAGGAATTTTTCTATTAATCATCTACAAAAAGAATCAACTACATAGCACTCTCCATTAACATCTGGTGACTAATCTCGTGAGAGCTAACGTTTCTGTTTTTTTACAGCATGATCATATAAACTTCACACAAGTCTTCCCAAAGGTTCTACTTGGCACAAACACTAATTAAAAAACTAAACCACATCTAAACAGAAGCTAGACGAAATATTTATTTCTAAACATAAGCAAAAACAAAGAAAATAAAATTGGGTTGCCTCCCAACAAGCGCTATCGTTTAACGCCCCTAGCTAGGCATTGATAGTTCAATGATGCTCACATAAAAGACAAGACTTGAAGCACATAGAGAGCATCATACAACATGTGAAAAACACATCTAAGTCTAACATACTTCCTATTCATAGGAATCTTATAAGAAAACAAATTAAGACAAGCAAGATCTAACATATGCAAGGAAGAAGAAAGAAACAAGATCAATCTCAACATGAAGAGGGGTAATTTAGTAACATGAAGATTTCTACAACCATATTTTCCTCGCTCATAATAATTACATGTAGGATCATAAGAAAATTCAACAATATAGCTATCACAAAACATATTCTCAACACGATCCACATGCATACGAAGTTGACACTCTTCCAAAATAGTGGGATCAATATTAACTAAAGTCATGACCTCTCCAAACCCACTTTTATCAAAAAAAAAAATAAGATTGAACATTCTCCAAATATGTGAGATCTAAAGTTGACAATCTTCCAAAACCACTTTCAATATTATTGCAAACATTATTATCAATCTCATATTCATCATGGGGCTTAAATAAATTTTCAAGGTCATAATAAGAATCACCCCAATCATGATCATTGCAACAAGTAGTAGTCATAGAAAAACTAGCATCCCCAAGCTTGAGGTTTTGTGTATCATTAGCACAATTGGCATTAATAGAATTTATAATAACATCATTGCAATCATGCATTTCATTAAAAGAGCTATCGTGAATCACTTCATAATTTTCTTCTTTCAACACTTTGTCACAATTTTCAGATTCATGAATTTTGAGCAAAACCTCATAAAGAGAATCTAGTGCACGCAGATCGCTAGCAATAGGTTCAACATAATTGGATCTCTTAAAGAGATTAGCAAGTGGATGAGGATCCATAATTTAGCAAGCGAAGAGGCAAGCTAATAGAGGGCACATAGCAACACAAGCAAACAAAAAGGCGAACGGAAAAAGGGTGAATAAAATGGCAAAGGTGAAATGAGGGAGAGGAAAATAAGAGGCATATAAAGGTAATGCGAAGGATAAGGGTTTGTGATAGGTACTTGGTATATGACTTTTGTGTAAGCCTCCCCGGCAACGGCGCCAGAAATTCTACTTGCTACTTCTCGATCTTGCGTTGTATTCCCTCGAAGAGGACAGAGTGATGCACCACAGTAGCGTAAGTATTTCCCTCAGTTTTTGAGAACCAAGGTATCAATCCGGTAGGAGACCACGCATGAGTCCCTCATAGCTGCACAAACAAATAAGAACTTCGCAGCCAATGCGATAAGGGGTTGTCAATCCCTTTACGGTCACTTACGAAAGTGAGATCTGATAGATAGGATAGTATGATATTTTGGTATTTTTGGATATAAGAACACAAAGAAAATAAAGCAAATAAGCAATGGCAACAGAAATTGAAGTTGACAGGAAGGTAATATGATAAAGATAGACCCGAGGGCCATAGGTTTCACTAGTGGCTTCTCTCATGATAGCAGAATTATACGGTGGGTGAACAAATTATTGTCGAGCAATTGATAGAAAAGCGCATAGTTATGAGAATATCTAGGAATGATCATTATATATAGGCATCACGTCTGTGACAAGTAGACCGAAATGATTCTGCCTCTACAACTATTACTCCACACATCGACCGCTATTCAGCATGCATCTAGAGTATTAAGTTCATAAGAACAGAGTAATGCTTTAAGCAAGATGACATGATGTAGAGGGATAAACTCAAGCAATATGATATAAACCCCATCTTTTTATCCTCGATGGCAACAATACAATACGTGCCTTGCTGCCCCTGCTGTCACTTGGAAAGGACACCGCAAGATTGAACCCAAAGCCAAGCACTTCTCCCATTGCAAGAACTATAGATCTAGTAGGCCAAACCAAACCAATAATTTGAAGAGACTTGCGAGCATATTATAATCAAACATAAAATATTTCAGAAAAGAATCAAATATTTCTCTTAGATAATCTTGATCATAAACCCACAATTCATCGGATCTCGACAAACGCACCGCAAAAATATTACATCGAATAGATCTCCTCGAAGACCGAGGAGAACTTGCTATTGAGATCCAAAAAGAGAGAAGAAGCCATCTAGCTAATAACTATGGACCCGAAGGTCTGTGGTAAACTACTCACAACTCATGGTGAGGCAATGGTGTTGATGTAGAAGCACTTCATGGAAGATCCCCCCTCTAGCGGAGCTCCGGAACATGCCCCAAGATGGGATCTCACGGGAATAGAAAATTGCGGCGGTGAAATTAGGGTTTTCTCTGTTGCCTCGATGTTTTCAGAGTACATGGGTATATATAGGAGGAAGGAGGGCATCGGGGGAGCCAGAGGGGGCCCACGAGGGTGGGGGCGCGCCCTGGACCCTCGCGGCCGCCTCTTTCATTCCCGCGCGTGTACTCCAAGTCTTCTGTGTTGATATTGTTCGAAAAATAACTCTCGCGAAGGTTTCATTCCGTTTGGACTCCGTTTGATATTCCTTTTCTGCGAAACCCTGAAATAGGCAAAAAAACAACAATCTGCACTGGGCCTTTGGGTTAATAGGTTAGTCCCAAAAATAATATAAAAGTGTATAATAAAGCTCATTAAACATCCAAAACATAATATATAATAGCATGGAACAATAAAAAATTATCGATACGTTGGAGACGTATCAATGGACATGGCTATTCGAATAGTTTCACACTCTGCAGAGGTTGCACACTTTACCCACAAGATCAGGGAAGCTTTCGTGTCATCCACGATCCCGCAGTACCTCAAGTACTCGGGGGAAGTACCCGATCATTACCTTTCCCCAGACGATACTAACATAGGGTCCACTCGTTGGTGCACAGCCCTCATGTATAAGTAAAGATCGTGGGACTCTGCCCTTTTACATTATCATGCATACACGAAGGGACCAACGGTGTGTCCGGTGCCGTGTGAAAACAGTCATGGCCGTCTATCCGAGCACGACCCCGTCCCAAGAGTGACCTCAAGTCACTCCCGTCACTAGTAATGTGGGCACCATGCTAGTATACCCCTAAGTAATCAATAATGCCCCGTCCCATAAAGGGGTAGAGTAGTTGCACATGTTTGGGTTGGGACGGTAATCACACGTAAATCTAATCCATCATTTTACACACACACACACACACACACACACACACACACACACCAAAAGCTCTCTACGGTACACCACTTCTTTCTCAAGTGGTGACCTTAGTTCAACATCACCCAAGGGCATTAGGGGCACCCGATGGGGTTTTCAAAAGGTTGTAACCACAGAGAGTTCATGGTACACATGCAACATTATGCACCTACAACCAATTGCTTTCATGAACAAGGTAAAGCCGTGAGTACGGTATGCATCATGTGGTGGTTCACAACAAGTTCACCACCGTCATATTTCATCATCATGCAAATCGGAAAAAGGGGTCCGATGAACAAGAGGGGTGTCATGGTCAAACGGCTGCTTGCCTGGATTGGCTTGGTCTTCAAAGTCTTTAAATCCTTCTCCTTCTTCTTCTTCAACAACTTTGTCAAATACGGTATCTAATCGTCGCAAGAAAATAACGGAGAAATAAGACAATAATAAAAACAGAAAAGTCAAAGTGCTCAGAAAAATGTTAACTCATTTTTGTAAAATAATAGGAGAAAACTAAGAATGGGAAAATTCTTAGTTTTCGATTTGGAGTGACAGAATATGATGAATGGATTTTTAAACAGAGGTTTCATTGTTTAAATTTGAACTGTACATAAAAGGTTTATGAATATGTATGAAAGTTACACCATTAAATAGGTGGGAATATAGCAAGATTTTAGGAGTTGGAATTATTGCATTTGGATTAATATTTAATCATGTGGAATTTTTGCAAGTTTAACAGAAAAGGAAAAGGAGAAGGGGCACTGTGCCTACTGGGCTAGAACAGCTGCAGTGCAGCAGGCCCAGAGGGGGAAAGGCCCAGGCAAGCACGGGCGGCACGCGCGCTCGATTTTAAACCCGACGGGCGGGGCCCGGCGTCATAGAGAGAGAGGGGCGAGGGAGATGTGAGGATGACAGGTGGGCTCCACCTGTCATCTCTAACCTCGCGGCAGATAGTTCGGCGAGCTCACCGACGATGCTACAGGGCAAAGTAGGTCAGGCGGGTGGTACCTTTGGACTCAGGGGGATGTCGCCGTTCGAGTGGTGGTGGAGGTGGTCGCCGGAGCAGCCTGGTTCTCCAGCGATGAGGTCACGCAACGGAGGTGCTTTGGGCCTCAATGATTCTGGTCGTTCCCGGCTGGAAAAAGAGCAGGGAAGAGAGGGGAAAGGGTCAGCGATGTCGTGCGGTTCCAGATCGAGAGAGAACGGGGGCTGAGTATGCCTGTACCACGTGGACGCCAACGACCCGAGGCGGCGGATCTCGAGCTCAAGCTTGTCTGGGACTGAATTGATGGTGCGGGAGGTATATTGCGAGTGCGGGGGAGCGACAGGAGGCGAGAGAGAGGCTCAGGGTCGCCTTACATGGGCTGGCCGGGGTTCACCATAGGCGCGGCCTACGGGCGCCAACGGGAACAACTCGGGTTGCCGTTAGAGAGGGAATGGAGGGCTCGGGGGTGTTCATGGGAGTGGTCTAGGGTTCCAGGGAGAGAGGAGGAGCGGGACGAGCTGCATGCAGGCCACAGGAGCGGCGCGAGCATTGGACGACCGGGGCGGCGCTCTGGCGCGAGTTGCAGGGGAGAGAGGTAGGCGCGGCAGCAGGTGGGCGGCCTGTTGGCGTGGAACGGACGTCGAGGGGCATCGACTGGCATGCGGGGGAAGCTCGAGGTGGTCGGGGGACGCGGCGTCAACGGTCGGGTGCCCTGCCAGGCGCTCCAGAGCGCGACTTTGGCCGGCATCAGCTGTTTTCCTGTGTCCTCGCGCGTCCACTTGCGTCTGGCAGACGGAGGGGGTGTGGGAAAAAGCTGGGGAGAGCCTTGGATGCTCTCGAAAGTTGAGGGGAGAGAGGGAGGCTGAGAGAGAGCGAGGAATCTACTGTCCAGAGAAGAAAAATGGGGTTCTCCCCCTTTCATCATTGCTTTCTCGGGCGGAAAAGCTTGCAGGTGTTAGAGGGGGATTAGGAAGGGTCGTGGTAGAAATTTTAGCCTGTGGAGATTAGTGGAAGGGGCCAAAAAAGGGGTTTTGAGTTTCTGTCAGAAGGTGTTTCATAGTGGTTTGGGATAGCTAAGTTTCTTATCTTGATTTGAGGTTTAACAGGACTATGTGCCATGACAAAATACGAGTGTCCACCAATTTTTAGGTTAAATGATGAAAGTGGCCAATGTAACTTTTCCAAACTCTAGAAATCGACGGAAATGCATTTATCAAGATCTAGCCCTGCAAATCCATTCCCCTTGATGCACCACTTGGTTTAATGTCATCATTTGGGGTTGTGAACATGTCCACAAAGTTTGGGGGCAATTGGAATAAGTTGGTAATGTAAAGTGGTTCAAATTTGAATCTGCACAAAAATGGTTTTGGGGCACTTTTTTGAACCAAAACAATTTGGGTTGAGTTGAAACCTTGCAGGGTCATCATATTATGCATATGTGACTTGCTAGAATTTTTTTGGAATTTTCAGAGAATATTTCCTTTGTAAATATTTCAAAAGCTTGAAATATCCAGAAAGGGTTTTTGAGGGATTTGCCCAATATTTTGAACATGACCATGTGTTGAAACTCTTATATATGGACAATATATGTCCTATGAGTCTCCCTGAATTTTCTCAAATATTTTTGAAACATATAAATAATTTTCACCTATTAAAGTCCATTTCTGGCCTAAAGAAAAAGCCTTTAAATAAAATAAGAAAATAACTTTTAAAATTATACTTTTATGGTTGATGGGAGTCCTATATCTAATAGGATTCAAATATACCTTTTTAAAGATATTTCTCACCCCAAATCAAGTATTTGCAGTGCAAAATCTCAATTTAGGGGTTTTTGGAAAATAAAATTTAGAAAATACTATTTGGTCAAATTATTTTTGTAAGAATATACTATACTGTTCTATACACATGGTATGATCATTGGGCAGAAGTTGGGTCAAGGATATGAATTATAGAAGGTGAGGCTATATTGACTTTAAAGAGCACTTGAAATCACAGAGAGAAAAATCAACTCCAAATAAAAGCCAAATGATGCAAAAAGTTTTTGTTGGTCCAAATTTTCATGCTTTATTAATGCAATAGCCATGTTACAAAATGCAGGGTGTGACAAATTTAAGAAATGGTGAAAGGCCAGAATCTGAGAGCGCAGAAAGAGAAGGAAATAGAGAGAGATCCAATCTCGGAGGGGCTCTCGCCCTCTGCCACCATGGAGGCCATGGACCAGAGGGGAAACCCTTCTCCCATCTAGGGGGAAGGTCAAGGAAGAAGAAGAAGAAGAAGAAGAAGAAGAAGAAGAAGAAGAAGAAGAAGAATGAGGGGGGCTCTCTCCCCCTCTCTCCCGGTGGCGCCAGAACGCAGCCGAGGCCATCATCATGTGACGGCGATCTACACGAACACCTCCGCCATCTTCACCAACATATTCATCACCTTCCCCCATCTATCTACAACGGTCCACTCTCCCGCAACCCGCTGTACCCTCTACTTGAACATGGTTCTTCATGCTTCATATTATTATCCAATGATGTGTTGCCATCCTTGAACCATGTTGGTATGAGATAATCCTTGGTTGATTTATAGAATGCTATTTGCACTTCACTTATATCTTTTGAGTATGGCTTTATAGAATGCTTCGTGTGCTTCACTTATATCTTTTGAAGTTTGGATTTCCTGTTTCTCCACACATAGAAAACCGCCACTTGTAGAATGCTCTTTTGCTTCACTTATATTTGTTAGAGCGTGGGCATATCTTTTGTAGAAAGAACTAAACTCTCTTTCTTGACTTATATCTATTCATAGGGTTGACGGGAATTGGTCATTCACATGGTTAGTCATAAAATCCTACATAAAACTTGTAGATTGCTGAATATGAGGTGTTTGATTCCTTGCAATAGTTTTGCGATATAGAGATGCTAATATGTGGGAGGTACTTAAATGATTGGTGTTTAGTAAGAATATTGGTGTTAAGGTTTGTTAATCATAAAGCATGCACGTAAAGTCTCTCGTTATGCCGGGAAGTTGGAGCATAATTTATCCTTGATTGTCTATCTTTGTGTGAAGGTGGGGGCGCGCAATGGTTAACTCACCAACCTCCCCCCTAGGAGCATGCGTAGTAGTACTTTTCTTCGAGGGCTAATACACTTTTTGTAATAAGTATGTGATTTCTTTATGATTAATGTTGATTCCATGGATTATATGCACTCTCACCCTTCCACCTTGCTAGCCACTCTAGTATCGCGCAACTTTCGCCGGTGCATAAAACCCTCCTTATACCTTCCTCAAAACAGCCACCATACATACCTATTATGGCATTTCCATACCCATTCCGAGATATATTGCCATGTAAATCCACCGTATGACACGCGTCATCATTGTCATATTTCTTTGCATGATCATGTAGTTGACATAATATTTGTGGCAAATCCACCGTTCATATTTTTTATACATGTCACTCTTGGTCATTGCACATCCCGGTACACCGCCGGAGGCATTCATATAGAGTCATATCTTTGTTCTAGTATCGAGTTGTAATATTTATTTGTAAGTAAATAAAAGTGTGATGATCATCATTATTAGAACATTGTCCCATGTGAGGTCATAAATAATGAGGCAAAAAGAGTCTCCCAAAAAAATTAGAAAAGGTCTCCAAAAAAGAAGGAGAGGAGCCAAAAAATGGAGAGCAAAAGAGAGAAGGGACAATGTTACTATCCTTTTCCACACTTGTGCTTCAAAGTAGCACCATGTTCTTCATGATAGAGAGTCTCCTATGTTATCACTTTCAAATATTACTAGTGGGAATTTATCGTTATATAACTTGGCTTGTATATTCCAACGATGGGCTTCCTGAAATACCCTAGGTCTTAATGAGTGTAACATCCCAATTTTCAATTTGGATGTTAACATATAGATCATTCATATGCATTCATTATTTGAGCTTTTTTGAATTTGATTTTATTTGGAAATTGATCCAAGAGACTTTAAGCAACTCAAGGACCCAAGAGAGAGAGTTGGAAGTTTCCCAAAGAGGACCCACAATTTTATTATTTTCCAAGTGGGGTTGGATCAAACATTATTCTACCAATTTTCATTTTCAATATTTTTAAAATAATGAGAGAAGATAATATGACTTCTTCAAAACAAAATAAAAATGTTGGAAATTGAATTTTGAGTAAAAATATATTTATTGTATTTTTATTTACGAAAGTATTTATTTTTAGTTATTTTATTTGCACTAAAAAGTTTTTTTAGGCATTTCGGTAGAGAAAAATGTTCACCAGGTCAAAAATAAAGCCCTAAGTACGCGTGAACTTTTTTGCGAATTTTTTTTAAAAAAAAAATATTTTTTGTGTTTTTCTATTTTTTCTGTACTTTTGGAAGAAAAAATTAAAAGTCTCGTACCGAACTGGGCCGAAGCCCAACCGGCCCGAGCGCCGCCGCCTTCCTCCCCGTGGCCAGTTCGGACTCTTGCCGAAGTCCGGCTCTGCCACGGCAGCTGACTTCCCCAAGAAAGAAGCTCCCCTCGCCCTTTATAAGCCGCTCGCCCAGTGTCGCCCCGCGCCGCCCGCTTCAGCGGCCGCCGCTGCTAGCCACCGCCGCCGCCACTCGCCCCGCGCCGCCCGCCGCTCGCCCCGCATCGCCCCGCGCCGTCCCGCACCACCGCCCATCGCCGCTCACCGCCGGTCTACCGCCCCGCCCTAACGCTCGCCGACCCGACCCGCCGCCGACCCGAACCGCCGCCCCGGATCCGATCCGATTCGGTCCGCCCTGAACCGATAAAAACCAACTCGGTTTTTAGTTTCGGTTTTTAAGAAACCCTAGATCGTTTTTTTATAAACCCAATTTTTTTGGTTTAGTGATTGAGCGTACGTTCACTGTATAGATCTATACAACGAACGTTCATTAGATAGTTTATTCTTTTTCTATTTATTTATGTCAGGGATCTTTTCGCGATTAAAGTTTTTACATTTAGTCCCTAATCTTAAAACGATCACTAGTTTTTACTCGTTTATCGGAATTAGATGAAAGCAACGCCAAATTCTTCGTTTTGATCTCATCTATCCAGTAAACCAACTCAAATTTATTTTAGAAAGTGTTAAAAAAATTGAATTCAAACAGATTTGAATTTGAACTTCTTTTGATCGTAACTTGAGTTTCGAAACTCCGTTTGAGTTGATTCTTTTTGCAAATCGAAGCTCTTGACCTAAACTTTCTGATAAGACCAAATCCATCTAATTTTGGTACTGTTAGAAATTGTTTTATGTTGCAAGAGTTATGTGCTTGTTTTCGATGTCTCGAGATCTTCTCTTCGATTTTGTTGCATGATTGCTTATGTATGCTATTGTTTGATTGCGATAGAATTTCCTGAGTGCGATGCTTGCTGCTATGAGTCTCTAGGTTTCTATGATCATCAGCAAGGCAAGTTACACTTTGATCATACTTTTCAATACCCAGTTTTACTTGCATTAGTTACACCCTCAAAGATTTGCATGAGTAGGACATGGAAACATGTGGTATTGCTTTGTAGTTCATGAGGTAGGAACCTATGACTTGTGATTCATGAAAGTTGTGAGTGTACCAACATCTAAGGGAAAGTTTAAGGTGGAAAGTTTAATACACATCTGGGTGGATTGGTTGCAGGGCACCTGGAGAATCCAATGTTGTCCTAGGAGATCCCAGAGGAACCGTGTGATCATCCTATGGAATGCCACCCAGGCTCAAAGGGATCATATATCATTCATGCCTAGAAACTTCCATGTGCAGCCACAAGCCATTATGGGCTCTGGCATAGTTGAGTCTGTTGTGTGAGCTTTTTCAGTGGTGGACTAGCAGATGTACGGGAAAGTAGGTGTACCGATCTACCTAGAGTAAAGAGTTAATGCTTCTGAAAGTGATGTGGAAATAACCACTATAAGTACATCTACAAATGTTACACGAAGCATTGCATACACAGGGCGCACGAGACAAATAAATGACCAGGTACTATCGCTCTTTTGTACACATGATTTAAGTGACAAGGACACGATGTTACACTTATGTTCTAATTTATTTTTACTCAGAAATAAAGAAATCAAAGAAGTAATTAATGAAGATCAACCATGTTTGCAAGCATGCCCCCCACTGTCGTTGCATGCATGGCGTACATTACCAAGCCATCCATTCCATCCATCATCCATGAGCTGCAAGAAGCCAACGCCCAAAAAGGTCAACAATTTTGTTTTGGCTACATGGGCCAAGAGGAGTAATTGGTCCAAAGAAATTTTAATACACCACGCTGGGCCAATATGTCTCGTCAAGAGAAGACATCACCATCATGTAGTGTCCGGCCTTCGTACGCCCGGCGTCCATGATGCAGTCAACCAGCTCGCCGCACAGCAATCTTTAATAAATATCTAGTCTACTTTAGGGTTTATACTGTGGTTTTGTTTAGAGAAGTTTAGGTATTGCTAGTTTTATTTCTCTATGCTCATAGCAGCTAGTGCGACCGTCAAGACATCCTATCGGAACCCCATCTTGTGAGATTTATTTATCTAGCATATTCGTAATTTTGAGATTGCTTGGCTATTAATTTCTTGCATGTTCTTCGATTTGCTTGCAGGAAAAATCCTTCATGGATAGGTCGATCGCGCCATTGGCTCGATCGATAACACCATGGAGTTGGTTCTGCGATTGTCGTGAATATCAGTCATGTACGGTTCTCCCTGTACGGTTGGTAGTCGGATAGTGAGGGTCAAGTCCCACCCAAATTCGTAGTTATCTCTCTCTCATCGAAAGATCGGACCCTAGTTCACATCAAGTGGTATCAGTTTTCAGGTTCATCGGTGAGAGATTTACAGTTTTATTAGATTGGATCTTTCAGTCCCATAACCCACAAAAAGAAGCCAAAAATTTAGATTAGTTCATCCAATGCATCTACCTTTTTAGCCTTTAGCAATTTTTGCATCTAGTTTTTGCTTTATTGAATCTTTGTTGCATTCATCCTAGAATTAGTGCTGGCTTAGATTGGATTGGGAGAAAATCATCTACTAGATCAATCTATTTTTGTCCACATCCCTGATCTGTTCGCTGCCGCACACCTATCAAAGGGACGAGACTTGCCTGCTCCCCTCACGTGTGCCCATCCGTGCTCCCGCGTATATGGCTTGATTTGATTGGAGCAAAATAAGGCCCGGCCCCACCCCCTTAAAATCAGGGGGGAGATGGTTAGATTAGAAAGGAAAAAGGAAAAAGGACAGCCGTAGGATGAAGTAGGAGCACGGATGGGAGCATGAGGAGGGAGCAGGCAAGTTTTATCCCTATCAAAGTATCTTGTTCCATCACATCACCGCATCGTCCGCCACTTTCCACGCTTTCACCACCCTTCTCCTGCACTTCCACGTACTCCAGCCTAGCCACGCGTTTTTCTCATACACCCAGGTCTCCCGTGCACGCCGATGTCCCATCACTTGCATGGACTTGCATGCATGCAGCACACGTCCATCACACACAAGTTGTGTCTTGCTTTTCTTCTCATTAGATAGCTTTTCCATCTCTTATCCAATACTTGTAGCACACAGCTTGTTTTCAAGCGTTGTTTTTCTAATTTCGGTCGCTAGTAACCTGCTTGATAAAAAGAAAAAAAAAAGAAAAAAAAATAATAAAAAGGAAAAATATATATATTTAAAAAAGGAAAACAAAAGTCAGGCCGGCTAGAATCTAATTTGGACTGATTTGTTCTATTTGTTACTCAGACTATAGTTTTGCTGCTACAGGATCGCCACTCCATCGATCATCTATTTTCGAGCTTTGTAATACACTCGTTTATACCTCACTTACATCTAGCTATTTAGAGCTATTATATTTTCACTTGTTTGAGTAACTGGGTTTAAATTGTTTTATCTCTTACTAGTCGACTGCCAGCACTAGTTAGGAGTTTGAGCAATTATTCAACTTGCATTACTTTTTGCTAAATTGTGCCACTGATATTGTGAGTTGAGAAGTCTTTCCAAGCTACACTCTTTTCTACCAATAAGTATAGCTCCCGGTTCTACTGATTCCTGGTTATCGCTGCATCCAATCTTCATTGGTAGTTTGAGGCCAACACCAACGCGCCGATCACCACCTGTTGCATTGGTAAGAACAAGTAAGAATTTGATACTAAGCTTGAGTGTGAGCGAAGTTTTTCCACCACATCCTACTAGTTGATAGGGATTATACACTTTGTTTTTCCCTTTCACTAACAATGGCACAGGATCAACCCATACTTGAGGGCCTCACCGCGGATGTGAAAGTCACCAACGAGTGTCTCGCCCAACTTGAGGGTGCTCAGATTGTCGCTGAAGAGAGGCTCAAGGCCATCGAGGATGCACAAGGTGTTGCGAACACACAACTACAGGAAATCTTGTCATGTCTGGATGAGTTGCGGACTGCACCCCCGTCAACAACAATGTTGTTCCTCACAATTCCACAGGTGTTGCCACTACTTCGCGAGCTCGACATGTGCCCATGGGTGATCCACAACAACCAGCTACTGTCACTGATGCCGCCACCATAAACCAGCACCAGCGCATTCCTCCCCGTATCAACGATGAATATGGGGACAACTACGAGGATTATTCCGGTGACACCGAGGACGGCCAAGCGGTCGACCGCCACAATGACCGTGCTCATCGAGAACTGCGTTTCAACCATCAAGGTATGGCACGAGGTCCACCAAGGTATGATGTTAGAGATTATGAACACTCTAGTGCCAAAATCAAATTTACTATGCCTGCTTTCAATGGTAAATATAATCCAGATGTTTATCTTGACTGGGAACTTTCTGTTGAACAATAATTTGCATGTCATGATATTCCTGAGAACCAAAGAGTTAGGACAGTCACTAGTGAATTTACAAACTTTGCTTCTATGTGGTGGAGTGAATATTGTCGTATTAATGCAAATAATATACCTACTACTTGGGATGCTTTGAAACGAGCTATGCGACAATGTTACATTCCTTCATATTATGCTCATGATAAACTAAATGAATTACAACGTTTAAACAAGGTAGCAATTATGTAGAGAATTATTATCAAGAATTGCAAACTGGCTTAGTGCGATGTGGATTAGTTGAAACCGACGATGCTATGATGGCTAGATTTCTAGGTGGTTTGAATCGTAATATTCAGGATATATTGGACTATAAGGAGTACAATTCTATTACTCATTTGTTTCATTTTGCTTGTAAATCTGAAAGGGAAGTACAGGGACGGCACAACAAGGGATGCGGTAACTTTTCGACAGGTCGTCACTCATCATGGACACACTCTCCAACTATCCCACCCACTACTGAGAAAACACCACATATCTTGAACAATGGTGCCCTCCCAACAAGTTCAAAATCAGCTCCACAATCCTCTGCGGCTTCAAAAGCAATATCTGTAGCACCCACCACCTCGTCTGGACGCACAAGGGACATGAAGTGTCACATATGCAAAGGTGGCAGGCACTGGATGAAGGACTGCCCAAACAAACGTACTTTCATTGTGTGAGAAGATGGTGAGTACTCCTATGCTAGTGATTTGGATGAAGATACATCTATGCTTGCCACTAATAATGTAGGTGACACTGAGGACAAAGACACGGAGGTGATACATGTTAATGCTGCAATGGCAGACCAATACCCAAGCCTTGTCACTACGCGAGTACTTAGTGCCAAGGTTGAGCATACTGAGATGCCTCAACACCATAATCTTTTTCAAACTAAGTTTGTTGTCAAAGGGCATTCCGTTCGTGTGATAATTGATGGTGGAAGCTGCAATAATTTGGCGAGTATCGAGATGGTAGAGAAGCTTTGTCTCACCACTACGAGACATCCATATCCATATTACATCCAATGGTTCAACGACTGTGGTAAGTTGAAGGTAACGCGTCATGTGAGAGTCCATTTTACACTTGGTTCATATCATGATTATGTTGACTGCGATGTCGTGCCTATGCAAGCTTGTTCTTTATTGTTAGGTCGACCTTGGCAATATGATAATAGTGTCACCCACCATGGAAGAACGAATTCGTATACTCTCATGTTTGAAGGAAAAACCATTAACTTGCTTCCCATGACTCCAGATGAAATAATAATTGGTGGGAAAGCTAAATCAACGGATCATAGTATGCATAATATGCTTGCAATCAATTCTGAAATTTTTCCATTGAGTGTTCCAACTTCTGAACTGGACATACCGGTAGTTCATTTGCATCCTTATAAATCATATATAGACTCTGTGTGTGAGAAAATTTATCATGATATTCATAGTGGTCTTATTGCAAAATCATCACACCCTCATGCGCTAACGTCTTTGGAACAACCCATATACGTTGTATCTATTTTTGCTTTGCTCTCTAATGTGTTCCAGATAGATGAAAGCCGAGGACGGCTTTGCTTTCAAGAAAGGGAGGATGATGTGGACATAACAACTATAAGTACATCTACAAATGTTACACGAAGCATCGCTTACACAGTGCGCACGAGACAAATAAATGACCAGGTACTATCACTGTTTTGTACACATGATTTAAGTGACAAGGATGCGATGTTACACTTATGTTCTGATTTATTTTTACTCAGAAATAAAGAAATCAAAGAAGTAATTAAAGAAGATCAACCATGTTTGCATGGATTCCCTCCACTGTCGTTGCATGGATGGCGTACATTACCAAGCAATCCATTCCATCCATCATCCATGAGCTGTAAGAAGCCAACGCCCAAAAAGGCCAACAATTTTGTTTTGGCTACATGGGCCAAGAGGAGTAATTGGTCCAAAGGAATTTTAATACACCACGCTGGGCCAACATGTCTCGTCAAGAGAAGACGTCACCATCATGTAGTGTCCGGCCTTCGTACGCCCGGTGTCCGTGATGCAGTCAACCGGCTCGCCGCACATAAATCTTTAATAAATAGCTAGTTTACTTTAGGGTTTTAGACTGGGGTTTTGTTTAGAGAAGTTTAGCTATTGCTACTTTTATTTGTTTACGCTCGTAGCGGCTAGTGAGACCGTCAAGTCATCCTATCGGAACCCCATCTTGTGAGATTTATTCATCTAGCATATTCGCAATTTTTAGATTGCTTGGCTATTATTTTCTTGCATGTTCTTCGATTTGCTTGCAGGAAAAATCCTTCGTGGATAGGTTGATCGCGCCGTTGGCTCGGTCGATACCACCATGGAGTTGGTTCAGCGATTGCCGTGGATATCAGTCGTGTACGGTTCTCCCTCTACAATTGGTAGCCGGATCGTGAGGGTCAAGTCCCACCCAAAATCGTAGTTATCTCTCTCTCATCGAAAGATCGGACCCTAGTTCACATCAGAAAGACTATGTCTCGATCTTCCGATCATGGATGCGGTTGAGTCTTGTGGGAAAAGTGCGCAAACATTTGCAGAGTGTACAATCTATTCATGAATAGCCGTGTCCCCAGTTATGGCCTTCTTGAGTATCCTGGTATTTGAATTATTGATTGATCTCATCATTCTATCAATTAAACTGTTGGGTTACTAATGACATTGGATATTTTTGGATTGAGATGGACGAACCTCCTCAATATTGATTAATTCAACTTAGTAGAAAATAAAATGTATTCCTTTGTTGTAGGGAAACACTAGATGTATGCAAAATAAACCTAATAGCCTCCACCAGCCAAATATGCATGTAGTAGTAGACATTTGTTCATCATTATTTCTATAGTGTGACTTTGCCAGCATATTCAATGTGCTGACCTACACGGCTGCAACATCTCATGTTGCAGAGTTTTCCGACGAAGATTAAGGTGCGATAGGTCGTTGTCATGTACTCAGTGTTTGCCGTGGAGTTGGATGGAGTCAACTTATCTTCGATGCTTCCACAGTTTATTGTTCTTAGTTGGCCTTTAGCCATATATTTGTAATAATACTCTTTATGAGGACCTCGATGTAATAAGGGTGTGATTGAAACTCTGTTATAAATCCTCAAGTACTATGTGTGTCAGCATAGCAATCCAGGGATGACACTTAAGCATAGAGACTTCGATTCATTGGGATCGTGGTCGCTACAATGAGCAAGCAAGTTGATGCACACCCACTATGTGACGCCCGAAGACCGGCGTCCCAGAAGATTCCAGAAGATTGCCGAAGATTCCAGATGTTCCGGGTTGCCCGTGTGTTCTTTGTGCTTGTTTTATTTATTTTTGCATTGCATCATGTCATCATGCCATCATCTCATTAATTTTGGCACCTAAATAAATCGTGTGGACCTTCGGTCCATTTAAATCGAGGGAAGGTGACTTCTCTTTATAACATATAAAAGTCTCTCAATATTTAGGGAGCTATATATTAATTATTCCATTGCTTCGGAATCACCATAACACACTTGCATTTTCCCCATGTCTATTTCACTTCGAGCTTCTCCTTCCAAACCTTGCCAATATTTTCTTTCCGTTGTTTCGAGGCTCCTCCAAAATTCCGGACATTTTTGGACACTTCAATAATCTCGTCTTAGTTCAAACCTATTTGAATTATATTCAAATATGTTTGAATTATTTTTCCGTTCATGCCTTTCTTATTTTTCTTCGGTCGTGCTTATTTTTATGAGCCCGAGAAAAATATAATTCCATGTGCACTTTTCCCTAACTCCCCTCCTCTTTTCTTTCTTCTCTTTTATTTTTCTGCTAAGAAATAAAACAGAGAGCAGCCGCGCCCTCTTGGGCCTCTCTCTAGCCTTCCCTGGCCCGTCTCCTCCTCCTCTCAACCTCCAGCCGCGCCCTGGCCCATCAGGCCCACTCCAGCCCAGCCTCCACCGAACCCTAGCGCAGCGACCGGTTCGCTCTCTCCCCTCGCTCTCCTTTTTCCCCCGCCGCCAGCACTCCTCTGCCTCGACTCCCTCCTTCGCCCGCATCGCCAGTCCCGCGCGCCCGACCGAGGCCGATTCCCTCGTACCTCTCCATCTCTCCCACTCGACCGCCTCCTTCGCTCGCCACCCCGCTCCTCCCGTTCGAGCCTTCACCCTAGCCCGACCGAGCCGCTTCTCCCTCTCCCTCCGCGCAGGAGCCCCGCGCCTGCTCTGCGCCTCCATCCTCTCCGCGTCTCGAAGACCGCACGCCCGCGCCCCTTGCCAGGAGCAGCGGCCAGGCCCGAGGCCGCACCTCTACCTGGCCTCCCGCGGCGCTCCTACAGCCCCGTCGCCCAGGGCCGGAGTCCGGTCCGCGGCCTCCCTCCCAGCGCCAGGGGCGCCCTTCCTCACCTCCGCCTCGCCAGGCCGTTCCTCGCGCCCCGGCTCCCTCCGTCCTCCTTCCCGCTGGTTCCCGCGCCTACCGTCGCCGGCCGCGCCCGTCGTGACGAGCGCCAGGAGGCGGCCCGCGCCCGACGGCCTCCCTCCGCGGCTCCTCCCTCCGTTTCAGCGCCGCCGGCCAGGTCCCTGCCTCGCCACCTCCAAGAGCGCGTCCGTCCTCGAGTCCAGGCCTGGCCCCCCTCCAGCGCGTCGTCCGCCTCGACCGCGCCAGGAGCCAGCCCCGTTCGCCAAGGCCAGGGGCCCTCCTCTCGCAGCACCGCAGCACATCCCTTCGTCAGAATCCGCCCCATGCTGCCGTAGTCGTGTTGCTGTTGTTGTTCGCCCGGAGCCGTGTTGTTTTTGTTTTTTTTTTGCTGCCATGTTTTGCAGCGCCTCTTTTGCTTGCTGCCGGACGCCAAGAGCTTCGAACGAGGAACCCCGAGACCCTCGAGTACAACTACATGAACGAGTTCAACTACACGATGAAACGACAAGTACCCCTCCGATGGCATGTACCTCTACGAACGGGAACACCTACACGACTACACGATGACTCGCCAAGTACCACGACATGACGGACGAACATCTACAAACGTGTACCACGACGACCGAGTACATCTACGGCCCGAACGTCTACCGTCGCCCGAACGTCTACCGTCGCCCGTGTACCTCTACGGCAAGTACCTCGACGACATGTACCACTACCGACGCCGGAGCCATCGGAACCCTCAAGTACCTCTACGGATCATGTACAACTACCGTCGCCAAGACCGCCGAGTACCACTACTTCCACTACACCCCGTGAACGACTACTTCCACTACGAACTCGGACCGTCCCGAAACGCATGTTTCGAAGGTATAACCCCGAGACGTGACCCGTGTGATGCTTGCTTGTGTTGTATGAAATGTTTCCCGTGTGTGCACCGTGTCCGTTTCGTCCCTTTTGTCATGTTCCTCGGTTGCCTCGTCACCGACTCGTGGGAACCCGGTAACGGGATCGCCCCACCTTTCATCTCGTTTGACTCACCCACGCCATCTACCTTTTGCATCGGTCTCTCAACGAGATACCGGAACCGATATGATGCGTTGCATCATTTTCGGATCGTTGCCGTGGCACCCTTTTCTTCCACCACGGTGACAATACTTCTTATCTCTTTTAAGTCAACCTTTTAATAATTGCATAAACTTGATCATGTCATCCGCATCATGTTAACAACACTAAATGCTTGATTGTTGTTGCTTTAATAATTACTAAACATGCTCATGAGGATTTTCCGGACATGTTGTTGTTCTTTTCCGGCCTCATTTAAAATGTCTAATTAGTGTAGTTTCTTTATGCTTCACCTCTTGCCATGTTAAAAACATTTAATCTTGTCTTGTAAATAACTAGAGTCATTTAAATAATTAAAATGTGGTGTTTCATCAATATGCAACTCGTTGCATATTGATCTCCACTTAACTTGTAGATTTGTTTGTGCACTTTGCCATGCCATGCATAATTAATCCGGTCATGCATCATACTTGAATGTGCATCGTATGTCATGTTTATGCTTGTGTGTTTACCGTGTTGTTTCTTCTTTCCGGTTGCTTCTCTTGTTTAGCTTCGGTTTCGTTCCGGAGTTGTGAGGATTCTCTCGACGGTGTTGCTTCGTCTACTTCGTGGATCCGTTCTTCTCCCTTGTGGAATCCCAGGCAAGATGATCATACCCTTGGATACCTTTTCTACCATTGCCATGCTTAGTTGTCTCGATGCTATCGTTACATGTCGCGCTACCCATTTTTATGTCAGCCCTCTCCTTGTTGCCATGAAACCTTTACCCTTGACACCTTCCTAGCAAAACCACTGTTTGGCTATGTTACCCGCTTGCTCAGCCTCGCTTGCTCAGTCCCTCTTATAGCATTGTTAGTTGCAGGTGAAGATGAAGTTCGTTCCAGGAGGGAACTTGTTGTGGGATATATCACAATATCTGTTAATATTATTAACACACCTATACACTGGGCTTGGGTGGAAGGCTTGGCCTTTTGCTCGGTGTTTTGTTCCACTCATGCCACCTTAGGCGCCGATAAACCGGCATTATGTTCCTTGATTTTGCGTTCCTAACACGATGGGTGTAATGGGGACCCCTTGACAGTTCGACTTTGAATAAAACTCCTCCAGCAAGGCCCAACATTGGTTTTAATTTGCCTCATAATAACAACTTAATTAATTAATTAAATTTGCATAGGGAGTTAGCGCTACCCGAGGATTCTTAATTCTACATAGCAGGGGGGGCCAGTGCTGATGGTGTTGGTCCCAAACTAGAGCCACTTGCGGATACCACCCAGTTCGCTGGGGTCTTCGGTATCTGTACGTACTGCTCATCCGGACGTGGCCTGAGACGAGATACACGCGGCTACTATCAGGGTGTCGGCACGCCGGGAGGTCTTGCTGGACTTGTTTTACCATTGTCGAAATGACTTGTGCTACAGGGATTCCGAGCCTGATCGGATTTTCCCTAAGATAAGGAGTGATGATATTATATTTATCACTTCAGCTAATCGTGAGAGCTTGTGATGGGCTAAGTTGGAACACCCCTGCAGGGTTATGAACTTTCGAAAGCCGTGCCCGCGGTTATGTGGCAGATTGGAATTTGTTAATGTCCGATTATAGAAAACTTGACAGATGATCCAAAGTAAAACACACAACTGTGTGAGTAACCGTGACTGTCTCTTTTCACTTTGAGAAGAGAACACGGTGGGGTTATGTTTGACTCGTATGTAGTTAGGATCTTTAGCGATCACCTCTTTTGCGACCGTTTGCGTAGCTTCTCATCTTATTCTTGTAGTCGTAAGCTAGCCACCATATTATGCTTAGCCGCTGCTGCAGCCTCACCACTTTACCTCTTCCTACCCTTAAAGCTTTGCTAGTCTTGTTACCCATGGTTATGGGATTGCTGAGTCCTCGTGGCTCACAGTTACTACAACACCAGATGCAGGTTCAGCCGAGTTGATGCAGAAGCTGGTTCAAGTTCTTCACCGGGAGTCCGATGAAGAGAGTGCTTGTGACGTATTCGACGATCAGTAGTGGTTTCTACTAGGATTCGATCCTGACCTGTGGTTTTATGTTGTTTTGGTATCTTTCTTTTGGATCTTCACCCGTAGTCGGGTTGTGATGTTTTGTATGATGATTTGTTTATTTATTGTATCGTGTGAAGTGGCGAGTGTAAGCCAACTATCTCCTTTTGCAATTTAATCCCTCTTTTACATGATTTGTGCAAAGATACCAAACTTGAGATCATTCTAGGATGGGCTTATACCTTTAAGTCGTGCCTCGACACGTAGGAGGTATAGTCCCATCCTGGGCATTACACACTAGTTGTCTTTTGATCTTTCATTCACTTATAGCTCTAGTGCATCAGTTACATAGCAATCCTTACTCAGTAACATTGATATCGATTAATGGACATCTCCATAGTCTGTTGATTTGCCAAGTTGATATGAAACTTCCTCCCTCCTTTTGTCTACTACCACCTTCTATTCCACCCATAGTGCTATATCTATGGCTCACGCTCATGTATTGCGTGAGGGTTTAAAAAGCTGAAGCGCGTTAAAAAGTACGAACCAATTGCTTGGCTGACGTTGGGGTAGTGCATGATTTATACTTTGTGTTTAGAATATGGAGCACAACAAGGCTATATGATTTTGTAGGGATAGCGTTCTTTAGCATTGATATTTTGAAAGACATGATTGTTTGTTGGGATGCCCGAGTATTAAATTATTTTATATCAAATGATAGACTATTGCTTTGAATCACTCGTGTCTTAATATTCATGCCATGATTAGATTACATGATCTAGATTATGCTAGGTATCATTCCACATCAAAAATTATCTTTTTTATCATTTACCTACTTGAAGACCAGCAGGAATTAGGCTTGGGGATGCTGATACGTCTCTGTCGTATCTATAATTTTTTATTGTTCCATGCCAATATTCTACAACTTTTACATACTTTTGGCAACTTTTTAAACTATTTTTGGGACTAACATATTGATCCAGTGCCCAGTGCCAGTTCTTGTTTGTTGCATGTTTTTTTGTTTCGTATAAGACCCATACCAAACGGAGTCCAAACGGGATAAAAACTTCATGGGGATTTTTTGGAATATATGTGATTTTCGGGAAGAAGAATCAATGTGAGATGATGCCCGAGGGGGCCACAAGGTAGGGGGCGCGCCCACCCCCTGGGCGCGCCCCGGAGCCTTGTGGCCACCCCGTAAGGCGGTTGGTGCCCTTATTTCGCCGCAAGAAAGCCAATATCCATATACAAATCGAGTTAAAACTTCAGCCCAATTGGAGTTATGGATCTCCGGGAATTTAAGAAATAGTGAAAGGCCAGAATCTGAGAGCGCGGAAACAGAGAGAGAGATCCAATCTCGGAGGGGATCTCGCCCCTCCACCACCATGGAGGCCATGGACCAGAGGGGAAACCAAGCGCCCATGTAGGGTGAAGGTCAAGGAAGAAGAAGAAGAAGGGGGCTCTATCCCCCTCTCTCCCGGTGGCGCCGGAACGCCGCCTGGGCCATCATCCTGTGACTGCGATCTACACCAACACCCCCGTCAACATCTTCATCACTTCCTCCATCTATGTATAGTGGTCCACTCTCTCGCAACCCGCTGTACCCTCTACTTGAACATGGTGCTTTGTGCTCCATACTATTATCCAATGATGTGTTGCCATCCTATGATGTCTGAGTAGATTTTTTTGTCCTATCAGTAATTGGTGAATTGCAATGATTGGTTTAATTTTCTTTTGGTTATGTTGCTGTAATTTGGTGCCCATCATATGAGCACGCGCGTGGATCACCCATAGGGTTAGTTGTAAGTTCATAGGACTATGTATTGGAGGGCAAGAGCGACAGAAGCTTCAACCTAGCATAGAAATTGATGCATACAGGATTGAAGGGGGGCCAATATCTCTTAATGCAATGGTTGGGTTTTACCTTAATGAACTTTAGTAGTCGCGGATGCTTGCTAATGGTTCCAATCATAAGTGCATAGAATTCCAATTCAAGGATGACATGCTAGCAATGGCCTCTCCCACATAAAACTTGCTATCGTTCTAGTAACATAGTCAATTGCTTAGGGAAAATTTCGCAACTCCTACCACCACTTTTCCACACTTGCCATAATAACTTTATTGCTTCTTCACATAAACACACCCTAGTTTTTATTTGCATGCTCTTAATACTCTTGCAAACTTATCCCACAACACCTACAAAGTACTTCTAGTTTTATATTTGTTCTAGGTAAAGCAAATGTCAAGTGTTCGTAGAGTTGTATCGATGGTCGATAGAACTTGAGGGAATATTTATTCTACTTAAGATCCTCATTGTGTTTGACACTCTTACTTATCGAAAGAGGCTACAATTGATCCCTTATACTTGTGGGTTATCAAGACCTTTTTATGGCGCCCTTGCCGGGGAGCAATAGAGTGGGCTGAATATTCCCGTGTGTGCTTGTTTGCTTTATCACTAAGTAGATTTTATTTGCTGTTCTAAGTTGTTCTCTATCTTTAGTTATGGATATGGAACACGAAATACCAAAAAATTAGGTGTACTTGCTACTCATGGAGATGGGGAACCTCCTAAAAACCTCGATGTTGGCTATGTGAAAAAATATTATGTACTACTTTGATAATCCTGAGAAAACCCCATTCAACTATATAATGGGAGTAATGTTGGTTCAACGTCAATAATTTAGGGATTATCGCTTAACACCAAAAGCGAAACTATTATGGGATCAAATTTTTATGTTGCGTTGGTATGCTCGGCAACTATGCTTGAGATATGATTATACTTGTTGCTCTAGGATGAAGGCTCCACACCTTCCCTTTTCATGCAAATTTAATGATAATGAAACCTTAGCTTCTTATGCTAATGGTAGATATGATTACTATGATGTGGAACAAATAGAAGAATTCGTTGCTTTTAAGGGTGCTTATGAAATTGAATCTTTGTTTGAAAAGTATGAAGCTTTTGATGACGATGTTTATAGGCCTGAAAATTTTTCTATATTAAAATATTTCTATGAGAATTATGAATATAATTTCGATATTTATGCGTTTATTGTGAAAGTATTCGCTTTCCAATAAGAGACTAATATTTGGTAGGAAACTATGGAAGAAGAAATTGATGACACTGTGAGCTCATTGGATGAAAAAGATGAGGAGGGGAGCGAAGATCAAAAGGACGAAGAGTGGATTAGCTACCCGTGCCCACCTTATAATAAGAGTAACTCTTCAACTCATACATTGTTTATTTCCCTTCATATATACTGAAGGATGAATGCTACGATGATTGCTATGATCCTTTTGATTCATTTGAAATATCCCTTTTTGATGAACTTGTTTTTTGCTATACTTGTGGCCATGATGCCAATATGAATTATGCTTATGGAGATGAACTTGCTATATGTCCTTATGTTAAACATGAAATTGTTGCTATTGCACCTACACATGGTAGTCCTATTATCTTTTTGAATTCTCCCAACTACACTATATCGGGGAAGTTTGCGCTTATTTAGGATTATATTGATGGGTTGTGTCTTACTACTACACATGATGATTTTGGTAGATATAATATGCATGTGCTAGCTGCTCCTACTTGTAATTATTATGAGAGAGGAACTACGTCTCCACCTCTCTATGTTTCCAATACGATAAAATTGCAAGAAACTGCTTATACTATGCATTGTCCTTTACTTGATATGCATGAATTGTTCTTTTATGACATGCTGGTGCATAGGAAGATAGTTGGACTTCGTTGTTGCATGATATATATTACTTTGTGCTCAGTACTAAATCACAAATCATTGTTAATTAAAATTGGCTTTGATATACCTTGGGATCCGGGTGGATCCATTACATGACCACTATATGCCTAGCTTAATGGCTTTGAAGAAAGCGCTGCCAGGGAGACAACCCGGAAGTTTTAGAGAGTCATTTATTTCTGTTGAGTGCTTTTATAAAGTTTGAAAACAAAAAAAATAAAGAGGGGACCCTAAAACCTTTTCAAATGGAAAAGTGAAAGTGAGAAACACAGACATTGTTGAAGTGGGGGACGTCCTTGAACTTTGTTCATGCCCATGAAAACTTTGTGAATCTCGATTACAGAAACTTTTCAACAAAAATAATTATCCCCTTGTATAAATACATTTTATTATAAAAATAATGTACCAAGATTTGCCTTTAGGATGATTAGATTACTTGTTTAGTTCATGCGGTGCAAAAACAAAAACTTTGACTGTAGTGCGTGATTTTAAGTTTTTTGATGGAAAATCAAATGCTTCTGAAACTTTTTGGACAGCACTTCTATACAAATTGTTTATTTTTTTTCCTAATTTTTTAGAATTTTTAGAGGTACAGAAGTATGGTTAATATTCAGATTTCTATAGATTGTCCTATTTTCACATATTGCTGTTATACTTTCATTATTTGCTTATGTTTGAAACCTTGTTGATCCTCCTTTGACTTGGGGCCATAGAATTATGATAGCATACAGTGGGTAATGTTTGATTATAATTATACAATAATGTTAGAGCAGTACATAAGGGGATTTGATGTTATATGTGCTAACCCCTCTAATAAAAATGCTTTGTTAAGTTTTGTGTGTATGAAGTGTTTGAAGATCGAGGAGGTATTGATATGAGAAGAATGAGGAGAGGAAAGAGCTCAATCTTGGGGATGCCCGAGTCACCCCAAGTAAATAATCAACGAGACTCAAGCATCTAAGCTTGGGGATGCCACGGAAGGCATCCAATCTTTATTCGAAAATTATCGGTATGTTTCGGTTTTTGTTTTGTTCACAAGATATGCGTAAGTCTTGGAGTGTCATGTGCTTTTTCTTTTTATTTTAATAATGCACCATGCTGGTATGAGATGGTCCTTGGTTGATTTATAAAATTCTCTTTGCACTTCACTTATATCTTTTGAGTATGGCTTTATAGAATGCTTCGTGTGCTTCACTTATATCTTTTGAAGTTTGGATTGCATGTTTCTCCACACATAGAAAACAACCATTTGTAGAATGCTCTTTTGCTTCACTTATAATTTTTGGAGTGTGGGCATATCTTTTGTAGAAAGAACTAAACTCTCTTGTTTCACTTATATCTATTTAGAGGGTTGTAAGGAATTGGTCATTCACATGGTTAGTCATAAAATCCTACATAAAACTTGTAGATCATTGAATATGAAATGTTTGATTCCTTGCAATACTTTTGCGATATAAAGATGCTAATATGTGGGAGGTACTTAAATAATTGGTATTTAGTAAGAATATTGGTGTTAAGGTTTGTGATTCCCAAACGTGCATGTATAGTCTCTCGTTATGCTGGGAAGTTGGAGCACAATTTGTCATTGATTATCTATCTTTGTGTGAACGTCGGGTCATGGTTAACGCCTACCAACCTCCCCCTAGGAGAATGCGTAGTAGTACTTTGCTTCGAGGGCTAATTATCATTTTGCTATAAGTATGTGAGTTCTTTATGACTAATGTTAAGTCCATGGATTATACGCACTTTCACCCTTCCACCTTGCAACCGCGCAACTTTCGCCGGTGCATAAAACCCTCCTTATACCTTCCTCAAAACAGCCACCATACCTACCTATTATGGCATTTCCATACCCATTCCGAGATATATTGCCATGTAACTCCATCGTTCCGTTTATTATGATACGTATCATCATTGTCATATTGCTTTGCATGATCATGTAGTTGACATAGTATTTGTGGCAAAGCCACCGTTCATATTTATAAATGTCACTCTTGGTCATTGCACATCCCCGTACACCGCCGGAGGCATTCATATAGAGTCATATCTTTGTTCTGGTATCGAGTTGTAATATCAAGTTGTAAGTAAATAAAAGTGTGATGATCATCATTATTAGAACATTCTCCTATGTGAGGTTATAAATAAAGAGGCCAAAAGAGTCTAAAAAGGTCTCCAAAAAAAGAAGAAGGAGAGGAGCCAAAAAAAGGAGAGAAAAAGAGAGAAGGGACAATGTTACAATCCTTTTACACACTTGTGCTTCAAAGTAGCACCATGTTCTTCATGATAGAGAGTCTCCTATGTTGTCACTTTCATATCACTGGTACACGTGTTATACAAATGGTTTTTAACCCCTTTCCACGACGGCATTTAGAACCATTGCCAAGTGAGTGTGGGCGATAGGGGATTCCTTCCCACAAGACCCAGAAACCGTCGGGGATAGGCCCAGGCTGGTTCAAAATGAGCTCGTGTGCGATCGGGCGAGGCATCGATACCCAAATCATTTCTGTTCGTATGTACATCCCACATGGTGAATCCCAGCAAAACATTTCCGTTCGTATGTATATCACACACAGTCAATCCAAGGAATACGTTTTCGTTCTTATGTACATCCCACATAGTCAATCCAGGGAAAGCGTTTCCGTTCGTATGAATATCACACACAGTCAATCCAAGGAATATGTTTTCATTCTTATCTACATCCCGCACTGTCAATCCAGGGAAAACGTTCTGGTTCGTATGTACATCCCACACAATTTTATGTGTAGGCTCGTGTGTGAAAGGTGTAACTATCACACACACTCTGCCTTGGTTAACTGTTTGCTTTTAGCAACTACATCACACACGATTTGATGAAGAGAAACTATGTGGCATTGGGCTATCCATCACAAGAGCTTTTACTACTAGAACCGTTGGCAAAGTTCCATGACACATTTAGCAGGTTTATTAGTTTACAATTGATAATTCCAGTATTACGCAAATTCACATTTCATATCGAACAACTGTTTGCCAATTTCATATCAGGCACATAAATATATTATAACATCACAGTACGATAGCTACATGAGAACAACACATTACAACATATGGCTAGTTCAACTTCATAAGAACAATATTAGAATAATATATCCATTCCCTAATCGAGATAATCATGGCTCGTCTTATCGACATCTGCTTTAGTTCATTAAGAACCTGTTTTGCACACGCCAACTGGGAAAGTGCCTCCTCCTTCGCCAACACCATCTTAGCAAAGTCTGATTTAAAAAAATCTGAGCTCATTCTCCACCTTCCTCTTTTTATCCCTCATCTTCAAATATTCTTCAACGATGGCAACACTTTCTCTAAGCATACCTTTGTTATCTTCCTCATACATGCTCCAGAGCTTTTCTAGGCACATCTTCAAAGACTGTGGCCACTCTTGATCAACCCACTCCAAGTAAGAACACTTCCGTTCATCCTATAATATTTAAAACTAGATCAGTAGAAATTGTAGGGGAAATGGGTTTATAGCAATATAGAAAATAAAAAAATTGAATAAACATGTTAATTATGACATATCTTCTCAAAAAGATCAATGTGCAAATGAATTAATTGCTACTGAGACAACAACAACCAAATTCTGAAACATCGTAAGCTATAATTAACTACAACAACGCTACAAGTTCTAACTCATGTATAATAAATATCAAATTGAACATTTTATGAGGAAGGTAAATATAACTGCAACAACTTAGCGGCAGTGTTTGGATGATAGCAAATTGATACTAACAGGTGTGTGCATGCACAAATTTAGTAACATAGAACTAATAGCACTACGGCTGTTGATGACCCACAAGTGTAGGGGATCTATCGTAGTCCTTTCGATAAGTAAGAGTTTTGAACCCAACGAGGACCAGAAGGAAATGATATGCAGTTTTCAGTAAGGTATTCTCTGCAAGCACTGAAATTATCGGTAACAGATAGTTTTGTGATAAGGTAATTTGTAAAGGGTAACAAGTAATAAAAGTAAATAAGGTGCAGCAATATGGCCCAATCTTTTTTTTAGCAAAGGACAAGCCTGGACAAACTCTTATATAAAGGAAAGCGCTTCCGAGGACACATGGGAATTATCGTCAAGCTAGTTTTCATCACGCTTGTATGATTCACATTCGTTACTTTGATAATTTTGTATGTGGGTGGACCAGTGCTTGGGTGCTTCCCTTACATGGAAAAGCATCCCACTTTTGATAAACCTCTATTGCAAGCATCTGCAACTACAAAAGAAGTATAAAGGTAATCCTAACCATCGCATGAAACATATGGATCCAAATCAGCACCTTACGAAGAGACGCATAAACTAGGGTTTAAGCTTCTGTCACTCTAGCAACCCATCATCTAATTATTACTTCCCAATGCCTTCCTCTAGGCCCAAACAATGGTAAAGTGTCATGTAGTCAACGTTCAAATAACACCACTAGAGGAAAGACAACATACATCTCATCAAAATATTGAATGAAAACCAAATTCACATGAGTAATTATAGCAAGACTTCTCCCATGTCCTCAGGAACAAACGTAACTACTCACAAATCATATTCATGTTCATAATCAGAGGGATGTTAATATGCATAATGGAGCTGAACATATGATCTTCCACCGGATAAACCAACTAGCATCAACTACAAGGAGTAATCAACAGTACTAGCAACCCACATGTACCAATCTAAGGTTTTGATACAAAGATTGGATACTAGAGATGAACTAGGTTTTGAGAGGAGATGGTGCTAGTGAAGATATTGATGGAGATTGACCCCCTCCCGATGAGATGATCGATAGTGATGATGGCGGTGACGATTTCCCCCTCCCGGAGGGATGTTTCCCTGACAGAACAGCTCCGCCGGAGCCCTAGATTAGTTCCGCCAAGGTTCCGCCTCGAGACGGCGGCGTCTCGTCCCGATAGATTCCTTATGATTTTTTCTAGGGCAGAAGACACCTTATACCAGAAGATGGGCATCGGGGGGCTGCCAGGTGGCCCACGAGGCAGGGGGTGCGCCCAGGGGGTGGGGGCCCCCTGGGCGCGCCCCCACCCTCGTGGACGGTGGGTGGCCCGCCTCTGGTGCTTTCTTCGCCCGATATTTTTTATATATTCCAAAACTAACTTTCGTGGAGTTTCAGAGCTTTTTGAGTTGTGTAGAATAGGTCTTCAATATTTTCTCCTTTTCCAGCCCAGAATTCCAGCTGTCGGCATTCTCCCTCTTCATGTAAACCTTGTAAAAAAAGATAGAGAAGGCATAAGTATTGTGACATAATGTGTAATAACAGCCCTTAATGCAATAAACATCAATATAAAAGCATGATGCAAAACGGACGTATCAACTCCTCCTAGCTTAGACCTCGCTTGTCCTCAAGCGGAAGCCGATATCGAAAAATATGTCCACATGTTTAGAGATAGAGGTGTCCATAAAATAAAATACGGACATGAAGGCATCATGATCATACTTATAGCAGCAACATATATATATATATAGGAAAATGGTTGTGTACTCCTGGGAGTACGTACTCCCGCTCCTCATATACCACATAGATGAATCTTTTATACCTCTTTATTATTTTTAATATACTTCATTAATAATTATTAGATATCCCAAAATGAGTTTCATGAAAAAATTCATGCGAGTCTACATATTTTAAAATGTTTACGTATATACTGATGTGTTTGTACGTGAAAAAAGGTATATTACAAAAAGTACGTCATAAATAATATTTTTTCAACAAAACTTGTATTGCGGTATCTTAAAATATTTAATGAAGTATATTAAGATTGATAAAGAGGTATAATTAATGCGTACATGAGGTATATTGAGGTTGGGATTACATACTCCCAAGAGTACAGAAAATGAGTCATATATATATATATATATATATATATATATATATATATATATATATATATATATATATATATATATATATTATATATATATATATATATATATATATATGATTTCTTATGCTAAAGTAACAATCTATTCACAATGTCAAGTATGAATCAGCAACCTCATTGAAAACTGACAAACTATGATCCTGGTCATTAAAGCATTTGCCATTTATCATAATATCGGAAAGAGTCAATATTAGAGCTTTTCAGCAAGTCCACATACTCAACTATCATTTAGTCTTTCATAATTGCTAACACTCACGCAATACTTATGGGTATGGAGTTTTAATCGGACACAGAGAAAGATAGGGGCTTATAGTGTTGCCTCCCAACCTTTTACCTCAAGGGTAATGACAACAATAAGAGTTCATGTTAACTTACATCCAATTGGGTATATATGTCACGATCTTTCCAACACAATGTGCTGGCCAAAGGATAAAATGTAAAAAGGAAAGGTGAATATCACCATGACTCTTGGATAAGGTATAAGCCAAGAACAAAAGATAGGCCCTTCTCAGAGGGAAGCAGCGGTTGTCATGTGCTTTTATGGTTGGATGTACAAAATCTTGATGCAAAAGAACGTCACTTTATATTGCCACTTGTGATAAGGACCTTTATTATGCAGTCCGTCGCTTTTATTGCTTCCATATCACAAGACAGTATAAAGCTTATTTTCTCCACACTAATAGATCATCATATTTAGAGTGTTGCAACAGTGACAACTTACTTGAAGGATCTTACTCAATCCGTAGGTAGATATGGTGGACTCTCATGGCAAAACTGGGTTTAAGGATATTTGGAAGCACAAGTAGTATCTCTACCTGGTGCAAGGAGTTTGGCTAGCATGAGGGGGAAAGGCAAGCTCAACATGTTGGATGATCCATGACAATATACTTTATTTCGGATATAAGAAAACATAACCCATAACGTTGTCTTCCTTGTCCAACATCAACTTTTTAGGATGTCATATTTTAATGAGTGCTCACAATCATAAAAGATGTCCAAGATAGTATATTTATATGTGAGAACCTCTCTTTCCTTATTACTTCCTATTAATTGCAACGATGGCCAAAACTATGTTTGTCAACTCTCAACAAGTTTTATTCATCATACTCTTTATATGTGAAGTCATTACTCCCCATAATATCAATATGATCTCTTTGATTCTTTTTATCCTTTTCTTTTATTCTCCCATGATCGAAGTGAGATAATCAAGCCATTGACTCAAAACTAATCTTTATTATATATAGCTCACGGACTCGATTACATAGATAAGGATCATAAAGGAAAGCTCACAACTAGATCATACTAAACTTTATTCTACTAGATCAAGATATTACCAAAAGGATCGAACTAAGAAAAACGGTAAAGATAGAGGTGTGATGGTGATACGATACCGGGGCACCTCCCCCAAGCTTGGCAGTTGCCAAGGGGAGTGCCCATACCCATGTGTTTATGTCTGTTTCTTCGGAGGTGGTGATGATGGAGTTGTTAATCACGTAGGTTCTTCCTTAATTTGCGCTTGAGGATAGAATTTTTCTCCCTTAGGTCATCCATCTCTTGCTCAAGGCTTAATATCTTTTTTCATAAGTCCTGCTTGTTCTCCTACAAGAGGCGAAAAGGGATAAACTCGATCATAAATTGCTTTGCTCTATCAGGGAGGCTTGACTTTTTGAACTCCACATGCATGTCCCCAGGTTGAGGTAATGCGACTTCATCCTCATCTGAGCTCGTCTCCTCCTTTCCCCTAGGATCATAGTCTTATTCTTCCTCCGTGGTCCAACCACAATGCTCCAAGTCCCTGTAGACCTTAGTGTATGCAAGGTAATCATCCACATAGCTTTCTCCTTCTGAATCCTGAGATGACATATTGCTCTAATGTGTGGAAGAAACAACTCAAAACAAAAACAGAGGATTTTGGCATGATACGGTGGTCAAAACCTTCGGGATATTATATAATGAATTTTTTACCGACCAAAAGAAGTATCCTGCAAGAAAAGAAAGTTCGGATGGCACACGAGGTGCCCATGAGGTTAGGGGGCGCGCCCTCCACCCTCGTGGATGCCTCGTGTCCCATTCGGACTACTTCTTATTTTTCCTAATTTCTTAAATATTCCAAAACGGAGAAAAATTGCCATTAGAACTATTTTGGAGTCGGTTTACTTACCGTACCACATACCTCTTCCTTTTCGGAGTCTTAATCGTTCTGGAAAGTGTCCCTTATGTATTCCTCTGGGGTTACGATTTCAATAACATTGGTTTCAACATTTATGGGATTATCTGAGATATAATGTTTGATTCTTTGGTCGTTCACCACCTTTGGATTTGTGCATTCAAAGTTGTTGATTTTTATGGCACCAGAACGATAGACCTCCTCGATAACGTAAGGACCTTCCCATTTAGAGAGAAGTTTTCCTGCAAAAAAATCTTAAATGAGAGTTGTATAGCAAAACATAATCACCTACATTAAACTCAACCTTTTGTATCCTTTTGTCATGCCATCTTTTAACCTTTTATTTAAACAGTTTGGAATTTTCATAGGCCTGGGTTCTCCATTCATCAAGCGAGCTAATGTCAAATAACCTCTTCTCACCGGCAATTTTCAAATCATAATTGAGCTCTTTAATAGCCCAATATGCCTTATGTTCTAGTTCGAGAGGTAAGTGACATGCTTTTCCATAAACCATTTTATACGGAGACATACCCATAGGATTTTTATATGCAGTTATATAGGCCATAGTGCATCATGTTGTTTCTTGGACCAATTCTTTCTAGATCTATTAGCAGTCTTTTGCAAAATTAATTTCAGCTCTCTGTTACTCAGTTCTACTTGACCACTGGACTGTGGGTGGTATGGGGATGCAATTCTATGATTAACATCATACGTAGCAAGCATTTTGCGGAAAGCACCATGAATAAAATGTGAACCACCATCAGTCATTAAGTATCTAGGGACTCCAAACCTCAAAAAAATAACTTCTTTAAGCATCTTAATAGAGGTGTTATGATCAGCACTACTAGATGGAATAGCTTCTACCCACTTAGTAATATAATCAACAGCAACTAAAATATGTGTATACCCATTAGAGGAAGGAAACGGTCCCATATAATCAAAGCCCCAAACATCAAATGGTTCAATAACAAGTGAATAGTTCATAGGCATTTCTTGACGTCTACTGATGTTACCAATTCTTTGACATTCATCATAAGATAAGACAAACTTACGGGCATCCTTGAAGAGAGTAGGCCAACAGAAACCAGATTGCAGTACCTCATGTGCAGTTCTATCTCCAGCATGGTGTCCTCCATAAGCCTCGGAGTGACACTTGCGTAGGATCTGTTCTTGTTCATGCTCAGGTACACACTGTCTAATAATACCATCTACCCCTTATTTATAAAGGTGTGGTTTATCCTAGAAGTAATGTCTGAAATCATAGAATTACTTTTTCTTTTGCTAGTATGTGAAACTAGGTGGTATAAATTTAGCAACAATGTAATTAGCATAATCAGCATACCATGGAGCAGTACGAGAAGTATTTATGACAGCTAATTGTTCATCAGGAAAGCTATCATCAATAGGTATTCGGTCATCAAGAATATTCCCTAACCTAGACAAGTTGTCCCCAACAGGGTTCTCAGCTCCCTTTCTCTCAGTAATATGCAAATCAAATTCTTGTAGAAAGAGAACCCATCTAATAAGTCTAGGTTTAGCATCTTTATTTTCCATAAGATATTTAATAGCAACATGATCAGTGTGAACAATTACTTTAGCATCGACAATATAAGGTCTGAACTTATCACAAGCAAATACAATTGTTAAAAATTCTTTTTCAGTAGTAGCATAATTTCTTTGGGCACTATCTAGAGTTTTACTAGCATATGGATAACATTTAATTTCTTATCAACTCTTTGTCCTGGAACAACACCTACAACATAATCACTAGCATCACACATAATTTCAAAGGGTAAATTCCAGTCAGGTGGCTGGACAACGGGTGCAGAGATCAAGGCTTTCTTAAGTATTTCAAATGCTTCTACACAATCATCATCAAAAACAAAAGGAACATCTTTTTGTAAGAGATTAGTCAGAGGCCTAGAGATTTTTGAGAAGTCTTTAATGAACCTCCTATAAAACCCGGCATGACCAAGGAAACTTCTTATACCTTTGATGTCCTTGCGACACGACATCTTTTTAATAGCATCAACTTTAGCTTTATAAACTTCAATACCTCTTTCAGAAATTTTATGCCCCAAGACAATACCTTCATTAACCATAAAGTGGCACATTTCCCAATTCAAGACAAGATTAGTTTCTTCACATCTCTGCAAAACTCGATCAACGTTGCTTAAGCAATCATAAAAAAAAGTTACATAAATGGAAAAATCATCCATGAAAACCTCAACAATATTTTCACAAATATCCGAGAATATATCCATCATGCATCTTTGAAAGGTATCAGGTGCATTACATAAGCCAAAAGGCATACGTCTATAAGCAAAGGTACCGAAAGGGGAGGTAAAAGTGGTGTTTTCTTGGTCCTCTTTTGACACAGGTATTTGAGAGAAACCAGAATAACCATCTAGAAATCAAAAATGAGTATGTATGGATAATCTTTCTAGCATTTGATCCATAAAAGGTAGAGGGTAATGATCCTTCTTAGTAGCTTTATTTAATTTGCCGAAATCAATTACCATTCTATAGCATGTAACAATTCTTTGTGAGATCAATTCATCTTTATCATTAGGAACAATAGTAATACCTCCCTTCTTAGGGACATAATGGACAGGACTTACCCACTGACTATCAGCAACTCGATAAATTATACCTCCCTCTAGAAGCTTTAGTATGTCTTTCCTTACCACTTCTTTCATCCTATAGGATTTAACCATCGTTGGTGATCAACAACCGGTTTAGCATCATTCTCCAATTTTATTTTGTGTTGGCATAGAGTGGGACTAATGCCCTTAAGATCATCAAGAGTATATCCAATAGCAGCATGATGCTTCTTCAAAGTTTTTAATAATTTCTCTTCTTCTTGCTCTGAAAGGTTAGCACTAATAATAACAAGATATATCTTCTTTTCATCAAGATAGGCATACTTAAGAGTATCAGGTAATGGTTTGAGCTCAAAAACGGGATCACCCTTGGGTGGAGGAAGATCCCCTAGAATTTCAACAATCAAGTTGTGTTTCATTAAAGGTCCTTGTTTAAAGAATATTTCATCTATTTCCCTTCTCTCATTCATAAACATATCATTTTCATGGTCTAGCACATATTGTTCTAATGGGTCGTTAGGAGGCACAACAATAGAAGCAAGACCAATAATTTCATCCTTACTAGGCAATTCTTTATCATGGGGTTGTCTACGAAATTTAGCAAAGTTAAATTCATGAGACATATCCCCTAAACCAATAGTAACAACATCCTTTTTGCAGTCTATCTTAGCATTAACAGTATTCAAGAAGGGTCTACCAAATATAATGGGGCAAAAGTCATCTTGTGGGGAACCAAGAACAAGAAAATCAGTAGGGTATTTAACTTTCCCACACAAGACTTCAACATCTCTAACAATCCCAACTGGTGAAATAGTGTCACTATTGGCAAGCTTAATAGTAACATCAATACCTTTTAGCTCAGCAGGTGCAATATCGTGCATAATTTCTTCGTATAAGGAATGAGGTATTGCACTAGCACTAGCACCCATGTCGCATAAGCCATGATAGAAATGATCTCCTATTTTAACAGAAGTAACAGGCATGCCTACAACATGTCTATGTTTATTTTTAGTATTGGGTCTAGCAATTCTAGTAGCTTCATCACAGAAGTAAATAACATGCCCATCAATATTATCGACCAAGAGATCCTTAACCATAGCAACACTAGGTTCAACTTTAATTTTCTCAAAGGGTGTAGGTGTTCTATTATTACTCTTATGAACCACCGTTGAAGCTTTAGCATGATCCTTTATTCTAGCATGGAAGGGTGGTTTTTCAATGTAAGCAGTAGGAACAATAGGATCAACATTATAAGTGATAGTCTTTTCTTCAACTCTAACAGGTTCAACTACTTTTACTTCAATGGGAGGATGATATTTAAACCACTTCTCCTTAGGGAGATCAAAATGAGTAGCAAATGATTCACAAAAAAAAACTACTATCTCAGAGTCAAGTCCATATTTAGTGCTAAAGTCACGGAAAGCATCGGTATCCATAAAAGATTTAACACAATCAAACTTGGGTGTTATACCTGACTCCTTACCTTCGTCGAGATCCCAATCTTCAGAATTGCGTTTAATTATTTCCAATAAATCCCATTTGAATTCAATGATCTTCATCATAAAAGAACCAGTCCAACAAGTATCAAGCATGGAGCGATTATCGACAGAAAGCCGAGCATAAAAATTGAATAATAATTTCTCTTCAAAGCTCATGATTGGGGCATGAATATAACATTGACTTAAGCCTACCCCAAGCTTGAGCGATACTTTCTCCTTCACGAGGCCAAAAATTATATATATAATTACGATCACGATGAACCTGATGCATATGATAGAACTTCTTATGAAATTCTAATTTCAAACGGTTGTAGTTCCAGGATCCAATATCATCGCATAGCCTAAACCATGTCAATGACTTTCCCTTCAAAGATAAAGGGAATACCTTCTTCTTGATCACATCCTCAGGCATACCTGCAAGCTTAAATAATCCACAAACTTCATCCACATAGATTAGGTGCAAATCTGGATGCAATGTTCCATTCCCTGTAAAGGGATTAGCTAGCAGTTTCTCTATCATACCAAAGGAATTTCAAAGTAAACATTTTTGGTATGTTTAGTAGGTTAAGGATCAACTCTTTGCTCTACATGTCGGGGTGAAGATACCCCGAACAAGCCCCTCAAAGGATTATGTTCCATAGTAACAAGAGACAGGAAATTTTAGCACACTATATAAATTTTTCCTTACCAAAGGCGCTTCACTCCCTGGCAATGACGCCAGAAAAGAGTATTGATGACCCACAAGTGTAGGGATCTATCGTAGTCCTTTGGATAAGTAAGAGTCTCGAACCCAACGAGGAGCAGAAGAAAATGATAGGCAGTTTTCAGTAATGTATTCTCTACAAGTACTGAAATTATCGGTAACAGATAGTTTTGTGATAAGGTAATTTGTAAAGGGCAACAAGTAATAAAAGTAAATAAGGTGCATAAATATGTCCCAATCCTTTTTTTTTAGAAAAGGACAGCCTGGACAAACTCTTATATAAAGGAAAGCGCTCCCGAGGACACATGAGAATTATCGTCAAGCTAGTTTTCATCACGCTCATATGACTCGCGTTCGTTACTTTGATAATTTGGTATGTGGGTGGACCGGTGCTTGGGTGCTGCCCTTACTTGGACAAGCATCCCACTTATGATTAACCTCTATTGCAAGCGTCCGCAACTACAAAAGAAGTATTAAGGTAATCCTAACCATAGCATGAAACTTATGGATCCAAATCAGCCCCTTACGAAGCAATGCATAAACTAGGGTTTAAGCTTCTGTCACTCTAGCAACCCATCATCTACTTATCACTTCCCAATGCCTTCCTCTAGGCCCAAACAATGGTGAAGTGTCATGTAGTCGATGTTCACATAACACCACTAGAGGAAAGACAACATACATCTCATCAAAATATCGAATGAAGACCAAATTCACATGACTACTTATGGCAAGACTTCTCCCATGTCCTCAGGAAACAAACGTAACTACTCACAAATCATATTCATGTTCATAATCAGAGGGATATTAATATGCATAATGGATCTGAACATATGACCTTGCACTGGATAAACCAACTAGTATCAACTACAAGGAGTAATGAACACTACTAGCAACCCACAGGTACCAATCTGAGGTTTTGATACAAAGATTGGATACAAGAGATGAACTAGGGTTTGATAGGAGATGGTGCTAGTGAAGATGTTGATGGAGAATGGCCCCCTCCGATGAGAGGATCGATGGTGATGATGGCGGTGACGATTTCCTTCTCACGGAGGCATGTTTCCCCGGCAGAACAGCTCCGCCGGAGCCCTAGATTGGTTCCGCCAAGGTTCCGCCTCGAGACGGCAGAGTTTCATCCCAAAAGCTTCCTTATGATTTTTTCCAGGGCAGAAGACACCTTATACTAGAAGATGGGCATCGGGGGGCTGCCAGGTGGCTCAAGAGGCAGGGGCGCGCCCAGGGGGGTAGGGCGCCCCCACCCTCATGGACGGTGGGTGGCCCCTCTCTGGTGCTTTGTTCGCCCGATATTTTTTATATATTCCAAAACTGACTTTCATGGAATTTCAGGGCTTTTTGAGTTGTGCAGAACAGGTCTCCAATATTTTCTCCTTTTCCAGCCCAGAATTCCAGCTACAAGCATTCTCCCTCTTCATGTAAACCTTGTAAAATAAGAGAGAAAAGTCATATGTATTGTGACATAATGTGTAATAACAACCCATAATGCAATAAACATCAATATAAAAGCATGATGCAAAATGGACGTATCAGCTGTCCACTATGTATGCCAAAACTGGTGTAAAGACAACTGATGTTACATCTTGCACCGGTGCCTTGCAGTGGCGAGCCGATGCAGCGGGAAAGAAATCAGGGACCCGAACTCCAAAGCACCTAGTTGCTCCGATGCCCAGTTCCTTTGTGCCATAAAGATTTAGTATTTTACTTCTTGGCTGCTCAGATGTGTGGACCAATGTTGGCTTCACAAACTGCTGAAGCGGTGCCAAATAATTTTCTAATGGCACCGCTGATGAGATGGCAATAATTTTAGATACTGGGTACAAACTGTGACACTGTCTTAGGATGCGTTTGGTTGAAGGTGTGGTATGAATGGGTTGGGACCGTGACAGTGTCTGAATCACTGTCCATGGGTTCAAACGCAACTAGCTTCACGCATGGAGATTGATGGTGACAACGAGCAGATAGATCTTCAACCACCCCGCTCCATTCGTTGCCATTGATGGTCGTAGGGAGCTACAAGAGGAAGAAATGACTCAAATCAACCGCCCAGTAAAAATCCTTCATTCCAATTTATAGCCTGAGAGAGAGAAGAGAGGCATACCCGAGTGGTGATGCAGTCGTCGTCGGAGGAGGAACCGCTGGAGAGGTCTTTGAAGAAGACCATGCTGACCTAGGCGGTAGGATACGAGATGGCAAGAGCAAGGAAGCAAGCTAGGAAGCGACTATAGCTTAGCAAGGAAGGAAGGAAGGTGGAAACTGGGGAAATGTGACTTGTGGTCAGGAAGAAAAGGGGGTGGGGAAGGGGGGAGGGGGCATGGGTAGATATTTTGGCGGTTTGCCAAATTTTTCGAAATGTGGAGGGAAACTTAGCGCGTGGTGCCGCCAAACCATTTACTTTGAACGATTCTTCTGCTTTACGCGCATGGGGTGAGTTTGGTAATTCGAATTTTGGTGGAAATTTTCCCAGGTACGTCATTGCATAATTTTACATCGCTTGCTAATTTGGGCACACAAAAGAGCGTACCGCAGAAAGACCACACTTACTAAATCGAGCAATTTTAGTAATTAAACACAGCAAGTTGACCTAAATATTACTCTAACAAAAGACCAGCATTAAAAACAAAGCCTAAGTACGCATAATTTTTATAAATCCAAAGTTGTATCGGCCTATGCATCGCCGATGTGAGATGAGACGTCGATGACTTGTCCTGACGACATGGCGCCGTTGGTGGACTCCACGTCCCCCCTGCTGAAGTCGACCGCATCCTCGTCCTTGTCCTCGGCGCCGCCCTCAAGGTTGTAGTACTCGTAGTAGTGGTTGCGCCAGAGCTCTCTTTGGTACTCCACTTCTGATTCCTTTACGGGCAGAATCATCTCTACCTCGACCTCGGCCATGCGCAACTCCTCCTCCCGGCGCTCCTCGATCTCCGCCGCATCCTGCATCTCCAGCTCCCGCTCGGCAACCTCATGAGGAAGCAGGCGCTCCATGGCCACATCCACCTTTTCGAACGTGGGTTGCATGATGGATTCCGAGGTGGCCTAGAATATAATGGGGTGTGCATCCTTGATCTTGGCGTGGATGGCGTTGACCCGGGCCAGGGGTACATCAGCGGCAAGGACGGCAGCCCGAGTGCTCTCGACGTTTGCAGCCCCCATCACAGCAGCAGTTGCAGACACCCTCTCGGTGGAGGCGGCCGTGCTCAATGCAGATGCGATGGCACTCTCAGCGTAGGCAGCCGCGCTCTCGGCGTAGGCGGCGGCGATCGCGGGGGCGCGACCATCGTACGGGCCTTCACGAAGCATTTCAACGACGTCATCTTTGCAAGAAGGGGGTGCGGGAATGGGGATCGGGGTTCGTGGATTCAGGGGTTGCCGGCACTAGAGCAGACAAGTCGGCGAAGGTTGAGGAGGAAGACATAAATAGACCCAGATATTTTCATCACAACCGGTTCCTACAAAAACAACTTTGTGTGATGTTGTAGATATTTTTTATTAGCTCTGAAAGACGAATTTGGAGTAAAGTTGCAACAGATGGTGTTTAAAATGTACGAGTAAATTTGTAGTACTAATACAATTGTCATGTCAAATTTGGATAATTTCAGGGGTCATTTGACCTTTTTGACATTTAATTGATTTTCTAGTCATATAATGACCGTAATTAAAATTGGAACTACATGTACATGCAACAACCAACCATAACGGTTTGAAAAGTCATATTTTGTGTACTTGTGTGCGATTTAATTCCATGTGCAGTAAATTGGAAGGAATTTTCAAACATATTGGTCTAATGGCTATGACACAATTAAGCTGGGAGTGCCATGGCATTTAAATTCCAAAAAAATAAAAAAAAATCTGAAACACATGAAACTTTTGTTGATGTAATGTCATGCCACCAAGATGATGTGGTAAATTTTTTGGCATGTGTGACGAAAGTTTGGACACACACCCCTCACAAACTGAAGCAACTCACTTGAAGGCTCGTGGTTCTGAGAGGGAACAATGCATGTTTGATGACGAACGGGAGATAGCTTCCTCTTACGGCCTTCAATTGTTTTCTATGTGTAATGTGCACTAATACAACTCTCATGTGAAAATTTGGAAAATTTCAGTGGTCATTTGACCTTTTGAAGATATTTAAGTGATTTTCTAGCCATTTAATGACCGTAATTAAAATTTGAACTAGATCTACATGCAATGGCTAACCATAGCGGTTTGAAAAATCTTATTTCTGTAGTTGTGTGCGAGTTAATTCCATGTGCAGTAAATTAAAAGGAATTTTCAAACATATTGGTCTCACGACATGGACACACATGCATGGACTGCCATGGCATTTTAATTCCAAAAAATTATAAAAATTATCAGAAAAACATGAAACCTTGTTTTATGTAGTGTCATGCCATCAAGATGATGTTGTAAAAAAATTGCATGTTTGTCAAAAGTTTGGACACACACCCCTCAGAAACCGGAGCAACTCGCTAGAAGGCTCGTGGTTCCGAGAGGGAACAACGCATGTTTGATGACAAACAGGAGATAGCTTCCTCATACGGCCTTCTAATTTTCTCTACGTTTAACGTGCACTACTAAAACTTTCATGTGAAAATTTGGAAAATTCTAGCGGTCATTTGATCTTTTAAAGACATTTAAGTGATTTTCTAGCCATTTAATGACCGTAATTCAAAGTTGAACTACATCTACATGCAATGGCTAACCATAGCTGCTTTGAAAAATCATATTTGTGTAGTTGTTTGCGAGTTAAACATATTGGTCTTACGACATGGACACATGCATATCTATGCATGGAGTGCCATGACATTTTAATTCCAAAAAAATTAAAAATGATCAGAAAAACATGAAACCTTGCCTGATGTAATCTCATGCCATCAAGATGATGTGGTAAAAAAATTGGCATGTTTGTCGAAAGTTTGGACACATACCCCTCACAATCTGGAGCAACTCACTAGAAGGCTCGTGGTTCCGAGAGGGAACAATGCATGTTTGATGACGAACAGGAGATAGCTTCCTCTTACGGCCTTTAAATTTTTTCTACGTTTAACGTGCAGTACTACAACTGTCATGTGAAAATTTGGAAAATTCTAGGGGTCATTTGATCATTTATAGACATTTAAATGATTTTCTAGCCATTTAATGACTGTAATTCAAAGTTGAACTACACCTACATGCAACGGCTAACCATAACGGTTTGAAAAATCATATTTGTGTACTTATTTGCGAGTTAATTCCATGCGTAGTAAATTAGAAGGAATTTTCAAACATATTGGTCTCACGGCATGGACACACATGCATGGAGTGCCATGGCATTTTAATTCCAAAAAATTTAAAAATTATTAGAAAAACATGAAACCTTGCTTGATGTAATGTCATGCCACCAAGATGATGTGGTAAAAAAATTGGCTGGTTTGATGAAAGTTTGGACAGACCCCCTCAGAAACTGGAGCAACTCGCTAGAATGCTCGTGGTTCCTAGAGGATACAATGCATGTTTGATGACGAATGGGAGATAACTTCCTCTTACGGCCTTCAATTTTTTTCTACGTGTAACGTGCACCAATACAACTGTGACGTGAAAAATTGGAAAATTTCACGGGTCATTTGACCTTTTAAAGACATTTAAGTGATTTTCTAGCCATTCAATGACCGCAATTCAAATTTGAACTACATCTACATGCAACGTCTAACCATAACTGTTTGAAAATCATATTTTAGTGTACTTGTGTGCGAGTTAATTCCATGTGCTATAAATTAGAAGGAATTTTCAAACATATTGGTCTCACGACATGGACACATGTACATGCATGGAGTCACATGGCATTTAAATTCCAAAAAATTAAAAAATGATCAGAAAAACATGTAACGTTGCTTGATGTAACGTCATACCACCAAGATGATGTGGTAAAAAAATTGGCCTATTTGATGAATGTTTGGACACACACCCCTCACAAATAGGAGCAACTCACTAGATGGCTAGTGGTTCTGAGAGGGAACAATGCATGTTCGATGACGAACGGGAGATAGCTTCCCCTTACGGCCTTAAAAAATCTACGTTTAACGTGCACTAATACAACGGTCATGTGAAAATTTGGAAAATTTCAGGGGTTATTTGACCTTTTAAAGACATTTAAGTGATTCTCTAGCTATTTAATGACCGTAATTCAAATTTGAACTACATCTACATGCAATGGCTAACCATAACGGTTTGAAAAATCATGTTTTATGTACTTGTGTGCGAGTTAAAAAATCTTCAAACGATGTAAATATCTGGTGCTCAAAAAAGTAAATGTAAAGATCTGGCAAGACAACCGGCCCCACATGATTGGCACTATATTTCACGCCTCGAGGTTTGGAAGTTGAATGACGGGGGTTATTAATCAGACACGGTTCTATGTTGGAAACCGTCGGCTATTATGTTCACACACAGATTCTAATGCAGGAATCATATGTAATTCAAACTATAGTACTCGTAAATTCTGGAGACCGACGTGTGTACTATTCTCGTCGATCTAGATTCTGACCGCCAACAAATACTACCTTGCTCGCGTGGTCCCGCCTACATTCTCATCTACATCCTTCCCTTGCTCGCCCTCTCTCTCCTCTCTCTCAAAGCTCTGCCATGGCGCCTCCGATCTGCGCACGCGCCGACGAGGAGTCGCTGCCCCCCCCCTCGAGGACGCTCAGTCGAAAAGCAGCCATGAGAAGGACCCCTACGCGCCGCCGGATGAGGTTGCGCCGGACCCCCCAACTTTGGATTGGTTTTGGGGCTAGTACAGTCTTTGTCTATGGAAGTCACTGCCGCCGACTGAGAAAGCCAGGCAAGTGGCATTCAAGAAGGAGATGGTGGAGGAGGAAGCCAGGTACCAAGTAGCCTGTGAAGCCCGTGATACTGCCTGGAAAAAGGAGAAGGTGGAGCTTTGGGGGTGGGTGCGTCGTTGTGCGGAGGAGGTGTACGAAGACAGGTACTTCGCGAGGAAGGTCAAAGGTGCTAGGCGCCTCATCGCTGCGTGGAGGTGGGCCGATAAGCTCCAGTGTGCCACCGACGAGGAGCTCCTATGGCCGCCCAACGAAATGGCAAGATCATCCGCGCTTGTCCGCCAGCAAAAGGCAGATCGGTACGTGAAGCGCTGCGAGACGGAGGAGGCGGAGTACTGCCTCCACGCTAGGATGACGTCGCGCATTAGGAGTGATTATGAGTTTTAGTATTGTTCGTTTTCATTTTTATGCATTGTACCTAGTAGTTAAGTATCATCACGTATATGTGATAATATTATATATATTCTGTGATGAACTAATGAACAATTTATATATATATATTATGAATTCCATTTCTATCTGTTTTTGTATACTAATTTTAGTCTAGCTATTATCATCCAAATATACATAATGGAAAGCGTGTATACACACATTGAAACAGAACATATAAGAACGGAAAATAGAGTACACACATTGAAACAGATCAATTAACAGAGAAATACTATGATTCTTGTTAATACATATCTATCCACGTTGAAACGACTCAACGAAATAAAACCCGTCCATGAGACCATGACCAGTAGCCCTTGGTCTATGGTAGCTCTTGGCTCTACATGAACTCGTGCAGGCATTCATCCGAGCGGTCGACATGCTCGCGGTACATCATGAGCGCGATCTCGAGCTCCAAGTTGGCTATTTCATCGGAGATCACCAGGTCGAGGATGCAACGACCATGTTCCTCTACTGCACCCAGGTGTGCACCTGGACCAAGGAGACGGTCGAGCCTACCGACCAGCATGTTGGCATCGAGCGGGCCGCTGACATGGCGAACAGCGCGACCCATGTGAACGGCACGGCGGGCATCCGGTGCAATTACGGCACGGCTGGCCTCTGTTGCAAGTACGACGCAGAGGGCCTCTGCCCCCTCCTAGTGAGGAATGGGGGTACTGACGGGACGTGTACCCAGTTGTGATGCCGTGTCGACATGAGGCAAGCACCGATGGATCCGCTCTTGCTGTGCGGCGTGCCGCGCCTTTCGCTCTGCAGCGCTCCAACAGTCTCGCCATGCGGCAAGCTGCCCCCTATTGGCGCGGACGCGCCTAGCTTGCTCTGCGATGCGCCATCGATCATGTTGTGCGGCGAGCTGCAGCCTCTCGGCACTGACATGTCTATCTTTATTCGCGGCGCTCAAGCGCCATGCGCCAAGGGTCTGCTCAACCCTGACGATGATGTGCATCACGGAGTCGTCCATCGCATTGCTGGGGAGCGCCTCGGCCTCGACAGGCCGTGGCGCCTTCTCGTTTCCCTCATCGACGTGTTTGATGGTAGAGGCGGCACTATGGTGGGTTGTCATGCTTGGGGAAAGGTGGATGTGCTATAGGCTGCGCATGTTGCCGCGGCGCGCCGCCTAGGTTTATGCGCAATATCGCTTGGTGGCGGGAAACCTGTGAGGAAATGGTGGGAAACATTGGCGTGTTCATAAAATGCGATCAATTAATGGAAACTTAGCATATAAGGAACATTAAGCTAGCAAAAGAAGTAGATGATGATCATATGAACACGGACCACACTACGGAACCCATCGGTCATCAATCGCAAACAGTTGTATACTAGCAAGCGTTTGTCCACAACACACACGGCTTATTCAATTACAAACAGGTCGGTTGGATCAACTGTATGCCACATATTGCACATTCTCAGAAAGTAATGCGATAGACCTTCTTTAACATGTGCTAAAAAACAAAAAAAATGAAAACAAGGACCTTGAGGTTAATTCCACCTCACAACACACACGACTTATTCCATCACAAACAGGTTGGATGGATCAACTGTATGCCACGTATCGCACATTGTCAAAAACTAATGCGGTAGACCTTCTTTAACATGTGTTAAAAAAATCAAAACAAGGACCTTGAGGTTAATTCCACCCCATAACACACACGGCTTATTCCATCACAAACAGGTCGGATGGATCTACTGTATGCCACATATCACACATTGTCATAAAGTAATGCGATAAACCTTCTTTAACATGTGTTAAAAAACAAAACCCACTGATGGGATGTATCATAAATGTCCTTAATGGAGCTTTAAGATACACCCCATCAATGGGATTAACATAAAGACAACTTCCCATCTGGTCACCCATCTCATGGCTGCTCCAGCCTGAGCATTGTTAACTTGAGAGTTCTCTTTGATGAGCTATTGGTGGATAGCTAGTCCTTGTTGATATAGGATTCCCTCTTTGCATCCTTATGGCGTACCCGGATGACCGCTCGTCGCCCAATGGCCAATAGATGTTGTGTAGACACAACATATCACATACGTCTTATTAGAAGCAATCGTTTGTGTTATTATCGGTCTTCGCACACATTTCTGTTTACAGACCTGTTTGTCGCGTATCACACACATCTTGTTATATTGAACCATTTCTGTTCTCTTGTCTGAACGCAAAAAGTCCATCCAAGTGAACCGCATGCCGTATATCGCGCACACCTTGATCTGGTTGACCGTTTCTTTTGTGTTGCCTAATCACAAATAGTTCATCTGAGCAATCTGTATGTTGTATATCACACACACCTTCATCTGGCTGCCCGTTTCTTTTGCTCCTCCTCATCGCAAACAGTTAATTGAACTGAACCATATGCCCTGCATCGCACACGCAACTACAATCTAAACCGTGTTTGATGCACCCGTCATCGCAAACGTTTTGCGCCTTTTTGACATTTTTTTACACCACCGTTTGCGATTATTGCATCGCACACAGATTCGTCAAAGGGTCTCTGATCGTAGTGTCGCGTTAGCAGCATCCCGCAGTAGTGTATATTACTAGTGAGAATTTTTCATTATAGAACCTGGCTTGTAAATTCCAACGATGGGCTTCCTCAAATGCCCTAGGTCTTCATGAGAAAGCAAGTTGATGCACACCCACTAGTTGTCTTTTGACCTTTCATGCACATATAGCTCTAGTGCATCCGTTACATGGAAATCCCTACTCAATCACATTGATATCAATTAATGGACATCTCCATAGTCCGTTGATTTGCCTAGTTGATGTGACACTTTCTACCTCCTTTTGTCTACTACCACCTTCTATTCCACCCATAGTGCTATATCCATGTCTCACGCTCATGTATTACGTGAGGGTTGAAAAAGCTGAAGCGCGTTAAAAAGTATGAACCAATTGCTTCGCTGACAACAGGGTAGTGTATGATTTATCCTTTGTGTTAAGAAGATGGAGCATGACAAGGCTATTTGATTTTGTAGGGATAGCGTTCTTTAGCATTGATATTTTGAAAGACATGATTGTTTGTTGGGATGACCGAGTATTAAATTCTTTTATGTCCAATGATAGACTATTGATTTGAATCACTCGTGTCTTAATATTCATGCCATGATTATATTACATGATCAAGATTATGCTAGTTAGCATTCCACATCAAAAATTATCTTATTTATCATTTCCCTACTCGAGGACGAGCAGGAATTAAGCTTGGGGATACTAATACGTCTCCGTCGTATCTAATTTTTTTGAATTTTCTATGCCAATATTCTACAAGTTTTACATACTTTTAGCAACTTCTTATAACAATTTTGGGACTAACATATTGATCCAGTGCCCAGTGCCAGTTCATGTTTGTTGCATGTTTTTTGTTTCGCAGAAACCCATATCAAACGGACTCCAAACGGGAGAAAAACTTACGGAGATTTTTTTGGAATATATGTGATTTTGGGGAAGAAGAATCAACGCGAGACGATGCCCGAGGGGGGGACCAAGGTAGGGGGGGTGCCCCTGACCCTTGTGGCCACCCCGTAAGGCGGTTGGTTCCCTTCTCTCGCCGCAAGAAAGACAATATCTGGATAAGAATCGTGTTAAAATTTCAGCCCAATCGGAGTTACGGATCTCCGGAAATTTAAGAAACAATGAAAGGCCAGAATATGAGAGCGCATAAACAGAAGGAAACAAAGATAGAGATCCAATCTCGAAGGGGCTCTCGCCCCTCCGCCGCCATGGAGGCCATGGACCAGAGGGGAAACCCTTCTCCCATCTTGGGGGAAGGTCAAGTAAGAAGAAGAAGGAGGGGGGCTCTCTCCCCCTCTCTCCCGGTGGCGCCGGAACGCCGCCAGGGCCATCATAGTGTGATGGCGATCTACACCAACACCTTCGCCATCTTCACGAACATCTCACAACCCATTGTACCCTCTACTTGAACATGGTGGTTTATGCTTCATATTATTATCTAATGATGTGTTGACATCCTTTGATGTCTGAGTAGATTTTCGTTGTCCTAACGGTAATTGGTGAATTGCTATGATTGGTTTAATTTGCTTGTGATTATGTTGTTGTCCTTTGGTGCGCATCATATGAGCACATGTGTGGATCACACCATAGGGTTAGTTGTATGTTGATAGGACTATGTATTCGAGGACAAGAGTGATAGAAGCTTCAACCTAGCATAGAAATTGATGCATACGGGATTGAAGGGTGGCCAATATATCATGATGCTATGGTTGGGTGTTACCTTAATGAACGTTAGTAGTTGCGGATTGTCGGTGCAACAAATCATGGGTTTGTTGGCTAGACTGTGCACATGCACAAGGACAAGACTGAAGCACAGGCCCAAGTGAGAGTACAAGAAACCAAGAGATTCAAAGAACCAACATGCAGCCTAGAGAGACCAAGATCGAGCCAGAGAAGCAGAATATCGCCAACAGAAAAGCCTCCCTTGCCAAGCAGGCGAGCCCGGCAAGGGGTGTGGCCAGCCCCAGAAACAGATAACAGAAACACCCCGACAGGGCATACCGAGGCACACAGAGGCAAAACCACCTCAACGACGACTCCTTCACAACTCACGTCATCAATCAATGCGGTGTCAAGCCGCAAGATGATTAAGTGGCAGCCATTTGCCACATGGCAACCATTTCATACAGGAGAAACCTGCAGATGACACCCGTCCCGCAATGTGTCTAGAGAACAGGTGCGGAACTGGCAAGATAGCCCGGCAAGCCTTTCCAGGCAACCAGTGATGTGACACTAAGTGGTGCATTTAATGCACCCTGTCGGCCCGTAGAGTTAGGTACGATAGCACGGTTTGCTATCATATCAATGCATAATGACTACTTTGCCACTGTGGTAACCTCTTGATCTATAAAAGGAGGCCCATGGCAATCATAGAAAGGGTTGGAAAGTTGACGAACCCACACCCCCATATGCACGTAGTCACCACTGCCCTAAGGCAACCCGTGCCGTGCAAATTTACTATGCTCAACCACCTCGAATCCACCATCAATCCACCAAATCAGGAGTAGGGTTTTATGCCTCACAGCGGCCCGAACCAGGGTAAATTACTTGTGTGCTCTGTGTCGTGCTGTCGTGTGCTGGTCTGCTCTTTGTGCAACGCGACGTCCCCATGCCAAACCAGCAAGGGGCCTCCTGGCCCCATTGGTGGCCACGGATATCCCGTGACACGGATGCTTGTTAATAGTTCCAATCATAAGTGCATAGAATTCTAAGTTAGTGATGACATGCTAGCAGCAATCTCTCCCACATAAAACTTGCTATCGGTCTAGTAACGTAGTCAATTTCTTAGGGACAATTTTGCAACTCCTACCACCACTTTTCCACACTCTTTATACTAACTTTATTGCTTCTTTACCTAAACAGCCCTTAGTTTTTATTTACGTGCTCTTTATACTGTTGCAAAACTATCCCACAACACCTACAAAGTACTTCTAGTTTTATACTTGTTCTATGTAAAGCGAACGTCAAGTGTGTGTAGAGTTGTATCGGTGGTCGATAGAACTTGAGGGAATATTTGTTCTACCTTTAGCTCCTCGTTGGGTTTGACACTCTTACTTGTCAAAAGAGGCTACAATTTATCCCCTATACTTGTGGGTTATCAGTAAACATGATTTGGTAATGGTAGCGATGAGAGGACATGTGGGAGTACATGGCGGGTTGTTTCATTGAAACCTTCCGCAGGAACTGAGTTCCGTGTTGGTGATCCAAGACAGTTACTTCCACACATTGGGATCCTTAATTGACTCTCTTGACTAATTAATCACCCTGATCTTTGTCCAGGAGTTACAACTAGTTTCCGGTGTTTCTAGGAAATGTGTTGGAGGCCGTGGGTAGCGCTGGCCCTAGGGTTGGGCTATGATGCAATATAGACACCTAAGCACGGTGTACCAGGATGGCACCCGAACGGTGCTCTTGGGAACTTTGCTCTTGTCGTTTGGGGTCGTAGTGGAAACCTCGGCCGGACTTCCATGCAGATGGAACTCAAATAGGAGATAAACCTGCACTAGAGACTTGTGTGGTTAGTCAGGTCGTGGCCAACACCCTCGTTGGGCTTCTGCTTGAAGGTTGCCGAGTACATGTCATGTAAACGGCAATAAGTGGTGAGAGCATTTGTGAAGAAGTACACCCATGCACGGTTAATGATCTATTCGGATAGCCACATCCTAGGATATGGACTACTTGGAAAGCTTACATTGTTCATAAACAAGTTGAAATGGATACTCTAAAATGCGCAAGATAAGTGTGAGTGCTATGGATGGCCTTCCCATAGGGAGATGGGAGCGGATCCATAGTGTTGTATTGTTATGGTGAATATGTGGACTCGTGTGTGCCTTCTCCCCTCAAAGAAAATAATAGTAGTAGTAGTTCAGGATAGCCACTGAGTCAAAGCTGGCTTGCTGCAGTTGAACTCCACCACCCCCTTTGTTGGTACTAATGCATATGTAGCTAGTGCTGATGTAAGTCTTGCTGGGTACATTTGTACCCACGTTTGTTTAATTTATGTTTTGCAAAGGAGACTTCAGTCTCACTTTACATTCCCGCGATGAGATCGACTTTGACTATTTACCTTGGGAATCCCACACATAGGCTTGGTTCCTATGGATGGTCTTGTAGATAGTCAGGCTTTCTAGCCTTCTTTCTCGTCAGCTGTTCGCACTCAGACAGGATAAGCTTCCGCATGTTCTTGTTGCTTGTATGACTCTGTATGTTGGGTCATGAAACCCATGATTGTAATATCATGTTATGTATGGCTCTTTGGGGCCTTTTAAATGAATACTCTAAGTCGTAGAGTTTTGTTGTGATGCAATGTTGCATTTACACATATCGAGCATATTGTGTTTATGTTATTCAAATGCTTGGTATGTCTGGGATCCGACACCTAGTTGTTTATTCTTGGTAGCCTTGTGATACGTCTCCAACGTATCTATAATTTTTAATTGTTCCATGCTATTATATTATCATCTTTGGATGTTTTATATGCATTAATATTCTATTTTATATTATTTTTTGGACTAACTTATTAACCCAATGCCGAGTGCCACTTTCTGTTTTTCCTTGTTTTTAGCTTTCGCCGAAAACGAATATCAAACGAAGTCCAAACGAAATGAAACTTTACTATAATTTTTCTTGGAGTAGAAGACACCTACGGGACTTGGAGCGGGGGCTAAGGGAGCCACGAGGAGGCGACAAGCCATAGGGGGGCGCCTTAGGGGGGCGCACTCCCTGGGCTTGAGGCCCCCTCGGGAGTCCCCTGCACCGACTCTTTGGCCTATAAATTCCCAAATGTTCCAGAAACCCTAGGTGAGTTGCCAAAAATACTTTTCCACCGCCGCATGTCTCTGTTCCTGTGAGATCCCATGTTGGGGGCTTTTCCAGTACTTCGTCGGAGGGGGACTCAATCACTAAGGGCATCTACATCAACGTTGTTACCCCTCCGATGATGTGTGAGTAGTTTTACCATAGACCTGCGGGTCCATAGATAGTAGCTAGATGGCTTCTTCTCTCTCTTTGTTCTTGAATACAATGTTCTCCTTCATGTTCTGGAGATCAATTCGATGTAATCTTCTTTTGTGGTGTGTTTGTTGAGATCCGATGAATTGTGGATTTATGATTAGATCATCTAAGAATATTATTTGAGTCTTCTCTGAACTATTTTATGCATGATTAAAATAGTTTTGTCTTTGATCTATCGATTCGGTTTGGCAAACTAGATTGGTTTTCTTCCAATGGGGAGGTGCATTGTGATGGGTTCAATCTTGTGATGTCCTCATCCAATGACAAAAGGGGTAGTGAGGCACGTATTTTATTGGTGCCATTAAGGATAAAAATATGGAGTTTATATCATATTGCATGAGTTTATCCCTCTACATCATGTCATCTTACTTAAGGAGTTACTTTGTTTTCATAACTTAATACTCTAGATGCATGCTGGATAGTGGTTGATGAGTGAAGTAATAGTAGATGCATGCAGGAGTCGGTCTACTTGTCATGGACGTGATGCCTATATTCATGATCATTGCCTTGGATGTCGTCAAAACTTTGCGCTTTTCTATCAATTGCTCAATAGTAATTTGTTTACCAACGGTATGCTTTCTTTGAGAGAGAAGCCTCTAGTGAAACCTATGGCCCCCGGTCTATTTTCCATCATATATTTTCAGATCTATAAAGCCAAAAACCCAAAAATAACTTTCTGCAATTATTTTGTGTTTACTTTATTTTTCCTTTTAATTTTATTTTAGATCTATATCTATCATATCTCACTCTTGCAAGTAACCGTGAAGGGATTGACAACCCCTCTTCCGTGTTGTGTGTAAGTGTTTGTTTGTGCAGGTGCATAGATTGGAGACTTGCTTGTGCCTCCTACTGGATTGATACCTTCGTTCTCAACTGAGAGAAATACTCATCTCTATTTTGCCGCTGCACCCTTTCTACTTCAAGCGAAAAATCAACGCAAGCTTAAGAAGTAGCAGGAAGAATTTCTGGCACCGTTGCCGGGGAGGTTCAACATCAAGCCTACCAAGTACTTGTCATAAACTCTCATCTTTTGCACTTACATTATTTGCCATTTTCATCTATATTTCATCTCCCTCATTTCTAAAAAGTTTTCTGAAAAACATAGAAATGTTTGCCTTTTTATTCGCCCTTATGTCTTACTTGGTTTGTTTGCTCGTTTGCTTGCCATAAAGGTGTATTTATTGGAAATCCGAAGGATAAGGTTTATGGATGCTCATCCAGTTGCTAATCTATACCTAATATTAAAAGACAGAGGCTTTCATAGTTCTTCATACGTCACTCTTTTTTATCCGTTTATTTTGTACTAATCATAATGATTGACTGCTGATATTTAAAAGTAGGGTAAGTCGTGCCCTTTATTAGGAAATAAGGAAGAAAACGTTTCGCTAGTACATCACGTCCACCAGCGCATATACATATCGCTGTATTGGGCCTTGGTCCCTACCAAACAGTGACCTTTATTGGGCCTCAGCCTGCGGGCACAAACACACATCAGCTTCCTTCCTACATTTGTCTCAAAAAAAGCTTCCTTCATATATCGAAACACCAGCACGCTGGCACCAACGCCGCCGCCGCCGCCTTGGTCATCACCTACAACATGAATTATGCTCCACCACGCATCCATGGAGTGCCCAGCACGGACTCCTTTGCCTCTTTTGCAACTGACAAGTCAAGGCATGTATAAAGAAGACTCATGTCACCACGGAAAAGCTAGCTCAACTGCATATTCCCATGCTCGATGTGATCACGGCGGCGCTACGGCAGATTGCCGGCCTGAAGTCCCTTTTGCTGCCTATCGATTACGGCCGTAGCAGCGTCACCGTACACGTCTTTGCTCCCACACGGCTGAAGCCGAACCACTACTGCCTGCGCTCGTGCTCCACGGCCACGGTCGGCTCCTTCGTCGCCCCCCCGCTTGTATATCGTAACGATCTTAATCGATTAAAAGACCACAGCGCTCCTGCTACGACCCATGCCTGGACGTGATGGGTACCGACACTACCGGGCATAGCCGCCTAGACCTTGTTCTGCTCCACTACGCCCGAGCTATAGCCCATACCGGATTGGCCAGCGACTGGAAGGGGAAGAGCGGATGCGGACATCCTGGTTCTGCTCCTCCTGGCCAAGCTTGATGCGGTGCGACGTGGCAGCCTGAGAGCCTGGTGTGTGTGCCTGCTAAAGGAGCTCGGGCGGCTGTGGCTGAATAGCACATCTCATGCTCTCGTCCTCATGTTCTCTGCTCTCTGTATTCTTATTTGGCCACATGTGTAGGTGTTTGAGGCAGGAGCGATGACTAGCATCGAGTAGGAGCAGCAAGTAGCGACAGCTACCAATCTCGGTTGTGCTAGCTGCTAGCCATAACCCCCGCTCACTCTCTCTATCTCTCATATATATGGACTTGCAATGGCGAAAGTACTCTCTTGATTCTTTTTTTAGTGTCTTCATTACTAATAATCAATATTTCTTTAGTGTTTTCATCACTAACAATCAATATTGTTCCCAAATTCCTTGAGCCCCGCTCATTAGCATCCGCCCACATCATGTTTGATGTTATGCTATGACGGATTGAGAATTTTTAGATCATCTGGGAATAGTGTACTTTCATAATAGCAAATAAAGAATGAATCCAATGGGATTGATTTACTACTATACCTAAAATAGTTATATGTATTGTATCGTGTGGATTAGTTTCTTAGTAGACTAGGTGTATTTGATTTTTAAGTTTTGACACTATCTACATAATGGGGTTATGTTTCATTTTTTGGCTAACCACGTGAAACTATATATAGAGGTTCAAACCGCTGCTAATGGTACTGCCAACATAGATAGTAGTAGCAGTCAAGACAATGTCTTTTTGGACGAAGAAGAAAGTGACTTCATACAAGGTACTAACTTGATTCATGAGGAACACTACCATATGTACACAGAATCCGTCAAGATTTCTTTTGAAGGTTGAACATTTCCATTAGGAAGCAAATGTTGTGGCCCATGAGCTTGCTAGGGAAACCAAATTTACTTCCCCTTGAACTTTGTTGGATAATCCACCTAAACAACATGTACCTTTTTAATTTAATGATGTAACAATCAGTGAGTAATAAAAATATATTTTTGTAAAAATAAACTTATTTTTTTTACTGGCATAGTGATTTTGGAAATTGATGGTTGAACTGAATAATTTAATTTTCCTTTTTGGTCTTTCCTCCCGGTGTCTTCGCCTAGCAGATATTTGTTTTACTTAAGATTTTGTTGAAATTAGGAAATAAGTTCCAATATTGGTGCGACAAGAAAGAGGAGGAGTACGTCAGGGGAGGCATCGCTGAGAGGCTCTGGGAGGGGGCATGAGAGGTGTGAGGCAAGTGAGGAGGCGAACCAAAGAAGATGAGTAGATGCATATGGATACGAGCAAGGATGAACGGGTATTATAGAGAAAATGTTAAGCATACGACAACAACCTGTCCGATCACCGTACGACGTACATCAGGATCGTGCATCAAGCGCCACTGATGGCCCACATGCATCATCGTACGATTATTGTACGTAACTGATCGTACGCATAGCAGAACTCATGTTATAGAGCCGTTAGCCGATTGTGCTAATTTCCTGTGCGTGCGTCAAGCTCAGTTGCCATGTAGTAAATGAAGAGTGCTTGTATGCCCATGTCACCCTCCATTTTCATATTTGGTGTCCACAAAGGCTGGGCACCGAGGAGAAGAGACACAGCGATTTTTTGTTTCCGTTTTTTTGCCACAGTGGGTGTGTGTGAGGACACCTTTCCCCCTTGGTGACGGTGGTGAGATGGTGGAATATATATATGTAGCATCAGTGGTTGGGTTGTTTCATGCACCATATTCATATATATTTCATGTTTTCATTTGCCAAAAAGATGGATGGATAATATGTCAATGTATCAAGAGAAAAAATGCGGTGGACACCTACCTACCAAGTTTTGTGTAAAATAACTAGCATTTTTATCATAGTGAAATGTGAATGAGTTTCGCTCGCCTAACGTCAATTTTTCAACGTTGCAACGCACGGGCATATGTCCTAGTATTTTTAAAAGATCCAATTATGATGAACCAATTGCTAGTGAGTTGAGTGCACTAGATTATCGTTATGAGGTTTTGCTTGAAATTCATAAATCTAAAAATTGTGATGAAGTGTTAAAAGAAATTCATAAAGTGATTCATGATAGCTCATTAAATGAAAAGCGTGATTATAATGATGTTATTATGAATTCTATGAATGACAATTGTGCTAATGATATGTAAAACCATAAGATTGGGGATGCTAATTTTTCAATGCACTACTTATTGCAATGAGCAAGATTGGGATGATTCTTCTTACGATCTAGAAAATTTACTTAAAGCCCACGATGAATATGAGATTGATAATAATGTTTGCAATAATATTGAAAGTGTGTTTGAAAGAATGTGCAATTTTGATCCCACTACAATGGAGATTGATCAATCTTATGAATTTTTTGATAAAAGTGGGCTTGGAGGAGTAATGACTTTTTTCTATGTTAATCACACTATTTTGAAAGAGTGTCAACTTTGCATGCATGTGGATCATGTAGAGAATATTTTATGTGATAGCTATATTGTTGAATTTGAATATGATCCTGCATGAAATTATTATTAGACAGGAAAATATGGTTGTAGAAATATTCTTGTTACTTAATTGCCTCTCTTGGTGCTTAGATTGTCAAAGTTTTATTCTTCTTCCTGGCTTATGCTAGTTTTTGCTTGCCTTGATAATTTGTTTGCTTATAAAATGCCTATGCATAGGAAGTATGTTAGTCTTAGATATGTTTGTTGCATGTTTTCTGATGCTCTATTTTGCTTCAATTCTTGTCTTTCATGTAAGCATCATTGAAATCTCAATGCCTAGCTAAAAGGCTTTAAAGAAAAGTGCTTGTTGGGAGACAACCCAACATTTTTTCTTTTATGTTTTTAAATAAAATATACCTTCTAGCCTCTAGTTAGATGTGTTTTTATGATTTAATTTAGTGTTGGTGCCAAGTAAGACCTTTGGGATGGTTTGGAAGATTGCTGATTTGATTTTGATGATAAACAAAAACGTTTGCGTGCAGTACGGAAAATTTTATAATTTGCTGGAGCATGGTAATTTACCGACTTTTTTTATAAAACATTGATATACAAAGTGACCACGATTTCCTAATTTCTCGGGTTTTTTAGAGTTGCCGAAGTATGCGAAGCTTTCAGATTGCCACGGACTGTTCTATTTTTGACAGATTCTGTTTTCATAGTGTTGCTTGCTTATTTTGATGAATCTATGTGTAGTTTCGGGGGGTATGAACCATGGAGAAGTTAGAATACATTAGATATAACACCAATATAAAATTAGAATGAGTTCACGATAGTACCTAAAGTGGTTATTTGATTTATTACGCTAACAGATCTCATGAGTTTTTTGTTATGAAGTTTCCAAGTTTTGGGCAAAGATTTGATGGACTACGGAATAAGGAGTGGCAATATCCTAAACTTGGGGATACCAAAGGCACCCCAAGGTAATATTCAAGGAAAAGCAAGCATCTAAGCTTGGGCATGCCTGGATGGCATCCCCTCTTTTATCTTCAATCCATCGGTAAATTTACTTGAGGCTATATTTTTATTCACCACCTGATATGTGTTTTGCTTGGAGCGTCTTGTATTATTTGATTCTTTGATTTTTAGTTTGCCACAATCATCCTTGTTGTACACACCTTTTGAGAGGGACACACATTGATCATGAATTTATTAGAATACTCTTTGTGCTTCACTTATATCTTTTGAGCTAGGGTAGTTGTTCTAGTGCTTCACTTATATCTTTTTGAGCACACTGGTGAAGTTATCTTGAGGAAATTGATGAACTCTCATGCTTCACTTATATTATTTTGAGAGTCTAATAACAACATGGTAATTTTCAAAATAAGACGTTGAAAGAAAGCAATTACTAGCCAATAACAGTTGATGACAAATACGCCAACAAAAAAGAAGCATATTCCTTGGCCTAAGGGAAGAAATCAGCATGGTTCTTTTATCTAAAACAGTGTGAGGACGAGATTGCAACATGGAGAGTATGCTGGCTGAGCTACGTTTTAGGAAAAGAACTAGGGAACATCCACAAGCAGCGACGTGGGAAGTTGGGTAGTGGAGCAAGACCGGTTTCAGAGGAAGCTGTACTTGAGGGTCGTTGATGTGTAACGCGGAGGGCTGCATCGGACGGCATATGATGCGGCAGTGAGCAAGGGATGAAGGCCCTACCGCCCCAGAGCTTGGTCCGAGAAAACGGCGTGTACCATAGATTGAACGCACCGGTAGTGGGTTTCCTGCCTCGATGCCAGTGCGCAGATCAACGCTGCACATCCTCCCTTTCTGCCAGCGGACGTGATCCGGCCGGATCAGTGACCAGTGGTGAGATAGAGAGTGTCCTCCGTCATCTTGTGTGAGAGAGTGTGAACTGTGAAGAGACCCGCCCTAGCAAGCAAAGCATCGGATCCTACCTATATATCTAACATGCGTGGTACACGACCCTCCATCAAGTGGAAAACCACTACGTGCGTCAAATTTTCGAAACGTGGGCTGCCTTTTCGTACAGTAATGAGCTCAACGATGTACCCGCAGGTGTGTGGTTGGGCCAGAGATGGGAGTACGTGCATCGCTGTGTGCACCACTTCTCTTCCTACACATACCCCACCTATGTGTCGATTTGTGAGAGAGATGGTATAATAGGTTGGCTCAACAGGTGTCTAGCCCACTGTCATACACCGAAAGGCAGCTACAGTTAAGACCCCGGAGCTCAGTCCGTGCGTTCGTGGGTGTTTTTATATGGGTCATTTCATGAGTGTATTTGTGTGCGGGAGACATATATAGGGAATATGTGTCGATGATATCTCAAACCAATAAACTGAGGCCTAGATAGATATAGCAATACATAGGATGCGATCCGTGAGAAGAGAGGGGAGGGATCATCGGCATGTGGTGTCGATAGAAACGAAGAGAGGGATGAAGTGTATGAGTGAAAGATCAATAAAGAGAGGCTACAAAATTGTGTGTGCGCACGTCAAATACATAGGACGGCTGGCCTACTGGAACATGAGAGGGGAAAGGGAATTTTGTGTGTGCCAGGGGGAACTGACTATAGCGTTCGATTTATAAGTGCGTGTGTCGGGGAGGGGGGATAACTAGAGAGGTAGATCGACGGGTACATGTGTGGTTAAGAATAGACCTAGCTACGTATCGAGGGAGGTCGATGGGCATCCATACATGTGTTTGAGAGGAATATGGTTGGGAGAGAGACTGAGCTAGGGTGCTGGAGGGGAGTCGGTGGACTTGCTTCCCGGAGACGATGGTGCGAGAGGCCTAGTAGGTTGACGGAGGTTACAACTGCAATCAATAAGAGTGTGTGTGTGTGCGCGCGCGCACGTGTGAATGCGTGCAGGTGAGAGACATGGCACGAGGCATGCATGGATGGTGATGGGGCGATATATGTGTGTCGCAGGCAGGCCTAACTACATAGGTAGATAAATCGTTGTGTCAAAGAAAGGGAGATTGAGACATAACTATTAAGCTAGATCGAGCGATGTGTGGGGAATATGAGGGATAATCAACCTAGCTATATGTATAGATGGAGATCGATCGGTGTACACATGCATGCGTTAAAGACAAATAAGGTCAGATAGACAGATAGAAGTAAAGGGATGCAACTAGGATGCGGTGCGAGATGCATACCAGACAGAAAGAAGGGAGGAGTGTGTCAGTGCGAGACCGCTGAAAAGAGGGGCGAGAGTGTGCATTTGCATGCGAGCATGTGAGAGGTAGCTAGTGGGCAAGGAGGGCGAGAGAAGAAGAGGGAAAGTGTGTATGTGGTAGGCAAGCTTGACTAGAGAGGTATATAGATCGATGTGTGTCAAAAGCAAGGACCCGGGGATACCTATAAAGACTGTGGGAGAACGTCCTAAAGAGTAATTAAAGTATGAGTGCAATCTAGAGAATGTTGTGTTATAGTAGTCTTTATCGTATACGACTCCTAGTCCAAGTCATCTTTGTAACCTTACCCCAAGTCGGTTTGTACCCTCTTATATACACTTGTATGCCGCACCAAATCAATCAATAAGAATCAGTTTTATTCATCTATCATGGTATCAGATACCGGTCCTAGGGTTTTGGTTATGGCTCCGCCAAGGCCGCCGCCGCTGCCGCCGCCTGGCTACTTTGAGCGCCGGGCCGCGCTCATCGCCAAGGCTGCCAACGCCGCAGCCGCCTCTCTCTCGGCCCTCTCCCTAGCTCCACAAAACTCCCCTACACCCATCCTCGCCGCACCAATGTCTCTTGCTGACACAATCTCCGACGTCAGTCCATACATCCCCATAGTTCTTGATCTCGCCGCCCATAACTACTACCATTGGAGACATCTCTTCGATCTCCACCTCGGCCGCTGCAACCTGCGCTCGCATGTCGCCGCCAACTGTCTTCCCCGCCCCGACGATCCGCAATGGTTGAAAGACGATCTCGCAATCGTCCAGTGGTTCTACACCCGCATCACCACCGAGATCTTCAACATGCTCGATCACGACGGCGCCACCGCTGCCAACATCTGGCACTCCCTCCGTCAGCTCTTCCAAAGCAACACCGACGCTCGGAAAAACACTCTCCACACTGAGCTTCGCAATATGGTGCAAGGAGACGCCCCGGTGAACCTGTTCTGCCAGCGCGTCAAGACCATTGGTGATGAGCTCCGCAAACTCGGCGATACCGTCAGCGATTCACAGCTCATCAACATCGTCGTCGTCGGCCTCAGCGAGGATTTTGACAAGCAAGCCTCGTTCATACCAATGATACGGCCTCCTCCCACCTTCGCTGAAGTTCGTTCTCTGCTCCAACTCGCGACGGAAACACAAGCTCGCAAGGACTCTCGCCCCAAGGTCTTTCATGCTGCGGCTCGCCCTCCTCCGCCACCTACAGCAGCACCGCCTCCCATGCCGGCTCCTGTCGCCGGGCCATCCGCGTCGTCATCCGCTCAACCGCCCCCAGGCTGGCGCCCTAGTCCGAACTACCGCGGCAAAAATCCTATCTACAGGCCGCCGTCGACTCGTTCAGTTCCGCCTACGACAGCACCGAGTCCTACACCACCCACCAGTGCTCCATCGGCTGCATGGCGGCCTCCTCATGATCCTTGGACGGGGCTTGTTCAGGCGTGGCCCATGCCCTGGTACGCTCCGTCCCCGCTCGGTGCTCCGCCGGCATACTCAGGTGCCTGGCAACCCGGCCTTCGGCCGCCTACTGGTGCTCCCGGGGTTCTCAACCCCCGACAGCCGGCCAATGCCTATCACGCCGCCCCGACGTATGCTCCTTATGGTCATTACTCCACCGACGGCGGCGCCTACTACACACCTCAGTCGGCACTGCTCCCGACGCCACAGCCGGCCAATGCCTCTCACGCCGCCCCGACATATGCTCCCTATGGTCACTACTCCACCGATGGCGGCGCCTACTACACACCCCAGCCGGCCTTGCTGCCTTCACCATCATATCCACCGGCACTGCTCCCGACGCCACCCTCACCTGCGACGCCGAGCTGGGATCAAGCTGCTTTTCTCCAAGCAATGAATAATTTTGCTGCGCAAGGAAACTCAGGTACGGATTGGATCTTTGATTCAGGGGCCTCTAGTCACATGTCTGCATCTAGTAATTGGTTATCATCTTGCACTACATCTCCTTTCCCTTCCATTACCCTCGGAGATGGATCATCTATTCCTATATATTGTGTTGGTCAGGCTCAACTTCCCTCTTCCACTAAACCTCTTCTACTTCGTGATGTTCTAGTTGCACCCGCCCTCATTAAAAATCTTATTTCTGTTCGCCAGTTTACTTGCGACAATCTAGTTTCGGCTGAATTTGACCCTTTTGGTTTATCTGTGAAAGATTACCTGACCAAAGCCGAGATCGCTCGCTTCAATAGCTCCGGTGATCTTTACTCTCTTAATGGAGTTCCTGCCGCCGCCCCTCCAACATCCATGCTGGCCTCCGTCGATCTCTGGCATCGTCGCTTGGGCCATCCCAACCCTGCTGTCTTAGCTTCTATGCTTAGTGAATTTACCATACCATGTAATAGGGATTCTCATAATTCTGCATTTTGCGAGTCGTGTCAATTAGGCAAACATGTGCGTCTTCCCTTTAGTTCCTCTAGCTCTTGTAGCACTTATCCCTTTGAATTAATACATTGTGATCTATGGACCTCTCCCATTGCAAGTGTTTCGGGTTTTAAATATTACCTTGTTATACTAGATGATTTCACACACTTTGTCTGGACTTTTCCTCTACGCAACAAATCTGAGGTCCATTCTCTCTTTCTTAAATTTCAACGCTATGTGTCTGTCCACTTCTTTCTCCCAATTCGATTTATCCAATGTGACAATGGTCGCGAGTTTGATAACATTAAAAATCGTACTTTCTTCTTACAACATGGCATCCTTCTTAGATTCTCATGTCCCTACACCTCCCCGCAAAATGGTAAAGCCGAACGTTCTCTTCGCACCCTCAATGATATAGTTCGCACTCTTCTCGTTCAATCATCTATGCCTCCCAAGTTTTGGGCTGAAGCCCTACACATGGCCACCTTCCTTCTAAATATTCGACCTTCTAAAACTAAACCCAAAACCACTCCCTATTATTCCCTCTTTCTTTCCCACCCCGACTACTCTGCGGTTCGTGTTTTCGGCTGTCTCTGTTTTCCAAATGCCTATGCCACTTCTACAAATAAATTGTCACCACGATCTATCCCATGTGCTTTTCTCGGCTTCTCTGTCGAGCACAAAGGCTATCGTTGTCTCGACCTTCAGACAGGACACGTTCATGTCTCTCGTCATGTCACCTTTGCTGAGCATATTTTTCCTTTCTCACAACGCACTACTACATCATCCAACACCCCTAGCTCGGCAAACACCCCCTCTCCCCGTCCTTTCCAACTATATACTCCCCTTCCTGCACCCCCTCACGATGAACACAACATACCACCAACAACTTTAACACCAGCCACAACCAATACCAACCCTCCCCCCACCCCACCCGAGACGTCCCCAACACCCTCGACCCCAACACCCTCGACCCCTGCTCCCTCCCCAACACCCTCGGTCCCTGCTCCCTCTCCACCACCCAACCATGCTCCTTCGTCCGACTCTTCCGCTGCGCCGGACTCACCCGTACCCACGTTACCCCCTCGTGCTATTCCTACAGCAGTCCCGATTAATGATCATCCCATGCGTACTAGGGCCAAATCAGGATTTCAACAACCCCAAGACCGCCTAAACCTTCATACCACCGTATCTCTCACTTCCCTCCCAAAGAATTACAAAACTGCTCTACTTGATCCCAATTGGGCCGCTGGCATGCAAGAAGAATATAATGCTTTACTTCAAAACAACACATGGCAACTTGTTCCTCGTCCTCCCAACACAACTATTGTTTCTGGCAAATGGATTTTTCGCCAAAAGTTTCACTCCGATGGGAGCCACTCACGATATAAAGCCAGGTGGGTTTGTCGTGGCTTTTCTCAATAATAAGGAATTGATTATGACGAAACATTTTCTCCTGTTGTTAAACCTAGCACCATTCGTACCGTTCTTAGTGTTGTTGTCTCCTCTTCCTGGCCTATTCACCAACTTGATGTTAAAAATGCTTTCCTCCATGGTTCCCTTCAAGAAACTGTCTACTGTCAGCAACCTCTGGGTTTTGAAAATCCATCCTTTCCAACTCATGTCTGTCTTCTTCAGAAATCTCTCTACGGTCTTAAACAGGCCCCAAGAGCTTGGTTTCAACGCTTCTCCTCCTTCATCCAAACAATAGGCTTCACTCCATCTCTCTCGGACACCTCTCTTTTTCTGTATCGTCAAAATTCCGACACTTCCTATTTACTTCTCTATGTAGATGATATCATTCTCACCTCATCCTCTCAAAATTTCTTAGATCATATTGTCTCTCTTCTTAGATCTGAATTTTCTATGGCTGACCTAGGACTCCTTCATCATTTCTTAGGCATTACTGTTGTTCGAGATTCCTCCAGCCTTTTTCTTTCCCAACGCCAGTATATTCTTGATCTACTTAATCGTGCCGGTATGCTTGACTGTCAATCATCTCGCACTCCTGTCGATACTAGTTTTAAACTTTCGGCTACCGATGAACCCTTTTCAGATCCTACTCTCTATCGTAGCCTAACAGGTGCTCTCCAATATCTCACCATTACTCGTCCTGAAGTCTCTTTTGCTGTTCAACAAGCATGTCTCTATATGCATGATCCACGGGTTCCTCACTATAATCATGTTAAACGCATCCTTCGGTATTTAAAAGGAACTCTCAATCATGGTCTCCACCTAAATAATTCTTCTCCAAACTCTCTTACCGCATACTCTGATGCAGACTGGGCTAGTTGTCATGACACTCGAAGGTCCACTTCCGGTTTTTGTGTTTTTCTTGGTAACAATTTAATTTCTTGGTCCTCGAAAAGACAGGTTACGGTCTCACGTTCATCGGCCGAGGCTGAGTATCGCGCCGTGGCACATGCCGTTGTAGATACAATCTGGATTCGGCAGTTACTATCCGAGCTACACATGCCTATTGAGCAGGCCACTATTGTCTATTATGACAACATATCAGCAGTCTACATGACCGGCAATCCAGTTCAACACCGACGCACAAAGCATATTGAGATTGATATTCATTTTGTTCGTGAGAAGGTCGCTCTTGGTCAGGTTCGGGTGCTTCATGTTCCCTCTACGGCTCAATTTGCTGACATTTTCACCAAGACACTGCGTACTAAGCCGTTTCAAGATATATGTTTCAGTCTCAACGTCGTCGAGCCTGCCGTTGATACTGCGGGGGGATGTTAGAGTAGTCTTTATCGTATACGACTCCTAGTCCAAGTCATCTTTGTAACCATACCCCAAGTCGGTTTGTACCCTCTTATATACACTTGTATGCCGCACCAAATCAATCAATAAGAATCAGTTTTATTCATCTATCATGTTGATGGAAGGGGGAGGGTGAGGAGGGATGTGTGCATGCGCGAGAAAATAAGTGATACCTATATAGGGAAGAGGAGAGTGTGGGTGTACATGACTACAAGAGATCATACTTCCTTTTAAAAGTGGATTCAGATATTTGAATAATAGAACATGGTGTTTTAAACCCATGCACACGTGAATGTAATAGTGATATGCATGGTGTGGTTTTGAACATTCCATACTATATATACAGAGAGAGTGAGTAGCACTATTCTGATCATGGGATCAGAATAACATTCTGATCACAAATCACACTATACAAACGCGATTAGCTGTTCCTGAGATCACATAGAAGAAAAAAAATCCAAAATAATCGTCCCACTTCCCGCACCTTCCCCTGGATCCCGACCCCCTCCCGAGCGATAGTGGCCCCGCCCCTGAAATCCTGAACCCTCACTGCGCCAACCCCGCCCCTCACCCCGCGCGCCGTCACCGCCGCTACTGACCCCGCGTGCCGCCGCCGCAACTCCTGACCCCTCGCTGATGTTGCTAAGTCACCTTCCGCTGCTCTTGCGTCATCCCTTTTCTAATTCTTTTTGTATGGCTCGGTTGCATCCGATTGATCAATTCCTAGTCACTGATTACATGCATGAGTTCTTTGATTCACTACTGACTTCTTCTGTGGAGCCGAGTTCGCCGCAGCGCCAACCCCCACCCCTCATCCCACGCATTGCCACTACCGCCCCTGACTCGACGGCCGCCGCCGCCACCATGCACCCCAGCTCGTCGGCGCCCCGGACCCCACGCGTAGCTGTCTCCACCAATACTCACATTGCCGTCGCCGCCACATCCAGCACGCCGCCGCCACAACTACCACCCCGATGACAGCCTGCACACATGGATCCGACAAGATCTCCGTCGGACTAGGCTACTGATGACCTCCGTAGGCGCTATGGTCGCCGCAGACAGCACCCAACCGCCTGCCTTCCCCGGGCCGCCGCCACCCGTGCACCTTCCAAAGTGGGCCGCCGGCCCTCCTTCCCCAGCTCGCGGCCGCCCCCGCCTTCCACAGGGCAGCCGACCTCCCTTCCTCAGCTTGGTTCATCCATGCCTTGCTTGGCTCCCGATGAGAGACCCAAGGCTTCCTCCCAGCGCTGCCAAGAACCAATGAGTGGCATCACTATGGACGCATCCTCCAGCTTCACCTCGTCAATAGTCCATTGTCTCCGGTTGCTGTTGTTCGCCAGCGTCACGCGATGTAAGCTGGATCCCAACTTATTTCTCCTGCCTGTCGCAGCCATGTCTCCCCTGTAACGCATCCATTGTAGCTCAACCCTATCCTATCACGCTACCGACGGCCTCCTCCCGTGATGAGCTGGCTCTGGTCCCACGGCCATGGCGGGCTTACTTGCAGAGAGTTGGCTCTGGTCGTGCTTGAGGCTGCTGTCGCTTATGGCCGCTGTACACCAAGTGCAAAGATGTTTTATGAAAGTTCTAGTACAGCTATACGGCGGCCGCCCTGAAGTTCTAATATGGATGTAGCCAAGTTCTACGACGGCTATACGCCGGCTCTCATGCTAGTTTGCATGACTTGTTGCTTCTAGTTATATACTTTCAACCTTTTAGCTTCCTGTTTTGAAGTCTCAGTAGAACGTTCTTCTGAACTTGTGATATGAAGCTGCTACTTTTGTGATCGATTGGATATATACAGAAGCCTACTTTCAATTTCTTTTCTCCCAGACGTGTGTAGCTGGTGGCTTGTGCGGACGCAACTCACATAGTCTCTCAAATCTCCACAAGAACCGAAGTTCAGTTTCTATCAAGTTAAAAGTTCAGAGTTTATTTCTGTAATATCTGAAGAAGGTTTGTAAAAGATTATACTGTTCGCTGCACAAAAAGAAGACTTGTACTTCTCTCTTGCACGTCTCTCCCCGTGAACCATGATGTCTAGTAGTTTGTGAAGCATGATGTTAACTACAAATGTATAGTAGTTTATGAACCATGATGTTAACTGAATTTTTTTGTAGCTTGGCGTATTGCTGCTGGAGCTGGTGTCCGTGCAGTAGCGCGCGTCAGGGACTCCTTACTCATTGACACGGGCGGAAGCGCTCACGACGTTGACGCTGCAGAGCATTATACGATGTTGTCAAGTTGGCTCACTTATATTGGAATAAGGAAAAATGGTTGAAGGCCAAAATAAATTGTTCGAGAAGGTAAACAGTATGTTAACGTATATTTTATGGAACACCAACACTCTCTCGACACCAATGCTGGCAAGTTTTTGCACTTGCGTTCTGCAGAACAAAAGAAAAGTTGTGGCTTTGTTATTCCATGCCAAATTATTGGGCGAATTGATGGACGCCATGTGCTGAGAACAAAATCTGAAGAAATTAACTGAAGATTGTGTTGACTCTTGATGGATCCATGTATGCGTGCGTGCAACTGAAGTTCAACAATGGATTGGAGAGCCAAAGGATGGCGAGCGTCAGTGTGATGGAGGATTGTTTGAACTCAAATGCCATGCACGGGCTTGCGTTAGTCTGCTTTGGTGTGTGCGTTCTTGGTGTGGTCTGACTTCTTGAATGTGTGTTTGTGTGTGTATTATAGCAAGCGTACTTGCTGCGTGTTACCCCTTGTGTCTTTGCTGGGTGTGTGATCCCACGTGTGTGATTTTAATAGAAACTGTGTCCTTGAGAAAAGAACAAATTTTAAAACGGAGTCTGCTTTTAACATGTCCAATTTCAATTTGAAAAAAAAGCCACACTTAACAAAGTCCATGATTCAAAAATTTGGGAGTTCAAAAATTTGGAAGTTCATATATATATATGTGTGTGTGTGTGTGTGTGTGTGTGTGTGTGTGTGTGTGTGTGTGTAAAATATAACATAACAAAGTGTGGAAATCAGAATAAAAAAAACTATTAGTTCACGAATAAAGAACAGAGAAAAGAAGGAAGTTTGATGTTTATGACAAATTATTGAAATTTTTTCATTACTAAAAGGAAAATGAAACCTAAAAAGGTGAATTTCTCATTAAAAAAACTAGAAGTTCAAATACAGTGGATCGATTCAATGCTTATTACTACATTGGGATTTAACCCAAGAAGGCCAAATTAAAAAACAGAGCAACTGAAAATTTATAGAAAAATTGAATTTCCCCATTATACAAAAAAAACTAGAGGTTCAAATTTAAATAATGGAGAAGTTCAATGTTTATTACAATATCAAGAGGGTCAAATTGAAAAAACCGAGCAGTTCAAAAAGTTTATAAAAATAGATTTTTCCTTCATTTAAAAAGAAGACCTAGAAGTTCAACTTTAAATAATTGAGCGGTTCGATATTTATTACATAACTAGGACTTTACCCGTTACTATTGAATAACACCAAGAAGTCCAAAACTAAAAAAGATAGAGCGGTTCAATGTCTATAAAAACTCAGATATTTTCACGTAACCGATATATAGAAGTTAAGATTGATAACTGTAAGAAGTTCACGTACTATACAATGTGCATTTTGTATTAAAAAACAAAAAAGCAAAAGCTAAAAGTTTTATTGCTAGAAGTTCAAGTCGTCGGCTCGAGAAAGTTTAAAAATTCTTACGAGAGAGGTTGAACAAAAATACGTGACAGAAGTACAAGGTGAAAACAGCGAGAAGTTCAACTATTACACGGAATGTGTTTCAGATAAGAATATAAGAATAAAAACAAATAGATTGAAAGGTTTGTTGCAAGAAGTTCATGTGCCCCTCCTAGCAAAGTTCAAAATTCATTCGCGAGATGTCCCTCGTTCATTTACATGTTGAAAAAAGGCAAAAAAAAAAAACAACAACGCTGTTTAGCCATTTTAAAAACTGCTCTCAAACGGCAACGAATTTGTAACACGTGTCTACATGAAAAACTTGCCGCAATTAATAAGCTTTCCCATGGTATATTACGAGCTACATTTCAATTAACGGTTTAAGAGTTTTAGGTACCGCTTATAACACGTTTTTATGTATTCAATTAATTATTTTGAACTGTCGCGAGTATGAAAAAAATGATCAACACGGAAAAGTTGCGTGTTTTCAATAGCTTTCCATCGATATATCATTTTCTGAATTATGGGAAAAAAACATCACGTCAAAAATAGAGTGAAGTTCAAGTACTTCACGCAGTGCATTTCCTTTCGCGGTGAAGGCCAAAATCATGATCTTGCCTTTTTCTAAATTACATGAAAATGGCAAGGAATTAGAGAAAACCGTCAACATGAAGAAGTTTCGCATTTTCCGTAGCTTTTCAACGGTATATTATTTGCCCTGTTTCGATAAAGTTTCTATAAATTACGGTGAAAATACATTTTTAGCCATTTTCAAAATTGACATAAACCGTAAGGAATTGGGAGAAACAATATATACCAAAAAGTTTCGCATTTCCTCAAGCTTTCCAACGCTATATCATTTGTTGCATTCGGACTTACGGTTAAAAAATCAACTCAAAAATACGAACTCAGTGGAACTTATACCGTTTTATAAATTACTTTTAAATCGTTTTAAACTATAAAAAACTTTCAACATGAAAAAGTAGCACATTTTAATAAGCTTTCCAACGCCATATTATTTGCGTGAATTAGATTAGCTGTTTAGAAATGGCGTCGAAAATGCGAACTCGACTGTTTGGTTTATGACATTTTATGATTTTCCAAATTACTTTTTAACCATAGGGAATTAGAGAAAACTTTCAACATGTGGAATGAGTGGTTTTGTAGCAGCTTTTCAACGCCATATTATTTGCCTAATTCCGATAAACTGTTTAGAAATGTGATAGAAAATAGCATTCACATTTTTTGTATGAAGAAAAAATGGTTTTCAAAAGTACTCTTAAACCGCTTTCATTTTGCAAACAAACTTGGCTCATGATACTCGTGTCCATAGTTTTCCAACGGTATATCGCAAGCCCCATTTCGGGAATGTTGGCGGAAGTTCAACCTAGCAATGGGGGAAGTTCAGGTCGAACAACTCAGGCAGTAAAATTGAAAACACGCAAGTTCATCTCGACCAGAGAGGAAAATCCGCCAACCAGCGAGATTCCTATTTAAAACAGGCATTTATTTGCTAAAAACCATTTGCATATTACACTTACATCACATAGAACACGAATGGCTAGAATAATTCGCGCGGGGAGACATGTTTGCGAAGATGGAAAATAGCATTCACGTTTTTTTATAAACCCGTTTTTCTTCATACAAAAACGTGAATCATATTTTCGATCGTATTTCTAAACCGTTTATCGGAATGAGGCAAATAATATTGCATTGGAAAGCTGCTGCAAAACCGCTCCTTCCACATGTTGATAGTTTTCTCTAATTCCCTATGGTTAAAGAGTAATGTGGAAAATCGTAAAATTTCGCAAACCGAATAGCCGAGTACGTATTTTCGATGTCATTTCTAAACTGCTGATCCAATTATGGCAAATAATACGGCGTTGGAAAGCTTATGAAAATGCGCTATTTTTCATGTTGAAAGTTTTTTTCTAATTTTGAACGGTTTTAAAAGTAATTTAGATAACGGTACAAGTTTCGCATAGTTCATTTTTTTGGCCTAATTTTTAACCGCACTCCGAATGCAGCAAATGATATGGCGTTGGAAAGCTTGATGAAATGCGAAACTTTTTGGTATTTATTGTTTCTCCCAATTACTTACAGTTTTAAGTCAATTTTGAAAATACATAAAAACGTAAGTTCTACAAACTTTATCGGATTGGGGCAAATAATATACCGTTGTAATGCTATGGAAAATGTGAAACTCATGTAGATAGTTTTCTCTGATTCCTAGCCGTTTTAAAGTAATTTGGAAAACAGCGACATCATGCGTTCTGCCTTTATCGCAAAACAGATTTTTCGAAAATGCACCACATGAAGAACCTAAACTTCTCGACATGTATACTTGATTTTCACTCTATTTTTCACATGCCTTTTTTGCTCGCAGCTCTCCGTCCACTCACCGGAATTAAGCAAGTGATATACCAATGTAAAGCTGCTGTAAGCACGCAAGTTTCCTGTGTTGATCATTTTTTCATACTCGTGATGATTTTAATTGTTTTTCTTCTGAAATTCATTCAGGGTAGTAGTTGAACTTCCTGCTATTTTCACATTGAACTTCTGTGACGTATTTTCATTTGTAATTTTTCATCCATTCATCAGTTTTAAACAATTGATATACATTTTGTACAAACCTCTCTCACAATAATTTTTTAACTTTCTCCGACCGAGGACTTGAACTTATAACAACAACAAAATTGGACCTTGCCTTTTAATTCATTTTTCTCATATTAAACACAGACCATGCAGTACATGAACTTTTTCCATTTTTATAATTTCAATTTTTTATTTCCTTTTTGAAATCAAATTGCTCCCAAATAATAACTGAATTTCTTTGTGGATTGACAGACTTATTCTAAAATGCAAAAAAACAATATACTTATTGTGTTTTTGAACATGGAAATACAAGGTGAACCTCTCTCGCGAGAATTTTTGAACTTCCCCGAACAAAGCACTTGAACTTCCAGCAACAAAACTTCCGGCCTTTGCTTTTTCATTTTTTTCATACAAATGCACACCGCGTAGTACTTGAACCTCCGGCGGCTATCAATCTAAACTTCTCTCGGTTACGTGAAAATATCAAAGTTTTTTATAGACATTGAACCGCTCTACCTTTTTTTATTTGAACTTCATTATGTATTTTTAGAAATGTGAAAATTGGAGTTTTTTAGAAAAATCCAACTTCTTCGTTATTTTTGAATTGAACTTATTGGTTTTATTTTAAGTAACTCAAAAAAACATATTTTTTCGAATAAATATCAAACTGCTCCATTTTTTGCAATTGAACTTCTTTGTTTTATTCATTAGTAACGAGAAAACATGACTTTTTTATATACATTGAACTGCTCAACTTTTTAGAATTGAACTTCTTGGTTTTAGTCTTTAGTATTGGGAAAAATGAGCTTTTTTTATAAACATCAAATACCTTAATATTTTAATTAGGACTTCTTAGTGTTATTCATTAGTAAAGGAAAAAGTCCTATTTGTGTAATAAATATCGAACCACTGAATTCTTTACATTAGAACTTCTATGTCTTTTTTAAAAGAGGGAAATTGGTTTTAATAAACTTTTTGAATGGCTCGATTTTTTTTAAATTTGACCATATAGGTATTGTAATAAACATTGTACTTCTCCTTTATTTAAATTTGAACGTCTAGTTTTTTTAGAAATGGGAAAATCAAATTTCTCTAGAAATTTTGAGCTGCCCTATTTTTCTAAATTGAACTTCTTCATTTGTTCTTTAGTAACGGGGAAAATCCTAAGTGTGGAATAAACGTCACACGTCTTCGTTATCTAAATTTGAAGTTTTATTTTTTTAAATGGGAAATTCAAAACAATCTATTTTTTTGTGTGTGTGATAGATTATTATATGCGTGAGGTTCGCTCCAAATTGCAACTCATCTGGACATCTGAGCAGCTCTCTGAAAAAAAAACAAATCGGGTCAGAACAGTGTGCGAACAGTAAACTTTTTTATAGACTCTGAATTTGTCTTTCTATAATTGCTCAGATGTCCAAATGTGTTGAAACTTGAGCGCACCTCATGCATAAACTTATGTATCACACAATAAAAAATTGGATTTTTTTCTGAATTTTTTAAGTATTTGTTTTGATTTTTTTCGTCAGGGCAGGTGCAGATGAGCTCGGCAGCAGAAACATTGCACTCGGAAAATGACATTTTAATAAATATAGCACTGATTTCTTTCTATAATTTGGGCTTTTTAGTTTTTTCTTAGTAACTTGGAAACTCTAGTTTCGTAATTAAGATAGAACCGGTTTGTTTTAAAAATAAAATAAATAATGTGTTTGACTTTGCCTTTTTCACAAAAACTTTACTTTATTACAAACTTGCCGATGTAGAAGACAACCAAATCATGATATACCAAGCAAATATCGTATGTTAGTTTTTTCAAACACAAAACTGCCCATGTTTGGTTTTTGAACGTTTTTCATTTGCCTTCTATAGACTTCCTAAGTGTTTATTTCAAAATTACCAAAGTTGTGCAAACTATTTTTTTATTTGTATCCTCAAGCATACTTTTTTTATTTTATTTGAAGAACTACTAAAGTTTTGAAAGTGAGAGTCTATTTTTTTCACACTAAGAAATTCATAAATATAATTTTTGCAAGTTTTTTGACATAAGCTAATCACTTTTTTTAATAAAAGGACACAATATAATTTAGGACGCACTTTCTTTTGCCATTGCATCAAAATGTTTTTAATGGAACCACACACACAAACAGGAGCACACGCCGAAGCACGCACACAACACACACCATAGTGCCCCCCCCCACACACACGAGCACCCACATGGTGTCACTACGGGAATCAGGAAGTTTGCCGTCAGGCAACAACAGACGGCAAAGGCTCATATACAGACGGCAAAGAGTTTGCCGTCAGCAGATGACGGCAAAGTGTGTCGGCAAAGACAAAGTCGGCAAAGGGTACTTTGCCGTCATCTTTTCATCGGGCAGACGGCAAAGACTTTGCCGTCATAAATCTTTATAATAGACGGCAAAGAAGCAGGTTTGCCGTCAGTCAAAACACATAATCTTTGCCGTCATCCGACCTACTTTACAGACGGCAATTTTTTTTATAATTTAAAAAAAAAAATCGCAGGACACGTCAACATCAAAACATTTTCCATAACATTCTGTATAGATTGATTTACACAACAAATCATACATATAGATCCACCCTTTGAATATCACAAACTCCTATTATATCACAAACTCCTAGTTTGTTCAATCATACATACATATTTACACTTGCTTGCTTTCTCTAGAACATCATACAGAATTGGTACTATTTATTCACACTATTTAAACAACCAAGATTGGTGTCAGAGATCTTTCGAGAAGATGAGATCAGAGGAGGAAGATTAATGCCAAGAATTACATAAGAGTCTAGAAGAAATGCCCTTGAATCAGCCTTGCTCCCTGCGTGAGCCGGTGGGGCGAGCGGTGGCGGCGAGCACGCGGCTCCTCGACGGGGTTCGCACGGGGCTTGCAGCAGGGGCCGGATCCGGCAGCCGTCATTGGTGTTGACCGGCAGCAACCTGTGCAAAGAATAGAGAGACAGAGAGAGATCAAGGTGAGGCGCAAGAGGAAGAAAAGAAGAACGGGAAGGTAGATGAGAGGGGCAGGGATGCGCGCTAGGTGGTGCCGGCGAGGTGGTGGCTCAGGAGACGGCGTGCTCTGGATCTGGAGCTCCTCTCCAGATCGAGGAACACAGGCGGGAGGCCGCGACCGGCGGGCGGTGGGCACGGGCGGCCAGCCAGCCTGACGGAGAGGTGCAGCAGGAGGCAGAGGCCGGCGGAGAGGTGCGGCGGGAGGCCGAGGCCGGCGGCGGCCTAGCTGATTCGGTGCTGGAGGTGGAGGGAGCGGGAGGCGGAGGGAGTGGGCGCAGTGGGCACAGGCGGGAGGCCGGGGCCGGCGGGCGGTGGGCACGGGCGGCCAGTCGGCCTGACGGAGAGGTGCGATGGGAGGCCAAGGTCGGCGGCGCCTTGGCTGAATCGATGGACGCGGAGGGAGCGGGAGGCAGAGGGAGTAGTGGGCGTGGTGGGGGTGCGGAAGAGATTGGTCGTGGAGTGGGGTAGGACGTGGTCACGTGCGGGTGAGGTGGGGATCGACCGAACGGCCGGTGGGGTGGGGGTGAGATGTGCGTCTAGGATCCTGCCACCTCATCGATCCGAAAGACTGATCCGCGAGATGTGTTTCTTGTTTTGCCGACTGCGTTTTTGTTTTATAGACGGCAAAATATCTGTGCCGTCATCAGTTTTTTTACAGACGGCAGAATATGTATTTGCCGCCATCATTTTTTTACAGACGGCAAAATATGTCTTTGCCGTCATCAGATTTTTTACAGACGGCAAAATATGTCTTTGCCGTTAGTCATCATTTGCCGTCAGGTTCGTGACGGCGAAATAATCTTTGCCGTCTGCCCCGACGATTAGCTGACGGCAAAGAGGCTTCATGTCGGCAAAATAGCTGATTCCTGTAGTGTGTGCATGCACATAGAAACGAGACACCACACCCAACATGCACAGACGAACACACAAATTTTAATATATTAATTGCTTTTCGAATGCTCTTAATTGATTTTGAACTTTTCTGAAAGTATTCTTCGAACTTCTGAATATCTTTTTACAACTTCTAGCCTTCAGCTTCCAGTGCCGAGCATTCAGTCAGCTGAACCTGAAGTAGCATTCAGTTATATGAAATTTGAAGTATACTACTCCAGTTCTAGAGCAACCTCTCTGATTCAGTTATCTGAACTCTGACTAAAACAATTCAATGCACGAGCGCTTCATGTGCTAGCAGCAGGGCGCTGAAGCTTCCGGGTAGGTGTTGTAGCCTATATGCATCACTCATCCGTTGTTAGCATTAGAAACATGTGATAGCCATGACAGGGGTAATCAACTAATCTACCAGCAATACCATGTCACTTCTGAATCCTACGATGAGCAACCACACGAGTTCTCCAGCAAGCAATTAAACGGAATTAGCCACAAAAAAAGCAATTAAACTCACCTGGGCCATGGATATGGAGATGTTGGCGGGGATGCAAAACAATGCCGGCGGAGTTCTACACCTCCAAGAAGAGCTTGTAGACCTTGGCGGTGACCGAAGATATGTCAGGCGCCTCCTGGTCCTTGGTCATGCACTACAACACCAGTGTTGTGAGCTATATTGTCGTGTCAATGAGGAACTTCATAACCTGGAGTTTTCAACTTGCAAAAGGATGGTCTTTTAACACTGCAAGTTCAAAAGAAGTATTACGTACATTGAACTTCATAACCTCGACTTGCAAAAACGTGAAACTCTCAAACATCAGCAAAAGAACCTGAAGAAAAACTTGTTCCTCTACATCAACTCACACTATTGGTGTTCATCAGTATCCGAGATAGAGGTTGTGAGAGAGAGGTTCCTGTTGTGGCAAGGCTCCTAGGATCGTCATAGTTTTTTCAATGCTTCTTCCTGCAAGGAACATATCTCACGAAATCCCATGACCAGCATTGATGCATGCACGAGCGGCCATGAAAACCAACTTGGAGAAGATGCATGAAGGTCACAACTTAGGACTTGGGCAGGTCGCTGCTTAGGCCTCAGGCAGGTCGTCAAGTGTGTTGTGTGATAGGAGTCCGCCGCCATCTCAACTTCACCGACACACACACGATGTAGGAGATAACATCAGAAGGAAGAAGGTCACCATTAGGGTGGAGAGAAGTTCAACCTTTGCTCTAAGGCGAATGTGGGAAGGGGGTGGACGGAGATGCCTCATGCACCTGACCTTCTCAACATCAGACCTTCATGGTCGCCCATGTGACAATGTCTTTTTCAGTTTTATTCTTAGACTCGAGCTCTTTTCTCCTTTTTAAATCAAACATTGAACTTATATTAAAATGTTTACATAATCATCAACTTCAATATCTCTAAATTGCAGCAGTAACAACCACTTGAACTTCTGCCTGAAACTTTTCTGGACTACAACCTAGAGAATCAGCAGGCTATGGTAGGGAGAGGAGGGTGGACACACCAGAGCATCAAAGATAATTGGGTGGACTATTCTTTTACTAGTAACAGAATATCATTCTGTTACCATCGGTCCTTATAAGGACGCGATGCGCACACCACCTCCTTCCTCCATGACCCGCCCCCAACCTACCCGCCTCCTACCACCGTAGGCACCCGTCGTGCGCAAGTGAGCGACGGTGTCAGCCGGAGTGAGGGAGCCGGCAGCACCATGACTGCCACCGATGAATCCACATCCTTCCTCCTTTACCAGCCCCCAACCTACCCACCTCCTTCCGTCGGAGGCAGTTGTCGATGTCAAAACCGGCGGATCTTGGGTAGGTGGTCCCGAACTATACGTCTGAGGATCGATGGTAACAGGAGGCTGGGGACACGATGTTTACCCAGGTTCAGGCCCTCTCGATCGAGGTAATACCCTACTTCCTGTTGTATTAATATGGAGGAATATGAATACAAGAGTTGATCTACCTCGAGATTGTAATGGATAAACCCTAAGCCTAGCCTATGGAGATATCGTGATTCTATTCTAGCCTCTATGGACTAAAACCCTCAGGTTTATATACAAATAGGAGGGGCCTAGGGTTTGTACATGTTATCTTGCAGAGGAAGGAAAATCTACACCCGAACCTAAAACTTGCCATTACATGAATACAGGAGTCCCATCCGGATACGAGAGATGATCTTCTATTATAATCTTCACGGCCCACCAGTCCGGCCCACCAGGAGTTTATCCGGCCACATGAGGACCCCTCGATCCAGGACTCCCTCAGTAGCCCCTGAACCTGTCTTCGATGACGATGAGTTCGGCTTCCATATTGTCTTTGGCATTGGAAGGCGGGTTCCTTCTTCCGTACATATCTTCTGCAAAAAGTTGTATTGTGTTCGGCTCTTCAAGATTAGTACAACCCTTAGCCTCGAAGGCAAGGCTCTTAAAATAAAATGAATAATGTGTCTCTACTGACAACTTTTGGGTGAAGCGTCGAACCGTTTTATTTGGTCCTAGTTTCGCGTTTCGAGGTATATCCTCATTGACACGTCCTATCAGAATAGAGATCTGTTGGGGAACGTAGTATTTTAAAAAAAAATCTACGATCACGCAAGATCTATCTACCAGATGCATAGCAACGAGAGGGGAGAGTGAGTCTACGTACCCTCATAGACCGAAAGCGGAAGCGTTAAAACAACGCGGTTGATGTAGTCGTACGTCTTCACGGCTCGACCGATCAAGCACCGAAACTACGACACCTCCGAGTTCTAGCACACGTTCAACTCGATGACGTCCCTCGAACTCTGATCCAGCTGAGTGTCGAGGAGAGTTCCGTCAGCACGACGGTGTGGTGACGATCTTGATGTTCTACCGTCGCAGGGCTTCGCCTAAGCACCGCTACAATATTATTGAGGAGAACTATGGTGGAGGGGGGCACCGCACACGGCTAAGAGATCAAGAGATCAATTGTTGTCTCTAGAGGTGCCCCCCTGCCCCCGTATATAAAGGAGGGAGGGAGAGGCCGGCCCTAGAGGGGGCGCGGCAAGTGTGGGGAGTCCTACTAGGACTCCCAAGTCCTAGTAGGATTCCCCTTTCCTTTCCGCAGTAGGAGAGAAGGAAAGAGGGGGAGAGGGAGAAGGAAAAGGGGGCTGCACCTCTTGTCCAATTCGGACCAGAAGGGGGGCACGCGCCTCCTTCCTTTTGGCCTCTCTCCTCTATTCCCGTAACTCCCCGGTACTCCGAAAATACCCAATCACTCGGAACCTTTCCGATGTCCGAATATAGTCATCCAATATATCGATTTTTACATCTCGACCATTTCGAGACTCCTCGTCATGTCCCCGATCTCATCCGGGACTCCGAATTCCTTCGGTACATCAAAACTCATAAACTCATAATAAAACTGTCATCGAAACCTTAAGCGTGCGGACCCTACGGGTTCGAGAACTATGTAGACATGACCGAGACACGTCTCCGGTCAATAAACAATAGCGGAACCTGGATGCTCATATTGGCTCCCACATATTCTACGAAGATCTTTATCGGTCAAACCGCATAACAACATACGTTGTTCCCTTTGTCATCGGTATGTTACTTGCCCGAGATTCGATCGTCGGTATCTCTATACCTAGTTCAATCTCGTTACCGGCAAGTCTCTTTACTTGTTCCGTAATAAATCATCTCGTGACTAACTCATTAGTCTTTTGCTTGCAAGGCTTATTATGATGTGCATTACCGAGAGGGCCCAGAGATACCTCTCGGACACTCGTTGTGACAAATCCTAGTCTTGATCTATGCCAACACCACGAACACTTTCGGAGACACATGTAGAGCATCTTTATGATCACCCAGTTACGTTGTGACGTTTGATAGCACACAAGGTGTTCCTACGGTATTCGAGAGTTGCATAATCTCATAGTCATAGGAACATGAATAAGTCATGAAGAAAGCAATAGAAGTAAAACTAAACGATCATAGTGCTATGCTAACGGATGGGTCGAGTCCATCACATCATTCTCCTAATGATGTGATCCCGTTGATCAAATGACAACTCATGTCTATGGCTAGGAAACATAGCCATCTTTGATCAATGAGCTAGTCTAGTAAAGGCATACTAGGGACACTTTGTTTTGTCTATGTATTCAAACATGTACTAAGTTTCCGGTTAATACAATTCTAGCATGAATAATAAACGTTTATCATGATATAAGGAAATAAAAATAACAACTTTATTATTGCCTCCAGGGCATATTTCCTTCAGTCTCCCACTTGCACTAGAGTCAATAATCTAGCTCACATCGCCATGTGATTTAAAACCGATAGTTCACACCGTTATGTGAATAACACCCATAGTTCACAGCGCCATGTGACCAACACCCAAAGGGTTTACTAGAGTCAATAATCTAGTTCACATCGCTATGTGATTAATACCCAAGAGTAATAAGGTGTGATCATGTTTTGCTTGTGAGAGAAGTTTAGTCAACGGTTCTGTCACATTCAGATCCGTCTGCATTTCGCAAATTTCTATGTCTACAATGCTCTGCATGGAGCTACTCTAGCTAATTGCTCCCACTTTCAATACGCATCCAGGTTGATACTTAGAGTCATCTGGATTTAGTGTCAAAGCTTGCATCGGCGTAACCCTTTACGACGAACTCTTTATCACCTCCATAATCGAGAAACATTTCCTTAGTCATCTAGTTACTAAGGATAATTTTGACCGCTGTACAGTGATCTACTCCTGGATCACTATTGTACCTCCTTGTCAAACTCATGGCAAGGTACACAACATGTTTGGTACACAGCATGGCATACTTTATAGAACCTATGGCTGAGGCATAGCGAATGATTTTCATTCTCTCTATATTTTTCTGCCATGGTCTGGCTTTGAGTCTTACTCAACTTCACACCTTACAAGTCAGGCTAGAACTCCTTCTTTGACTGATCCATTTTGAACTACTTCAAAATCTTATCAAGGTACGTACTCATCAAAAGTCTTATCAAGCGTCTTGATCTATCTCTATAGATCTTGATGCCCAATATGTAAGCAGCTTCACCAAGGTCTTTCTTTGAAAAACTCCTTTCAAACACTGCTTTATGCTTTCTAGAAAATTCTACATCATTTCCGCTCGACAATATGTCATTCACATATACTTATCAGAATGGTTGTAGTGCTCCCACTCACTTCTTGTAAATACAGCCTTCACCGCAAGTCTGTATAAATCTATATGCTTTGATCAACTTATCAAAGCATATATTCCAACTCCGAGATGCTTGCACCAGTCCATAGATGGATCGCTGGAGCTTGCACATTTTGTTAGCACCTTTAGGATTGACAAAACCTTCTGGTTGCATCATATACAATTCTTCTTTAATAAATCCATTAAAGAATGCAATTTTATTATCCATTTGCCAGATTTCATAAAATGCGGCAATTGCTAACATGATTCGGACAGACTTAAGCATCGCTACGGTTGAGAAAGTCTCATCGTAGTCAACTCCTTGAACTTGTCAAAAACCTTTCGCAACAAGTCTAGCTTTGTAAACAATAACATTACCGTCAGCGTCAGTCTTCCTATTGAAGATCTATTTATTTTCGATGGCTTGCCGATCATTGGGCAAGTCAACCAAAGTCCACACTTTGTTCTCATACATGGATCCCATCTCAGATTTCATGGCCTCAAGCCATTTTGCGGAATCTGGGCTCATCATCGCTTCCTCATAGTTCATAGGTTCATCATGGTCCAGTAACATGACTTCCAGAACCGGGTTGCCGTACCACTCTGCTGCGGAACGAACTCTGGTTGATCTACGAAGTTCAGCAGAAACTTGATCTGAAGTTTCATGATCATCATCATTAGCTTCCTCACTAATTGTGTTGGGGAACATAGTATTTTCAAAATTTTCCTACGATCACGCAAGATCTATCTACTAGATGCATAGCAACGAGGGGGAGAGTGTGTCTACATACCATCGTAGACTGGGTGCGGAAGCGTCAAGTGACGCGGTTGATGTAGTCAAACTTCTTCGTGATCCAAACGATCAAGCATCGAACATACGGCACCTCCGCGTTCAGCACACGTTCAGCTTCATGACGTCCCACGAGCTCTTGATCCAGTTGAGCTTCACGGGAGAGTTTCGCCAGCACGACGGCGTGGTGACAGATATGATGTATCTACCGGCGCAGGGCTTCGCCTAAGCACTGCAACGGTATGACCGAGGTGTGTTTCTGTGGAGAGGGGCACCGCGCACGGCTAAAACAATTCATCTTGTGTGTGCTAGGGTGTCCCCCTGCCCCCGTATATAAAGGAGCAAGGGAGAGGCCGGCCCTGGAGGGGGCGCACCAAGTGTGGGGAGTCCTACTAGGACTCCCAAGTCCTAGTAGGATTCCCCTTTCCTTTCCGGAGTAGGAGAGAAGGAAAGAGGTGGAGAGGGAGAAGGAAAAGGGGGCTCTCCCCCTTGTCCAATTCGGACCAGAGGGGGGCGCGCGCCTCCTTCCTTTTGGCCTTTCTCCTCTATTCCCGTATGGCCCAATAAGGACCATATACTCCGAAAAATACCCGAATAACTCGGAACCTTTCCAATGTCCGAATATAGTCGTCCAATATATCGATCTTTACGTCTCGACCATTTCGAGACTCCTCGTCATGTCCCCGGTCTCATCCGGGACTCCGAACTCCTTCGGTACATCAAAAATCATAAACTCATAATACTAATCGTCATCAAACGTTAAGCGTGCGGACCCTACAGGTTCGGGAACTATGTAGACATGACCGAGACTCATCTCCGGTCAATGACCAATAGCAGAACCTGGATGCTCATATTGGCTCCTACATATTCTACGAAGATCTTTATCGGTCAAACCGCATAACAACATACGTTGTTCCTTTTGTCATTGGTATGTTACTTGCCCGAGATTCGATCGTCGATATCTCTATACCTAGTTCAATCTCGTTACCGGCAAGTCTATTTACTCGTTACGTAATACATCATCTCGTGACTAACTCATTAGTCTTTTACTTGCAAGGCTTATTATGATGTGCATTACCGAGAGGGCCCAGAGATACCTCTCCGACACTCGGAGTGACAAATCCTAGTCTTGATCTATGCCAACACCACGAACACTTTTGGAGACACCTGTAGAGCATCTTTATGATCACCCAGTTACGTTGTGACGTTTGATAGCACACAAGGTGTTCCTACGGTATTCGGGAGTTGCATAATCTCATAGTCATAGGAACATGTATAAGTCATGAAGAAAGCAGTAGCAGTAAAACTAAACGATCATAGTGCTAAGCTAACGGATGGGTCTTGTCCATCGCATCATTCTCCTAATGATGTGATCCCGTTGATCAAATGACAACTCATGTCTATGGTTAGGAAACATAACCATCTTTGACCAATGAGCTAGTCTAGTAGAGGCATACTAGGGACACTCTGTTTTTTCTATGTATTCACACATGTACTAAGTTTCCGGTTAATTCAATTCTAGCATGAATAATAAACATTTATCATGATGTAAGGAAATATAAATAACAACTTTATTATTGCCTCTAAGGCATATTTCCTTCAGTCTCCCACTTGCACTAGAGTCAATAATCTAGCTCACATCGCCATGTGATTTAATACCGATAGTTCACATCATTATGTGAATAACACCCATAGTTCACATCGCCATGTGACCAACACCCAAAGGGTTTACTAGAGTCAATAATCTAGTTCACATCGCTATGTGATTAATACCCAAGAGTAATAAGGTGTGATCATGTTTTGCTTGTGAGAGAAGTTTAGTCAACGGGTCTGTCACATTCAGATCCTTATGTATTTTGCAAATTTCTATGTCTACAATGCTCTGCATGGAGCTACTCTAGCTAATTGCTCCCACTTTCAATACGCATCCAGATTGATACTTAGAGTCATTTGGATTTAGTGTCAAAGCTTGCATCGGTGTAACCCTTTATGACGAACTCTTTATCACCTCCATAATCGAGAAACATTTCCTTAGTCATCCAGTTACTAAGGATAATTTTGACCGCTGTACAATGATCTACTCCTGGATCACTATTGTACCCCCTTGACAAACTCATGGCAAGGTACACAACATGTTTGGTACACAGCATGGAATACTTTATAGAACCGATGGCTGAGGCATAGGGAATGACTTTCATTCTCTCTATATTTTTCTGCCGTGGTCTGGCTTTGAGTCTTACTCAACTTCACACCTTACAAGTCAGGCAAGAACTCCTTCTTTGACTGATCCATTTTGAACTACTTCAAAATCTTATCAAGGTATGTACTCATCGAAAGTCTTATCAAGCGTCTTGATCTATCTCTATAGATATTGATGCCCAATATGTAAGCAGCTTCACCAAGGTCTTTCTTTGAAAAACTCCTTTCAAACACTGCTTTATGCTTTCTAGAAAATTCTACATCATTTCCGATCGACAATATGTCATTCACATATACTTATCAGAATGGTTGTAGTGCTCCCACTCACTTCTTGTAAATACAGGCTTCACCGCAAGTCTGTATAAATCTATATGCTTTGATCAACTTATCAAAGCGTATATTCCAACTCCGAGATGCTTGCACCAGTCCATAGATGGATTGCTGCTTGCACATTTTGTTAGCACCTTTAGGATTAACAAAACCTTCTGGTTGCATCATATACAAGTCTTCTTTAATAAATCCATTAAAGAATGCAGTTCTGATCCATTTGCCAGATTTCATAAAATGCGGCAATTGCTAACATGATTTGGACAGACTTAAGCATCGCTACGGGTGAGAAAGTCTCATCGTAGTCAACTCCTTGAACTTGTTGAAAAACTTTCGCAACAAGTCGAGCTTTGTAAACAGTAACATTACCGTCACCGTCAGTCTTCCTCTTGAAGATCCATTTATTTTCGATGGCTTGCCGATCATCGGGCAAGTCAACCAAAGTCCACACTTTGTTCTCATACATGGATCCCATCTCAGATTTCATGGCCTCAAGCCATTTTGCAGAATCTGGGCTCATCATCGCTTCCTCATAGTTCGTAGGTTCATCATGGTCCAGTAACATGACTTCCTGAACCGGGTTGCCGTACCACTCTGATGCGGAACGAACTCTGGTTGATCTACGAAGTTCAGCAGAAACTTGATCTGAAGTTTCATGATCATCATTGTAACATCCCAAAATTTTCTAAATTTTGGAATGTTAATAAAAAGTTATTATTGAGTGAGTCATTGTGATTGTCAAGTAAAAAAAAATTGTGACTTGTTAAAAAAATCAAATTGGATTTCCTTGTTTTGGACTCCTATGAAATATTTTTGAAACCACAAATAAAATGGAGTGAGAATAAAATGACTTTCTCAAAATGTGGTGGAAGAATATTTTATGTGATGTTCTTTGATATTTTTTCATTTGGATTGGATCGTATTTGGAGTTTCAATGTCATTCGATATTTCCAAATTAACAAATAAATTTAACGAGAGGAGATAATGTGACTTCTCCAAAAAAAATGGAAATATTTAATACTGCACAATTATCTTTTTGTGAATTTGCAAAACTGAACATTGACTTTTGAGTAAATCAATTATGTCCATAAAGCATTAATAGTAGTTTGTACACAAAAATAAAATTACTTTATTAAATTCTGAAACTATTTTTGTTGGACTCTAAATAATACTTAGGTCAATGTGAACATTTATTTTCTATTTAATAATTGTAATAATAATACCACACATTTAAATATGTAATCAATTATTATTATTTTTCTTTCCTAAGCTTGTTGGGCTAAGCCTTCTTTGTCTCTATTGCCCAACAGTAGACAGCCCAACTCTCTTTCTGTTTTTTTTCTCTTCCTTAGTCTTTTCCCTTAGTTTTTCCTACTGGGCTGTTTAGTTTTCACTAAGGCCCATATCCTTTCAGCCCAACCGATGGTCATCTTCCTCCTCCCATCGTTCGTTACACAAACATGAACACAGAGATTCAGCCATGACGCCTGTACCTCGATCCCTCCCCTCCTCTCCGTCTCCCAACCCATTAACCCCCAGAATCGGTTCCCCTCACCTCCCATGACCCGTCCCCTTCAGTAGTACGCCTTAAGGCACCCCCTAATGGCCATTAGAACTCGAGGAAACTGCTGCTTTTACTGCCGCCATTAACACTCATGAAACCTCTCGATTCCGACCTTCCCAGCACCTATAAAAGGTACCCCGAGGAGTGCCCCGCAGCCACTCACTTTCCCATCCAAGAACCCCTCTCCAACGCCCTATGGTTCCCGAGCAATTGCTCGTCGGAGTAGAGGCCGCCGTCTTCTTCCATTGAAGCTCACGACCTCTCCGGTGAGACCCTTGCTCTCAAACTCCTTACCTGGACGAGTCTTTCCCGTACGGATCTTCCTGACAATTTTTTTTTCCGCAAGCACCAAGCCGGAGCACGACCTCCGCGAAGAACGCAACTAACCGGAGCTCCATGCAACTCCGGCGGTATCTCCACGACACTCGAGCAAGGAGACGAGCACCTACCTGTGTCCTTCTCGACCGTCTCATCGACCTCTACACCGTTCCACCATTAGTTGACGCCAGAGACCATCATCTCCAACTCCGGCGAAGCTCCGGCGAACCTCCGGTGAGGCCAGCCCTCTTTTTCTGTAAAACAAAAACGAAGGGGTGTCCTCCTATAGCAGCGCAACACGTGGCAGCTTATAGCAAATCCCGTAATTGATTTCCACACAAATGCCCAATCTTCAGAAATTCATATCTTTTGATCTACTTATCCAAATTTGACAAATAAGATATCCCTGGGTAGCTGCGGACCTCTAGTTTATTTTAAAATTTTGAAATCTCACTTTTACGCAGATTAAAATTTAGTTTTGATTTAAATGAGAATTTGAGTATTTTTACTATATCTTTTAATCTGTAATTGATATGAAAATATTTTACATATGAAAATTGGTCCTTGGAACCATACCAATCTGCTAGGACTCAAAGAATAATTTTTCAGTAAGGTTTAATTACTGTTTTAACACAATACCTTAATTTTGACCTTCTTGATCATCCATTAATAAACTTGTGAAACTAAAATTTGTTTCATTGTTTAAATCATTAGATTGATCCATAGAAAACTTCTCTGGTTAGTTGTAGTCATCATAAAAATTTAGAGTTGGAAATTATTAATTATTTTACTAACATGAACTATATTCCATTCGCAAGAACCGAACAAATTGCGTAAATTCGAATCATATGGATATTCTTGCTAGGGTTGTTTGGCATGACTTGTGTGTTGGATGGTTTTGCTTGAGCACATTTTATATGGATGCTTGATGTGTCGAGTGTCTTACTTAAGTAACTTTATGGAATTAGATTGCGACGAGTGCGACGGCGAATTCTACGCGGAGGTAGAACTGTGTTACCGAGAATCCAAAGGCAAGTTGCAAATTGATCATACTTTGTCCTATGATTTTGAAATATGCATGATCTATTTATATTTACTACTATGCATGTTTTACAAAAAAAATTGCAAAACACTATTGCTAGCTAAAGCCCTAGGAACTTGCTTAGCCATGCTTGCAAAGAAAAAAAAGGGATGGGAATCAAACAAGTTTTAAAAGAATAAACTTGCCCTCTTTGGGGCAATGTGTTGTGAAAACTTTTTGAAAACAACAAAAAAAATTATTTTATTTCTACTCTCTGGGCGGAATGGTATTGACGGGAGCGTCTACAAGTGATTGCGCCCATCGGGGTCTTGCAGTGAATGCGCCCGACTGGGGTCTTGCACACAGGTTTTTGGTGGGGACTGCCGTCCAGGGGACCGAGATCTTCCAAGTACAGTTTGATGTAGCTTCCAGTACAGCCACATGCTACTATGGGCTCTGGCTTAGCTTAGTACTAACGGGAAACCCTTACCTCAGGACCGCCATCGGAGAGGGGCTTTCATTGCCTAAGTTGCGGGCGGCTTGGTCAGGTATAGGGGGCTGTTACGGAAAGGCTTTGTCACAATCTTCTCCTAGTCATACACCCAAGTGTGTAATGGTAAACGGGGTTGGTTGTGTCATGTGGGGAACGTGTACGACCTCTGCAGAGGGTTAAACCTAATCGATTAGCCGTGCCCTCGGTTACGGGCAATTTGAGCAACTGAAGACTTGGACTGAAGAAGAATCTCCCCTCTCTTCTCTAAACATCTGTTTTAAGGGTTGTGGTTGAGGATTGAGCACAGTGATTGTGTTTCACTTCAACTATATAAATGTTTTACTAAAATCGGAGAATGAACTTTGGTGAGTATATCCAAAGTCTCACTCCAACCTTTTATACTAAAAATTATTTTATTTCAAAAGAAGTTTGCAAAATTTAGTATAGGACAAAATTGGCTTTATGCAAAGGAAACCTCCACCAATATTTACCCTGCATATATATATATTCTGTTAAACTTTTCTTTGCAACTTGCGAGTACATTCCACGTACTCATCTGCACATGTCATGTGCAGATCTTGTCAGATAGACAATAGGGTTATGGTCTACACTCAACGAGCCCAGTGGCGTTCATGGAGCCCTAACTTAGCGACTATGTATTATTCTGCTGTATGATGTGCCGGCATTGAGCTATGCCTATGGTATGTATTTGCTTAATTCTGGATCTACCGTTGTAGTAAAATGATGTATGTTTTACTGATATTCATTCTTGTTACTGTGTGTGCTAGCTACGATCCAGGGATAGCACAGTAAGCACATAGACTTGGATTTTGCCAAATCCGGGTCGCTATAAAATGGTATCAGAGCATACGTTGACTGTAGGACATGACCCTAGAAAATGGCTTAGAAATAGGAAGACCTTGACAGGAACAACTTAAATTTCTAGTAGTAATAATAGCTTTCTCGTATCCTCTTCTTTTCTTTACTAAGTTCTCTTCTGCTTTCAAAAACTTAGATGACCAACCTTCCAAACTCCAGTGACCTTGGTAAAGAACAACCAAAGACACTCAGACTAAGATGGCTATGAAGAAGTTGAAGATTATCACTGTCATGGAATATTCCACACGATTCAAATAGTATCCAAGCCCACCATGAGAGTTGTGAAATAAACGAAAGAGTGCGAGTAGTGTGCCCGACCATGAGAAATCATGTGGATGAGGGTACCATAGGAATTGTTTGAATGAAATCTATGAGTGAAATTTGGAGTTTGTTGGAATTCTTCGCCATTGATTTGATTTGTTTTTTTTCATTTGAGTTGTATGATTAGAAAAAAAAACTTTCATTATTAGGATACGACCTCCGTAGTTTTGTATTACTTATTCAACCTTGAGAGGTGCAAGTTAAGGAGGATTAACAGAAGACCCTCATGCGGGTGAACCGTTAGGCACCGAAGACTTTCAAGAAGTGAAGGATCGAAGACTTCGTGACGAAATCGTAGTAAACGAGCCTATTATAATCGTTAGAAAACGATGAGATACGAGTTCTTCAATGAGTGATTACATGTATATTCCTTCTCCTTACTATCCAAAACTCTATCTCTTCCCTGACCAAACCTTAAAACCCATAGACCGATGGAGTTATTTTGATGGGACTGGTGACCCGTTCAGAAATAGAAGAGTGGAAGATGCCAAGGTAAAACCCAAGAAGAAGGTGAAATATGCTTCATGCTATTTCATTCAAGAGGTTGATACTTGGCTGAAGATGTAAATTGCCATCAATGAATCCCAAAGGCAATTCTATGGGAACAATTCAAGAATCTCTATTTCAATCTCGTCTTGTCAGATGACATCCGAAGAAAACAAGTGAAGATGCAAGGAAAATTCCGTTATTTACGGCTGCAAGTTTTACCGTGACTTGAGTAGGATTAACGCCACCCAAAGACGTTCTATTAGCTTTGTAGGCGAAGACCTCTTAAAGAGGAGTGAGAATGACCGAGTGATAGAACACGCGATTCACCAATCTACATATGGGGTAATGATTTGAGTACGGGATGGATTGATCACCATACCGGAGACTCTTATTATTTACTTTCATATGTTTGATGGGTAAGTCGGAGAGACCTGAGAACCTAGTTGAGTGTCGATGCGACAAGCCTAAAACCCTAGAATGGTAAGACGTATTATCCTTATAGATAGGCAGTCATGCCTAACGTAAGAATGAATAGTGAGGAAGAACGTGAAGATCTTCAAGGAGTTCCATGAGAAGCTATCGACCACCATGAGAGTCTCGATAGGTAGTTCTGGAATTTATGGATTTTGTGAAAGACTTTTATTTTTAGGAAAAGCCCAGTTCTAAATCACAAGAGCTCGATGAAGAACCATCATGGAATGAAGAAATTGTGGAATCCCCCGCAAGTTTGTTTTTAAGGGTGGTAGCTTCTGACACCCTGAAAGGATATTTGTTAACAAGCCCCAACATGGTTAAGACTCAGAGATGGTGTGCAAGTATAAGCCAAAGAAACACACGCATAAGGAATCGTACCAGCGGAAGACACCCTTAGACGAGATGTGAAGGATAAACCGCAAGCGAGATGATGTTATGCCAACCCTGGGGAAGTAACCCAAGAGACCGAAACTATAACCTATTTCTTGCTAGCCTCCACAAATCTCGAGGACGAGATTTCTTTTAAGGGTGGTAGTTTGTAACATCCCAAAATTTTCTAAATTTTGGAATGTTAATAAAAAGTTATTATTGAGTGAGTCATTGTGATTGTCAAGTAAAAAAAATTGTGACTTGTTAAAAAAATCAAATTGGATTTCCTTGTTTTGGACTCCTATGAAATATTTTTGAAACCACAAATAAAATGGAGTGAGAATAAAAAGACTTTCTCAAAATGTGGTGGAAGAATATTTTATGTGATGTTCTTTGATATTTATTCATTTGGATTGGATCATATTTGGAGTTTCAATGTCATTCGATATTTCCAAATTAACAAATAAATTTAATGAGAGGAGATAATGTGACTTCTCCAAAAAAAATGGAAAATATTTAATACTGCACAATTATCTTTTTGTGAATTTGCAAAACTGAACATTGACTTTTGAGTAAATCAATTATGTCCATAAAGCATTAATAGTAGTTTGTACACAAAAATAAAATTACTTTATTAAATTCTGAAACTATTTTTGTTGGACTCTAAATAATACTTAGGTCAATGTGAACATTTATTTTCTATTTAATAACTGTAATAATAATATCACACATTTAAATATGTAATTAATTATTATTATTTTTCTTGCCTAAGCTTGTTGGGCTAAGCCTTCTTTGTCTCTATTGCCCAAAGTAGACAGCCCAACTCTCTTTCTATTTTTTTTCTCTTCCTTAGTCTTTTCCCTTAGTTTTTCCTACTGGGCTGTTTAGTTTTCACTAAGGCCCATATCCTTTTAGCCCAACCGATGGTCATCTTCCTCCTCCCATCGTTCGTTACAGAAACATGAACACAGAGATTCAGCCATGACGCATGTACCTCGATCCCTCCCCTCCTCTCCGTCTCCCAACCCATTAACCCCCAGAATCGGTTCCCCTCACCTCCCACGACCCGTCCCCTTCAGTAGTACGCCTTAAGGCACCCCCTAATGGCCATTAGAACTCGAGGAAACTGCTGCTTTTACTGCCGCCATTAACACTCATGAAACCTCTCGATTCCGACCTTCCCTGCACCTATAAAAGGTACCCCGAGGAGTGCCCCGCAGCCACTCACTTTCCCATCCAAGAACCCCTCTCCAACGCCCTACGGTTCTCGAGCAATTGCTCGTCGGAGTAGAGGCCGCCGTCTTCTTCCATTGAAGCTCACGACCTCTCCGGTGAGACCCTTGCTCTCAAACTCCTTACCTGGACGAGTCTTTCCCGTACGGATCTCCCTGACAATTTTTTTTTCCGCAAGCACCAAGCCGGAGCACGACCTCCGCAAAGAACGCAACTAACCGGAGCTCCATGCAACTCCGGCGGTATCTCCACGACACTCGAGGAAGCAGACGAGCACCTACCTGTGTCCTTCTCGACCGTCTCATCGACCTCTACACCGTTCCACCATTAGTTGACGCCAGAGACCATCATCTCCAACTCCGGCGAAGCTCCGGCGAACCTCCGGTGAGGCCAGCCCTCTTTTTCCGTAAAACAAAAATGAAGGGGTGTCCTCCTATAGCAGCGCGACACGTGGCAGCTTATAGCAAATCCCGTAATTGATTTCCACACAAATGCCCAATCTTCAGAAATTCATATCTTTTGATCTACTTATCCAAATTTGACAAATAAGATATCCCTGGGTAGCTGCGGACCTCTAGTTTATTTTAAAATTTTGAAATCTCACTTTTACGCAGATTAAAATTTAGTTTTGATTTAAATGAGAATTTGAGTATTTTTACTATATCTTTTAATCTGTAATTGATATGAAAATATTTTACATATGAAAATTGGTCCTTGGAACCATACCAATCTGCTAGGACTCAAAAAATAATTTTTCAGTAAGGTTTAATTATTGTTTTAACACAATACCTTAATTTTGACCTTCTTGATCATCCATTAATAAACTTGTGAAACTAAAATTTGTTTCATTGTTTAAATCATTAGATTGATCCATAGAAAACTTCTCTGGTTAGTTGTAGTCATCATAAAAATTTAGAGTTGGAAATTATTAATTATTTTACTAACATGAACTATATTCCATTCGCAAGAACCGAACAAATTGCGTAAATTCGAATCATATGGATATTCTTGCTAGGGTTGTTTGGCATGACTTGTGTGTTGGATGGTTTTGCTTGAGCACTTTTTATATGGATGCTTGATGTGTCGAGTGTCTTACTTAAGTAACTTTATGGCATTAGATTGCGACGAGTGCGACGGCGAATTCTACGCGGAGGTAGAACTGTGTTACCGAGAATCCAAAGGAAAGTTGCAAATTGATCATACTTTGTCCTATGATTTTGAAATATGCATGATCTATTTATATTTACTACTATGCATGTTTTACAAAAAAAAATTGCAAAACACTATTGCTAGCTAAAGCCCTAGGAACTTGCTTAGCCATGCTTGCAAAGAAAAAAAAGGGATGGGAATCAAACAAGTTTTAAAAGAATAAACTTGCCCTCTTTGGGGCAACGTGTTGTGAAAACTTTTTGAAAACAACAAAAAAAATTATTTTATTTCTACTCTCTGGGCGGAATGGTATTGACGGGAGCGTCTACAAGTGATTGCGCCCATCGGGGTCTTGCAGTGAATGCGCCCGACTGGGGTCTTGCACACAGGTTTTTGGTGGGGACTGCCGTCCAGGGGACCGAGATCTTCCAAGTACAGTTTGATGTAGCTTCCAGTACAGCCACATGCTACTATGGGCTCTGGCTTAGCTTAGTACTAACGGGAAACCCTTACCTCAGGACCGCCATCGGAGAGGGGCTTTCATTGCCTAAGTTGCGGGCGGCTTGGTCAGGTATAGGGGGCTGTTACGGAAAGGCTTTGTCACAATCTTCTCCTAGTCATACACCCAAGTGTGTAATGGTAAACGGGGTTGGTTGTGTCATGTGGGGAACGTGTACGACCTCTGCAGAGGGTTAAACCTAATCGATTAGCCGTGCCCCCGGTTACGGGCAATTTGAGCAACTGAAGACTTGGACTGAAGACGAATCTCCCCTCTCTTTTCTAAACATCTGTTTTAAGGGTTGTGGTTGAGGATTGAGCACAGTGATTGTGTTTCACTTCAACTATATAAATGTTTTACTAAAATCGGAGAATGAACTTTGGTGAGTATATCCAAAGTCTCACTCCAACCTTTTATACTAAAAATTATTTTATTTCAAAAGAAGTTTGCAAAATTTAGTATAGGACAAAATTGGCTTTATGCAAAGGAAACCTCCACCAATATTTACCCTGCGTATATACATATTCTGTTAAACTTTTCTTTGCAACTTGCGAGTACATTCCACGTACTCATCTGCACCTGTCATGTGCAGATCTTGTCAGATAGACAATAGGGTTATGGTCTACACTCAACGAGCCCAGTGGCGTTCATGGAGCCCTAACTTAGCGACTATGTATTATTCCGCTGTATGATGTGCCGGCATTGAGCTATGCCTATGGTATGTATTTGCTTAATTCTGGATCTACCGTTGTAGTAAAATGATGTATGCTTTACTGATATTCATTCTTGTTACTGTGTGTGCTAGCTACGATCCAGGGATAGCACAGTAAGCACAGAGACTTGGATTTTGCCAAATCCGGGTCGTTACAACCATCATTAGCTTCCTCACTAATTGGTGTAGGAATCACTAGAACTAGTTTCTGTGATGTTCCACTTTCCAATTCGGGAGAAGGTACAATTACCTCATCAAGTTCTACTTTCCTCCCACTCACTTCTTTCGAGAGAAACTCCTTCTCTAGAAAGGATCCACTCTTACCAACAAAGACCTTGCCTTCGGATCTGTGATAGAAGGTGTACCCAACAGTTTCTTTTGGGTATCCTATGAAGATTTACTTCTCCGATTTGGGTTCGAGCTTATCATGTTGAAACTTTTTCACATAAGCATCGCAGTCCCAAACTTAAAGAAATGACAGCTTAGGTTTCTCGTCAAACCACAGTTCATACGGTGTCATCTCCACGGATTTAGATGGTGCCCTATTTAACGTGAATGTAGCTGTCTCTAATGCATAACCCCAAAAGCGATAGTGGTATATTTGTAAGAGACATCATCGATCGCACCATATCTAAAGAGGTACGGTTATGACGTTCGGACAAACCATTACACTGTGGTGTTCCAGGTGGCGTGAGTAGTGAAACTATTTGACATTGTTTTTACTGAAGGCCAAACTCTCTAACTCAAATATTTTACCTCTACGATCATATCGTAGAAACTCTTATTTTCTTGTTACGATGATTCTCCACTTCACTCAGAAATTCTTTGAACTTTTCAAATGTTTCAGACGTGTGCTTCCTTAAGTAGATATACCCATATATACTCAAATCATCAGTGAAGGTCAGAAAATAACGATACCCGCCGCGAGCTTCAACACTCATTGGTCCACATACATCTGTATGTATGATCTCCAACAAATCTGTTGCTCGCTCCATTGTTCCGGAGAACGGATTTTAAGTCATCTTGCCCATGAGGCATGGTTCGCAAGCACCAAGTGATTCATAATCAAGTGATTCCAAAAGTCCATCACTATGGAGTTTCTTCATGCGCTTTACACCATTATGACCTAAACAGCAGTGCCACAAATAAGTTGCACTATCATTATTAACCTTGCATCTTTTGGCTTCAATATTATGAATATGTGTATCACCACGATCGAGATCCAACAAACTATTTTCATTGGGTGTATGACCATCGAAGGTTTTATTCATGTAAAAAGAATAACAATTATTCTATGACTTTAAATGAATAACCGTATTGCAACAAATATGATAAAATCATATTCATGCTCAACGCAAATGCCAAATAACATTTATTTAGGTTTTACATTAATCCCGAAAGTATAGGGAGTGTGCGATGATGATCATATCAATCTTGGAACCACTTCCAACACACATCGTCACTTCACCTTTAACTAGTCTCTGTTCATTCTGCAATTCTCGTTTCGAGTTACTAATTTTAGCAACTGAACCGGTATCAAATACCTAGGGGTTGCTATGAACACTAGTAAAGTACACATCAATACTGTATATGAAAATATACCTTTGTTCACTTTGCCATCCTTCTTATCCGCCAAGTATCTAGGGCAGTTCCACTTCCAGTGACCATTTCCTTTGCAGTAGAAGCACTTAGTTTCAGGCTTGAGTTTTAGCTTTGGGTTTCTTCACGGGAGTGACAACTTGCTTGTCATTCTTCTTGAAGTTCCCCTTCTATCCCTTTGCCCTTTACTTGAAACAAGTGGTCTTGTTAACCATCAACACTTGATGCTTTTTCATGATTTCTACCTTCGCCGACTTCAGCATCGCGAAGAGCTCGGGAATTCCTTTCGTCATCCCTTGCATATTATAGTTCATCACGAAGTTCTACTAACTTGGTGATAGTGACTAGAGAACTTTGTGAGTTACTATCTTATCTGGAAGATTAACTCCCACTTGATTCAAGTAATTGTAGTACCCGGACAATTTGAGCGCATGCTCACTGGTTGAGCTATTCTCCTCCATCTTGTAGGCAAAGTACTGTCAGAAGTCTTATACCTCTCGACACGGGCATGAGTATGAAATACTAATTTCAACTCTTGGAACATCTTATATGCTCCGTGGCGTTCAAAACGTTTTTGAAGTCCCGGTTCTAAGCCATAAAGCATGGTGCACTTAAACTATCAAGTAGTCATCATACCGAGCTTTTGTCAAAACGTTCATAACGTCTACATCTACTCCTGCAATAGGTTTGTCACCTAGCGGTGCATCAAGGACATAATTCTCTGTGCAGCAATGAGGATAATCCTCATATCACGGAACAATTCCGCATCATTGCTACTAACATCTTTCAACTTAGTTTTCTCTAGGAACATATAAAAAATAAACGGGGAGCAACATCGTGAGCTATTGATCTACAACATAGATATGCTAATACTACGAGGACTAAGTTCATGATAAATTAAAGTTCAATTTAATCATATTACTTAAGAACTCCCACTTAGATAGACATCCCTCTAGTCATCTAAATGATCACGTGATCCAAATCAACTAAACCATGTCCGATCATCACGTGAGATGGAGTAGTTTCAATGGTGAACATCTTATGTTGATCATATCTACTATATGATTCACGCTCGACCTTTCGGTCTCCAGTGTTCCGAGGCCATATCTGCATATGCTAGGCTCGTCAAGTTTAACCTGAGTATTCTACGTGTGCAAAACTGTCTTACACCCGTTGTATTTGAACGTAGAGCTTATCACACCCGATCATCATGTGATGTCTCGGCACGAAGAACTTTCGCAATGGTGCATACTCAGGGAGAACACTTGTACCTTGAAATTTTGTAAGGGATCATCTTATAATGCTACAGTCGTTCTAAGCAAAATAAGAAGCATAATAAGATAAACATCACATGCAAATCAAAATATGTGACATGATATGGCCATCATCATCTTGTGCTTTTGATCTCCATCTCCAAAGCACCGTCATGATCACCTTTGTCACCGGCGCGACACCTTGATCTCCATCGTAGCATCGTTGTCGTCTCGCCAACTATTGCTTCTACGACTATCGCTACTGCTTAGTGATAAAGTAAAGCAATTACATGGCGATTGCATTTCATACAATAAAGTGACAACCTTATGGCTCCTGCCAGTTGCCGATAACTTTACAAAACATGATCATCTCATACAAAACCGTATAACTCATCATGTCTTGACCATATCACATCACAACATGCCCTGCAAAAACAAGTTAGACGTCCTCTACTTTGTTGTTGCAAGTTTTACGTGGTTGCTACGGGCTTTAGCAAGAACCGTTCTTACCTACGCATACAAAACCACAACGATGTTTCGTCAAGTATGTGTTGTTTTAACCTTCACAAGGATCGGGCGTAGGCACACTTGATTCAGCTAAAGTGAGAGAGACAAACACCCGCCAGTCACCTTTAAGCAACGAGTGCTCATAACAGTGAAACCAGTCTCGCGTAAGCGTACACGTAATGTCGGTTCGGGCCGCTTCCTCTCACAATACCGCTGAAGCAAAGTATGACATGCTGGTAAGCAGTATGACTAGTATCGCCCACAACTCATTGTGTTCTACTCGTGCATATCATCTACGCATAGACCTGGCTCATGATGCCACTGTTGGGGAACGTAGTATTTTCAAAATTTTCCTATGATTACGCAAGATCTATCTACTAGATGCATGGCAACGAGGGGGAGAGTGTGTCTACATACCCTCGTAGACCGGGAGCGGAAGCGTCAAGTGACGCAGTTGATGTAGTCGAACTTCTTCGCGATCCAACCGATCAAGCATCGAACGTACGGCACCTCCGCGTTCAGCACACGTTCAGCTTGATGACGTCCCATGAGCTCTTGATCCAGTTGAGCTTCACGGGAGAGTTTCGCCAGCACGACGGCGTAGTGACAGATATGATATATCTACCGGCGGAGGGCTTCGCCTAAGCACTGCAACGGTATGACCGAGGTGTGTTTCTGTGGAGAGGGGCACCGCACACGGCTAAAACAATTCAACTTGTGTGTGCTAGGGTGCCCCCTGCCCCCGTATATAAAGGAGCAAGGGAGAGGCCGGCCCTGGAGGGGGCGCACCAAGTGTGGGGAGTCCTACTAGGACTCCCAAGTCCTAGTAGGATTCCCCTTTCCTTTCCGGAGTAGGAGAGAAGGAAAGAGGTGGAGAGGGAGAAGGAAAAGGGGGCTGCACCCCTTGTCCAATTCGGACCAGAGGGGGGGGGGGCGCCTCCTTCCTTTTGGCCTTTCTCCTCTATTCCCGTATGGCCCAATAAGGCCCATATACTCCGAAAAATACCAGAATCACTCGGAACCTTTCGAATGTCCGAATATAGTCGTCCAATATATCGATCTTTACGTCTCGACCATTTCGAGACTCCTCGTCATGTCCCGGTCTCATCCGGGACTCCGAAGTCCTTCGGTACTTCAAAACTCATAAACTCATAATACCGATCGTCATCAAACGTTAAGCGTGCGGACCCTACGGGTTCGAGAACTATGTAGACATGACCGAGACTCATCTCCGGTCAATAACCAATAGCGGAACCTGGATGCTCATATTGGCTCCTACATATTCTACGAAGATCTTTATCGGTCAAACCGCATAACAACATACGTTATTCCTTTTGTCATTGGTATGTTACTTGCCCGAGATTCGATCGTCGGTATCTCTATACCTAGTTCAATCTCGTTACCGGCAAGTCTCTTTACTCGTTACGTAATACATCATCTCGTGACTAACACATTAGTCTTTTACTTGCAAGTCTTATTATGATGTGCATTACCGAGAGGGCCCAGAGATACCTCTCCGACACTCGGAGTGACAAATCCTATTCTTGATCTATGCCAACACCACGAACACTTTCGGAGACACCTGTAGAGCATCTTTATGATCACCCAGTTATGTTGTGACGTTTGATAGCACACAAGGTGTTCCTACGGTATTCGGGAGTTGCATAATCTCATAGTCATAGGAACATGTATAAGTCATGAAGAAAGCAATAGCAGTAAAACTAAACGATCATAGTGCTAAGCTAACGGATGGGTCTTGTCCATCACATCATTCTCCTAATGATGTAATCCCATTGATCAAATGACAACTCATGTCTATGGTTAGGAAACATAACCATCTTTGATCAATGAGCTAGTCTAGTAGAGGCATACTAGGGACACTCTGTTTTGTCTATGTATTCACACATGTACTAAGTTTCCGGTTAATACAATTCTAGCATGAATAATAAACATTTATCATGATATAAGGAAATATAAATAAAACTTTATTATTGCCTCTAAGGCATATTTCCTTCAAATTGGTGTAGGAATCACTGGAACTAGTTTCTGTGATGTTCCACTTTCCAATTCGGGAGAAGGTACAATTACCTCATCAAGTTCTACTTTCCTCCCACTCACTTCTTTTGAGAGAAACTCCTTCTCTAGAAAGGATCCAATCTTAGCAACAAGGACCTTGCCTTCGGATCTGTGATAGAAGGTGTACCCAACAATTTCTTTTGGGTATCCTATGAAGATTTACTTCTCTGATTTGGGTTCGAGCTTATCATGTTGAAACTTTTTCACATAACCATCGCAGTCCCAAACTTAAAGAAATGACAGCTTAGGTTTCTCGTCAAACCATAGTTCATACGGTGTCACATCCACGGATTTAGATGTTGCCCTATTTAACGTGAATGTTGCTGTCTCTAATGCATAACCCCAAAAGCGATAGTGGTAGATCGGTAAGAGACATCATCGATCGCACCATATCTAATAAAGTATGGTTATGACGTTCGGACACACCATTACACTGTGGTGTTCCAGGTGGCGTGAGTAGTGAAACTATTTCACATTGTTTTTACTGAAGGCCAAACTCGCTAACTGAAATATTTTACCTCTACGATCATATCGTAGAAACTCTTATTTTCTTGTTACGATGATTCTCCACTTCACTCTGAAATTCTTTATACTTTTCAAATGTTTCAGACTTGTGCTTCATTAAGTAGATATACCCATATCTGCTCAAATCATCAGTGAAGGTCAGAAAATAACGATACCCGCCGCGAGCTTCAACACTCATTGGTCCACATACATCTGTATGTATGATCTCCAACAATTCTGTTGCTCGCTCCATTGTTTCGGAGAACGGAGTTTTAGTCATCTTGCCCATGAGGCATGGTTCGCAAGCACCAAGTGATTCATAATCAAGTGATTTCAAAAGTCCATCACTATGGAGTTTCTTCATGCGCTTTACACCATTATGACCTAAATGGCAGTGCCACAAATAAGTTGCACTATCATTATTAACCTTGCATCTTTTGGCTTCAATATTATGAATATGTGCATCACCACGATCGAGATCCAACAAACTATTTTCATTGGGTGTATGACCATCGAAGGTTTTATTCATGTAAACAGAATAACAATTATTCTACGACTTTAAATGAATAACCGTATTGCAACAAATATGATCAAATCATATTCATGCTCAACGCAAATGCCAAATAACATTTATTTAGGTTTTACACTAATCCCGAAAGTATAGGGAGTGTGCGATGATGATCATATCAATCTTGGAACCACTTCCAACACACATCGTGACTTCATCTTTAACTAGTATCTGTTCATTCTGCAATTCTCGTTTCGAGTTACTAATTTTAGCAACTAAACCGGTATCAAATACCCAGGGGTTGCTATGAACACTAGTAAAGTACACATCAATAATCTGTATATCAAAATATACCTTTGTTCACTTTGCCATCCTTCTTATCCGCCATGTATCTAGGGCAGTTCCACTTCCAGTGACCATTTCCTTTGCAGTAGAAGCACTTAGTTTCAGGCTTGAGTTTTAGCTTTGGGTTTCTTCACGGGAGTGACAACTTGCTTGTCATTCTTCTTGAAGTTCCCCTTCTATCCCTTTGCCCTTTACTTGAAACAAGTGGTCTTGTTAACCATCAACACTTGATGCTTTTTCATGATTTCTACCTTCGCCGACTTCAGCATCGCGAAGAGCTCGGGAATTCCTTTCGTCATCCCTTGCATATTATAGTTCATCACGAAGTTCTACTAACTTGGTGATAGTGACTAGAGAACTTTGTCAATTACTATCTTATCTGGAAGATTAACTCCCACTTGATTCAAGTAATTGTAGTACCCCGACAATCTGAGCACATGCTCACTGGTTGAGGTATTCTCCTCCATCTTGTAGGCAAAGTACTGTCAGAAGTCTTATACCTCTCGACACGGGCATGAGTATGCAATACTAATTTTAACTCTTGGAACATATTATATGCTCCGTGGCGTTCAAAACATTTTTGAAGTCCCGGTTCTAAGCCGTAAAGCATGGTGCACTTAAACTATCAAGTAGTCATCATACCGAGCTTTTGTCAATACGTTCATAAAGTCTACATCTGCTCCTGCAATAGGTCTGTCACCTAGCGGTGCATTAAGGACATAATTCTCTGTGCAGCAATGAGGATAATCCTCAGATCACGGAACAATTCCGCATCATTGCTACTAACATCTTTCAACTTAGTTTTCTCAAGGAACATATAAAAAATAAACGGGGAGCAACATCGTGAGCTATTGATCTACAACATAGATATGCTAATACTACGAGGACTAAGTTCATGATAAATTAAAGTTCAATTTAATCATATTACTTCAGAACTCCCTCTTAGATAGACATCCCTCTAGTCATCTAAATGATCACGTGATCCAAATCAACTAAACCATGTATAATCATCACGTGAGATGGAGTAGTTTCAATGGTGAACATCTTATGTTGATCATATCTACTATATGATTCACGCTCGACCTTTCGGTCTCCAGTGTTCCGAGGCCATATCTGCATATGCTAGGCTCGTCAAGTTTAACCCGAGTATTCTGCGTGTGCAAAACTGGCTTACATCCGTTGTATTTGAACGTAGAGCTTATCACACCCGATCATCACGTGGTGTCTCGGCACGATGAACTTTCGCAATGGTGCATACTCAGGGAGAACACTTATACCTTGAAATTTAGTAAGGGATCATCTTATAATGCTACCGTCGAACTAAGCAAAATAAGAAGCATAATAAGATAAACATCACATGCAATCAAAATATGTGACATGATATGGCCATCATCATCTTGTGCTTTTGATCTCCATCTCCAAAGCACCATCATGATCACCTTCGTCACCGGCGCGACACCTTGATCTCCATCGTAGCATCGTTGTAGTCTTGCCAACTATTGCTTCTACGACTATCGCTACCGCTTAGTGATAAAGTAAAGCAATTACCTGGCGATTGCATTTCATACAATAAAGCGACAACCATATGGCTCCTGCCAGTTGCCGATAACTTTACAAAACATGATCATCTCATACAAAACCGTATAACTCATCATGTCTTGACCATATCACATCACAACATGCCCTACAAAAACAAGTTAGTCGTCCTCTACTTTGTTGTTGCAAGTTTTTCGTGGCTGCTACTGGCTTAGCAAGAACCGTTCTTACCTACGCATACAAAAACCACAACGATGTTTCGTCAAGTATGTGATGTTTTAACCTTCACAAGGACCGGGCGTAGCCACACTCGATTCAGCTAAAGTGAGAGAGACAGACACCCGCCAGTCACCTTTAAGCAACGAGTGCTCATAACGGTGAAACCAGTCTCGCGTAAGCGTACACGTAATGTCGGTCCGGGCCGCTTCATCTCACAATACCGCCGAAGCAAAGTATGACATGCTGGTAAGCAGTATGACTAGTATCGTCCACAACTCACTTGTGTTCTACTCGTGCATATCATCTACGCATAGACCTGGCTCATGATGCCACTGTTGGGGAACGTAGTATTTTAAAAAAATTCTACGATCACGCAAGATCTATCTACCAGATGCAAAGCAACGAGAGGGGAGAGTGAGTCTATGTACCCTCGTAGACCGAAAGCGGAAGCGTTAGAACAACGCGGTTGATGTAGTCGTACGTCTTCACGGCCCGACCGATCAAGCACTGAAACTACGGCACCTTCGAGTTCTAGCACACGTTTAGCTCGATGACGTCCCTCGAACTCCGATCCAACAGAGTGTCGAGGGAGAGTTCCGTCAGCACGACGGCGTGGTCACGATCTTGATGTTCTACCGTCGCAGGGCTTCGCCTAAACACCGCTACAATATTATCGAGGAGAACTATGGTGGAGGGGGGCACCGCACACGGCTAAGAGATCAAGAGATCAATTGTTGTCTCTAGAGGTGCCCCCCTGCCCCCGTATATAAAGGAGGGAGGGAGAGGCCGGCCCTAGAGGGGGCGCGCCAAGTGTGGGGAGTCCTACTAGGACTCCCAAGTCCTAGTAGGATTCGCCTTTCCTTTCCGGAGTAGGAGAGCAGGAAAGAGGGGGAGAGGGAGAAGCAAAAGGGGGCTGCAACTCTTGTCCAATTCGGACCAGAAGGGGGGCGCGCGCCTCCTTCCTTTTGGTCTCTCTCCTCTATTCCCGTAACTCCCCGGTACTCCAAAAATACCCGAATCACTCGGAACCTTTCCGATGTCCGAATATAGTCGTCCAATATATTGATTTTTACGTCTCGACCATTTCGAGACTCCTCGTCATGTCCCCGATCTCATCCGGGACTCCGAACTCCTTCGGTACATCAAAACTCATAAACTCATAATAAAACTGTCATCAAAACCTTAAGCGTGCGGACCCTACGGGTTCAAGAACTATGTAGACATGACCGAGACACGTCTCCGGTCAATAACCAATAGCGGAACCTGGATGCTCATATTGGCTCCCACATGTTCTATGAAGATCTTTATCGGTCAAACCGCATATCAACATACGTTGTTCCCTTTGTCATCAGTATGTTACTTGCCCGAGATTCGATCGTCGGTATCTCTATACCTAGTTCAATCTCATTACCGGCAAGTCTCTTTACTCGTTCCGTAAGACATCATCTCGTGACTAACTCATTAGTCTTTTGCTTGCAAGGATTATTATGATGTGCATTACCGAGAGGGCCCAGAGATACCTCTCCGACACTCGGAGTGACAAATCCTAGTCTTGATCTATGCCAACACCACGAACACTTTCTGAGACACCTGTAGAGCATCTTTATGATCACCCAGTTATGTTGTGACGTTTGATAGGACACAAGGTGTTCCTACGGTATTCGGGAGTTGTATAATCTCATAGTCATAGGAACATGTATAAGTCATGAAGAAAGCAATAGCAGTAAAACTAAACGATCATAGTGCTATGCTAACGGATGGGTCTAGTCCATCACATCATTCTCCTAATGATGTGATCCCGTTGATCAAATGACAACTCATGTCTATGGCTAGGTAACATAGCCATCTTTGATCAATGAGCTAGTCTAGTAGAGGCATACTAGGGACACTCTGTTTTGTCTATGTATTCACACATGTACTAAGTTTCCGGTTAATATAAATCTAGCATGAATAATAAACATTTATCATGATATAAGGAAATAAAAATAACAACTTTATTATTGCCTCTAGGGCATATTTCCTTCAAGATCGTGCCCGCTTATTGTGGGATCCTTATCAACGTGACGTGAGCACCCACGTCGCGCATTACGCACGACCGCTTTGGGAACCGACGAGGTTTATGGCTATGAGGGGACGTTCTGTATTCGCAGCATTATAAAAGTACACCGATCCATTTCACTGCCCCACGCCTTCCTCAAGCTCGAGCTCTCCAATCTCCCTGGCCCCCGTATTCTCATCTCATGTGCCCACCGCTCTTCGTTCGTCAACCATTATTCCTCTTCCCAGCAATGGCTGGATCCGGTGCCAGAGGCAAGTGGGAGGCTTCCACGGTCACTGAAAAGACCGTGGAGGATCTACGGAGCGCGGGGTACCTCATCGGCGACATCGCACATCGAGTCCCCCCTAAGGGCCAGCTGATTCCTGTTCCTAAGGCGGGTGAGAGGGTGGTTGCTACCTCTCACTTTATTAGGGGGCTATGGTTTCCACTCCACCCATTTGTTCGGGGTCTTTTGTTCTTCTACGGGCTAGATTTCCATGATCTAGCCCCGAACTCAATCCTCCACATATCCGCTTTTATAGTGGTATGTGAGGCTTTTCTCCGCATCCCCCCACACTTCGGCCTGTGGCTTAAGACCTTCAACGTGAAGCCGAAGATGGTGGACGGGGAACACGCGGAGTGCGAGGGGGCTATTATTAGCAAGCTCCCGAATGCAACTTGGCCCAAGGGCTCATTCATGGAGACGAATAAGGTCTGGCAGCAGGAGTGGTTCTACATCACCGAACCCCACGATGCCAAGTGGGCGGCGGAGCCTGTATTCAGATCCGGAGCCCTAGAGAGGCTGACCTCCTGGACCAAAAAGGGTCTGAACTGGGGGTTGCGTACTGATGTGAAGACTCTCGTGAGCCGTGTGCCTGGCATAATCTCTGAGGGGCACCTGCTCTTCTCCATGGTCCTGGTGATGCTGACCCGGCTTGTTCTCCCTTGCCAAAGCCGGGACTCCTCCCTATGGGAGTTCGATTCGGCAGGAGACAAGCCACTGAAGCATCTCTTCGGCTTTACACACAAGGAGATGTGGAAGCATCTCTTCAAGAGCCAGAAGGAATGGCCCAAAGAGATTGAGGATGCGGGCTACAACACTATGGTCTCCGCCCCAGAGGTAATAGAAATCCTTGCCAAACACTTACCCTTTCCCTTATTTAACGATGATATGAATTGGAATTTTTGCGTGATATACAGGGCTGAACGAAGAAGGCGGCCTGGATCAAGTGTCCGGCGCCTCTGCCTGAAGACCCAACATTGCCTCTATTGACGGCGGTGCTAGTCCCAGCGCCGTACAAGGCGCCGACCAACAAGCCAAATAAGAAGAAGGGCAAGGGGATCGGAGATAGCCCCCGTCCCGTGGGTAAAAAGCCCGAAGACCTCCATATCATCTCCTCTGACGAGGTGGAGGAAGATGATGAGGAGGAAGAGGAAGAAGAAGTGCCCCCTGCGCAAAGCAGGGGGAAGAAGAGGGGGGCCGTTGCTGACGCAGGTACGACTGTGCCCCGGAGGAAACTAATACTCGGAGGTAGTTAGGATTCGTCCGAACATTGCTTTGTGGTGAAGCCCAGGGTTAAACCCCTGCCCGAATCGTAAGTCAATCCGGATTTAAGTGCCGCACCTTTGCTTATTCAGTATTTTTTATGCTTACTTAGCATTTCTGCTGCTGACCTACATCCCTCCCGGCAGATACCCCGATGATATCTCATCGGAGGGGAACTCTCTCGCCAGGAGAGATGGAGAGTGACCAGCCGGCCCGAGCTCCATCGCCCGTGATCGGCGGGGACACCAAAGTGTTCTCCCAAAGGGTGCCCTCCGCTCTAGGGGGAGAGCGTGGGGCAGGCAACAAGGCGGCCGGGGGTAATACCTCGGCAGCTGCCGACCATGGGGAGACAATCCCCATGGAGACCGAAGACGTGGGGCCCAAACAGTCTGGGGCCCCACCGAATACTATCCCGGAGCCTAGTACGACTCCGTGGTCCAAATACTGGACTCCTCAAGCGGAGGAGAGTACAGCGGCGCCAGGGGTCAATCTGGGGTCGCCACACTCTATGATGGGGGCACTTCAAAGCGCTTCCATCGTGGAGGAGCACCACACCGTGATGGGAGCGGTGATGAAGAAGATTGAGTCCATCAAGGGTGGACTGAATGAAGCCTTCATCAGCCTGTTAATAGGCATTGAGGTAAGCAATGTAATGCTTTTAAAAATATATTTGTTTTTAATGCACATACATAACCAATAGCCCCTCATGCTTTGTGTGATTCTGAAAAGAATCGAACAAAGTATCTATAGTGTAGCATACTTGAGCTGAACTCTTGTGCATGCTTCATTAGTTACGGCAACTGCGCGAGACGCATAGGTTGCCGAACTAAATTGGAAGCTCGAGGTGGCCAACGCAGACCTCGACCGCGTCAACCGGCATTTGGATGAAACGCAAGGTATGCGGATTTTTGAAATGTCAATAAGACTTAAACAATTGAGTATGTTTATAAACTCTGATGTGATATTTTGTGTTACACAGTTGGCGCGACTGAGCTCGAGGCCCTCAAGGGCGAGGTTGCCAAGGCCAAGAAGGAGGCCGAGGCGAACAAGGTGGCCGCTGACAAAGCAGTTGCTGAATTGGAGGGCGAAAAGGCCGAGTGCGAGAAGCACAAATCTCGGGTGTCCGAAGTCGAGATTGAACTTAACGACGCCATCCGGAAGTGTGAGGCGTTGGAGAAGAAGACTCAGAACAAGCATCCGAGCTATCCACGGCAGTAAAGTCTGCCCAGGACACGCGAGGCGAGGCGCGCAACGCCTGTGAGGAAATTAAGCAAGCGCGACAAATATTGTATGGTAAGACATTTCTCTTACATAGCATCCTTGGAGGGCAGAAGTACATTGGTATCACACGATTATGGAGTTCTCCAGGCGTGTTTGCTGATCTTCAGAGGAGCAGCGCAGACATCGCCCAATATTTCCGAGCCCTGGAGGGGAACAACATGGAGAAGCTGTTTTGGTCGCAGTTCTACGCGCCAAAACATCCGGTGCCCCTCAGCGACCAGATGAAGCAGTTGGTCGAGCTACACAACATGGCAGGCTTATCCATGAAGGATTTAATAGTACGTCTATGGCCCGCTGAGCCAATCCCAAGTAGCTAATTCGGATTGGTGAAGCGGCTCGTCGAGGTGAGCCCACGGGTCGATGCGTTAACGCGGCCGGCCAACATAGAGGGTGCTCGGATGGTCTTCGCTCGTGTCAAAGTGCACTGGGCGAAGATGAATGCAGTGCATATAGCTACTGCTGGCCCGCCCGCAGGCAAGGAGCACCGCAAGCTGGAGAAGTACTTCGAGGACGTCATCGAGGGCGCCCGCCTTGTAGAAGGCCAATGTTCTAAGGATGTTGTTTTCGATTAATTGTATCCAAATGTAAAGACTATACTTATGAATCCGATGTATATAACTTTTGCGCTATTTATAATATCAGCGTCTTTTACCTTCCGTGTGACTGTTTACCTAAATCTGAAAGTTTCCAGTCATCGGCTTCATCCCCCAAGTACATAGTACTAGGGTGTTCGGTCATATGCATATACACTCTTTATCCAACGTCTTAGTCCATATAAGAGGTGTATGCGGAGTGAACCAGGCAATCAGACTATGCGGCGTTATTGCTTCCACTTAGTCGTAGGAGTTTGACATGTGGGGCTTGGTACTAGCCCCTGGTGCGGATATAATATTCCTTACTTAAGGCATTCAATTGCACCTGGCTGGCCGAAGAACCAGCCCTTCGTATAACACAAGGTAGATCTCTATCGATCGTAGTATAATGCTAAGTCACCGGATTGCAGACCAGGTTCTCACTTATCATGACAGCCAGTTTTCAGCTTCTCTAAAGAGGTACTTGACCAGACTAGCCAGAAATACAATCACAGTAGTTCTCCCTTTACACCCTAGCCGAATAATCAGGAATGTAGGAGTAAGCACAGGAGCCGGGCAACCCAACTATTGACCCAAGACATGATTCAGAACTGATGCATATAAGGCAAACATCCAGGACACCGAACACTCCCTATAGGTGTTCATTCTTTTCAAAGTGTACCAAGGCTGAATACAACCCTTGGTAATAAACCCTTATTGGCAAGGCAAATATGGCAATCTGATGTGGGAAGAGAACATTTTATGATGAGTGAATAAAACTCTAGACACAATGTGAATAAAGCTTCTCTTCTAAATATCCCTCTAAAGTACGGCGAGCCGCAATCTTACAGACAATGTCGAGGACCTTTTTGGACATTTTACATGCCAAGAAGGTATATAACAAGAAAGAGAAAAAAGGTTTACAGAGGGTCTTAATCTAAAAAGAAACCTTTGTGCAGGTCCCTGCTGCACGTCTGCACCATTTCCTCCTTTGAAATGTGTCCTTGAAGGTGTGAGTATGATGGCCATCTGTAAGAAAAAGAAAGGAAAATAATCCTGGAAAAGAAAAATCAATCTAGTGTGGCCATAACAAGTTTGGTTCATTTAACGAACCTAAAGAAGATAAGTTTAGAGTCCGAATAGGGTCCAGCAGAACTATGGACTATATGCAGGTGCCCCCGGTCGCCGCCCAAGGAATTTTTAAGGCATAATTATGTACTCGAGGGACATATGCTATCACCTTATGGGGCAGTCGACGGGGCCGTAGCTGTCAATCTTGCTCAGGTTCATCTGAGCTGCCGCACTGAGGTGTTTGCCGGACACGTTTAGTTGTGTCCGCTATTGATAGATTATCCGGCTTGAATATGCCATTTTGGACTTCGGCTGCTAAGGCCACATTGTCCTCCTCCGTACGGAGAGAGCGCTCCATATTTCCATTGACCGTGATAACGCCGCGTGGTCCAGGCATCTTGAGATTAAAATAGGAATAATGCGGGACTGCATTAAAGTGGGCGAAGGACGTTCTTCCGAGTAGTGCATGATAGCCGCTTCGGAACAGAGCAATGTCGAAGATTAGTTCTTCGCTTCGAAAGTTGTCGGGAGAACCGAATACAACTTCCAATGTTAAAGAGCCTGTGCAGCGGGCTTCAACGCCCGATATCACTCCTTTAAAGGTCGTGTTGCTTGGCTTGATTCTTTAAGGGTCGATCCCCATCTTGCGGACAGTGTCCTGATATATCAGATTGAGACTACTACCGCTGTCCATAAGGACTCGGGTTAGATGGTATCCATTTATTATTGGGTCGAGCACTAGGGCAGCTGAACCCCCATGCCTAATACTAGTCGGATGATCCCTGCGATCAAAAGTGATCGGACAGTCTGACCATGGGTTTAATTTGGGGGCGACAGGCTCAACGGCGTAGACGTCTCGGAGTGCGCGCTTGCGCTCCCTCTTTGGGATATGAGTGGCATATATCATGTTCACTGTTTTTACCTCCGGTGGAAATTTCTTCTGCCCCCCTATATTGGGCTGGCGAGGTTCATCCTCATCTTCGCTCTGAGGCTCCTTCCCCTTATTTTCAGCGTTTAGCTTGCTGGCCTGCTTGAAAACCCAACAGTTGCGGTTCATATAGTTGGCAGGATTCTCTGGGGTGCCATGAATTTGGCAGGGCCTATCTAATATTCTGTCCAAACTTGACGGACCATCTTTGTTGCCTTTAAATGGCTTCTTCCGTTGACTGGGTCTAGAGCCACTGAATCCAGCGTTTACAACTATATCATCTGGGATTCCAGAATTGGTTCGCCATTTGTTTTTGTTACGTCGTGGCTTTCCATTACCATCCCTGACTTCAGATGTTCCAGGGTCACTCGTACTACTATGAGCTAACCAGCTATTCTCACCCGCGCAAAAGCGAGTCATGAGTGTAGTTAAGGCTACCATTGTCCTCGGCTTTTCCTATCCAAGGTGCTTGGCAGGCCATTCGTCCCGGATACTTTGCTTAAATGCCGCTAAGGCTCCAGTGTCCGTATAGTCCACGATTTGGTTCTTCTTAGTAAGAAACCAAATCCAGAGCTTGCGGGCTGACTCCCCGGGTTGTTGAATGATGTGACTTAGATCGTCAGGGTCCGGTGGCCGAACATAAGTCCCTTGAAAATTGGCCCGAAAAGCATCCTCAAGTTCTTCCCAACTCCCAATGGAGTTCTCTAGGAGGCTGTTTAGCCAGTGCCGAGCTGGTCCTTTCAGCTTGAGGGGTATGTATTGGATGGCGTGGAGATCATTTCCTCGATCCATGTGGATGTGAAGAATAAAGTCTTCTATAGAGAGGGCGGGATCCGTCGTTCCATCGTACGCTTCAATATTCGCGGGTTAAAACCCTTCTGGGAAATCATGACCCAGCACCTCATCGGTGAAGCACAAAGGGTGTGCAACTGCTCTGTATCTTGCTATATCGTGGCGTATGTCCGATGGTTGTGGTGTTCGGTATTGACACCGAACTAGTATGTCGACCGGCGCGATTGGCTTGATAGCCGCCATCCCGTGCGGGAGCCCGGTCCCTAGGTCCGTATATAGACCTGGTCTTGCTAGCTTTTTTTTTCAGGTCCTCACGCAGATCGTGTTATCGGACTTGAGCCACACCCTCTTTACCTTTACGGGGTGGTGGTGCGGGCTTGTGTACGCCATTGCAAGCGACTCTGTCCCGTCCGCGAGGTGGTCGGTCCGGCTTGTCGGTGGTGTTGTTCTTTGGCAGGACGGGCTCGGCAGCCTCGTCGTTGAATTCAGGTATCAACTTACGCTTGGGATAGCATTTGGTTTGGCCATTATAGGCTTGTTTCCGTTCGACGTCTAGCACCTCATTCCATCTATCGTTGAGCGTGTCCTGTGTAGCTCGAAGTTGTCCCTGCTGCTTTTTTAGGCTCCGTGCCGTAGCTATAAGCTGCCGATGGAAGCGTTTTTGTTCAGAAGGTTCTTCTGGGACGGTATATTCATCGTCATCCAGGCTAGCCTCTTCTTCAGAGACCGGTTCATAGTTACCATCTTCGGCATCACTGTCATCGGACTGCGGCTTCGGACTCTGTTCGCCATCCTCTCGTTCCTCCTGCTCCATTGCTGGGTGTGCGGGGTCGTCGGCTTGTTCCGGAATATCACCGTCATTAGTCACGGTGTTGCTATCCTTTCCTTTACGGGATTTAGTTCGGAGTTTTGGACGCCGGTGCTTGGGAGGTTCTTCGGCGGGCTTGTCCTCTACGGGATTGTTTTCGCCGTCGCCCTCCACCTCTTTGGGTGTATCCACCATGTACACGTCGTATGAAGACGTGGCCGTCCACCGCCCGGTTACGGGCTAGCCTTGATCTGGACCCGCTTCAGTTTTGAGGTCCATCCCTTCGAATTCTTCGGAAGCATAGTCAAGTAGATCGGTTAGACACGGGAGTTTAATAATGCCCAACGATGCAAGTCCAATTTATATTTTACCTTCAGTACATGACATCTTACCGTCAGTTATAGGAGAAAAGGACAGAAAGATTAATCCTAAAAAGTGTTGAATGTCATTGCAGAAATGTGGAAGGCAGGAACGGTTTCATGAGACAAGAAGATATGAGGCGCCGCTTGGTTGGGTAACACCAGAAATAGCCCCCAGATACTTCAACAATACTGGCAGATTTCAACCTACATCAGGATCATGAGAAGCACGGCCTAGTTCTTCTTTCCAGCAAATACCGCTTACAGACAATACAAGGTTTGTCACTGCCGGTGTGCAACAAAATGCCCAATATCCCCAACACACCCATGCTTCCACTAGTATCTCCATTGACATCAATCATCCGTGCTGCAAAGGCGGTTGTGACAGGAAGACTAGGCCAAAGAGACAGGAATGTTCACCACTCTAGCAGGGTGCAAAGTGGAATATATGAGCCATATAGACAGGAGCAACCTCACAATGATTCTGAGGGAAGACGTCAATACAATGAGAGATGGAGAGCTTCTTCAACATTGCTCCCTGCAAGAGATGGATTGATGCATGTGCTGAGGGTGACGCCACGGGCGCCCATACACTAGGGTGAAGAACAAACACCAGATGCGGCACAGAGCTATACAAATGTAAGTATCCATTCAGAAAGAACATATGAGCACAGTCCATACCGGTGTATTGTGACCACCCAATCTAACATTTTCATCACCGTTTTTCGTGTTTGCCAATTGTTGCGTGGAGCCCCCTTACATTGAAGCTTATGTTCTGTGAAGGCTAGAGATGTGCTTTGAAACTTTCAAAGAAGCAAAGAACTTCTACAATGTCTATGCAAAACACGTGGGGTTTGCTATCAGGGAAGGCTCCATGGTTAGCAACAGAGTCTACTTTTATTGCACATGTTATGGAGTCTATGAATCAAAGGTTTCAGATGCGAATAGACAGAGGAACAAGACCACAACCAAGACTAACCGCGGGGCTAAAATGAGGCTGAAGAGGGAAAAGGATAGAACACTTGTTGTAAAAGAGATATGTTAGGAACACAACCACAGGCTACAGCTCACCCCCAAATGCTTGTCTTCTTGCACTCCCACAAAAACTTTGACAAAACAATCTTGGAGTATGTCAACTACCTGCAGTTCAAATGCATTGAACACGCGCAAATCATGAGCATACCGGGCAGCGATGACTCTGGTAGCTACTTCCTCGAAATGCCAAAGACCTAATTAAAATGTAAGTACAAACTTGTTCTCCTCCCAGAAAACCCATCCGTCTTTTTTCCTCTGTTAGTACAAAGATATGACGCTATGCATGACCTGATTCCAGTTCAACATGCATTTTTGAATGACTGTTCGCTTTCAATATGCAGCAATGCAAAGAATTTAAGGATGGATGATGTGAACGATGTCCTAAAGACTATCAACTTCTTTAGGGAGATGAAAGTGATAAACAAGGAATTCTTCTGTGACATACAACTTGATGAGCCCGATAGTGTGAAGAACATATTCTGGGCGAACGCAAGCTCCCAAGGGGCATATCAAGATTTTGGTGACTGCGTGGCGTTTGACACCACATTTAAGACCAACAAGTACCATATGCCACTTGGGGTGTTTGTGGGTACTAACAACCACTTGCAGACTACATTCTTTGCTTTCGCCCTGATAAGAGATGAGGATGCAGATTCATCCAGATGGCTCTTCAATACATTTTTAAGGTGCATGAGAGGGAAGGCTCATATATGCATCCTCACAGGTACAACTGCCAAAACCACGCCCACCCCCCAAAACCAAATAACACAACAAAAATGTTCTGTAATTTCTATATGTATATATGCACTACCATCTGTTGACCACTCCACGTCTCTTTTCTCATTAGTAGACCAATGCTCGGCAATGTCTTTGTCGATCCAAGATGTTTTCAGGGACACAGTACACAAACCATGCTGCTGGCACATTACGAAGAAGTATGGGGAACACCTCATGTACCTATACAACCACCACGACACCTTCAAGGATAATTTCACAACAATCCTCAACTGTCCCCTCATGCCAATTGAGTTTGAGGCTGCCTGGAAAGCACTCATGTATACGTACAACCTCTGTGATGATGCCATGATGGTGTCAATGTGGAACTTGCGCAAGAAATGGATAGCAACTTATTTCAAAGGAATTTTCTGTGCCAAAATGACATCTACACAACGTAGTGAGAGCATGAACGATGTGCTGAAGAAGAACTTCGTAAGTGAGAAACAAAACCTGCACCGGTTTGTCAGCCAGGTAAACAGCTACGTTAAAACCAGGAGGCAGACTGAGAACCAGGAGACAATGGGTAACAGACTATATCTCAATAACATGTCGTTAAACAATAACGTGCTTACTAAAGTAATTCTTTCTTAGTTATTAGACAAGTTTTTTCTACGAGAAAACTAATAATTAGTTCATCACTCTTGTTTGTGCGGAAAGAACAAAACACGCTAACCCTCTATGGGTTCGACACTTAGATGAAAAAGCTTTACTCACGAACTGTGTACAGCGAGATCAGAAAAAGACTAAAACTGAGCACCCTCTTCACGGTGACGGGGACGGAAGAGCCCACAAATTACCTTGTGCGCTACAACAAACCGCAAAATAAGTTTGCATGGTCTCAACACGTGTTCCAGGTGGTTGCTGACCCCGTGCGAGAAATATATGACTGTGAGTGCAAGTTTTGGGACCACACAGGTGAGGACTAAAAAAAGATGTTACAAACTATATTACTTTATTTCAAAGCTTTTGTTCAAATGAAATAACAGAAAACATGCACCTCTTCCAAAAAATAGGTATTTTCTACCTCCATGTCCCGTGCATGATGCAGACAATTAAAGCTGACGGCGTTATGGAGAAATACACCCTTAGGAGATACACCAAACGCCCGAATATCTAGCCAACATTCAACAAAAAAGACTTGAGGACAGTAGCGTCAAACAAGGCCTCCCAATACTGCATTGAAAGCGCAGTGATACAGCTGAACATGGGAGTGCACAGAAAAAGCTTGAGAAGCCAAGACCAAATGGAGAGGTCATGGGTCATCAAGGATATACTTGAACAAGAACTTGACGCAATGCATTTTGCTGAAAATGAAGGTGTCGCGGACAACAAAGCAGGAAAATTGAGCAGGATATTGCTACAATCTTATCCGAGATGAACCGTCTCGGAGCTATTGACCCATTCGACAACGAGGAGGAGGAGCAATAGCAACTAGTGCTTGCCCATGTGCACACTCAAGAGTAGCACCATGCTCACGTGCAAGATCATGAGCTTGATGGTGATGTAGGCGAATGACATGACAACAACATATCCTACCACCATCATCAGCAAAGGGTAATTAAACCACCCATATACTCATGCACAAAGGGGAGGAAGAGTAAGACACAAGCAACAAAAGTAGCAAAACTAGCAGCCAGAAAGCTGCCACGCCCCAACAGAAGAGTGGAATTCGGCCCGGACGGCAAACCTCTCGGGATAAGGGCATGCGGATTCTGCAACATGGTGACCAATCATAAATACCACACATGCCCACACCGCTCGGATGCCATTGTCAGCAAGAAAAAGCTATATAAGCAGATTGGAGCCGCCCACGTTTCTACCAATGGAGACACCACAGATAACAGCTACACTTGTAGTGTGCCCCCACACGCAAAGTGGGTATGGAGGTCAATGGCGCTGAACAGAAACATGGCAAAGTCTAGAATACCAAAAAATCTAAATAAGTGGATGAAGAGGAAGAGTTTGACGAGAATGACTACCAATCAGACGAAGACAATGAAGATGGCAGTATTGGCGACGAGGAAAATGAAACTGACGATGAAGCTGCCAAGGCTCATGCGAGAAAGCACACTGACAAGGAACAACATTTGGGGCGAGTTAGAAGGAGCTCAAGACTGAAGAATCCATAGTGGTTATGCTGCTGCATCAATTCAAAAATAAATGTGTACTCTCGGTTGCCTTGGTACAGAATGAGGAATCGTATCAGAAATATGACTGTCATCACCATAACTTATTTATCCTTATCATTGATTCCTCGATCAGTACTATAGTTAAGATATAATTTGTGATTTGTGCCCGTTGGACCAGTGACATTATTATGTAAACCATTTGATAAACTTTTTGAATTCACTCATAAATATATTTGAACAAATTGTTCTAGATTCACGTAACATCAACACTACTATCAACCAGTAACTCAACAAAAATTTGTTAAACAAAATTAAAACTTTGATAGTACATGAATACTTATAAGTCTGGCTCGTTAGTTCAAGGCAGATTAGACAAACACACCCGTGAACACCTAAAAAACATCATTCAAACATAGCTATGTCTGGTTCCACCAGTCGTAGTTCAGAAAGCCCATCAGTACATAGAAAGAATTACCTCAAACAAACATAAAAAATTGAAAGCACAAAATAATACGCGTGTACTGATGAAAAACTAATTTATCTGTATAAAATACTTTCAAAGGTTATGTCGATATAAACAATCATTTCAAAAAATGAAATGTTTTAAAACGGTTAGGATGACGCACATAGTTCTAACTTGTATTGGTAAGTTCAACTACACGTCGGTCATCAGTCCAAGTACCCATACTCGAGGAGTACACTTCAAAAACTTAGTTAGTGTTCTTCTCAAACTATTTAGTGTGATAGTACTGCTATACTGGACTAAGCTCTAATGAGCGTCCAACGGTAGTATTGTTCTTCTTCTTAGTCTGCCGGTGTTTGTGAAATATATGACATATAGACTCAGATCATATAGATGACAGTACTGCTACACTTGAAGGCATAGTACAACTTTACTACTATAAAAAGGACAAAGAAGAATCAGTTCGCATTCCCTTGATGACTGTCAGGCTAAGAACATAAGTCAGAGTACAATTGAACCCTCGGTCCAACGTGGTGTACGCGCAAGTACTATAGTACTGAATAATACCACAAGACCCTTGATAATTAGTAATAATTAAATTCATTCTTACATAAATCTAACAAAGCTCACAAGAAACACAACAAAAGTATCAGTCCCCATTACTGGTGAAGTCAAGTAATAGTTTCAAACCAAAGAAAACATTTGACCGCCCGAGGAGATGAAGGCCCTAATGCAGGTAGATACTTGATCTCGAGCCCACGGCGGAATCGTTGGCGAATCCGTAGTATTCGACACTACGCAGGGCCCACAAGTCATGGAACAAAGAGCGAGCGCCATGTATAAGCGCTCAAGTAAGTATTCAAAGGAGTTCGACTGATATATCATCGCAATGCTTATAATCCGGTCGAGAGCCCACTCGGCTAGCGAGGTGGGACTAAACTCAGGGCGCACGCGCAGCCAGCAGTGCACAGAGCGCGCATAGGCCATTTGGGACGGAAAAGGGCCAAATACGCCTGCTACTCCCTCGTCTCCAAAACTATCCTCACCCCGCCCTTAAGGCCCGTTCAACAAACCAGAGCATAGGGCAAAAAATTAAAAACTACAACAAAAAAGTACAAAAACTGAATATAGAAAAATTCAAAATACTCATTCGCATGCAATAATTCTAAATTCAAAAATAAAAATAAAATAAATTTAGCTCTGCACCATAGATAAAAAATGATAAAAACGATACTTTAAAAGCGAAGGGCTAAAAAGTCTATATGTTAAATGTACATAATTTAAACAAGGGAATTAAATTTTACTTTCAAGTTCAACTAGTAAAAATGCAAGTATTTCGAAAAGAAAAAAAAAATATTGTTTTCAATTCTGCTAAATTTCTTATTTACATAAAAATCTAGCCAGAGCTCAACTACAGACTTCGTAGCAAAATAATCTCAATCCCAATAAAACTTTAGTTCAAATAAATATATATATATATATATATATATATATATATATATATATATATATATATATATATATATATATATATATATATATATATGGAAACAGTACTGCAACACACAGAGGGGTCAGGCCACTCACGCAACATCCACACACCACTGTCACACCAATTTTCAAAAACCTTAAGTAGTATGAAATTACAATTCAGCACACACAACACTGAACCATAAGTACACTAAAAAGAGGGTGCAAAAACTAAAAAGGCCAAACTTAGAGGCTAACAGAGAATCTCAAATCCTCATAGGCTAGACTTAAGGGTTTAGCTAATTCGATCTCGAGGTAGATCAACTCTTGTATTCATATTCATCCAAATTTATATAGCAGGAAGTAGGGTATTACCTCGATCGAGAGGGCCTGAACCTGGGTAAACATTGTGTCCCCAGCTTCCTGTTACCATCGATCCTCAGACGCATAGTTCGGGACCCCCTACCCAAGATCCGCCGGTTTTGACACCGACATTGGTGCTTTCATTGAGAGTTCCACTATGTCGTCGGCGGAAGGACTGATGGATCGCTTCATAAAAAACTACGGCAGCAGCGAGGGAATCTTCCCTCATGGACAACTCTTTGTGTTCGGCAGCTTTGCGCTACGTGCCAACACTGAAGGCCATCTTGAGCAAAATGAGAGCTACGCCCTTGGCCGTCAAGTCAGATTCAGAAGTTTAAACAATGTTGCTGATATCAGCGGAGACTTGATCTTTTTCGGATTCGAGCCAGCGGCAACCTCTCGCTGCCTTCATGATGAACATGACCTAGCTCTGTAATCGGATCAGGAAATAGAACCTGTAACTGTTCTGGCCCTAGATCCAGAACGGACCGTGCCGCCCGAGGAAGGGGAGCTCAACCCCGCCACGAAAGCCGCGGACTCAACGGTGTTGGAGCCGCACACAGACCCAACTCTAGACGAGGTTTGTGTCATCGGAACCCCGGACCTAACTCTGGCCTCGGATTCCGAATCACACACATATGCACCCTTCAAGCCAAATCGGGCCTCTATCGCCGAATTCAGTGTCGCGGATATCTTCCAGCACTAACCCTTTGGTGACATATTGAGGTCGTTAAAATCCCTCTCCCTAGATGGGACACGCAGCCGCATTGTATCCAATTCGAACTGGAGGCTGGTGAGGAATTTTGCTCCCCACCCACCGCCCACTTGGTAGCCACAGTTGGAGATCTAACAAATCTACTTGACTATGCTTCCGAAGACTTCAAAGGAATGGACCTCGAAGATGAAGCGGATCCAGATCAAAACCGGCCCGTAAGCGGGCGGTGGACAGCTACGTCTTCACATGACGCATACACGGTGGATACACCTAAAGAGGCGGAGGGTGACGACGAAAACAATCCCGTAGAGGACAAGCCCGTCGAAGAACCTCCCAAACGTCGACGTCCAAAACGCTGAACTAAATCCCGTAAAGGAAAAATAGCAACACCGTCACTAACGACGTTGACACTCCGGAACAAGCCGAAGACCCCGTAGACCCAACGATGGAGCAGGAAGCGCGAGAGAAGGGCGAACAGACTCCGAAGCCACTGTCCGATGACTATGATGTCGAAGACGGTAACTATGAACAGGTCTCCGAAGAAGAGATTAGCCTGGATGACGATGAATATATCGTCCCAGAAGAACCCTCTGAACAAAAACGCTTCCATCGGCGGCTTATTGCCACCGCAAGGAGCCTGAAAAAGCAGCAAAGACAGCTTCGAGCCGCACAGGACACATTCTATGATAGATGGAACGAGCTGCTAGACGCCGAATAGAAACATGGCTATAACGGCCAAACCAAAGGCTATCCAAAGCGTAAATGGCTGCCTGAATTCGATGACGAGGCCGCCGCGCCCGTCCTGACGAAGAATAACACCACCGACAAGCCGGACCGACCACCTCGTGGACGGGACAGAGTTGCTGGCAATGGCGTACAAAATCCCGCACCACCACCCCGTAAAGGTAAAGAGGGTGCGGCTCAAGTCCGAAAACACGATCAGTGTGAGGACCTGAACAAAAATCTAGCAAGACTAGGTCTATATACGGACCTAGGGACTAGGCTCCCGCACGGGATATCCGCTATCAAACCAATCGCAATGGTGACATACCAGTTCGGGGTCAATACCGAACATCACAACCATTGGACATATGCCATGATATAGCAAAATACAGAGGAGCCGCACACCCCCTATGCTTCACCGATGAGGTACTGGATCATGATTTTCTAGAAGGGTTTAAACCCGTGAACATCAAAGCGTACGATGGAACGACGGATCCTGCCGTATGGATAGAAGACTTCATTCTTCACATCCACATGGCTCGAGGGGATGATCTCCACGCCATTAAATATCTACCCCTCAAGCTGAAAGGACCAACTCGGCACTTCCTAAACAGCCTCCTAGAGAACTCCATTGGGAGTTGGCAAGAACTTGAGGACGCTTTTCGGGCCAATTTTCAACGGACCTATGTTCGGCCCCCGAACGCTGACGATCTAAGTCACATCATCCAACAACTTGGGGAGTCGGCCCGCAAGATTTGGAATTGGTTTCTCACTAAGAAGAACCAAAATCTTCGACTGTCCAGACGCTGAAGCCTTAGCGGCATTCAAGCACATTATCCAGGACGAATGGCTAGCCAGGCACCTTGGACAGGAAAAACCAAGGACAATGGCATCCCTAACTACACTCATGACTCCCTTTTGCGCAGGTCAGGATAGCTGGTTAGCTCGTAGTAGTACCAGTGACCCTGGAACATCTGAAGTCGGGGACGGCAATGGAAAGCCACGACGTAACAAAAACAAATGTCGAAACAATTCTGGAAGCCCAGATGATACAGTGGTAAACACCGGATTCAGTGGCTCCAGAACGGGTCAACGGAAGAAGCCATTTAAAGCCAACAGAGGTAGTCCGTCCAGTCTAGAAAACAACACTAGATAGGCCCTGCAAAATTCATGGCACCCCAGAAAAACCTGCCAATCATACCAACCGTAATTGTTGGGTCTTCAAGCAGGCCGGCAAGCTCAATGCCGAACACAAGGGGGAGGAGCCTCAGAGTGAAGACGAGGATGAGCCTCACCAGCCGAATATAGGGGGACAGAAGAAATTTCCAGTGGAGGTTAAAACAATGAACATGATATATGCCACTCATATCCCAAAGAGGGAGTGCAAGCGCGCACTCCGAGATGTCTATGCCGTTGAGCCTGTCACCCCCAAATTCAACCCATGGTCCGCCTGTCCGATCACATTCGACCGTAAGGATCATCCGACTAGTATTCGTCATGGGGGTTCGGCTGCCATAGTGCTCGACCCAATAATTACCATCTCACCCGAGTCCTCATGGACGGCGGCAGCAGTCTTAATATGATATATCAGGACACTGTCCGCAAGATGGGGATAGAGCCATCAAGAATAAATCCTAGCAGCATGACCTTTAAAGGAGTGATACTAGGCGTAGAAGCCCGCTGCATGGGCTCTATAACATTGGAAGTCGTATTCGGCTCTCCTGATAACTTTTGAAGGGAAGAGTTGATTTTTGACATAGCTCCGTTCCGAAGTGGGCTATCATGCACTACTTGGAAGAACGGCCTTCGCCCGCTTTAATGGAGTCTCACATTATGCCTATTTAAATCTTAAAATGCCCGGACCATGTGGCGTCATCACGGTCAATGGAAATATGGAGTGCTCTCTCCGTACGGAGGAGGACACTGCGGCCTTAGCAGCCGAAGTCCAAAACGGCCTATTCAAGCCGGATAATCTATCAATGGCGGACATAACTAAACATGTCTGACGAACGCCTCAGTGCGGCAGCTCAGATGAGACTGAGCAGGATTGACAGTTACGCCCCCATCGACTGTCCCACAAGGTAATAGCATATGTGCCTTGAGTACATAATAATGCCTTAGAAATTCCTTGGGCGGCGACTGGGGGCGCCTGCATATAGTCCATAGTTTGGCTGGACCCTATTCGGACTCTAAACTTATCTTCTTTAGGTTCATTAAACGAACCAGACTTGTTATGGCCACACTAGATTTCTTTTCTTTTCCAGGTTTTTCTTTTTTCTTTTTACAGGCGGCCATCATACTCTCACCCCTTGAAGGACACATTATAGAGGAGGAAATGGCACAGAAGTGCTGCAGGGACCCACACTAAGGTTTCTTTTTAGATTAAGACCCTGTGTAAAAAAAATTCTCTTTCTTGTTATATACCTTTTTGTCATGTAAAATGTCCAAAAAGGTTTTCGGCATTGTCTGTAAGTTTGTGGCTCGCCGTACCATAAAGGGATATTAATAGAGCAGCTTGATTCGCATTATGTTCAGACTTTTATTCACTCATCATAAATGTTCTCTTCCCACATCAGATTGCCATATGTGCCTTGTCAATAAGGTTCTAAATACCAGGGGTTGTATTCAGCCCGGTATATGTTGAAAATACCGAACACCTATAGGGAGTGATCAGCGGCCTGGATGTTTGCCTTATATGCATCAGTTCCGAATCATGTCTTGGGTCAATAGTTGGGTTGCCCGGCTCCTGTACTTACCTCTATGTTCCCGGTTGTTTGTCTAGGGTGTAAAGGGAGAACTACCGCGATTGTACTTCTGTCTCATCCGGTCAAGTACTTCAGTAGAGAAAGCCGAAAACTGGCTGTCATGATAGGCGAGAACCTGGTCCGCAATCCGGTGACTTAGTTTTATACTGCGATCGATAGAGATCTGCCCCGTGTTATATGAAGGGTTGGTTTTTGCCCAGCCAGGTGCGATTGGACGCCTTAAGTAAAGGAATATCATATCAGCACCAGGGGCTAGTACCTAGCCCCACATGTCAAGCTCCTATGACTAAGTGAAAGCAATAATGTTGTATAGTCTAATTGCCTAGTTCGCTCCGCATACACCTCCTACACGGACCAAGACGTTGGATAAAGAGTGTATATGCTTATGACCGAACACCCCAGTACTATGTACATGGGGGCTGAATCCGACGACTGGAAACTTTCAGATTTAAATAAACAGTCAAACAGGAGGTAAAAGACGCTGATATCATACAAAGCGCAAAAGTTATATACATCGGATTCATAAGCATAGTCTTTACATCCGGATACAATCACTCGAAGACAAAATCCTTCAAACACTGGCCTTCTATAAGGCGGGTGCCCTCGATGACGTCCTCGAAGTACTTCTCCGGCTTGCGGTGCTCCTTGCCTGCGGATGGGCCAGTAGTAGCTATATGCCCTGCGTTCATCTTGGCCCAGTGCACTTTGACACGAACGAAGGCCATCCGAGCACCTTCTATGCAGGCCGAACGCGTCAATGTGTCGACCCGCGGACTCGCCTCAACGACCGCTTCACCAATCTGAAGTAGCTACTTGGGATTGGCTCAACGGGCCATAGCCGGACTATTAAGTCCTTCATGGCCAAGATCGCCATGTTGTGTAGCTCGACCAGCTGCTTCATATAGTCGCTGAGGGGCACCAGATGTTTTGGCGCATAGAACTACGACCAAAACAGATTCTCCGTGTTGCTCCCCTCCAAGGCTCAGAAGTAAAGGGTGGTGTCAGCACTGCTCCACGGAAGACTAGCAAACACGCCTGGAGAACTCCATAACCGTGTCAGCAAAACGTACTTCTGCCCTCCGAAGATGCTCTGTAAGAGAAATGTCTTACCAGATGCTAACTGACGTGCCTGCTCGATTTCCTAACGGGTGCTGCGTGACACGCCTCGCGCATCCTGGGCAGTCTTCACTATCGCAGATAGTTCGGTCGCTTGTTCCAAAGTCTTCTTCTCCAATGCCTCACATTTAAGGATGGCATCTTTGCTCGACCTCGACTTCGGACACCCAAGCCCGGTGCTTCTTGCACTTAGCCTTTTCGGCCAATAAATCGGCAGTCGCTTTTTCAGCGGCTACCTTGTTCGCCTCGGCCTCCTTCTTGGCCTTGGCAACCTCGCCCTCGAGGGCCTCGAGCTCAGTGGCGCCAACTGCGTAATACAGAATATCACATCAGAGTTTATAAAAATACTCAATTAATTAAGTCTTATTAACATCCTAAAATCCGCATACCTTGCGTTTTGTCCAAACGCTGATTGATGCGGTCGAGGTCCGCGTTGGCCAGCACGAGCTTCCAGTTTAGTTCGGCAATCTCTATGTCTCGCGCAGTTGCCGTAACTAGTGAATCATGCACAACAGTTCAGCTTTGTAAGTATGCTATACTATGGATACTTCGTCCGATTCTTTTCGGAATCACACAAAGTATCAGGGGCTAGTGGTTATGCTTGTGCATTAAACATAATAAAATTCTATGAAAAACATTACATTTCTTACCTCAAAGCCTATTAACAGGTTGTTGAAGGCTTCATTCAGTCAGCCCTTGATGGGCTGCATCTTCTTCATCACCGCACCCATCATGGTGCGGTGTTCTTCAATGATGAGAGCACTTTGCAGTGCTCCCTCCATGGAGTCCGGTGCTTCCGGATTAACTCCGGGCGCCGCTGTATCCTCCTCCGCTTGTGGAGTTGGGTCTTCGGACCCCGAAGCCGTACTAGGCTCCAGGATAGTATTCGGCGGTGCCCGGGATTGTTTGGGCCCCACCTCTTCGGTCTCCATGGGAATAGTTTCCCCATGGACGGCAGACACCGGGGTATTATCTCCGGCCGCCTTATCTCTTGCCCCATCCTCATCTCCTAGGGTGGAGGACACCCGCTGGGACGACACTTCGTTGTCCCTGCCAATCACGGGCAGTGAAGCTCGGGCTGGCGGATCACTCTCCGTCTCTCCAGGTGTTAGAGAGTTTCCCTCCGATAAGGAGGTGTCAGGGTGTCCTCCGGGAGGGCTGTTGGCCAGCAGCAGAAAATTCTAAGTAAGCATAAAAAATACTAAATAAACAAAGGTGTAGCACTTCAACTCAGAATAACTTACGATTCAGGCAAGGGTTTAACCCTTGGCTTCACCACGAAGCTATGTTCGGATGAATCCGAACTAGCTTCGAGATTCAGTTTCCTCCGGGGCGCGGTCGTGCCTGCGTCAGTGACGGCCGCTCTCTTTCTCCCCCTGCCTTTCGCAGGGGGCTCTTCTTATTCTTCCTCCTCTTCCTCCTCGTCATCTTGCTCCACATCCTCGGAGGAGAGGATGTAGATTTCCTCGGACTTCATGTCTGCATGACGGGGGCTATTTCCGGCCCCCTTGCCCTTCATCTTCTTGGGCTTCTTGGCTGGTGCCTTGTACAGCGCCGGGACCAGCATCGCCGTCAGTAGAGGAAATGTTGGGTCTTTGGGAAGAGGCGCCGGACTATTAATCCGGGTTGCCTTCTTCGTCCAGCCCTGTATATCACGCAAAAACTCCAATTCATGTTATCATTAAATAAGGGAATAAATATATGTTCGGGAAAGTTTTCTATTACCTCTGGGGCAGAGAGCATGGTGCTAAAGCCCGCGTCTTCAGTTTCCGTCGACCACTCCTTTTGGCTCTTGAAGAGATGCTTCCAGATATCCTTGTGCATAAAGCCGAAGAGTTTCTATAGCGGCTTGTCTCCTGCCAGATCGAACTCAGATAGGGTGCAGTCCCGGCTTTGGCAAGGGAGAACAAGCCGGGTCAGTATCACTTGGACCACGGAGGAGAGCACGTGCCCCTTGGACATCATGCCGGACACACGGCTCACAAGACTCGTCACTTCAGTTGTAGACCCCCAGACCAGACCCTTTTTGGTTCAAGAGGTTAGCTTCTCTGGGGGTCCAAATCTGAAAGCAGGCTCCGCCGCCCATTTGGCGTCACGGGGTTCGGTGATGTAGAACCACTCCAGATGCCAAATCTTATTCGTCTCCACGAATGAGCCCTTGGGCCAAGTTGCATTCAAAAGCTTGCTAATCATGGCGAACCCGCACTCCGCATGCTGTCCTCCACCACCTTCGGCTGCACGTTGATGGTTTTGAGCCATAGGACGAAGTGTGGAGGGATGCGGAGGAAAGCTTCACACACCACTATAAAAGTGAATATGTGAAGGATTGAGTTCGAGGCTAGATCAAGGAAATCTAGCCCGTAGAAGAACAAAAGACCCCGAACAATGGGGTGGAGTGGAAACCCTAGCCCCCTAAAAAATGGGAAGTGAACACTACCCTCTCACCTACCTCAGGGACGGGAATCACTTGACCCTTGGCAGGGACTCGGTGCGCGATAGTGGCGGCGAGATAGCCCGCGTTTCGTAGATGCTCCACGGTCTTTTCTGTGACCGTGGAAGCTTCCCACTTGCCCCTGGCACCGGATCCAGCCATTACTGAGAAGGGGAGTAGTGGTTGAGGAACGAGGAGCAGTGAGCGCAGGAGATGAGAATACGGGGCAAGGGAGATTGGAGAGCTCGAGCTTGAGGAAGGCGTGGGGCTGATGAAAGGGATAGATATCCTTTTATAATGCTGTGAATACAGAGCAACCCCCCCACTATAGCCGTAAACCTAGCCGGTTCCCGAAGCAGTCGTGCGTAATACGCGGTATGGGTGCTCACATCATATTGATAAGGATCCCACTAAAAGCGGGCACGATCACTATTCTGATGGGACGTGTCAATCAGGATTTACCTCAAAACGCGAATCCAAGGCCGAATAAAATGGTTCGATATGTTAGTGGGTTGGACGCGACGCTTCACCCAAAAGTTGTTAGTAAAGACACACTATTCATTTTCCTTTAAAAGCCTTGCCTTCGAGGCTAAGGGTTGTACTAACCTTGCAGAGCCGAGCACAATACACTTTTTGCAGAAGATATATTTGGAAGAAGGAACCCGCCTTGCAACACCGAAGACAATACGGAAGCCGAACTTATCGTCATTGAAGTCAGGTTCAGGGGCTACTGAGGGAGTCCTGGATAGAGGGGTCCTCGGGAGGCCATATAACTCTTGGTGGGCCGGACTGGTGGGCCGTGAAGATCATAGTTGCAGATCATCTCTCGTATCCGGATAGGACTCCTATATTTGTGTAAAGGCAAGTTTTAGGTTTTGGTGTAATCTCTCCTTCCTCTGCAAGATGGTTTGTACAAACCCTAGGCCCCTCCGATGTGTATATAAACCAGAGGATTTAGTCCGTAGAGGCTAACGGAGAATCTCAAATCCTCATAGGCTAGACTTTAGGGTTTAGCCAATTCTATCTCGAGGTAGATCAACTGTTGTATTCATATTCATCCATATTAATATTGCAGGAAGTAGGGTATTACCCCAACCGAGAGGGCCTGAACCTGGGTAAACATTGTGTCCCCAGCCTCCTGTTACCATTGATCCTCAGACGCATAGTTCAGGACCCCCTACCCGAGATCCGCCGGTTTCCACACCGACATGCACAGGCGGGGTTGCTGAAGAGGCTGGTCTCTTGAGGTCTTCTTTTGGCTTCTTCATTAGTATTGAATCTTGGCCAGTTTCTGGTTTCCCCATGCGTTGTGTAAAAGTCAATAGTGGTGGGACCACTCCATTAATGGCCCGTGAATGACTTTAACACATGGGGTAGAAACTTCCAGTTCACACTTCCCACCACGCCCTTATTCCTAGCCACGTATGATGCTTGCATTGCGTGGGGTAGGTAACGAAGGGGCGTGTCATGGGAGAGCGTCAAGGCAAGGGCACGGTCGTCTTGAATTGGCAGAGGAGGACGGTGGTCGCTCGTTGAGGGAGTGGCTCCCCTCCTTGGCCTTCCTACAAAAGGAGGGGTGGAGGAGGATGGAGTCACCCATCCCCGCATTCCCTCTCTTCTGTCTTCTGCTTCCGCTGGTTATGTCGAAGGGATGAGCCTGGGGCTAGCCCCCGGGCTCTTAGTTGGGGCTAATGTTGCCACACGCTGGTGTTGGCGCTCGGGGAGTGAACTTGGTTCGAGATGTAGCACGACGCAACAGCCAGTGTACCCAAGGCACGAAAAGCGACGAGTGTCACCTGTATGATGAGGTATCCGCCCCCCTTGCCCGAACTAGTCACCTTAGGACTGGCGCATGTCTTGGTTAGGTGCTTCTGGAGCCCGTCTTCTCATTGCTGAAGTCCCTAGGGTTGCGGTGTCAGCCCGGGGCGCAGTGCTCGGGGATGTAGGTGTCCCTAGCACTGCTCCTTCCAGTTGAGCAGGGGCTATTTTAGAGGAAGGGAGCACCTTCCTTCCCACCGAGATGGATAGCGGTGTCCCGAAAATGCTCCGGGCGATGCCGCTACCGTTTGTCGTCTCTTCGAGTGAGGCCGCGGGTTATGCTAGTTGCTCCGCGTAGCTCCTGAGTGTAAGCCACCCGCAGGCTGTAGTGGGTGCTCAGCTTTCGGCGCGTCTCCCCGCTGCGGCGATGGCGGAAAGATGAAGGAGGATGGAGGGAGCGAGAGGCTGGATACGACGGGACTGCCGCCTTTGTACCCGCGCAAGTGGCTCGCCGTCTCAACTCCAAATCTTCCCTCCCTCCTTGGTGCTCTTTTCCCCCTCCCAGCAATCTTCCGCTGGGATCCACGACATGATTCCTCGTGTCTTTCGGCTTCGTCCACCCTGTCGCGTCTTGTTGGCCATGGTGGCAGTGATCAGGGAATCGCTGTTGCTGATCCATTCACCGCCACCTTTGCATGGGCGCCCCTTTTGTCCCCATCTCCTCCTGCAGCAGTACCTGGGGAAGGAGGGACAGAGAAAGGGATTACGCGCACATATTTTTTTCATTCTTAAATCTGTGGGCACTTGCCAAATTTTAATTCAATTAATGTAACCCTCGAGTCCATGTTTGTGTTCTGTAATGCTTGTACTTGTATCAGCATGTTAATAAAAAAGATGAACCTTGTCACGAGTCCATCTATGTGTATGTCCATGCAGAGGTGAGGACCTCTTCAATGTAAATACACGAGTTTTCTCGGCAAGCTATCCTGCTGGCACCCTTTTTGTTTGCCGAAGAATTACATCTGCCGGGGAACAGACAAAGGTGCCAGCCCCCTACCAACTTCTTTTTACCAAAGGCCACTACAATCATCACGTCCGAAGCAACGTTCGAGTCGGGTATGGGAGCACCTATGTTTCAAAAGAGTGGTGATGTTTTCTTATGCACAAATTATAGATTACAGAACACTAACAGACATGAGGTAGAACTTATTTGTTTGGCTTGCCGGGGATCGTAGTGCCGGGCAATCTTCTCAACTCCTTGTCGAAGCTAAGTTCACGGCAGGAACCCGCGGCTTCATGCAGATGAGAATGAATGTAGGATGCGATCCTATCTATATGCACATGAAAATTCTCATGAAATGGTTATGTAGTGATCTTGGAATGCTCATGCATGCATGCAATCTTGGTTGGGGGCCCCCTACAACGCTTCTTTATTTTTCTCTTGCATCGGTTCATCGCCCCGGCTTTTACTAGGGGCTACATGCATCTAAGGCATGGCCTGTTGTCGGATCAAAAGTATGTCTAGAGGGGGGTGATTAGACTACTTGACCAAATAAAAATCTAGATGTTTCCCAATTATAAGTCTTGGTAGATTTTAGCAACTTATCACAAGTCAAGCAATCAACCTACACATGCAATTCTAAGAGTATAGCAGCGGAATGTAAATCATTGCATATGAAGGTAAAGGGAGGAGTTTAGAGAGTGCAAACGCATGTGTAGACACAGATGTTTTTGGCATGGTTCCGATAGGTGGTGCTATCGTACATCCACATTGATGGAGACTTCAACCCATGAAGGGTAACGGCTGCATGAGTCCACGGAGGGCTCCACCCACGAAGGGTCCACAAAGAAGCAACCTTGTCTATCCCACCATGGCCATCCCCCACGAAGGACTTGCCTCACTAGGATAGATCTTCATGAAGTAGGAGTTCTCCTTGCCCGTACAAACTCCTTGGTTCAACTCCACAATCTTGTCGGAGGCTCCCAAGTGACACCTAACCAATCTAGGAGACACCACTACCCAAAAGGTAATAGATGGTGTCTTGATGATGAACTCCTTGCTCGTGTGCTTCAAATGATAGTCTCCCCAACACTCAACTCTCTCTCATAGATTTGGATATGATGGAAAGAAGATTTGAGTGGAAAGCAACTTGGGGAAGGATAGAGATCAAGATTCATATGGTTGGATTGGAATATCTTGGTCTCAACACATGAGTAGGTGGTTCTATCTTAGAAAATGTATGCTCGAAGTGGCAAATCTGAGTATAAGGACTTTCTAGCTAGTATCACTGTGGGGGAATCTAGAGAAGTCACCCAAGCTACCATAGAGAGCATTCATTTTCCTGCTATACATTATTTTGCTCTTTTCATTGGTAGATGCATTAACGGTAAAGATGAAGCTTGCCACATGTGTGTACCAGATCTTAGTGTCCTCAAAAGTGCGGTATTAGGTGATAGACAATATAATTTGGGGGCCATTGTTGCACGTAGGTTACATCATAATGGTTTAAATGGCGATCTGTTTGGTGGATTTTATGCAACTCGCTTGGCTAATTATCTTCATGTGCCCATAGACGAGAATGATGCGGAGTTGCCTCATGCTTTTCTAGATTACAATGCCATGATTCGCCATCAATTCATTGAGAGGGATGAACAGTCCCTCCAGTATCGACTAATCTTTGACAGGTGTCGCACTGTCCATATTGCTCTCCCTGCGCCTACCTTCTTTGACTTTCAGGCAAACGGGAGATATACTATAACCAGGCAGGAGGCAAATGAGTATCAGGAGACGACGAGGGCAGCTCGTCTTTAGGATGCAGCTCATGAGGCAGTAGCCGCTGCATCTCAGTACAAACCCAACTACGACTTCGGATATCCATCAGGCCAATATTGGCGGTAGACCAACTTAGGCCAAAAGCCTAAGCTTGGGGGAGTACGTATTTGTCACCGACATTACATTCATGTTCACACACTTATTCCAGTAGTCGGTGCTCACACTTTTTCATTGTACTATCCATGCTAGTTTCATTTCTTTTCTTAGTCTTTTTCTTGTGTGTTAGAAAGACCTTAAGAAAAACAAAAAAAATTAGTTGCAGCTTTTTAGCTAGTTTACTTTCCATGCCTATAGTAGTAGTAATTAAAAAAACCAAAAAGATTTCTCGTTCTTCTTTTGCTTGTTGGGAGCTTTCCCGTGTAAATAGTTTCTTTTCTTTTCTTTGGGGGTCAAGAGGACAAGACCATGATGGAAATGTTTAGTGGCTCTTATATGCATTACTGTAGATTTAACCTTGAGCCATATTACTTTGTCTTCTATCTTGTATTAAATTCTTGCAGATTCCAGCTTAGTCCAATGCACGTGCACTATTATTATTATCCATATTGTTCAGTTGTGCGAGTGAAAGGCAATAATGACGATATATGATGAATTGATTGAGATTAGAAAAGCTGGTACGAACTTGACCTCTCTTGTTTTTGTAAATATGATAGTTCATCGTTCCTGATTCAGGTTGTTATGAATGAAACATGCTTGTGATGACAAGTAGAGATCATAGCTGCTCATGACATGCTTAATTAGCTAAGAGTTTATAATGGTGTATCTTGCGTGCCAACATGATATTAAAATGGTTGTGATGTGGTATGATAGGGTGGTATCCTCCTTTGAACGATTCAAGTGGTTTGACTTGGCACATGTTCACGCACGTAGTTGAAACAAAATCAACATAGCCTCCATGATATTTATGTTCATGGTGATTTATATCCTACTCATGCTTGCACTCATTGTTGATTAACTTTAATGCATGTTCATGACTATTGTCGCTCTCTAGCTGGTTGCTTCCCACTCTCTTTCTAGCCTTCACCTGTACTAAGCGGGAATACTGCTTGTGCATCCACTTCCATAAACCCCAAAGTTATTCCATATGAGTCCACCATACCTTCCTATATGCGGTATCTACCTGCCGTTCCAAGTAAATTTGTATGTGCCAAACTCTAAACCTTCAAATGAAATTCTGTTTTTATGCTCGAATAGGTCATGTATCAACTAGGGCTGTCTATATCTTCCATGCTAGGTGGGTTATTCTCATGATGAGTGGACTCCGCTCATCATTCATGAGAAAATGCCTGGTAACCGGGATGCCCAGTCCCATGCTCAAATCATAATAATTAAACAAAACTCCCCAGGGCTGTTGCTTGTTTGGACGATACCCTGTGGATTCGGATGGCCGTGGAGTGTGCTTGTTGGTGGTTGGGGGAGTATAAACTTTACCATTCTGTTTGGGACCGCCTATAAGGTGTGTAGCATGGAAGATATCTCGATTCTTGGTTGCTATGTTGACAATGAATGTATACCGCTCAAAATAGTATTCATCTCTATTTCAAAATCGAGCTCTGGCACCTCTACAAATCCCTGCTTCCCTCTGTGAAGGTCCCATCTATTTACTTTTATGTTGAGTCTTCATCCTCTTATTAAAAGAGCACCAGTTGGAGAGCACCTCTGTCATTTGCATGTATTGCTATTAATTTTCATTGAGTATGATTGTGACTGGATCTCTTTTACCATGAATTACAATGTCTAATCAGTCCTTGATCTTCAAAGGTGCTCTGCATTTATGTTTTGCGGTCTCAGAAAGGGCTGGCGACATACCATCTTATTATATCATATTATGATTGTTTTGAGAAAGTGTTGTCATCCGAGATTTATTATTATTACTCGCTAGTTGTTTATGCCATTGATATGAGTAGACATGAGACCGGAAAGTTATTGTGAATGTGGTTAGTTCATGATCTTTGCTGAAAACCTGAATGTTGGCTTTACATATTTACAACAACAAGAGCAAACTAAGTTTGTCAAAGTTTTTCTTTATCACTTTCATTTTATCAACTGAATTCCTTGAGGCCAAGCAAAGATTTAAGCTTGGGGGAGTTGGTACGTCTCCAATGTATCTACTTTTCCAAGTACTTTTGCCCTTGTTTTGTACTCTAACCTGCATGATTTGAATGGAACTAACCCGGACGGACGTTGTTTTCAGCAGAACTGCCATGGTGTTATTTTTGTGCAGAAATAAAAGTTCTCGGAAAGACATGAAATTCAACGAGATTTATTTTGGAATATATAAAAAATATATGCGGAAAGAACTAGACCAGTGGGCCCACACCCTGTCCATGAGGCTGGGGGCGCCCCTGCCTTGTGGGCCCCCCTGTTGCTCCACCGACGTCTTCCCCGACTCCATATATTCACTTTCGGGGAGAAAAAATCACAGAGAAGGAATTATCGCGTTTTACGATACGGACCCGCTGCCAAGCCCTAATCTCTCTCGGGAGGGCTGATCTGGAGTCTGTTCGGGGCTCCCGAGAGGGGAGATCGTCGCCATCATCATCATCGACCTTCCTCCATCAACAATTCCATGATGCTCACCGCCGTGCGTGAGTAATTCCATCGTAGGCTTGCTGGACGGTGATGGGTTGGATTAGATTTACCATGTAATTGAGTTAGGTTTGTTACAGTTTTATCCCTAGTATCCACTATGTTCTAAGATTGATTTTGCTATGACTTTGCTATGCTTAATGCTTATCACTAGGGCCCGAGTGCCATGATTTCAGGTCTGAACCTATTATGTTTTCATGAATATATGTGTGTTCTTGATCCTATCTTGCAAGTCAATAGTCACCTACTATGTGTTATGATCCGGCAACCCCGAAGTGACAATAATCGGGACCACTCCCGGTGATGACCGTAGTTTGAGGAGTTCATGTATTCACTATGTGTTAATGCTTTGGTGTAGTACTCTATTAAAAGGAGGCCTTAATATCCCTTAGTTTCCTCTAGGACCCCACTGCCACGGGAGGGTAGGACAAAAGATGTCATGCAAGTTCTTTCCCACAAGCACGTATGACTATATTCGGAATACATGCCTACATTACATTGATGAACTGGAGCTAGTTCTGTGTCACCCTATGTTATAACTATTACATGAGGAATCACATCCGAAATAATTATCCATCACTGATCCAATGACTACGAGCTTTTCACATATTGCTTGTTGCTTATTTACTTTTCCGCTGCTACTGTTACAATCACTACAAAAGTATTATCGCTACTTTGGCTACCGTTACCGTTACTTCCATATTACCTTGCTACTAAATTACCTTGCTGCAGATACTAAGTGTTCCAGGTGTGGTTGAATTGACAATTCAACTGCTAATACTTCAGAGTATTCTTTGGCTCCCCTTTTGTCGAATCAATAAATTTGGGTTGAATACTTTACCCACGAAAACTGCTGCGATCCCCTCCACTTGTGGGTTATCACCAACCATCTGATATCCCCAGTGGTCCCAGGGAGGTAGTCGAGCACCACCTTAGTGTCTGCCCACATTCCTGACCTATCAAGCAAAAAGTTCAGAAGCAGGCCTTGGAGAGGCAACAATTCATTGTAGAAGAGATCGAAAAACTTGAGGCAACTGGTTTGCTCAGAGGAGTGCTGCATCCAACATGGTTGGCAAATCCAGTGGTAGTCCGGAAGGCTAACGGGAAGTGGAGGCTTTGCATAGATTTTACAAATCTCAGCAAGGCTTGCCCGAAGGACCCGTTTCCCTTGCCGCGTATTGATCAGATTGTGGATTCCACTTTAGGTTGTGATTTGCTCTCCTTTCTGGATGCATACTCTGGGTATCACCAAATCTCATGTCCAAGGAAGATGAAGAGAAGACGTCGTCCATGACTCCATGTGGTACGTACTGTTTTGTCCGCATGCCATTCGGGTTAAAGAGTGCCAGGTCCAATTTTGCAAGGGCAGTCCAGGTTGGTTTTGAGCCATAGCTGCACAGAATATAGAAGCCTATATGGATGATATTGTGGTCAAGACCAAGGACAGGGCCACCCTTATCCAAGATTTGGAGGAGACATTTGCTAACCTGCGCAAGATCAATCTGAAGCTCAACCCGAAGGAGTGTGTATTTGGTGTTCCCTTTGGCAGCTGCTCGGGTTCTTTGTATCCCATCGCAGGATCTAAGCCAACACCGACAAGATCAAGGCTATCAAGAAGATTCAAGCATCGATGATAGTTAAGGATGTGATGCGTCTAACAAGATGCATTGCCTCACTAAGCAGATTCATCTCCAAGTCTGTCGAGCGCGCCCTGCTGTTCTTCAAAATTTTGAAGAAGGCAGGGCCCATGAAGTTGACCCCGGAAGCAGATGCAACTTTGCATGAGTTGAAGGCCTATCTGTCCTATGTGCATACCTTGGTTGATCCCAAACCCTAGGAGCCGTTGTTGCTGTACTTAGCGGCAACCAACCAAGTGGTCAGTGCAGCCTTGGTAGCACAACAAGAAGTGGATGAGGCAGATAGTGGGAAGAGGCCGACAGAGTCAGAGAAGGATCAGGATAGCAGTGAGCACGGCAAAACGAGCAACCCCAAGGACACGTCAAGGAAGAAAGTGGTGCAGCGCCCCGTGTACTTCGTCAGCTCCCTGTTACCGGGGGCTAGATCGAGGTACTCTGGCATGCAAAAGTTGATTTTTGGTCTCATCATGGCCTCAAGGAAACTACGCCACTACTTCCAAGCCCAGGAGATTATGGTTGTCACTCGTTTCCCATTTTCAAAGAATACTCTGAAAACCTGAGCCTACCGGAAGAATAGTGGAGTGGGCTTTGGAGTTATCCAGATTTGGTTTGAAGTTTGAGAGCACGTCAACTATTCAGAGCAGGGCGTTGGAATAGTTCATTGCAGAATGAACGCCAACCCTTGATGAGGAAATAACAGAGACATTTATCCCCTAGCAAGGAATCACCCCAAGAATGGATTATGTATTTTGATGGTGCCTTTTCCCTACAAGGTGCAGGAGCTGGCATACTTCTCGTCGCCCCCTCCGGAGAGCACTTGAAGTACAACGTCCAAATGCATTTTTCTCGGGAACAAGCAACCAACAATACAGCTGAGTATGAAGGACTCCTTGTCGGGCTGAGGATTGAAGTGGAATTGGGAATTAAGAAACTGATCATTCGAGGAGATTCACAGCTTGTGGTGAGACAAGTCAACAAATATTACCAAAGTCCATTGATGGAGGCATACATTGAGGAAGTGAGGAGATTGGAGGAACATTTTGACGGATTGCAAACAAAGCACGTACCACGTGCGGAAAACAACATAGCTGATCATCTGCCAAATTGTGTTGTGCAGAAGCTTTGTTTGGAACCAGGTACTTTTGTACTCCATCTCACTCAGCCCTCCGTATCCCCAGCAACAATGGCCCGAAAAAGGAGAAAGTTGGACACCGGTAAGCCTCTCCTGGTAGAGCCGTCCGCTCTCGGCAGGGACCCTGCTGGAAATAACTCCTCACAGCCTACCGGACAACCCCGGGTCCATGGACCCTGCAAATGAGGCATGTGCTCTCGCAGCAAAGGAGGTGTCGCTAGTCCTCGTTGCCGAGCCCCAGGCTCCAACTTGGGCAAGGCACATTGTCCACTTCCTCCAAATCGTAGAGCTTACCGGCGACTAAGATGAAGCTGAAAGAGTAGCCCGGAGGGCCAGTATGTATTAGTTTGTCAATGACACTCTGTACAGAAGGAGGCCCAACGGTGTAAAATTGATGTGTGGCTGCCTGAAAGAAGGAAAGGAACTGCTGGCTGAAATACACAAAGGCATGTGCGACTCCCACATTTGATCAAGGGCATTAGTTGGGAAAGAATTCCGGCAAGGATTCTATTGGCCCATAGCCCTCCAAGATGCAGTCGAGCTAGTCACAAAATGTATAGCCTACCAGTTCCATTCCAAGAAAATCCACCTACCTGCGCAAGGCCTTCAGACAATCCCTCTCTCATGGCCATTTTTAGTCTGGGGCCTCGATATCCTCGCCCCCTTCCCCCGAGTAATCGGGGAATTTTAATTATTGTTCATTGCTATCGACAAGTTTACAAAGTGGCCGGAAGTGACTGTCGTGAGATAGGTGACTGCTCAGTCAGCTATCAAGTTCTTGAAAGATCTGGTGTGTTGTTTTGGAGTTCCGGTAAGGAACATTACCGACAACGGAACCCAGTTCACGAGCCACGCCTTCATGCAATATCTTCCTACCCTCCGATGAATGATCTCATTTGCTTCTGTGGCACACCCCCAGAGCGACGAACAAGCTGATATTGCGAATGCTGAAGTGCTGCGTGGGCTCAAGACGAGAACTTTTGATACGCTGCAGAAGCACGGCAGGCGGTATTTCTCTATCCCTCAAAATGACACCAAACCGAGCTATCGAGCAAACTCCCATCTCCCTGGTCTATGGGTCAGAAGCAGTTATCCCCATGGAACTCGTTTATGGGTCGCCTCGAGTGCTTGCCTACGATGAAGTAGCGCAAGTTCAGCACCTGCGTGACGATGCTGTGCTACTCAAGGAGAACCTTCTCTGGGATGCTACGCGTGCTGCACGCTATCAGCAAGCCCTGCGTCACTATTATAGCCGTATTGTTCATGCCCAGTTTTTTGAGGAAGGTGACCTTGTCCTTAGGCGCGTTCAGTCCGCCAAGGGTACACACAAGTTATCACAAAAGTGGGAAGGCCATTACCGGGTAGTACGAGTCACCAGACCTGGCGCAGTCCGTCTGGAGACCGGAGATGGCATTCAATTGCAAAACTCGTGGAATATTGAGCATCTCCGTAAGTTCTACCCTTCAAGTGCGGCTGTCGGGCCCTGCTTGGCAGTCACCCATTTGTACAGGTGAAAGTGCAACTATCCCTAGGTGGTTTTGGTAATTCCTACAACATATAGCTCATTGAACTAATGCTCTTTCAGAATGATCATTTTAGAAAGTTCATTGATTGGCATGGCATGGACTAGGAATGTGGACCCCTCAAAATGCTAAGTACACATATTGGCCCAAGCTCAAGACTCTACATTTTCATTTTAGTGATCGAAGTTCACATTAAGTCCATAGGAAAAGCCAATACTATTAAAATGGGATGAGGTGTTGCTTAATATCTTGCGTGCTCAAAATGCTTAGTGATATGCTCCAAAATCCCTCTACCACTTTCTCATATCCACATATGTCCCAAACCAAAATTCAAACTCAGCCCCACCGATTTGATATATCCGACGCCATCGAGTTCAGTTGAAATAGCCATAGCTAGAAACCCTAATCAGTTCGGTCGCACTGATAGGGTTCTCGGTTTCACAGAGATGGGATTGCAAACTCTCTGTTTCCCTTTGTAACGTTTCGGTCTCACCAAAATGAGCGATCGGTTGCACCGAGTTCGCAATGCAAACTCTTTATTTCCCTTTCATAACATTTCGGTCTCACCGAAATTAGCGCATCGGTACCATCGAGTTTGCTTGACCAACTCTCTGTTTGCCAATTACAGCAATCGGTCTCACCGAGTTGATGTGATCGGTCTCACCATTATTTTGTTATTCCCTAACACTAATGAAATCGGTCCCATAGAGTTGATCATATCGGTCCCACCGAAAAGCCTAACGTTCACATTTTGAACTAAATCGGTCCGACCGAGTTTCATGATTCGGTCCCACCGAGTTGGTAAATTGTTTGTAACTGTTAGATTTTGTGTGGAGGCTACATATACCCCCCCCACCCACTCTCCATTCGTGGAGAAAGCCATCAGAATATGCCTACACTTCCAGCATACATTTTTCTGAGAGAGAAGCACCTACTCATGTGTTGAGACCAAGATATTCCAATCCAACCATACTCAAATCTTCTTTCCACCATATCCAAATCTATGAGAGAGAGTTGAGTGTTGGGGAGACTATCATTTGAAGCACAAGATCAAGGAGTTCATCATCAACACAACATCTATTACCTTTTGGAGAGTGGTGTCTCCTAGATTGGTTAGGTGTCACTTGGGAGCCTCCGACAAGATTGTGGAGTTGACCCAAGGAATTTGTACTGGCAAGGAGATCGCCTACTTCGTTAAGATCTACCCTAGTGAGGCAAGTCCTTCGTGGGCGATGGTCATGGTGGATAGACAAGGTTGATTCTTCGTGGACCCTTCGTGGGTGGAGCCCTCCATGGAATCGCATAGCTGTTACCCTTCGTGGGTTGAAGTCCCCATCAATGTGGATGTACGATAGCACCACCTGTCGGAACCACGCCAAAAACATCCATGTCTACACTTGCGTTTGCACTCTCTGAACTCCTCCCTTTACCTTCATATGCAATGATTTACATTCTGCTTCTATACTATTAGAATTACATGTGTAGGTTGATTGCTTGACTTTTGATAAGTTGCTAAAATCTACCAAGACTTAAAATTCGGAAAAGGCTAGATTTTTATTTGGTCAAGTAGTCTAATCACCCCCCCTCTAGACATACTTTCGATCCTACAAGTGGTATCAGAGATTTGGTCTCCATTTGCCTTGATTTCCATAGCTTTGGTAATCATAGCCTTGGTTTCACAACCTAGGAGAGTATGGCATCTAGCGAGGGCAATTACCACTGTAGAGGTCCTTACTTTGATGGTACAAATTTTGCTAGTTGGAAGCATAAGATGAAAATGCATATTCTTGGACATAACCAAGCCGTTTGGGCCATTGTGTTTATGGGTTTGCAAGGTGAATTCTTCGAGTGGAAGGAACCAAACCATGAAGCCTCCGCTGAAGAATTGAAGATGTTGCAATACAATTCTCAAGCTTGCGATATCCTCTTCAACGGATCGTGCCCCGAAGAATTCAACAAAATTAGCCATCTTGAGAATGCAAGGGAAATTTGGGATACTTTGATTGATATGCACGAAGGTACCGACTCCGTCAAGGAATCCAAGTTGGATGTGCTTCAAAGTCAACTTGACAAGTTCAAGATGAAAGATGGTGAAGGTGTCGCTGAAATGTACTCTAGGCTTGCTCTCATCACAAATGAGATTGCCGGCTTAGGAAGTGAAGAGATGACTGACATATTCATCATCAAGAAGATCCTAAGAGCCTTGGATGGAAAATATGATATCGTGTGCACATTGATCCAAATGATGCCCAACTACAAAGATCTCAAGCCAACGGAAGTCATTGGAATAATTTTTGCTTATGAGATGTCACTCAAGGATAAAGAAGAGCTTCCCAAAAAGTCTAATGGTGCTTACAAAGCCTCATGTGACGCTCCTACATCATCAAGTGAGAAACAATTCTTCAATGGACAATTGAGCTTAATGGCGAAGAACTTCAACAAGTTCTACAAGAATAGAAGCAAAGAGAGAAGTTCCAAGTCAAGGTCCTATAATGACAAAAGATCTTCTAACGTGAGCGTAATTGCTAAAATTGTGGACGACTCGGATACTACTCCAATGAATGTACGGCTCCCCACAAAAGAAGAGAAGACTCACCTAAAAGGAGAAATAGAAGAGAAGAATGACCTCCAAGAGAGAGAAGGAGTAGAGATGATTGTTATGAACAAAAACCCTCTCGAATAAGCAAGGATTCGGAAAGGAAAGACAAATCATCAAGGAGCTATACAAGACAAATACATCAAGCTCATGTTGGTGAATGGGTTTCCGGTTCCGACTCCGGTAACTACTCCGAGAGAAGCTATCACTCCAACCCAGAAGATACTCAAGATGAAGGTGTTGCCGGAATTGCTCTTGTGTCAACCAACTCTTACGACATATTTGACTCACCAAATGAAGGAATTGGAAGATGCTTCATGGCTAAAGGACCTAAGGTATCACACCCCGAGTACCTTGATTTTAATAGTGATGAAGATGACTTGATAGGAGATGGTGATCTACTTGTTGGTAGCAATAGTGATCAAACCTATGATGAAAACAATGATGAAATTGCTATTAATCATGCTAATCAAGATAAAATGAATGAAAACAATAAGGAGAAGATTGAGCGTCTAACTAAAGAATTAAACACTCTCAAGTTAGCTCATGAAACTACCTTAGAGGATCATCAAGAACTTTTGAAGACTCATGAGAAGCTACGATTTGAAAAGCTCAATCTAGAGCAAGAGCATGAGTTCTTAAAAGCAATCAATGATGATCTTCGTAAGAAAAGTTCTTCTTACATTGCCAAGAGTTTACTCTTGTCTACTTACATGCCACAAGTAAAATCTCGCAACAAGAATAAGAAGATTCTTCTTCTAGTAGTAACAACAATCATGCTAAATCCAATATTGTTGGTTCTAGTAGTTCTCTTGATTCCATTAATGATTCTCTTATCCAAGTTACACTTGAGCAAGAAAACAGCTTGTTGAAGAGAATTATAGAGAAAGGTGTTTATAAGAGCCTTTCCAGAAGTAAGCAATTCGAGGAAATTGTACGCAAGCAAGGAAGGCCCCGGAAGAATCAAGGTGTTGATTTTGAACGAAAGTTCAATGCCAATGGAGTTGAGTGGGAAGAAGATCAATTCGCCAAGACGAAGTTTGTTCCTCAACAAGAGACGTATGATCCTACTTCTTTCAAAGGAACACAAGCTCAAGATGATCTTCCACCACAAGACCACAAGCAAAAAGGCAAGGACAAGTTTCAAGAAGATATTGATGCATTTGAAGAAGCTCCTAAGGCCTTGGTCAAGTGGGTTCCCAAGACTACATCAAGCTCTACTTCATCAAGTATGACTACAACTCCAAGGACTCCGCCAACATACTTCACTCATATCATCTTGTCGAGGACAAGTGCAAACAATTTCCACATCTTGCACCAGTTCAAGGAGTCACAAACCCTCTTGTTGGTAATACAAGGGACAAGGTAACTTAACACTTTCATGGACATTATATTGTGTGAACTTTACTCTATGTCTACGGATATCCTTGTTTGTTCCTTATGGGACTAACCCGTGTAGGTATTGAAAGTGCAAATCACTCTAATGGATTGCTCCGAATGATCTACATAAACATTGAGCATCCACATCTTCAATATCTACATGAAGTCATCATCGACAAAACCCAAGTTTAGTTTATCCCTCTTAGGGGGGATATCACATCTAGGGGGACCTTTGCTCTAAGAATTGAGCTAAAGCAACTCTAATGGTGTGAACAGAACAATGCTTTATGTAAAAGTGGTAACCCCATTTGTGCTTAAACGATGAGTATGACCTATGATCAAATGTTCCCTTTTGACTCCTAAGTCAATATACTCATATATAGATGACCTAGTCATCGCCAATTGCTTGATCGATGCTAGAGTGTTTGTGCATGCTATGCCACATATTTCATTTGCCATTTTATTGTGTGAGCATGTTGGTTGCATATTTTAATCATTCGAGGACATCCATTTGTTCCTTTGATTGTTTGGCTCTTTTTCTTTTGCCAAATGGATGGAAAAGAATGCCTAAGTACCTCCTCTAGCTATCTATGTTTTTCTCGTTTAAAACTCTATTCATGCTACATCACAAAGTTTGATGAAGTCAGATTCGAACACTCTGTGTGAGGAGCACTCGGGGTTCCCGATTTTTCATAGACTTAAACTTCCAAAACCTCTCTGTGCACTTCGGTCTGACCGATTCATCCTTTTGGACTGACCAAGTTCGCTGAGGTTATCTAGGTTTTCAATCTCGGCGCAACCGATTAGAATAATTCGGTCTCACCGAGTTGAACTAACTGCCAGCAGTTTTGCATCTCGGTGCCACCGAGTTATTCCACTCGGTCACACCGGCAGGTCTGGTTATATATACCCACGGGCTGAAACTTGGAAAGTTTTCCGAAATCTTTTGCCCATGCCTAACCAGCCCTGTCGTCTCGGGCCTCCGGATCGTCCTCTCGCCGTCAGCGACCTCCCGCCGCTGGTCTCCGCCGCCGTCAACGGAATTCAACCCCGTCATTGCCGCCGTAGCGAGCTCACCAACAAGTTAGGGTATGAGATCAACCTTTGTGCAATCTTTACATCCGATTCTAAGCACAAAGTCAATGACATGGTTCTTGCCACATATGAGATCATCCTGTCCAGCAAAAACTCCGTTTAGATTAGTTTTGATTCAAAGTTTTATGGTTAGGTTTCCGCCGAACTCATCTCGGACCGACTGAGTTGTAGAAACCGGTCCCACCGATTTGGCTTAGGCCATTGCACAAGGTTTGGTCTGACCGAAACTTGCAAATCGGTGTGACCGAGTACAATTCTTAGTGAAACCCTAGCAAACTCGGAGTCACCGAACTGTGTCTCGGTCTGGCCGATTTCACTAGTTTAGACTCCAAAGTTGCTTCGGTGTCATAGAGTTTAACAAATTGGTAGCTCAGAAATGCTTTCTGTAGAAACCCAAAACTAAGATTTTGACTCATTTGTTTTGCAAAAACTCTGCACTTTGTGATGCTCATCCACTCTATCTCATCTACATCTATTCACTAGGTCAGCTTTCAATGTCAGCCATGTCTGATCAAATTGACAGCCAGAATAGGTCAGAGGAGCAAGCACAATTGAGTGAGGGCTCTACTCCCTCAAATAGCATCTACTATGAGAGTAGAAGGAGCACTCCAAGTAACCTTCCAAAGGCTGCTACCAAGAAAAGGAGAAAGAAAACTACTAACAGTGAGGATGACGATTTTGTGGCTGACGACGCCACTTCAAAGAAGAAAGTGACCAAGAAGGAGTATGGCACAGTTGCTTCAACAAAGCTTGGACTAAACAAGAAGGCCCCTGCCAAAAGAGCTCCAGTGTCATAGGCCAGAGCATCAACTCAAGAAACAATGGTGTTCACTCTTGAAACAAGAGATGATGAGCCAGCATGAACAAAGAAGAGAGCTAGAAAGACCACAGCCAGAGTGATTGGCAAGACATCTATGAGAGATGATGATGATGATGAAGCTGAAGAACATAGAAGAGCCTATTGCACCAGCTACAAACACTCAAAAGTTGATGGGGGTGCCATCAAAGACAGTGCTGCTCCATCTAAGTTCAAAGATGCCCCCAAAGCTACGGCACCCAAGAGGTCCACTAGAGACATTCCAGCAGCTGAGAAGAACAAGGCCCCAGTGCCAGATGTTCCCGAGGGAGAGGAAGATTCAGATCAAGAATCCTCAAATGATGATGAGTCTATGATGCTCAGAAGACTCAAGCCAAAGATTCCAGATCACAATGATGCACATCTTGTTGCTGAGAACATGAAACTGAGAAAGGATGCAGGTCTGAGAAGATGGAGACAGACTGATCAATATGCCACAAGGAGGAAGACTGCTGTGGATTACAGGTTTCACATCAATAAAGTACATGCTGACTTCTTTCCAGATCACAATGAAGTACATCGATAAACATGCTAACTTCTTTCCAGGTGTTCACGAGAGCTTCAAGAAAATGAAGTTGACAAGTTTGTGGGAAAGAAACTGACTCGATGGAACAACGAGATGATCATGCAATTCTACTCCACTGCTCATTTCTATCCGGATGGTAGGATTGTATGGATGACCGAGGGTACGAGGTACCAATCAACTGTGTCTGAATGGGCAAGTTTGATGAATGCCCCCAAGGAGAATGAGAATGACATTGATGTATATGCCAAGTCCAGGATGGATCCAAACTGTATGGAAAATATGTACAAGCCCATTCCTGACAAACAAGTGAAAACTCACAAGTTTGGCTCCATATATCATCTGTTGTCTGGATTGACCACAATCATCACAATACCGAGGCAAACTTTGCAGCCCAAGTCAGGAGATCATAGAATGATTCGAGATCACTCCATCAACTTGCTCCACATGTTTGACGTTCCCGAGAAGTTCAAGGTCATGAGTCTGATTGTAGAGACAATCAAGAGGATAGAAGCTGACCAGAAAAGGTCTTGTGGATATGCCCCTCGCATTCAAATGCTAATCAACTCTAGGGTGGAGAAAGGGACATACCTGCTTGACAAGAGGCATCTTCGTCTTAGGCCAGATTTTGAGGACAATGAAGTTGTCATGGATGCATCTCATCCTACTTCAGTTGAGGACCAAGAGAAGATTGCTCTAGCAAAGGCATCCAAGCAAGCAAGTGCTTCTAGAGCTCCTAACACCAAGCAAGATCAACTCAATCATCTGCTTGAGGCCACTATAAGGATTGAGAAGAGTTTGGCCAACTTGACTCAGAATCAAGCAAGCCTGGAGAGGATCATTGAGGCACAATTCTATGATCTAGATGTGAAGGTCACGGAGATCCAAGCTACTGTTGAGAAGCTCAAGGAAGAGGCTGAGGATAGAGACACGACAAATGTCCTTCAAAGAGTGCCAAGAGGGCAGAGATCCACTGCAGTACCCATACCTAACACTAGAGCTACTACTTCAGCACGTGCAGCCACAACATCAGTGCCACCTCCACTTGCCACTCTGGCAGCTCCATCAACCTGCATAGATGCATTCGTCCTTGGAGTCCTCTCAACGCCTCCTCCCGAAGATCAAGCCTAAGAGACGCATAGCACCATGCATTTTCAAGCTTTTTGGTAACATGTTGCCAAAGGCAGAGAAAGTGTATAGATCATAGGCTGAGAGAGAGAGAGAGAGAGAGAGCTTTGCTTATTTTTGCTTTCTTTTGTTTTTTCTTGCTACTTCGTTTGATTGTTGGGTGCAATAATTTACTCTATTGTTATGTGTGTGAGATACTTGTATGATCATGTGTTTGATCATATCACACCTTAATGCTTGCTTAAATGATGGTATTATCCATCTCTCGCATATGATCATTCACTTTGCTTGGTGATGAGTGCATATTTTACTTTCTATCCTTTTCAGCGCTCAACCAAGATGTATGTGACATTTAAGAGTAACCCATGATCCTAATCGATTGTGCATTTGCATTCAAAAGAAAATTTTAAATAATGCACAAATTTAGGGGTAGCTCTTGCTTATCACACACTTCTCAAAGCGACGATGTATTTCAATCTTATTATCATTTGACGAAGCTTTGATCTATATGTTGTCATCAATTACCAAACAATGGGGAGATTGAAACTGCAACTATCCCTGGGTGGTTTTAGTAATTCCTATAACATATAGCTCATTGAACTAATGATCTTTCAAGATGATCATTTCAGAAAGTTCAATGATTGGCATGGCATGGACAAGGAATGTGGACCCCTCAAAATGCGAAGGACACATATTGGCTCAAGCTCAAGACTCTACATTTTCATTTTAGTGATCCAAGATCACATTGAGTCCATAGGAAAAGTCAATACTATTAAAAGGGGATGAGGTTTTGCTTAATGGCTTGCTTGCTCAAAATGCTTAGTGATATGCTCCAAAAGCCCTCAACCACTTTCTTATATCCACATATGTCCCAAACAAAAAGTCAAACTCGGCCCCACCAATTTGATATATCCGGCGCCACCGAGTTCAATTGACATAGCCATAGCGAGAAACCCTAATCTGTTTGCTCACACCGATAGGGATCTCGGTCTGACCGAGATGGGAGTGCAAACTCTCTGTTTCCCTTCGTAAAGCTTCGGTCTCAACCAAATGAGTGATCGGTCCCACCGAGTTCACAATGCAAACTCTCTATTTCCCTTTCGTAACATTTTGATCTCACCGAAATGAGCGAATCGGTTCCACTGAGTTTGCATGACCAACTTTCTTTTTGCCTATAACAGCAATCGGTCTCACCGAGTTGATGTGATCGGTCTCACCGAGATTATGTTATGCCCTAACCCTAATGAAATTGGTCCCACCGAGTTGATCACATCGGTCCCATCGAAAAGCCCAACGTTCACATTTTTAACTAAATCGGTATGACTGAGTTTCATGATTCAGTCCCACCGAGTTTGATAAATTATGTGTAATGGTTAGATTTTGTGTGGAGGCTATATATACCCCTCCACCCACTCTTCATTCGTGAAGAAAGCCATCAGAACGTGCCTACACTTCGAGCATACATTTTCTAAGATAGAACCACCTACTCATGTGTTGAGACCAAGATATTCCAATCCAACCATATGAATCTTGATCTCTATCCTTCCCCAAGTTGCTTTCTACTCAAATCTTGTTTCCATCATATCCAAACTTTTTAGGAGAGAGTTGAGTGTTAGGGAGACTATCATTTGAAGCACACGAGCAAGGAGTTCAGCATCAAGACACCATCTATTACCTTTTGGGTAGTGGTGTCTCCTAGATTGGTTAGGTGTCACTTGGGAGCCTCCGACAAGATTGTGGAGTTGAACCAAGGAGTTTGTACGGGCAAGGAGAACTCCTACTTCGTGAAGATCTATCCTAGTGAGGCAAGTCCTTCGTGGGCGATGGCCATTGTGGGATAGACAAGGTTGCTTCTTTGTGGACCCTTCGTGGGTGGAGCCCTCCGTGGACTCACGCAGCCGTTACCCTTCATGGGTTGAAGTATCCATCAACGTGGATGTACGATAGCACCACCTATCGGAACCATGCCAAAAACATCTGTGTCTACACATGCGTTTGCACTCTCTAAACTCCTCCCTTTACCTTCATATGCAATGATTTACATTCCGCTGCTATACTCTTAGAATTGCATGTGTAGATTGATTGCTTGACTTGTGATAAGTTGCTAAAATCTGCCAAGACTTATAATTGGGAAAAACCTAGATTTTTATTTGGTCAAGTAGTCTAATCACCCCCCTCTAGACATACTTTCGATCTGACAATAGGCCATGCCTTAGATGCATGTAACCCCTAGTAAAAGCCGGGGCGATGAACCGATGCAAGAGCAAAATAAAGAAGCGTTGTAGGGGGCCCCCAACCAAGATTGCATGCATGCATGAGCCTTCCAAGATCACTGCATAACCATTTCATGAGATTTTTCATGTGCATATAGATAGGATCGCATCCTACATTCATTCTCATCTGCATGAAACCGCGGGTTCCTGCCGTGAACTTGGCTTCGACAAGGAGTTGAGAAGATTGCCCTTCACTATGATCCCCGGCAAGCCAAACAAATAAGTTCTACCTCCTGTCTATTAGTGTTCTGTAATCTATAACTTGTGCATAAGAAAACATCACCACTCTTTTGAAACTTAGGTGCTCCCATACCCGACTCGAACGTTGCTTCAGACGTGATGATTGTAGTGGCCTTTGGTAAAAAGAAGTTGGCGGGGCTGGCACCTTTGTCTGTTCCCCGGCAGATGTAATTCTCCGGCAAACAAAAAGGGTGCCGGCAGGATAGCTTGCCGAGAAAACTCGTGTATTTACATTGAAGAGGTCCTCACCTCTGCATGGACATACACATGCACGGACTCGTGACAAGGTTCATCTTTTTTATTAACATACTGATACAAGTACAAGCATTACATAACACAAACATGGACTCGAGGGTTACATTATTTGAATTAAAATTTGGCAAGTGCCCACAGATTTAAGAATGAAAAAAATTTGTGCGCGTAATCCCTTTCTCTGTCCCTCCTTCCCCAGGTACTGCTGCAGGAGGAGAAGGGGACAAAAGGGGCGCCCATGCAAAGGTGGCGGTGAATGGATCAGCAACATCGATTCCCTGATCACCGCCACCATGGCCAGCAAGACGCGACAGGGTGGACGAAGCCAGAAGACACGAGGAATCATGTCATGGATCCCAGCGGAAGATTGCTGGGAGGGGAAAAAGAGCACCAAGGAGGGAGGGAAGATTTGGAGTCGAGACGGCGAGCCACTCGCGCGGGTACAAAGGCGGCAGTCCCGTCGTATCCCGCCTCAAGGGCCTGCCTCTCGCTCCCTCCATCCACCTTCATCTTTCCGCCATCGCCGCAGCGGGGAGACGCGCCGAAAGCTGAGCACCCACTACAGCCTGCAGGTGGCTTACACTCAGGAGCTGCGCGGAGCAACTAGCATAACCCGCGGCCTCACTCGAAGAGACGAGAAACGGTAGCGGCATCGCCCGGAGCATTTCCGGGACACCGCTACCCATCTCGGTAGGAAGGAAGGTGCTCCCTTCCTCTACAATAGCCCCTGCTCAACTGGAAGGAGTAGTGCTGGGGACACCTACATCCCCGAGCGTTGCGCCGGGGGCTGACACCCGCAACCCTAGGGACTTCAGCAATGAGAAGACGGGCTCCAGCAACACCTAACCAAGACATGCGCCAGTCCTAAGGTGACCAGTTCGGGCAAGGGGGGCGGATACCTCATCATACGAGTGACACTCGCCGCTTCCCGTGCCTTGGGTACACTGGCTGTTGCGTCGTACTACATCTTGAACCAAGTTCGCTCCCCGAGCGCCAACACCAGTGTGTGTGGCAACATTAGCCCCAACTAAGAGCCGGGGGGCTAGCCCCAGGCTCATCCCTTCGACATAACCAGCGGAAGCAGAAGACAGAAGATGGGGAATGTGGGGATGGGTGACTCCATCCTCCTCCACCCCTCCTTTTGTAGGAAGGCCAAGGAGGGGAGCCACTCCCTCAACGAGCGACCATTGTCCTCCTCCGCCAATTCAAGATAATCGTGCCCTTGCCTTGACGCTCTCCCATGACACGCGCCTTTGTTACCTACCCCGCGCAATGCATGCAACATACGTGGCTAGGAATAAGGGAGTGGTGGGAAGAGTGAACTGGAAGTTTCTACCCCATGCGTTAAAGTCATTCACGGGCCATTACTGGAGTGGTCACACCACTATTGACTTTACACGACACACGGGGAAACCAGAAACTGGCCAAGATTCAATACTAATGAAGAAGCCAAAAGAAGACCATAAGAGACCAGCCTCTTCAGCAACCCCGCATGTGCATGTCGGTGTGAAAACCGGCGGATCTCGGGTAGGGGCTCCTAAACTATGCGTCTGAGGATCAATGGTAACAGGAGGCTGGGGACACAATGTTTACCCAGGTTCAGGCCCTCTCTGTTGGGGTAATACCCTACTTCCTGCTATATTAATATGGATGAATATGAATACAACAGTTGATCTACCTCGAGATAGAATTGGCTAAACCCTAAAGTCTAGCCTATGAGGATTTGAGATTCTCCGTTAGCCTCTACGGACTAAACCCTCTGGTTTATATACACACCGGAGGGGCCTAGGGTTTGTACATACCATCTTGCAGAGGAAGGAGGGATTACACCCGAACCTAAAACCCGCCTTTACACGAATATAGGAGTCTTATCCAGATACGAGAGATGATCTTCGACTATGATCTTCTAGGCCCACCAGTCCGGCCCACCAAGAGTTATATGGCCTCCCGAGGACCCCTCTATTCAGTACTCCCTCAGTAGCCCCTAAACCTAACTTCAATGACGATAAGTTCGGCTTCTCTATTGTCTTCGGTGTTGCAAGGCGGGTTCCTACTTACAAATATATCTTCTGCAAAAAGTGTATTGTGCTCGGCTCTGAAAGGTTAGTACAACCCTTAGCCTCGAAGGCAAGGCTTTTAAAGGAAAATGAATAGTGTGTCTTTACTGACAACTTTTGGGTGAAGCGTCGCGTCCAACCCACTAACATATCGGACCATTTTATTCGGCCCTGGTTTCGTGTTTCGAGGTAAATCCTGATTGACACGTCCCATCAGAATAGTGATCGTGCCCGCTTTTAGTGGGATCCTTATCAATATGATGTGAGCACCCACACCGCGTATTACGCACGACTGCTTCGGGAACCGGCGAGGTTTACGGCTAAAGTGGGGGGTTGCTCTATATTCACAGCATTATAAAAGGATATCTATCCCTTTCATCAGCCCCAAGCCTTCCTCAAGCTCGAGCTCTCCAATCTCCCTTGCCCCCGTATTCTATCTCCTGCGCCCACTGCTCCTCGTTCCTCAACCACTACTCCCCTTCTCAGTAATGGCTGGATCCGGTGCCAGGGGCAAGTGGGAAGCTTCAACGGTCATAGAAAAGACCGTGGAGCATCTACGAAACGCGGGCTATCTCGCCGCCACTATTACACACCGAGTCCCTGCCAAGGGTCGGGTGATTCCCGTCCCTGAGGTAGGTGAGAGGGTAGTGTTCACTTCCCATTTTTTAGGGGGCTAGGGTTTCCACTCCACCCCTTTGTTCGGGGTCTTTTGTTCTTCTACGGGCTAGATTTCCTTGATCTAGCCTCGAACTCAATCCTTCACATATTCACTTTTATAGTGGTGTGTGAAGCTTTCCTCCGCATCCCTCCACACTTCGTCCTATGGCTCAAAACCTTCAACGTGAAGCCGAAGGTGGTGGAGGACAGCACACGGAGTGCGGGGCCACCATGATTAGCAAGCTCCTGAATGCAACTTGGCCCAAGGGCTCATTCATGGAGACGAATAAGATCTGGCAGCAGGAGTGGTTCTACATCACCGAACCCCGCGACGCCAAATGGGCGGCGGAGCCTGCTTTCAGATTCGGACCCCCAGAGAAGCTAACCTCTTGGACCAAAAAGGGTCTGGTCTGGGGGTCTACAACTGAAGTGATGACTCTTGTGAGCCGTGTGTCCGGCATGATGTCCAAGGGGCACGTGCTCTCCTCCGTGGTCCAAGTGATACTAACCCGGCTTGTTCTCCGTTGCCAAAGCCGGGACTGCACCCTATCTGAGTTCGATCTGGCAGGAGACAAGCCGCTATAGAAACTCTTCGGCTTTACGCACAAGGAGATCTGGAAGCATCTCTTCAAGAGCCAGAAGGAGTGGCCGACGGAAACCGAAGACGCGAGCTTTAGCACCATGATCTCCGCCCCAGAGGTAATAGAAAACTTTCCTGGACATATATTTATTCCCTTATTTAATGATAACATGAATTGGAGTTTTTGCGTGATATACAGGGATGGATGAACAAGGCAACCCGGATTAACAGTCCGACGCCTCTTCCTAAAGACCCAGCATTTCCTCTACTGATGGCGATGCTGGTCCCGGCGCTGTACAAGGCACCAGCCAAGAAGCCCAAGAAGATGAAGGGCAAGGGGGCCAGAAATAGCCCCGGTCATGCGAACAGGAAGTCCGAGGAAATCAACATCCTCTCCTCCGAGGATGTGGAGGAAGATGACGAGGAGGAAGAGGAGGAAGATGACGAGGAGGAAGAGGAGGAAGAAGAAGAAGAGCCCCCTGCGGAAGGCAGGGGGAGAAAGAGAGCGGTCGTCACTGACGCAGGCACGACCGCGCCCCGGAGGAAACTGAATCTCAGAGCTACTTCGGATTCATCCGAACATAGCTTCGTGGTGAAGCCAAGGGTTAAACCCTTGCCCGAATCGTAAGTTATTCTGAGTTTAAGTGCTACACCTTTGTTTATTTAGTATTTTTTATGCTTACTTAGAATTTTCTCCTACTGTCCTACAACCCTCCCGGAGGACACCCCGACACCTCCTTATCGGAGGGGAACTCTCTAACGCCTGGAGAGACGGAGAGTGATCCGCCAGCCCGAGCTTCACTGCCCATAATTGGCAGGGACAACGAAGTGTCGTCCCAGCGGGTGTCCTCCACCCTAGGAGATGAGGGTGGGGCAAGCGATAAGGCGGCCGGGGATAATACCATGGTGGCTGCCGTTCATGGGGAAACTATTCGCATGGAGACCGAAGGCGTGGGGCCCAAACAATCCCGGGCCCCGCCGAATACTATCATGGAGCCTAGTGCGGCTCTGGGGTCCGAAGACCCGACTCCACAAGCGGAGGAGGATACAGCGGCACCCGGAGTTAATCCGGAAGTGCCGGACTCCATGGAGGGAGCATTGCAAAGTGCTCTCATCATTGAAGAACGCCTCACCGTGATGGGTACGGTGATGAAGAAGATCCAGCCTTTCAAGGGCTGACTGAATGAAGCCTTCAACAGCCTGTTAATAGGCTTTGAGGTAAGCAATGTAATGTTTTTTCATAGAATTTTATTATGTTTAATGCACAAGCATAACCACTAGCCCCCGATACTTTGTGTGATTCTGAAAAGAATCAGACGAAGTATCCATAGTATAGCATACTTACAAAGCTGAACTGTTGTGCATGCTTCACTAGTTGCGGCAACTGCGCGAGACATAGAGATTGCCGAACTAAACTGGAAGCTCGCGCTGGCCAACGCGGACCTCGACCGCGTCAATCAGCATTTGGACAAAATGCAAGGTATGCAGATTTTAGGATGTTAATAAGACTTAATTAATTGAGTATTTTAATAAACTCTGATGAGATATTCTGTATTACGCAGTTGGCACCACTGAGCTCGAGGCCCTCGAGGGCGAGGTTGCCAAGGCCAAGAAGGAGGCCGAGGCGAACAAGGTAGCCGCTGACAAAGCGGCTGCCGATTTATTGGCCGAAAAGGCTGAGTGCAAGAAGCACCGGGCTTGGGTGTCCGAAGTCGAGGTCGAGCAAAGATGCCATCCTTAAATGTGAGGCATTGGAGAAGAAGACTTTGGAACAAGCGACTGAGCTATCTGCGACAGTGAAGACTGCCCAGGATGCGCGAGGCGAGTCACGCAACACCCGTCAGGAAATCGAGCAGGCACGGCAGATAGCATCTGGTAAGACATTTCTCTTACAAAGCATCTTCGGAGGGCAGAAGTATGTTTGGATGACGCGGTTATGGTGTTCTCCAGGCGTGTTTGCTGGTCTTCTGCGGAGCAGTGCTGACACCAACCTTTACTTCTGAGCCTTGGAGGGGAGCAACACGGAGAAGCTGTTTTGGTTGCAGTTCTATCCGCCAAAACATCTGGTGCCCCTCAGCGTCCAAATGAAGCAGCTGGTCGAGCTACACAACATGGCGGTCTTGGCCATGAAGCACTTAATAGTCCGGCTATGGCCCGTTGAGCCAATCCCAAGTAGCTACTTCGGATTGGTGAAGCGGTCGTTGAGGCGAGTCCGCGGGTCAACGCATTGACGCGTTCGGCCTGCATAGAAGGTGCTCGGATGGCCTTCGCTCGTGTCAAAGTGCACTGGGTGAAGATGAACGCAGGGCATATAGCTACTCCTGGCCCGTCCGTAGGCAAGGAGTACCGCAAGACGGATAAGTACTTCAAGGACGTCATCGATGGCGCCCGCCTTATAGAAGGCCAGTTTTTGAAGGATGTTGTCTTCGAGTGATTGTATCCGGATGTAAAGACTATGCTTATGAATCCGATGTATATAACTTTTGCGCTATGTATGATATCAGCGTCTTTTACCTCCTGTTTGACTGTTTATTTAAATCTGAAAGTTTCCAGTCGTCGGCTTCAGCCCCCATGTACATAGTACTGGGGTGTTCGGTTATAAGCATATACACTCTTTATCCAACGTCTTGGTCCGTGTAGGAGGTGTATGCGGAGCGAATTAGGCAATCAGACTATACAACATTATTGCTTTCACTTAGTCGTAGGATCTTGACATATGGGCTAGGTACTAGCCCCTGGTGCTGATATGATATTCCTTTACTTAAGGCGTCTAGTTGCACCTGGCTGGGCAAAAACCAACCCTTCATATAACACGGGGCAGATCTCTATCGATCGTAGTATAAAACTAAGTCACCGGATTGTGGATCAGGTTCTCGCCTATCATGACGGCCAGTTTTCGGCTTTCTCTACTGAAGTACTTGACCAAACGAGACAGAAGTACAATCGCAGTAGTTCTCCCTTTACACCCTAGCCAAACAACCGGGAACATAGAGGTAAGTACAGGAGCCGGGCAACCCAACTATTGACCCAAGACATGATTCAGAACTGATGCATATAAGGCAAACATCTAGGACGCCGAACACTCCCTATAGGTGTTCGGTCTTTTCAACATATACCGGGCTGAATACAACCCCTGGTATTTAGACCCTTATTGACAAGGCACATATGGCAATCTGATGTGGGAAGAGAACATTTATGATGAGTGAATAAAAGTCTGAACATAATGTGAATCAAGCTGCTCTATTAATATCCCTTTATGGTACGGCGAGCCGCAAACTTACAGACAATGCCGAAAACCTTTTTGGACATTTTACATGCCAAAAAGGTATATAACAAGAAACAAAAAAAAAAGGTTTACACATGGTCTTAATCTAAAAAGAAACCTTAGTGTGGGTCCCTGCAGCACGTCTATGCCATTTCATCCTCTATAATGTGTCCTTGAAGGGGTGAGAGTATGATGGCCGCCTGTAAAAAGCAAAAAGAAAAACCTAGAAAAGAAAAGAAATCCAGTGTGGCCATAACAAGTCTGGTTCGTTTAATGAACCTAAAGAAGATAAGTTTAGAGTCCGAATAGGGTCCAGCCAAACTATGGACTATATGCAGGCACCCCCAGTCGTCGCCCAAGGAATTTCTATGGCATAATTATGTACTCAAGGCACATATGCTATTACCTTGTAGCGACCAGATCTCAAACAGTCTGATCTCTGTGCATCAGTGTCATCCCTGGATCAGTAATGCTGACATGCACAGTACTTGAAGGATTTATAACAGAGTAGCAATCACACACTTATTACATCGATAGTTCCAATGATGAACTTAATACAATAAAAATGGCTTAAGGCCATCTAACACGATAACAGCGGAAGGCTTGGAAGATAAGTGAGTCCATCAACTCCAACGGCATCACTGAGTATAGAACCACGACCTATAAGGCACCTTACTCGTCGTCTGAAAAGTCTGCAACATGAACGTTGCAGCCCGAAAACGGGTCAGCACATGGAATATGCTGGCAAAGTAACACATAGAGAGTAACAAAAGTAAAGCTATACTATATGCAATATGGCTGGTGGAAAGCTCTATGGTTACAGTTTTTGCGTAAAGCCAATTTTTCCCTACTGCAAAGGAATAGATTTTAATTAACTATCATGGTAGTTGAAACATCATTGAGAAGATAGACATCCTCTCAACCCTAATTAATAATCATCATTAAACCCAACAATCTTATTTAAAGTAACATGATGAGATTCACATGATATCCAAGTACTAGATACTCAAGATGTCCGTAACCGGGGACACGGCTAATCATGATCAGTTTGTACACTCTACAGAGGTTTGTGCACTTTTCCCCACAAGACTCGATCGCCTCCGTTTAATTTCTCGCACTGCATGATGTTTGAGAAACGGATGACCGAGACACAGTCTTTCAGAAGTACTAGCACCTTACGAATGGGTGGACCGTACTAACCTACATCCCCTACATCTGCTAGTCCACCACTGTAAGAGTTCGCACAACTTAGTCAACTATGCTAGAGCCCATAATAGCTTGTGGCTGCACACGGAAGTTTCTAGTATGAATAATCTCATGATCCCTTTGAGCCTGGGTGGCGGTCCATAAAAAACAGGCAATCACTGGAATACCCAGGTGCCTCAATCCACCCAGATGTGTGTTAAAGTTGCGACCTTAAGTTGAACCATTAATTAACAATCGCACATCTGTCATGGATACACTCACCCAATCCACGTCTACGAGCATAGCATGACCTAACAGCAAACATAGAAGTAACTCCCAAAGGTTTGAATGAAAAGCAGGTAATAGGTACTACCTCAATCTACTTCCCAGTCCCACATGTTAAAGCTCCTACTCATGCAATGTGTGAGGGTTTTACTAATGCAATGAAAACTGGGTAATTGCAAAGTATGATCAAAGTGTTACTTGCCTTGCTGATGATCCGCAAAACCTAGAGATTCAAAGTAGCAAGCGGCGCACTCCGGGTACTCTATCGCAAACAAACAAGCACACACTAAGTACTTAACTAATGCATGGGTAAAACTCAAATAAGAGATCTAACCAGAAGGTTCAACTTAAGAACTCCGGTTTGCAAAAGAAACGGCGAAAGAAAAAGCAACGAAAGACAAACGGCGAAAGAGAAACAACTACCGAACCAATCTGGACCTAAGTCCAAATGTAACAGAGGCAAACGCTTGAGTGACTAGGTTAAACGGAAAGAGAATTTCGAGATGAATCTCCAGGCGCTTGAATCACCTGATTCCGATAAATGAGCGAAAAGATAAACTAAAACAAAGATCGGATCAGAGATCGCGATCAGAAAATAAACTAGAAAAAGAAAACTAATACAGCTTAATGAACGGACGTTCGTCAGCTGAGACTAAACGACGAACTCGTTCATTAAAACGAACGAACGGGTGAACGCTCTCTAATTAACTAAACCAGAAAAGAAAAAAAACGATCTAGTAAAAAAACGAACTAGGGTTCTAACAGAAAAACCGACGGTTTTCTACCGAAAACCGGCCGACGGGCGGCTACCTTGTCGAACGGCCGGCGGGTGGCGGCGGGGCTGCGGCGGTGGTGGTGGTGGTGGGCAGCAGCGGCGGCGGCGGCGTGCGGCAACGGCGGTGGCGTGCGGCGGCGGCGGCGAGGCGCTGCGGCGGCGGGGCGGCTGGCCCGCGGCGGCTGGGCTGCGGTGGGGCGGGCGGTGTGCGGCAGAGGGGGGGCTAT
>LR738712.1:394762874-394793723 GCA_902687465.1 Secale cereale | reverse complement strand
GCGTGCGGCAACGGCGGTGGCGTGCGGCGGCGGCGGCGAGGCGCTGCGGCGGCGGGGCGGCTGGCCCGCGGCGGCTGGGCTGCGGTGGGGCGGGCGGTGTGCGGCAGAGGGGGGGCTATATATATAGGGGGGCTTCGAAGCTTGGGGAAGGGGCAAGCAAAACGGCGGCGGCCGCGAGTCCGGCTCGGCCACGGCGAACGGCGCGGGTGGGGAGGGCGGTGTGGGGCGCTGGGCCTGGCTCGGCTGGGCTTCGGCCCAGTCGGGTCGGGTCCTCTCTCTCTCTTTTTTTTCTAATTAACGCCGGCGCTATGAAAAAAAACTCTAGAAAAAGAAAATAAAATCTAAAATTGCCAAAACAAATTTTCACCGTCTAAATGGAACATTTAGAACAAGATGAACATTTTCTTGGCACTAAAATGCATTTTTGAAGACATGCAATTTTTCCTAATTCAAATAAAACTCCAAATAAAACTTATTTGATTTTTTTTATTAAATCTTCCGTATTTCTTTGTTTTTGTGAGAGTCATTTTACTCGCTCTCTCATATTTTATGATAGAAATACTTGAAGATAAAATAAATAAAATCAAATGATCCTATTTTCAAAATTTCAGAAACCTCAAATATGAAAAATATTGAAATCCCCAACTCTCTCCGAGGGTCCTTGAGTTGCTTAGGATTTTTTTGGATCCACCAAAAGCAAGAAATTATGATATGCATGATGATCTAATGTATAACATTCCAAATTGAAAATTTGGGATGTTACAAACCTACCCCCTTAAGATGAATCTCGCCCTCGAGATTCGGGTTGGCTAGAAAATAGGTGAGGGTGGTCCTTCCGTAGGTCTTCCTCTCGTTCCCAGGTGGCTTCATCCTCGGTGTGGTGACTCCACTGAACTTTGCAAAATTTGATAACCTTGCTGCGGGTGACTCGACTGGCATACTCAAGAATCTTGACTGGTTTCTCTTCATAGGTCAAGTCGCGGTCCAACTGAATAGCTTCCAATGGCACAGTATCCCTCAGCGGTATCTCGGCCATCTCCGCGTGGCATTTCTTCAACTGGGAAACGTGGAATACATCGTGAACTCCTGACAATCCTTCGGGCAGTTCCAACTTGTAGGCTACTTCTCCCATACGTTCCATAATCTTATATGGTCCTACAAAACGGGGCGCTAGTTTTCCCTTAACTCCAAAGCGCTTAACTCCTCGAAGTGGAGATACTCGAAGGTAAACTTTGTCTCCTACTTCGTAAACGATCTCCTTGCGTTTTGAATCCACGTAGCTCTTCTGCCTGGACTAAGCTATCTTGAGCCTATCGCGAATCAACTTCACCTTCTGCTCCGATTCCTTGATCAAATGTGGCCCGAACAACTTGCGGTCTCCAACTTCGTCCCAAGACAACGGAGTCCTACACCTCCTTCCGTATAATGCTTCGAAAGGGGCCATCTTCAAACTGGATTGATAACTGTTGTTGTAAGAAAATTCGGCGTACGGCAAATTGTCGTCCCAACTAGATCAATAATCTAGTGCACAGGCTCTCAGCATATCCTCCGAAATCTGATTGACTCTTTCAGTCTGTCCATCTGTCTGCGGGTGAAAAGCTGTGCTAAACTCTAGCCTGGTACCCAAAGTTTCGTGTAACTGATTCCAAAACGTTGAGGTAAACAGGGTTTCTCTGTTTGATACGATGCTCCTCGCAACTCCATGCAGACATATGATTCTGGTCATGTATATCTTTGCCAACTTTGCACTGGTATAAGTAGTCTTTACGGGGATGAAATGAGCTACCTTCGTCAAACGATCGACTACTACCCAAATCGAGTCATAGACAGAACGAGTTATGGGTAATCCCGTAATAAAATCCATACCTAGCTTATCCCACTTCCATTCGGGTATTGGCAATGGTTGTAACAATCCTGCCGGCTTCTGATTTTCTGCCTTCACTCTCTGACATACATCACAAACTGCTACATACTCCGCAATATCTTTCTTCATACCGGTCCACCAGAAAATATCCTTCAAATCCAAATACATCTTAGTATTTCCTAGGTGAATCGAGTATGGTGAATCATGGGCCTCCTGTAGAATCAACTTCCTGATCCCTGGGTCGTTGGGTACATAAATGCGGTCCTCAAACCATAAGGTGTCGTGCTCATACTCACGAAATCCTTTAGCCTTTCCTTCATTCATCCTTTCCTTTATAGAGGCAACCACCTTGTCAGTTTTCTGAGCTTCTCTGATTTTATCCATCAGGATGGACTGGATCTCTAGTGTTGCTACATAGCCTCTCGGAACTATCTCCAAACATAGTTCTTGTAAGTCCTCGGCTAACTCCTTGGGTAATTCCTCCGTCATTAGGGTATTTACATGGCTCTTACGGCTTAGCGCATCGGCTACTACGTTAGCCTTTCCGGGATGATAATGCAATCTCATGTCGTAGTCCTTAATGAGTTCCAGCCATCTCCTTTGCCTGAGATTCAGCTCCTTCTGAGTGAATAGATACTTCAAACTCTTGTGATCTGTATATACTTCACAATGGTTTCCGATGATAAAATGTCTCCAAGTCTTCAATGCATGCACTACGGCTGCTAACTCCAAATCATGAGTGGCATAGTTCAACTCATGAGGTTTCAGTTGTCGTGAAGCATACGAAACAACTCTTCCTTCCTGCATAAGAACTGCTCCAAGTCCTCGACGTGAAGCGTCGCAGTACACCTCATAGTCCTTATGTTGATCTGGCAGAATCAACACAGGTGATGAGACCAAACGTTCCTTTAATTCCTGGAAACTGGCCTCACATTCTTCGGTCCAAATGAACTTGGTATCCTTCTTTAGCAACTCCGTCATTGGTTTTGCAATCCTCGAGAAATTCTCAATAAATCTCCGGTAGTATCCTGCAAGTCCAAGAAAATTCCGGATCTCTCCAACTATTTTCGGTGCTTCCCAATTTGTCACAGCGTCCACCTTGGCGGGATCTACTGCTATTCCTTCTCCGGATATAACGTGTCCCAGGAATCCAACTTCCTTCAACCAAAACTCGCATTTGCTAAACTTGGCATACAACTGATGTTCTCTGAGTTTCTCCAATACCAAACGCAAATGCTCTGCATGTTCCTCTTCATCCTTTGAGAATATTAATATATCATCTATGAACACCACGACGAACTTATCCAAATACTCCATAAATACTTTGTTCATCAGGTTCATAAAGTATGTTGGTGCGTTAGTCAGACCAAAAGACATAACGGTATACTCGTACAATCCATACCTAGTGGTAAAGGCCGTCTTAGGTATGTCCTGCTCTCGAATCTTTAATTGATGGTACCCTGATCGCAGATCTATCTTGGATAATACCTTGGCTCCTTGCAATCTATCGAACAGATCATTGATCATCGGCAGTGGGTACTTGTTCTTGATCGTTACTTCATTCAGTCCTCGGTAATCAACAACCATTCTTAACGATTCGTCCTTCTTCTCCACTAGAAGTACTGGCGAACCCCAAGGCGAAGAACTTGGGCGTATGTAACCTTTATCCAGTAACTCCTTAATCTGCTTCTTAATCTCCTCCAAAACCTTTGCGGGCATCCTATATGGTCTCTTAGAAATTGGCCCTTGTAATGCCCAGGATGGGACTATACCTCCTACGTGTCGAGGCACGACTTAAAGGTACAATCCCATTCTGGAATGATCTCAAGTTTGGTATCTTTGCACGACTCATGTAAAAATAGGGATGAAATTGCAAAAGGAGATAGTTGGCTTACACTCACCACTTCACACAATACATTACATAAGCAAACATCATCCAAAACATCACAACCCGACTACGGGCGAAGATCCAAAAGAAAGATACCAAAACATAAAGCCACAGGTCTGAATCGCCCCTAGTAGAAACCACTACTGATCGTCGAAAACGTCACAAGCATACGGCCACTCTCTTCGTGGAACTCCCAGAAGTTCTGATCCATCTCCTGCATCATTCTTGGCTGATCCTGCATCTGGTGTTGTAGTATTTGTGAGCCACGAGGACTCAGCAATCCCATAACCATGGGTATCAAGACTTGCAAAGCTTTATGGGTAGGAAGAGGTAAAGTGGTGAGGTTGCAGCAGCGGCTAAGCAAAATATGGTGGCTAACTTACAAGTACAAGAATAAGATGAGCATCTACGCAAACGGTCGCAAACTAGTAGTGATCGCTAAAGATCCTGAACTACCTACGAGTCAAACATAACCCCACCGTGTTCTCTTCTCAAAGTGAAAAGAGACAGTCACAGTTACTCACACAGTTGTGTGTTTTACTTCGGATCCTTTGTCAAGTTTTCTACAACCGGACATTAACAAATTCCAATCTGCCACATAACCGCGGGCACGGCTTTCGAAAGATCATAACCCTGCAGGGGTGTCCCAACTTAGCCCATCACAAGCTCTCACGATTAGCTGAAGTGATAAATATAATATCATCACCCCTTATCTTAGGGAAAACCGATCAGGCTCGGCATCCCGGTGCACAAGACATTTCGACAATGGTAAAACAAGTCCAGCAAGACCTCCCGGCGTGCCGACACCCTGATAGTAGCCGCGCGTATCTCGTCTCAGGCCACGTCCGGATGGGCGATGCTACAGGTTATACCAGATACCTCGGGTTTCCCCAAGGCGGCCCTGCAGGACCCCCGTTTGGGACCAACACCATCAGCACTGGCCCCCCTGCTATGTAGAAAGAATCCCCGGGGACGCGACCCCCTATGCAATTTTAATTAATTAATTAAGTTGTTATTATGAGGCAAATTAAAACCAATGTTGGGCCTTGCTGGAGGAGTTTTATTCAAAGTCGAAGTGTCAAGGGGTCCCCATCCACCCATCGTGTAAGGAACGCATAATCAAGGAACATAATGCCGGTTTATCGGCGCCTAAGGTGGCATGAGTGGAACAAAACACCGAGTAAAAGGCCAAGCCTTCCACCCATGCCCAGTATATAGGTGTGTTAATAATATTAATAATAGATATTGTGATATTCCAACAACAAGTTCCCTCCTGGAATGATCTTCATCTTCACTTGTAACTAACAACGCTATAAGAGGGGCTGAGCAAGCGGGTATCATAGCCAAACAGTGGTTTTGCTAGGAAGGTGTCAAAAGGTTAGAGGTTTCATGGCAACAAGGAGAGGCTGACATAAAAGATGGGTAGCGCGACATGTAACGATAACATCGAGACAACTAAGCATGGCAATGGTAGTAAAGGTATCCAAGGGTATGATCATCTTGCCTGGGATTCCGCGAGGGAGAAGAACAAGTCCATGAAGTAGACGGAGCAACATAGTCGAGCGAAACCTCACAACTCCGGAACGAAACCGAAGCTAACAAGAGAAGCAACCGGAAAGAAGCAAACAACACGGTAAACACACAAGCATAAACATGGCATACGATGCACATCCAAGTATGATGCATGTCCGGTTTAATTATGCATGGCATGGCAATGTGCACAAACAAAACTACAAGTTAAGTGGAGCTCAATATGCAACGAGTTGCATATTGACGAAACACCACATGTTATTTATTTAGTTGACTCTCGTTTATTTACAAGACAAGATTGAATGTTTTTAACATAGCAAGAGGTGAATCAAAAGTAAACTACCTATCTAGGCAATTTAAATGAGGCCGGAAAATAACAACAACAATTCCGGAAAATCCCCATGTGCATGTTTAGCAATTATTTAAGCAACAACAATTAAACATTTTAATGTTGTTAACATGATGCGGATGACATGATCAAGTTTTATGCAATTTTTATTAAAAGTGAACATGAAGAGATAAGAACATGATAAGGAGTATTAGTCACCATGGTGGAAAGAAAGGGTGCCACGGCGACAATCCGAAAATGATCCAACGGCAACATCTCAGTTCCGGTAACTCGTTGAGAGACCGGTGCAAAAGATGAAGGGAGGCGTGAGCGAGTCGAACAAGATGAAAAGGTGGGGTGATCCCGTCACCGGGTTCCCACGGGTCGGCGACGAGGCAACCGAGGAGCATGACAAAAGACGAAACAGGCACGGTGCACACAAGGGAAACATCTCATACAACACAAGCAGACCACGGGTCATCGTCTCGGGGTTATACCTTCGGAACGTTCGTTTCGGAGCGGTTCGAGATCATAGGGGAAGTAGTCGTGCACGTGGTCGTTGTCGAAGTTGTCGTTCACGTTGCCAAAAGGAAGTAGTGGTACACGTTCGTCAAGGAAGTAGTGGTACACAGCGACCGTAGTCGAACTTGACGCTTGCATTACACGGGTCCTCGGCGACGGTAGTGGACGTAGTCGTTCACGGTCATCGGTAGGGGAACTTGACGTATATCCATGTGTAGTCGTTCGTTCGTAGCGGTCTTGTCGGCGGGGCACTTGTCGCGTCGGGGTACACGTTTATGTAGTGGTACTTGTTGCATCTCCGAGTAGCCGAACTTGACGAAGAGGAACTGGCGAACCCGAAGGTGTACTCGACGGTCTTGGGGTCCCTCGTTCAAAGAACTTGGCGTCATGGCAACAAGGGCTGGAGGAAGCAAGGTCGACGGGGCACGGAAGCAAGCAAAAGAGGCGCGGCATCATGGCAGCGCCATGACCGGCGGAAGCAGCAGCAATACTTGGCCGTCTCGGTGGCCGGAGCAGAGACCCAGAGGAGGAGGCGCACGGAGGACGGAGGAGGGCGGCGGCACAGGGCGCTCCAGCGGCAGAGGCTGGCCGCGGAGGCGAGGCACGGGGGCGCGACAGTGGGCGACCGGCGCCCTGATGATGCGGCGGGCGGAGCAGCTGGGCGGCGGCGTAGTCTCCCGCGAGCGATGCAGTAGGGAGGAGAAGGAACGAGGCCGGGCGCTGTTAGGCTCGGGCTCCAGGCGGCGAGCGAGGAAGGCATGCGCGCCGTGCGAGGCGACGGAAGGGCGCGGCGCTGCGGCGCTGGCAACGCATCCCCGGCCGGCGCGGGTGTCATGGCGGGGCGCTCGGGCGCTGCGAGGCTGAGGCATGCGAGGGCGACGAGCGAGGGGGGTCGAGGGAGTGAGATGGGGATCGAAGGGAGGAGGGCCGACGAGGGAGAGAGAAGGTGATCGGGATCGAGCGCTGGGTGCGGCGCGAGGGAGATGGACGAGAGGACGGGAGGAGCTGTCGAGCGGCTAGGGTTAGGGGAGCGGTCGGGCTGGCTCGAAGGGAGGCCTGATGGGCCAGGAGGCCTGGGCCAAAAGGAGGCCTGGAGGCTGAGCTGCGGCTGGGCCTCTCTCTGCTATGTAGTTGTTCCAAAAAAAACAGAAAACAACACAGAAGAAAATAAAAAGGAAGGAGGTGGCTAGGGATAGAATTAGGACATGTGGTTATTTTCCCCGGACTCGCAAAAATGTCCACGGTCCACGAAAAAAATAGGAGAGGCAAGAAATTGCGAAAGAGAAGGCATGGGGAAAATATGCAAGTGTGTTGGGTTAATTCCACACAAATGGAATATTTATCTATAATAGCTCCATACTATTAGGAGGATATGTTATAAAGAGAAGTCATCCTTCCCTCGATTTAAATGGACCGAAGGTCCACACAAATTATTTAAGTTGAGATGCAAAGATTGATGACATGATGGCATGATGACATGATGCAATGCAAAAATAAATAACACAAGCACAATTGAAACACACGGGAGAACCCGGAACATCTGGAATCTCTGGAATATTCTGGGACGTCGGTCTTCGGGCGTCACAGCTCTGTGCCTGGCAAAAGCTCAATCAAAAACTCAATATCTCTGTCAGGTGGCATTCCTGGCAGTTCATCTGGAAACACGTCAGGGAAATCATTCACCATTGGTACTTCCTCCTGAACAACTCCTGATAAGGAATTTAATCTGTTCCTTTTCGGCTCATGCCGGGATACATACTTGATCCTTCTTCCTTCTGGCGTAGTAAGCAAAATGGACTTACTGGTCTGTTCCTTTTCGGCTCATGCCGGGATACATACTTGATCCTTCTTCCTTCTGGCGTAGTAAGCAAAATGGACTTACTGGCGCATTCAATATTCCCTTCATACTTAGATAACCAATCCAGGCCTAATATCACATCCAATCCTTGAGATTCCAATACTATTATGTCTGAAGGGAAAGTGTAGTTACCAATCCTTAATGGCAACTGATCACACCATAACTTAGCCATATACTCTGCTCCGGGTGAGGTTACTAACATGGGTGACATAAGGGCTTGGGTTGGCAGCTTATACTTATCCACAAATCCCCTTGAAATGTATGAATGCGTTGCACCAGTATCGAAAAGAACGAGTGCAGTAAAGGACTTAACTAAAAACTTACCTATTACTGCATCTGGCTGAGCTTCAACCTCCTCCACGCTAACGTGGTTCACTTGTCCTTTGTTGAATGGGTTGGGATTCTTCCTGGCGCTTCCATTGCCGTTCCCATTCTTAGCTTCTGGGTAGTCATTGGCATAATGCCCATTCTTCCCGCACTTGTAACAGGTGACATGGCTGAAATCCTTCTTGGTGGGTGTGGACGGGATAGGGCAGCTCTGGTTACTACTTGCTCCATTCCCATTTCCATTCTTAGGGCCATTATGATTGTGTGAGCTACCTCCTCCATGGGTATGTTGGAATTGTCCTACCGTTTTAGGGGTAAAACGAGGCTTCTGCTATGCTCCAGAATTGTACTTTCCTTGTCCATACTTCCTCTTGCGACTTTCAATCTGTTGGTGCTTCCTTTCAATCATTAGGGCGCGGTCAACCAGCTCCTGGTAGTTATTGAAAGTTGCCACCATCAACTGTACACTCATCTCATCATTCAACCCTTCCATGAATCTCTCCTGCTTAGAGGCATCTGTGGCCACATCATCTGGGGCATAACGAGATAGGGTACTAAACTCATCCACGTACCGAGCCACAGTACGATTGCCTTGGCGCAAATTGCGAAACTCCTGCTTCTTTATACTCATAGCTCCAGTTGAGACATGGGCGGGACGAAAAGCTTGCTGAAACTGATCCCAAGTCACATTGGCTATGGGAAAAGTGGCTGTGTAATTCTCCCACCATGTTGCGGCTGGTCCAGACAACTGATGTGCGGCAAAACGCACCTTCTCAGCATCTGAGCAGTTAGCAGTGGTCAAATCCCTTCCAATCTTGCACCGCCAGTCGTCAGCGACTATTGGTTCAATGCAACTAGGAAATACCGGTGGTTGTAACCTTAAGAAACGGGTCAGGTTATCCACGGGTGGTGGTGGAGGGTTGTTGTTGTTGTTCTGGTTGTTCTGGGTGTTCTGGACAAGAAGTTGCATCAGGGTGTTCTGCTGTTGGATCAACTGAGTGAGCTCAGGGGGAAACTCAAATCCGGGCTCACGTCTTGGAGGCATCTGATGGTTGTAGAGGGAAGAGATTAGAATAGAAAAGAGGTCTAAGGGAAATCACTACCCAAATGCACATGAGGCAAACACAAACATTATCACACCAATATCAATTTCAAACAAGGGCTTACACGGACTAATCGTTACAAAAGTTCTCTCAATCTACTAAATGGTAAAACTACTGGTCATAGGGAGGTCTTCTAGAAATTTTGATCAGTAGAGGATTCCATGATGTCCGCTCCAGCTTCATCTTCATAGTCCTCATCATCACTATCATCGGGTTCCGAGTCCGTGGCGTCAATGATGATGTAGTCTTCAGGTGGAATCTCCTTGGGTTCTTCTTCCTCTTCTTCTTCTTCTCCCATGAGTATCCCTAACTTCCGTGTCAAATCATCATTCTTCTCCACAAGTATTAACATCTCCTCCTCGTATCCGTCGCATGTCTACTTGAGTTCTTCCTCTAACTCCAAGTTTCTGGTTAGTGCTTTCTTCAAATCTATCATCCCTGCACACATCTGGTGTTCCTGGTGACGAATGTGCTAGTTTAACTCTTGAATGAACGAGGCCATAGACCTATCCTTCCGGGTGTTGATCATGTCCCACTGCTCATCTCTGCGTCCACAAATTTGGTAGATGGTGTCCTTTAGCTCCTGCTTGTAGATTTCTCCACTGCTCATCTCATCCGCTTCCTTGTTGGTGCCTCTCGGTACGTGCTGCACCTCCAGCCCTTGGAATCGCTTCTCCATCTTGTGCACCTCCTCCAGATATGCCTACATGTGCTCGTCCTTGGGCCAGTATTTCTTGTTGGAGAAGTCGACGAGGAGTTGCGAATCACCCCTGATGGTGAGACACTTGACCCCCAGCGCAGTGGCGGCCTTGAGCCCAGCAATTAGGCCCTCATACTCTGCGATGTTGTTGGAGACCTTCTGGCCTTGATGGAAGCAAAGCTGCACAGCGTAGTACAACTTATCCTGAGTGGGAGATACTAACACGGCGCTAGCCCCTGCGCCAAGGCGCGAGAAGGTGCCGTCGAAGTATACCACCCATCCATCTGGGGCTTCATCACCGGGGGCCAGCGAGCGGTCCTCGCTAGCCCCCCACTCCGGCGCGTCAGTCCACTCCGCCACAAAGTCTGTCAGAGCTGCTCCCTTGATCACTCGCGTGGTGCTGAACTCCAAGTGGAACGCTTGAAGCTCGATGTTCCACTCGGCGACCCTCCCGACGACATTCGGGCCCGACAGTACTTTCTCGAGAGGATATGACGAAACAACCTTGATAGGATGGCCTTGGAAGTAGTGGCGCAGTTTCCTGGAGGCGACGAGGAGCGCCAAGAGCAGCTTCTGAGGCATCGGTTAGCGCGAGCGCGCGTCGCGTAGTACGGTGCTGACGAAGTACACCGGGTGCTCCACGAGGGTCGGCGCAGCAGGGTCCATGGACGCTTCAGGAACCTTGGGTGCCTCTTGCTGAGTGGTGGGGTCATCAGTGTCCATGGTTGAATCTACCTCTGGAACAACATCAGGGGGCGGCGTGGGCCCTGAAGATGCCGAGCCTCCCGGTGGCCTTGGGATTCGGGGCCTCTCCTCGCGCTCCATGACTAGTGCCGCACTGGGGGAGTGAGGCGTTGCGGCGAGGTAGAGAGTCATGGGCTCCAAGGGTCGCGGCGCTACCATAACAGGCGAGCTGGTGAGGTATTCCTTGAGGTCCCGGAAGGCGGCATCGGCCTCCGGAGTCCACTCAAAGGGCCCCTTCTTCTTCATGAGCTTGAAGAACAGGCGTGCACGTTCCCCAAGCTTAGAGATGAAGCGCCCTAGGGACGTCACACACCCCGCAAGCTTCTGCATCTCCTTCAGGTTTGTGGGTGGTTTCATTCTTTCGATGGCCTTGATATTTTCTGGATTAGCTTCAATGCCCCGTTGCAAAACCAGGAACCCTAGCAACTTGCCGGAGGGTACCCCGAACACGCACTTCTCCGGGTTGAGCCATAGCTTTACCTTGTGCATGTTGGCGAATGTTTCTTCTAGGTCTTGGACAAAAGTCCTGGCCTCCCTGGTTTTAACCACGATGTCGTTGACATAGGCCTCCGCATTCCTCCCGAGCTGATGGCCGAGGGTGATGTGCATCAGGCGGTGGAAGGTGGCGCCCGCGTTCCTCAGCCCAAAAGGCGTGCAAGTGTAGCAGTAGACCCCGCACGGGGTCAGAACGCCGTCTTCTCCACGTCTTCCACCGCCATCTTGATTTGGTGGTAGCGCGAGAAGGCATCGAGGAAGCAGAGCAGGTCGCACTCAGCCGTTGAATCCATGATTTGGTCGATACGCGGAAGAGGGAATGGGTCCTGAGGGCAGAACTTGTTGAGGATTGTGAAGTCAACACACATGCGCTCCTTGCCTCCTTTCTTTGGGACTATGATGGGGTTGGCCAACCACTCCTGGTGCCATACTTCCTGTATGACACCTGCTTCCTCTAGCTTCCTCACCTCCCGAATGATGAAGGCCTGCTTCTCCGAGGCTTGTCTGCACGCTTTTTGCTTGATAGGGCGCGCATTGGGGCACACAGAGAGGTGATGCTCGATGACGTGCCTAGGCACCCTGACCAAGTCTGCGGCTTTCCAGGCGAACACGTCCTTGTTGGCCCTGATGAAGCTGACCAGTGCTGCCTCTTGCTCAGGATCCATGCCCATACCGATGGTGAAGGTGGCTCCTGAGCCTTCTTCATAAGCAGGCACCTGCTTCGTCTCGGCGAGGTCTTGAGAGAAGAGCTGCTTCTTCTTGGCAGGCGCGGCCTCCGGCGCCTCTGGAGCCCCCTTTGCTCCTTGGTGAGCTGCGGCAGCAGCCCTATAAGCATGCCCGAGGACCTGAAGGGTGGCCTTGGGGCCCCCTTTGACGGTGATGACGCCGCTGCTCCCGGGTATCTTGACAGTGTTGTAGCCCGGGTGAGTCGCCACCATGAACTTCGCCAAGGCTGGGAAGCCGAGGACGGCATTGTAGGGCAGGTGGATGGGTGCGACGTCGAAGTCGATGAGCTCGGTCCGGTAGTTAGCCGGTGTACCGAAGGTGACCGGGAGGCGGATCTGGCCGAGCGGAACGGCCGAGCCCGCGACCCGTGAGAAGGGCTTGGTGGGGAGGAGCTGCCTGTAGGACACGGGAAGATGATCAAAGGCCTCGGGGGAGAGGATGTTGAGCCCGGTGCTGCCGTTGATGAGGGTCCTCGTCACGGCCACCCCGTAGATGGTGGGCGTGCACACCGTGGTGAGAACGCTCGTGCCGGCCGCTTCCGAGGCAAGGTCGCTAGGGCCGAAGGTAATGGTGTGCCCCTGCGCACTCTGTGCCTGCGAGGCCTCCTGTGGCTGGGCGGCGGCCCTGACCTGCCGAAAGTGCGACTTGACGTGCCGAGCCGACGCTGGCGCTTGGCACACTTCGAGGATGCAGGCGAGCCCCCGGCAGGGCAGCTCCCCACCGGCAACGCTCTGCAGTCCGCCGCCGCGGGCCGTTCGGACGCCATGCTCTCCCTCAGATGGCCGGTGCCGGGGCAGCCATCGTGCCACCAAGAGCACGACCGGCGTGGCCACAGGAGGCGGGAGTGGCGGAGCAGGCCGCTCTCCGGTGGCCTAACTGGCAAGAACATCGTCGGGGAAGGAGGAGGAGCGCCCATGGGTGGTGCGGTCCGCCGATACCGCTCGGACGTCGAGGAGGTCGCCAGCCCCCACGCGGATGTGGCGGGCCGCGGTCATCGTGGCGGCGCGGAACAAGAGAGGGGAGGTGAGGTCGTCGGAGAGGCGAGATTTCGACATGCCCCCTACCTGGCGCGCCAAATGTCGGATTAGGGGCTTCGCAAAACCTAAGAAGTTCGAACACAGGGGCGTGAACGAAGATCTCTCCCACTCACGTCTACCTAGCGTCTCGCCCTCGCCCAGTGAAGAGATTCAAGCAAACAACAAGTGGAACACGGAAGAGTTTACCCAGGTTCAGGCCACCTTGTGGTGTAAAACCCTACTTCCTGCTTTGGTGGATTGGCCACAGGAGGGCTGCAATATGAACTAGTACAGTGATTCCTAAGCTCAGGAGGGTCAGGAAGCAAATGTTCTTGCTCCCTTGCGTGGTGGCAGAGTTTATGGATCTGCTTCTCCCTCGTCCCCTTTCATAGTGGGGATCCTAGCTACTTATATAGGTGGCCAGGGTCCTCTTCCCCCGAAATGTTTAGGCGGGAAGGGATCCCACAACGGCCATTTTTGAGCGGGAACACAAGGACGTTCCCACCCTGACAAAAGCAGTCTTCGCCTGCAAAAGGATTAGGCGGTGACGCGGTGGTGGGCTCGGCGGTGACATCCTCCCTGTCGTCCTTGCGGTCTTCGGTCTTGTTGCACCAAAGGGTAAACCTTTGTCCCGCTCCTCGGGAACCTGCGCCTGCGCTGCCCCCTTTGCACCGAAACGGCAACTGCGCCACTGGCGGGCGCTGGCACCCGCTGGCGCGGTGCGTCACTGGTGACGTCACTACCTCCTCCCGAGGCAGGCTTGGCCCTGGATTCTCTGCCCCTCCGGAGCGCCTTACCGAGGCCGCTCCCGAGGGGGTCTTGACGTTGTTCTCCTCGCGAGGCCTAGCCCCCTCACGAGGGTCTTGGCAGCTGGTCGATCAGCTAGGCCGTACCAGGCCGTGGAAGGAGCGCGTCGCGGCCCGCAGATAGGTAAGTCTGGGTACCCTGGTTCCCAGGACGCCGACAGTGGGCCCCCTCTGGCTCCCCCGACGCCCTCCTTCCTCCTATATATACCCATGTACCCTGAAAACATCGAGGCAACCGAGAAAACCCTAATTCCACCGCCGCAACCTCATGAGATCCCATCTTGGGGCCTGTTCCGGAGCTCCACCGGAGGGGGGGTCTTCCACAGAGTGCTTCTACATCAACACCATTGCCTCACCATGAGTTGCGATTAGTTTACCACAGACCTTCGGGTCCATAGGTGGTACCTAGATGGCTTCTTCTCTCTTTTTGGATCTCAATACCAAGTTCTCCTCGGTCTTCGTGGAGATCTATTCGATGTAATCCTTTTGCAGTGTGTTTGTTGAGATCCGATGAATTGTGGGTTTATGATCAAGATTATCTATGAGAAATATTTGGTTCTTTTCTGAATTCTTTTTATGTATGATTATAATATCCTTGCAAGTCTCTTCGAATTATTGGTTTGGTTTGGCCTACTAGATCTATAGTTCTTGCAATGGGAGAAATGCTTGGCTTTGGGTTCAATCTTGTGGTGTCCTTTCCTAGTCACAGCAGGGGAAACAAGGCACATATTCTATTGTTGCCATCGAGGATAAAAATATGGGGTTTATATCATATTGCTTGAGTTTATCCCTCTACATCATGTCATCTTGCTTAAGGCATTACTCTGTTTTTATGAACTTAATACTCTAGATGCATGCTGGATAGCGGTCGATGTGCGGAGTAATAGTAGTAGATGCAGAATCGTTTCGGTCTACTTGTCACAGACGTGATGCCTATATAAAATGATCATGCCTAGATATTCTCATAATTATTCGCTTTTCTATCAATTGCTCGATAGTAATTTGTTCACCCACCGTAGAATTCTGCTATCATGAGAGAAGCCACTAGTGAAACCTATGGTCCCCGGGTCTATTCTCAACACATCAATCTACCATCTACTTTACTTTGCTATTTTTACTTTCTGTTCTTATACCAAAAATATCAAACTGTCCTATCTATTAGACCTCACTTTCGTAAGTGACCGTAAAGGGATGACAACCTCTTATCACGTTGGCTGCGAAGTTCTTATTTGTTTGTGTAGGTGCGAGGGACTCGCGCGTGGTCTCCTACTGGATTGATACCTTGGTTCTCAAAAACTGAGGGAAATACTTACGCTACTGTGCTGTGTCACCCTTTCCTCTTCGAGGGAATACAACGGAAGCTCGAGAACTAGCACCAACAAGCATATCAGAGGGACCAAGACCAAGCCAGAGAAGCAAGATATCGCCAAGAGAAAGGCCTCCCTTGCCAGGCAAATGAGCCCGACAAGGGGCGAGGCCACCCCTATAAGAAGACAACCAAGGCTTCCCGGTAGAGCCTGCCAGGACTTGCGAAGGCTAAACCATCTCACCAACTGCTCCACCACATCTCAGGTCGTCGATCAGTGCGGTGTCAAGCCGCAGAGTGACTAAGTGGCAGCCATTCACCACATTGCGTCCTCTCCCTACTGGAAAACCCACATATGACACCCATCCTGCAATCTGTCAAGCAAGCAGGAGCGAAGCTGGAAAGATAGACTGGCAAGCCTTGTCGGGCAACCGATGATGTGACATTAAGCGGTGAATTTAATGCACCCTGTCATCCCGCAGAGTTAGGTATTATCGCATGTTGGGTTCTAACAAAACCCTTGTGGTTCGAACACTAGGGTGCGCACGAAGATCTCTCCTTCCGCCCTAGGTCGTCTTCTCGCCGATACCTAAGCCTAGCTCGTCAAACTCAAGAACAAGAGACACAAGGGTTTATACTGGTTTGGGCCACCGTTGTGGTGTAATACCCTAATCTAGTGTGGTGTGGTGGATTGCCTTATTGGCTGAGGAAGAACTAGTACAAGGGAAGAACAGACTCCTGAGGAGAGGTGTTCTTGTGCTCAGATGAGCTTGCTGGTGTGTGTCTTGTTGGCTCTGGATTAGATGCCCCATATGGTGGTGGCTAGACCTATTTATAGAGGCCCGGGTCCTCTTCCAAAATATTGAGCGGGAAGGGATCCCACAATGGCCAAATTTGAAGGGGGACAACTAGTACAAGCTATCCTGACAAAAGGTGGTCTTCGCCTGCCAAAGGCTCTGGTGGTGAGGCCGCCGTGGGCTCCGTAATGACCTCCGCTCTACCGTCCTGCTGGTCTTGGTCATGTTGCACTGATATGGAAACCTTTGCCTGATGCCTCAGGACTCCTCATCTGCGCCTGCCCCTTTAGAAGCAAAGAGGAAACTGGCATCCTGTGCCCGTTGACGCCCGCCTGGCCTTGGTCGTCATGGCTCACATGATGAGGACCTCGCGAGGTGCCCCTAGCCTTGATATCTCCGCTCCTTAGGAGCTAGCCTAGTGAGGCCGCCCCAGGGGAGGTCTTGTGTCCCCTGCCTCACGAGGCTCGGTCCCTCGCGATGATCTTGAGTGGTTGCTGATGAGGTTGGGCCGTACCAGGCCGCTGGATGAGCCACGCCCTGGGCCACAGGCAGGCAAGTCTGGGTACCCCCGTGCCCAGAACGCCGACAGGTATGATACTACTGTTTCTATCTTCACTACAAAAAACCACTTCCGTGATAATACGTGTTTGTCATAGTAGGTCACGTTTTCTGTCATGCATGTACATCCATGACGATTTTATAATAGAATCAAGATAGTCATACATGTGTTGTTGTAGAAGTGTTCCATGACAATACCAAAATTATCATTAGGGAAGTGTTCACTTCCATGACAATAAATGGGGCGTCATGGAAGTGCTTTTGTCAAGGGTAACCGACACGTGGCATCCACCATAACGGGTCGCCGTTAAGCTATCGGGCCCGGTTTTGCATCCGATAACCCGCTAACAGAGAGGACCAATGGGAATTTTCCACACGTAAAATTCTCATTGGCCGAACGAATAACGTGTCAGCTCCACGTGCCGACAGATATCAACCAACCAATGGACAGGAGGTGCCAATGATACGTCGACACGTGGCACCACCCAACAGGGGCCCATTTAGGTCAAAAGGCCGACTCGTTTGACTTGGTCAAAGGATAACGGGCCGGCCCATCGAAAGCCTGCTAACGACCTGCTCGCATATAGCCCATTCAGGCCCGATAACTCACGACCCACTATGGCCTTTCGTAATTCGGCCCACTAGCTTCATCTGGGCCATCCAATATGATTCAAGACCGTTGTAACTTCCAGCCCATGTACGACCCATGAAGGTTTTTGGCCCATTTGAGGCCCTTTATAACTCTTGGCCCATTAACGGCCCGTAGTGAAAGTGGCCCACAATGAACAGTATAGTGATTCATACCCATTAACGGCACATTACTCCATTGGGCCGTTCCAGCCCGTGTTATCATTCGGCCTTTTAAGGGCCCATTTATTCTAGGGCTGATTTGCAGCATTCGGTAGCTTACGGCCCGTTACTGGCCTTTTCCGCTTGTGGGCCAAATTTTGGCTGTGGTTATAGTCTGCCCGTTTGTGGCCCGTTGACCCGTTGGGACATTTTCATAACGGCCCATTAACGGCCCGTTATGTCTTGATGGAATTAAACCCGTTATACTCGTCGGCCTCTTAAAGGCCTGTTATGGTCGGCCCATGAATGGATGGCTGCCTCTCTAGCCCGTTTACAGCCCATAATGCGGTCCGTTGTTTAGCCAATCGATCATACGGCCCGTAGAAGGCCCATTGATTCTACGACCCGTAGAAGGCCATGGTGAGAACGGTCCGCATGTTGCCCATGTTTATTATGGCCAAGTTTTAAATAATAGGTTATTGCAGCCACTAGCAAACCACGGAAAAAGAACTGCACTGACTACAAGCAAACAAATAAACAAGACAACGAGGCAATAAATAAGCAAGCAACATACGCTAGGCTATTACGGCATCAAAGTTCTCCATTAGTGTAAATATGGGGAAGAAAACAGCATATTACATACACTGTTGTCAAAGTTGTTGACCAGTGCAAACAAATGCTGCAGCAAAACAAGTCCAGAACTGAAACCACTTCACAAGAGCTGAAGAAACAATATCCTAGGTATCCACCATCCTGGCAAGGTGCTTAGCAAGCTTATTAGCTTTCTCTTATTTGGCTCTTATATCCTCCAGGACTTGATGTTGCACCAGAAAGTATGCATCTGAATTCTACAGAGACTTCCTCAGTCCTTCAACTTCCTATTGCAGCACATCTGATTGATGTCTTTCAACTTGAAGTTGAGACTCAAGAAGCCAAACTGATTCAGGAAGCAAGTTCAAAGAGCTTGTGCCATCAGTAGTGGCCAGTAACTCAAACACTACATCAAGGCATGACTTTGGGGGTGTCTCACTGTCCACAAGATAGTTTTTATCAGCTTTCTTGGAGACTAACAGGTTTGTCTCACTATCTTGAACCTTATCTGCATTACTTTCTATACCAATGCATAATGGAGTGCTCTTCTCCAATATCCCGTCAGCATTCTACAAGAGGAATAAGAAAACACGTCACAAGTTTACCATGTTGTATATGAAACTCATTTTGGTAAACCAGTTCAGTTGTAAGGTGGACAGGATAACAACATGAAACAAACAACATATATGGTCACTATATGATCAATATCATTCTAGTTTATGTTGCCAAATCAAGAGAGAGACAGTTCAAATCATATATGTTTAAGACAAAGCAACATAGGCAGAATATAAGTGTGGGAAACTACACATCACTAACAACACTTGTAATGTGCATTCCATGAGAACATAACTGTTTATTCTATTGAAACTGAAATCAACATACAGCAAGTTACAACAGCAAACCAGTTAAAGAAACAAGTTTAAATGATACCTTTTGCACCATTGGAATTTCAATTGCATCCTTGAAATTTGAAATTAGTTAGTATGAGTAAATGCAGTGATGCTAGAGCAAAGGATTATGAACCATAGCTATGGAACATGACATGAGAACAATTCTTCTTCTGCTTTAAGCATTGACTTGGGGTTCGGAGTGGTGGTCCTCGTGCTTTGGGCACTGCACTTGCCTTACTAACTGCTTGTGTTTGGGTGCTCTGTTGTGGAGACGGTGTTGTGTCAACTGGAACCGGGTTATTGTCTGCTAGGGTTGGGGTTACAAAGGGTGTAGCTGGTTCTCTGTGCAACTGGGTAGGGGTACAATTTGCGTGAGTCTGGGTTATGTGCGTGTCAGGACCCCGATCCTAAGTCACACCGATCTAGCTGTAACACGTCATATCACTTTGCGGCCTCACGCACGGTAACCCCACGGGTGCCACCTTACCTGGCCCGGGACCGTTTGCGCATTTTGGCACACGTATATGACAGTGTCGCTAGCATCCATATGACAGAGAACCCGGGCCGACATGGCTAGTTATAAACTAAAAGTGGCACTAAATTACAGAGACAGGCATCCATGACCCAGCAACGAACGTGTCGGTCATCAACGTATGAACCCAAGTCGTAGCAAGCTACATGGACTTAAAGGAACAATGCGTGACATTTCCCCTAAGGAACAGACACAGGAACGAAGGACACATGCCGGCCAGCCTACGTGTTCCGAGCAGTAGCAAGCTACCAAGGCTCATTGGAATCACTAGGAGGCATTTCCCTGTAAGATAGGCTACCAAAGGAAAACAACTAGGTGTCGGATCCCACACATACCAAGCATTTCAATCATACACGCAATATGCTCAATATGTGCAAATACAACATTGCATCACAACAGAACTCTATGACTCAAAGTACTTTATTTAAAAGGCTCCAAGAGCCATACATAACATATCCATACAGGTAGGGGTCACATGACCCAACACTCAAGTCATACAGTCATACAAGCACAAGCGGAAGCTACATGTCTGAGTACAGACAACTTAGAAAATAAAACAGGCTTGGTGTAGCCTGACTATCTACAAGGCCCTTCACAAGCTCCAGATCTCCATCTGGGTGTCAAGCTACTCGTCGACGTCAACGTCTATGTAGAACCCATCAGCAGGGGCAGGGTTCTCCTCTGCAACAGTTATTAAGCAAACATGAGTACAAAGGTACTCAGCAAGTCTGACCACAGAACCTATCATACATGCAACATTATCAAAGGGGGATAGTGGAGTTTATAGCAGAATGCCAGCTTTGACCTTGGCTAACCTATACTACAACTCTCAACAGATCGCAAGATGTTATTACGTACACGAGTCCTCTACTCACCACATCAATACACTACCGAGGATCCTCTTCCGTCATCCTACGGAAGGGCCATCCACGGCACTCATACTTATCTTGAGGCTTTTAGTAGTATCCATCAACTTGTCTATGAACTGTAAGAGTAACCAAGTAGTTCGTACCGCGAACAACGGCTATTCGAATAGTTTGATAACCCTGCACGGGTGTACTTCTTCACACACGCTTTCACCACTTATCGCCATTTACTCGGCGTGTACTCGGCAACCTTCAAGTGGAAGCCCAGCGAGGGTGTCGGCCACGACCTGACTAACTACTCAAGTCTCTCGTCCAGGTTTATCGCCTATTTGGGTTCCATCCGTGGGGAGATCCGGCCGGGGTGTCGCTCACGGCCCCAAACGATGTGTACAGGGTTCCCGAGTCACCAAACGGGCAACCGGTACACCGTGCCACGTACCTGTCGCATCACAACCCACCCCGAGGGTCAGCGTTGTGCACGACCTCCAGTAAGCTATAAACACCAGAAACTAGTTGCCAACTCACGAGATCTAAACCAATTATGTTTTCATGAATATATATATATATATATATATATATATATATATATATATATATATATGTGTGTGTGTGTGTTCTTGATCCTATCTTGCAAGTTGTAGACACCTACTATGTGTTATGATCCGCATACCCCAAGGTGACAATAATTGGGATTCTTTCCGGTGATTGGCGTAGCTTGAGGAGTTCATGTATTCACTAAGTGCTAATGCTTTAGTCTGGTACTCTATTAAAAGGAGGCCTTAATATCCCTTAGTTTCCATTAGGAACCCCCTGCCACGGGAGGGTAGGATTAAAGATGTCATGCAAGTTCTTTTCCATAAGCACGTACGACTATATACGGAATACATGCCTACATAAAATTGATGAATTGGAGCTAGTTCTATGTCACCCTAGGTTACAACTACTACATGATGAATATTATCCGACACCTATCATTACCGATCCATTGCCTACGAGTTCTTTTCATATTGATACTTGCTTCATTACTTTGGTTACTGTTGTTGTCACCATCACTACAAAACTGCTACTGTTACTCTTGCCACCGTTACCGTTACTTCCATACTACTTTGCTACTAAATACTTTGCTGCAGATATTAAGTTTTCCAGGTGTGGTTGAATTGACAACTCAGCTGCTAATACTTGAGAATATTCTTTGGCTCCCCTTGTGTCGAATCAATAAATTTGGGTTGAATACTCTACCCTCGAAAACTGTTGTGATCCCCTATACTTGTGGGTTATCAAGACCTTTTTCTGGCGCAGTTGCCGGGGAGCATAGCTCTATTCTCTGAGTTACTTGGGATTTATATCTGTTGATCACTATGATGCCACTACAGTATGATAGAACCAAGATCGTTCCCTCTAGAATGAGGGGAGGTAAGGAACTGCCATCTAGCTCTGCACTTGATTCACCATTTGTTTTAAGTAAGCTTGGGACACCTACACCTGTTGTTGATTCTGATACGTCGCATGTTATTGATTATGTCACTTCTACTATGAATGATGCTTATGATACTACTACTATATTTGATAAAACTGTGCCATTGGGCGAATTACTTTATGACCATCTTGCTAAACTAGAACTATTGATTATGCTGAAGATGATTATATTTCTGAAACTGATGAAATTATTGAAACTGAGGACTTTGAAACTCATGTTAAACCTAGATCTCCTATATATGAATTACCTACTATGCCTGAGGGATATGTTATGTAAGGAGAGGTAGCTAGAGACTTTCTTGCTTGTAAGGATAGGAATGATCTTAAGAAATTACTACGCAAGTGGAAAGAAAAACCTTTGAATGCTAGAATGCAATATGATCCTGAATTTACTACTTCACCTATCCACATTACTGATAAGGATTATGAATTCTCTGTCGATCCTGAGTTAATTACTTTGGTTGAATGTGACCCTTTTCATGGTTATGAATCTGAAATTGTAGTGGCACATCTTACTAAACTGAATGATATAGCCACCCTATTTGCTCATGAGGAAAAAACCGCTATTACTATATTCTTAAGTTGTTTCCTTTCTTGTTAAAGGGTGATGCTAAGTTATGGTTTATTTCTCTTGCTCTAGGTTGTGTGCGTAGTCCCCAGGATATGATTTATTACTTATTTGCAAAATATTTTCCTGCTCATAAGAAACAAGCTGCCTTATAGGAAATATTTAACTTTGTGCAAATTGAAGAACAGAGTCTCCCACAAGCTTGGGGGAGGCTTCTCCAATTACTTAATGTTTTGCCTGATCATCCTCTCAAGAAAAATGAAATACTTGATATCTTTTATAATGGACTAACCGATGCTTCTAGGGACCACCTAGTTGTGTTTTCAGGAAACGAAATGTTGAGCAAGCTGAAAAATTATTGAATAATATATTGAGTAATGATAATGATTGGACTCTTCCCGAACCAAATCTGAAGCCAACTCCGAAGAAAAGAGGTATTCTATTTCTCAGTCCTGGAGATATGCAAGAGCCAAATAAATCAATGAAGGAAAAAGGTATTAAAGCTGAAGATGTTAAGCATTTACCGACTATTGAGGAAATACATGGTCTTGATAACCCGAGATAGGTAGTAGAGGTAAATTCTCTTTATAGATTTGATGAAAGCGACATTGCTCATAATAAGTATGCTAGTCAATGCTTGGGTGAGTTTGAGAATTTTATTGTTGAACAAGAAAACTTCAGTGCTTATGTTAGTAGACAATTGAAACATAATGCTTATATGCTTGAATGCTTGGGTGATTATATGACTAGAACTATTAATGATCTTAAGATTATTAGTGAACATCCTTCCATGGTTACCACTTAAGTAGAACAAGTACTCAAGGCACATAATGATTTGCTTAATGAGTTGAATAGTAAGAATCATGATAATAATGTTCGGATTATGACTAGAGGTGGTAAAATGACTCATGAACCTTTGTACCCTGAGGTCTATCCTAAGAGAATTGAGCAGGATTTTCAGAGAACTAATACTGATACACCTGGTCCTAGTAACAAAAAGAAAAAGTAGGACTTTGCATGCTTCTAGTGAACTTGTTATAGATACACCTGAGAATCCCAATGATATTTCTATTTCTGATGCTGAGACACAATCTGGTGATGAACATGCACCTAGTGATAATGTTAATAATGATGTTCATACTAATGATCAACCTAGTAATGATAATGTTAATGATGTAGAGATTGAACCTGCTGTTGATCTTGATAACCCACAATCAAAGAATCAATGTTATGATAAGAGAGACTTCATTGCTAGGAAGCATGGTAAAGAAAGGGAACCATGGGTTTAGAAACCCATGCCCTTTCCTCCTAAACCATCCAAGAAAAAGGATGATGAGGAATTTGAACGCTTTTGTGAGATGATTAGACCTATCTTTTTTGCGTATGCGTTTGATTGATATGCTAAAAATGTCTCCCTATGCTAAGTACATGAAATAAATTGTTACTAATAAAAGAAAGATACCGGAAGCTAAAATTTCCACCATGCTTGCTAATTACACTTTTAAGGGTGGAATACCAAAGAAACTTGGAGATCAAGGAATACCCACTATACCATGCTCTATTAAAAGAAACTATGTTAAAACTGCTTTATGTGATCTTGGAGCCGGTGTTAGTGTTATGCATTTCTCTTTGTATTGTAGACTTTATTTGAATAAGTTGACACCTACTGGAATTTCTTTGCAAATGGCCGATAAATCAACTGCTATACCCATTGGTATTTCTAAGGATCTGCCTGTTGTGGTTGCAAACATTGCTATCTTAACGGACTTTGTTATTCTTGACATTCCCGAGGACGATAGTATGTCGATTATCCTTGGTAGACCCTTTTTGAATACTGCAGGGGCTGTTATTGATTGCACGACAGTCAATGTCACTTTTCATGTTAATGGTAATGAGCATACGATACACTTTTCGAAGAAACGACCTCAAGTTAATAGCATCAATTCTATTGGAAAATTTTCAATTATTACTATTGGAGGTTTTGAATTCCCTATTCCTACTATCAAAAAGAAATATAATATTCTTATTGTTGGGGACATGCATATCCCCATTGAGGTAACCTAGTGTTATTCGAAAATTCTCCGGTTTTAAGCTATTCAAAAGAAGTTTGTTAATGAGACTTGATCAACCTCGTTGACGGATTCCTTTTGGTGAGCATGAGATGGATGAATTTAGAGAGCACCACCTTTTGTACCCACCTGTTACTTTATGTTATTTAGATTAAATAAAGCAAAAATAGTATTATCTGTTTGTTTTCTGAATTATGCATGCAATAAATAAATGTCCCAAAAATAAAAGTTCTCCAAATGCCCTGAAAATTTAATATGATTTTTTCTGGAATATTTAAGAATTTCTGGCTCTGGGAATGCACCAGGGGGATGCACCAGTGGGCCACAAGGGCGGAGGGAGCGCCCTACCCCCTAGGCGTGCCCCTGTTCTTGTGGGCCCCATGTGGCCCCCCTACACTTATTCCATCACCCATCCTCTTCTTCTTCCTCGAGAAAAAATCCTCTCATAGCTCAAACCCGTGTTCTAGCTCGTTTTGCTGTCATTTTGGATCTCCTTGCTCAAATCATCATTCACAAAACTGTTTTGGGGGATTGTTCTTCGGTATGTGACTCCTCCGATGGTCCAATTAGTTTTTGTTCTAGTGCTTTATTTATTGCAATTTTTTGCTGCTGTGGTGACCTTGTTCTTGAGCTTGCATGTCAAATTTATATGGTCCAAAGTAGTTTTGATGCATGATATAGCCTCTAGGCACTTGTAGGAGTAGTTGTTATCAATTTTGTTGAGTTTGGTTCACTTTTATATTGAGTTACTAAAAATTTCAGAATTTTTCAGAGAAAGAAAATGCCTAGGAGAATGTACCGAGGTGGCCCTTCAAGAAAGCAAGCAGTGAGGCTCGCGATACGCGAACTGGACCTTGAACCACCAATGTAAGCTCAAGTGCGGCCTTGTGAATGGTCGTCGGATGAATTTATGATTCGCGCGGGTTTCAAGGATGAGTTTGACGCGTACGTACAAAATGCCGGTCTTGAGGACTTCATGTCAGATAAGTGTCGACAACACTATTACCTCACCGATTCCTTTGTGCGGAGGTTTGATTTTTTATCTAAGCGCAATACTCATACTATCCTGTATGATCTTTATGACAAATCTAATACTATGGACCTAGAAGATTTTTTTGATGCATGCAAAATCCCACTGTGGGGCAGTCTTAGTGATCCTAACAAATCTGATTACCATGATTTCCTTGATAGCATCACTATGGGGGAAACTATAAACATTACACAAGCCACCATAGGGAGCATTCATTTTCCTGCTATACATTATTTTGCTTTCTTTATAGGAAGATGCATGAATGGTAAACATGAGCATAGCCACCTTTGTGTTCAAGATCTTGGTGTCCTTAAGTGTGCGGTGTTAAGTGATAAGCATTATAACTTGGGGGCTATTATTGCGAGGAGGTTACATCATAATGCTAAAGATGGAGATTTATTTGGAGGGATTTATGCAGCTCGCTTAGCTAATTATTTAGGTGTACCCATAAGAGGATATGACATTGAGTTGCCACCTGCTTTTCTGGATTATGATGATATGATACGTTATCAGTTTCTTGAGAGGAACGAACAGCACCTCCAATACCGACTAATCTTTGACAGACGGCATGTCGTCCATGTTACTCTTTCTGCTCCTACCTTCTTTATTTTTCAGGAAAAAGGGAGATATTTTATAACTAGAGAGGAGGCGAACGAATATGAGAGAGAGGCGGAGGCTGCTCGCCTCCAATAAGAAGCTCGCTAAGCAGTAGCTGCTGCAGCATAGTACAACCCCATCTATGATTTCAGATATCACCTAGTCCAGTGGTGTCCCTAGACCAACTTAGGCAAAAGCCTAAGCTTGGGGGAGTACGTATTTCTCACCGACATTACATTCATGTTCACACATTCATTCCAGTTGTCGGTGTTCATAATTTTTCACTGTATTATCCATGTTAGTTTATTTTTCTCGCTTTCTCCTTCTGTGTTTGAAAAACTTTGAAAAACCCAAAAATATTTCTTGCTTATTTTTGTCTTTTCTTTCTTGCTTGTTATTTTAGTAGGTTTTAGTATTAAAAGAAAATCCAAAAAGATTTCTCGTTCTTCTTTTGTTTGTTGGGAGCTATCCTGTGTAAATAGTTTTTCTCGTTCTTGTTTTACTTTCTTCAGGAAAAAAAACTCCAAAAAATATTTCAGTGTGTTTCTTTGAAATTCTTTTCTTTTCCTTTGGGGGTCGAGAGGAGAAGACCATGATGAAAATGATGAGTGGCTCTCATATGCATTATGGATTATCAAACAAGAGCCCATATTACATTGTCTTCTCCTTTGAATAAATGTTTGCGGACTCCAGCTTAGTCCAATGCATGTGCACTCTTATTATTATCCACACTGTTCAGTCATGTAACTGAAAGGCAATAATGACGATATATGATTAAATGATTGAGGTGGAGAAAATCTGGTATGAACTTGACCTATTTTGTTTTTGTAAATATGGTTATCTTGTCATTCCTGAGTCAGCTTATTATGAATGAAACATGTTTAGAATGACAATTAGAGATTATAGTTACTCATGTCATGCTTAATTTGCTAGGAGTTTATAATGGTTTACCTTGCATGCCAACATGCTTTTAAAATGGTTGTGATGTAGTATGATAGGATGGTATCCTCCTTTGAATGATTTAAGTGGCTTGACTTGGCACATGTTCACACATGTAGTTTAAACAAAATCAACATAGCCTTCACGATATTTATGTTCATGGTAATTTATATCCTACTCATTCTTGCATTCAAGTTTGGTTAATCTCAAGGTATGTTTATGACCGTTGTCGCTCTCTAGCTGGTCGCTTCCCAGTCTCTTTCTAGCCTTCACCTGTACTAAGCAGGAATACTGCTTGTGCATCCATTTCTATAACCCAAAGTTGTCCATATGAGTCCGTCATACCTACCTATATGCGGTATTTACATGTCGTTTCAAGTAAATTTGCATGTGCCAAACTCTAAACCTTCAAATAAATTTTTTTTGTATGCCCAAATCACTCATGTAGCGACTGGGGGATGTGTTTATCTTCCATGCTAGGTGGGTTACTCTCACGGTGAGTGGACTCCGCTTGTCATTCACGACAAAATGGCTGGTAACCAGGATGCCATGTCCCATGCTCAAAATCAAATCAAAATATAGTTAAACAAAGCTCCCCCAGGACTGTTGTTGGTATGGACGGTACCCATTGTTTCGGATAAGCCGTGGAGTGTGATTAATGGTGGAGGGGGAGTAAAACTTTACCATTCTATTTGGGAACCGCCTATAATGTATGTAGCATGGAAGATATTGAGAACTCTTGGTTGTAGCGTTGACAATGAAGGCATACTGCTCAAAATTATATTCATCTCTGATTTTAAAACTTGAGCTCTGGCACATCTGCAAATCCCCGCTTCCCTCTGCGAAGGGCCTATCTATTTACTTTTATTGATCAGTCATCATCCTCTTATAAAAAGCACCAGTTAGAGAGCACATATGTCATTTATATGCTTTGTTATTAATTGATATTGAGTACGAGTGTGACTGGATCTCTTTAACCATGAATTACAATGTCTATTCTGTCCTTGATCTTCTCAGCTGCTCTGCATTTATGTTTTGCTGTCTCGGAAAGGGCTAGCGAGATACCACTTTGTTATATTATATCATGATTGTTTTGAAAAAGTGTTGTCATCCGAGATTTATTATTATTGCTCGCTAGTTGATTATGTTATTGATATGAGTAAATATGAGACCTAAATGTTATTGTGAATATGGTTAGTTCATAATATTTGCAGAAAACTTGATTGTTAGCTTTACATATTAGCAACAACAAGATCAAACGGAGTTTGTAAATTTTTTCTTTTTCACTTTCAGTTTATCAACTAAATTGCTTGAGGACAAGCAATGGGTTAAGCTTGGGGCAGTTGATATGTCTCCGTCGTATCTACTTTTTCAAACTCTTTTGCCCTTGTTTTGGATTCTAATTTGCATGATTTGAATTGAACTAACCTGGACTGACGTTGTTTTCAGCGGAATTGCCTTGGTGTTACTTTTGTGTAGAAATAAAAGTCCCCGGAATGACAAATATAAAAATATTGGCGAAAAGATCCACCGGAGGGGGCCCACACCCTGGCCACAAGGGTGGAGGCGCCCCCCCTAGGGCGCGCCCCCTGTCTTTGTGGCCCCCCTGGACCTCCACCGACCTCAACTCCAGCTCCATATAATCTTGTTCGGGGAGAAAAATAAAGGAGAAGGATTCATCGCATTTTACGATACGGAGCTGCCTCCACCTCCTGTTCTTCCTCGGGAGACCTGATCTGGAGTCCGTTCGGGGCTCCGGAGAGTGGAGATCGTCGCCGTCATCATCATCAACCTTCCTCCATCACCAATTTCATGATCATCGCTGCCGTGTGTGAGTAATTCCATCATAGGCTTGTTGGACGGTGATGGGTTGGATGAGATTTATCATGTAATCGAGTTAGTTTTGTTAGGGTTTGATCCCTAGTATCCACTATGTTCTGAGATTGATGTTGCTATGACTTTGTTATGCTTAATGCTTGTCACTAGGGCCCGAGTGCCATGATTTCATATCTGAACCTATTATGTTTTCATGAATATATATGTGTTGTTGATCCTATCTTGCAAGTTATAGACACCTACTATGTGTTGTGATCCGCATACCCCAAGGTGACATTAATTGGGATTCTTTCTGGTGATTGACGTAGCTTGAGGAGTTCATGTATTCACTAAGTGCTAATGCTTTGGTCTGATACTCTGTTAAAAGGAGGCCTAGTTTCCATTAGGACCCCGCTACCACGGGAGGATAGGACAAAAGATGTCATGCAAGTTCTATTCCATAAACAAAGTTGTCATGCAAGTTCTTTTCCATAAGCACGTATGACTATATACGGAATACGTGCCTACATTATATTGATAAATTGGAGCTAGTTATGTGTCACCCTAGGTTATAACTGCTACATGATGAATATTATCCGACACCTATCATTGCCGATCCATTGTCTACGAGTTCGTTTCATATTGATACTTGCTTCGTTACTTTTGTTACTTCTACTGTCACCATCACTACAAAACTGCTATTGTTACTCTTTCCACCGTTACCGTTACTTCCATACTACTTTGCTACTAAATACTTTGATGCAGATATTAAGTTTTCCATGTGTGGTTGAATTGACAACTCAGCTGCTAATACTTGAGAATATTCTTTGGCTCCCATTGTGTCGAATCAATATATTTAGGTTGAATAATCTACCCTCGAAAATTGTTGTGATCCCCTATACTTGTGGGTTATCACTACATTCTGCTGCTGACCCTTACCATTGCCACTCTTCTTCCCCTTGTTGGATTTTATCTCATGAGATCTAGGGTCCTTTGTGTTATCAGACTCTGCATATTTAATGAGAGTCTCTATGAGCTCACCCATGTCCGTGCAATAACGTTTAAGCCGCCCAAGATTTTGCTTAAGGGGGACCAAGTGGCGGTTCTTCTCCAAGACTAGAACCGCCTGACCCGCCGCGATGCAACCGATGAGTGAATAATAGGGAGACCCACCGGACCCAATGGTGGGCAGAATCATCCTCATGATGTACGCAGTTATCTAGATCAATGATCATCGGAGGCTGCTTGCATGTCCCTTGAAAGTGTTTGATGAAGCGTGCCTTCAACTCTTCCCATGAGATGATGGATGTAATGCCCCGGATGTAATACTTTCCCTTTTGGGTATATAATATATCTCCGGCTTCATCTATTTCCATTCCGGGTTCCTTGTCTTTTGGGTTCTCGTCGTTTTGTTGTGTGAGTGTGTGGCATTCATTCATATCATGTAGACATGTGCATTGCATTGCATTTGTGTTGTGGGTTGCATCCGGTTCGTCGTGTTTCTTCCCGTTGTCCGTTTCGCGTTCCGGAGCTCCCTCACGTGTCCGTGACGTCCCGTAGGCCTACTTTGTTGTTCGGGCGTTTTATGTTACCGGTGTGCCGCGAGGTTGTTTTGTGTGTTGTTGTTTTGTTTGTGTGCAACCCGCCTCTCAAATCTCGTCTCGTTTGGACTCCGTTGACTTTTCCATCCGTTGTCCGTGTGGGTCCGAAGTGCCTTCACTTCGTGTCCCGGAAACACCCCTGCTGCGTTCTTTTATCTCCTTCTAGGCCCTTTAAATCAACCCCCGCGATCGGATCCGTCGGATCGCGATCGGAGGGCTCCTAACGCCCCTAAATCCCCCCAAACCCTACAAAACTGCTATATATAGACCCCTCTAGGTCTATTTTGGCTTCCCTACCTTCTTCCCCTTCCCCTCTATTTTTTTTCCTTTCTTCAGTTCACCAGATCCCAAAAATCCCTGGATCCCGAGGGAACCAGCTCCCTCGAGCCCGGGGTCAACGCCCGCCGCAATTTCCTCGACCGGCGACCGACGCCCGTTCGCACCGCAGCGCCGACCGGCCTTTGTCGTACGCCGCCAGCTGGCCCAGTCTTCGCCCCGCTCGCCAGGCTCGGGGGGGG
>LR738712.1:394462775-394741113 GCA_902687465.1 Secale cereale | reverse complement strand
CCCTCCAACTCCCTCCATCTCTATTTTTTCTGTTTTTTACCGTAGTTTTTTTACTACTGTGTAATGTAGTATTTTTTTACTGTTTTTTAGTAAGTGTTTAATAGAATTAGTAAGAAAATTAATATAACTAGTTGAACTAGTTTATTTTTAGTCAGAACTAGTTTATTTTTATTTATAGTAAGTGCTTAGTTGAACTAGTTGAATTAATAGAACTAGTCTAATTATAATTTTACTATAGAACTGAAGGAAATATGTCGTAGAGGCAATAATAAAGTTATTATTTATTTCCTTATTTCATATAAATATCTTTTATTCATACTAGAATTGTATTAGCCGGAAACTTAGTACATGTGTGAATACATAGACAAAACAGTATGTCCCTAGTATGCCTCTACTAGACTAGCTCATTGATCAAAGATGGTTATGTTTCCTAGCCATAGACATGAGTTGTCATTTGATCAACGAGATCACATCATTAGGAGGAGGATGTGATGGACAAGACCCATCCGTTAGCTTAGCACTATGATTGTTTAGTTTTACTGCTATTGCTTTCTTCATGACTTATACATGTTCCTATGACTATGAGATTATGCAACTCCCAATACCGGATGAACACCTTGTGTGCTATCAAACGTCACAACGTAACTGGGTGATTATAAAGATGCTCTACAGGTGTCTCCGAAGGTGTTCGTGGTGTTGGCATAGATCAAGAATAGGATTTGTCACTCCGAGTGTCGGAGAGGTATCTCTGGGCCCTCTCGGTAATGCACATCATAATAAGCCTTGCAAGCAAATGACTAATGAGTTAGTCACGAGATGATGTATTACGGTACGAGTAAAGAGACTTGCCGGTGACGAGATTGAACTAGGTATGATGATACCGACGATCGAATCTCGGGCAAGTAACATACCGATGACAAAGGGAACAACGTATGTTGTTATGCGGTTCGACCGATAAAGATCTTCGTAGAATATGTAGGAGCCAATATGGGCATCCAGGTTCCGCTATTGGTTATTGACCGGAGAGATGTCTCGGTCATGTCTACATAGTTCTCGAACCCGTAGGGTCCGCACGCTTAACATTTCGTTGACGATATAGTATTTAATGAGTTATGTTTGTTGGTGACCGAATGTTATTCGGAGTCCCGGATGTGATCACGGACATGACGAGGAACTCCGGAATGGTCCGGAGATAAAGATTAATATATGGGATAATAGTGTTTGACCTTCGGAAGGGTTCCGAAATTCATCGGAAGAGGTTTCGGATATTTCCCGAAATGTTTGGGTACGAGAACACTTTATTTGGGCCAAAGGGGAAAGCCCACAAGGTTTTTGGAAAGCGCAAAAGGAAGTTTTGCGGAGTCCAGGGGCCAGACGCCAGGGTCCCTGGTGTCTGGGTCCAGACGCCGGGAACCCTGGTGTCTGGCCCTGGAGTCCAAGAAGGACTCTTGCCTTTCGGGTGAAACCGACTTTGTGGAGGCTTTTACTCCAAGTTTTGACCCCAAGGCTCAACATACAAATAGAGGGGTAGGACTAGCACCCAAGACACATCAAGATACACCAAGCCGTGTGCCGGCAACCCCGACCCTCTAGTTTATCCTCCATCTAGTTTCTGTAGTGCTTGGCGAAGCCCTGCAGAGATTGTTCTTCATCAACAACCGTCACCACGCTGTCGTGCTGCCGGAACTCATCTACTACTTCACCCGTCTTGCTGGATCAAGAAGGCGAGGACGTCATCGAGCTGAACGTGTGCTGAACGTGGAGGTGCCGTACGTTTGGTACTAGATCGGGACGGATCGTGAAGGTGTACGACTACATCAACCGCGTTGATAAACGCTTCCGCTTTCGGTCTACGAGGGTACGTAGACACACCCCCCCCCCCTCTCGTTGCTATGCATCTAGTAGATAGATCTTGCGTGATCGTAGAAATTTTTTTGAATTACTATGTTCCCCAACAAGAACTAGTTTATTTTTAGTAAGAAAATTAATAGAACTAGTTTATTTTTAGGTGTATTTTGAATATGTCACATTTTTTGTTATTTTTTTAGTTAAAGCAATTATTCCCGCATCAACGTTGACGATGCCTATCCCGCATCCTCGTCGTCGACTCGAGGGAGGACACTTGCTTGATCAGAGGGGCCATGTCCGGGACTGGGCTCCGACGGGCTGGTATTGGGACGTGCTACCTTTCCAGGGGGCGCAGCTTGGTGAGGAGCCAGCCCGTCGTTGACCCGAACCTTCTTTGGTAGTGGTCGCGTGGGCTAGCGATGGTGCGGAGACTTGAGGACCCTGCGGAGGTGGTACGTCACCGTGTCAGCGAGGAGGACGAGCACGTCCGACGCTACATGGTTGCGTTGGAGGGCAGGTTCTCCAATACCTTTGAGGTTTTTCAGGGATCTCACTGGAGCTATGATCCTGTGATGGTTCCTTCTCTTTGGGTGTCCACCGCCCGCACCGATACCCGTCGTTTGCTAGGGTTTTAGCTGTATTAGTGATGTTATTATATGTATGATACTATTCGAGATGTATTAGTGATAATATTCGATGATGTACGGACACAAGAGATGATTTAATTTGAATACTTATTTATTTTACGATTTGGTTTTGCTTATTGAATGCTCAGATTAGAATATGCAGGCTTTGTAGAGTCGTGTCTCCTTGGAGTGATCGTCATTCGAGCTACCTCTACTTCCTCTACACCCGAGTCGGTGAGCTAAAAGTCCACCACCTCCTTCTCTACTCCTCGGTGTTGAATAGAGTAGAACTAGGGTATTTAGTAATGCTTCTTAACCGAATGGAATGTTTGGGTTATAAGATATATTGAAATGTTCGGGTGCAAATGCTTATGATATAATTGATTCTGATATATGAGTGAAGGGACATCTTTGTATCGCACGGAAAATCCGAGTGGCCTATGTTTTGCCGGAGTGTTGATTCATTTTCGTTCCGACAAATTTCAGGCGCTTGATATGTCCTATTTTAGCAAAGGCCATGCCGGATTTTTAATTAATGTTTCAACTATGAACATAGGAAATGTCTGAAGACGAAAAGGAATTCGATATGTGCGAATACTGCGAAGACGAGCGCGGCCTATGCGACAGGCCTCACCTAGTTGGTGGTAGGCGCTTCAGCATCAAGCTGGATGAGACCTTCGAAGTGGATACAGTAAGTCACAATGACAAGTCTTTTTTCGTAATTAAGCATGACTTCTGCTTCTTTTGCTTCAACTTATAATTTTAAGTTTTTAATATTTTTACTAGCGTATCCCTTGCCATGCAAGAATGTATGTCTTGGATAAGGTTGGTGCTACTTCTCGAGCTTGCGTTGTATTCCCTCGAAGAGGAAAGGGAGTGCAGCACAGTAGCGTAAGTATTTTCCTCAGTTTTTGAGAACCAATGTATCAATCCAGTAGGAGACCACGCGCGAGTCCCTCGCACCTGCACAAACAAATAAGAATTTTGCAGCCAATGCGATAAGGGGTTGTCAATCCCTTTACAGTCACTTACGAAAGTGAGATCTGATAGAGATGATAGTTTATATTTTTGGAATTTTTGGTTTATAAGAACAGCAAATAAAAGCGGTAAAAGTAAAGTAGATGTAGATTGATATGTTGAGAATAGACCCGGGGGCCATAGTGTTCTCTAGTGGCTTCTCTCATGATAGCGATATTCTACGGCGGGTAAACAAATTACTGCCGAGCAATTGATAGAAAAGCGAATAATTATGAGACTATCTAGGCATGATGATTGTATATAGGCATCACGTCCGAGACAAGTAGACCGAAACGATTCTGCATCTACTACTATTACTCCACACATCGACCGCTATCCAACATGCATCTAGTGTATTGAGTTCATAAGAACAGAGTAACGCCTTAAGCAAGATGACATGATGTAGAGAGATAAACTCAAGAAATATGATATAAACGCCATCTTTTTATCCTCAATGGCAATAATACAATACGTGCCTTGGTGCCCCTACTGTCACTAGGAAAGGACACCGCAAGATTGAACCCAAAGCCAAGCACTTCTCCCATCGCAAGAACTATAGATCTAGTAGGCCAAACCAAACCAATAATTCGAAGAGACCTGCAAGGATATTATGAGCACACATAAAAAGTTCAGAGAAGAACCAAATATTTCTCATAGATAATCTTGATCATAAACTCACAATTCATCGGATCTCGACCAACACACCGCAAAAAGAGATTACATCGAATAGATCTCCTCGAAGGCCGAGGAGAACTTTGTATTGAGATCCAGAGAGAGAGAAGAAGCCATCTAGATACTAGCTATGGACCCGAAGGTCTGTGGTAAACTACTCACAACTCATGGTGAGGGCGATGATGATGATGATGATGAACTCCGTGATGGATCCCCCTCCGGTGGAGCTCCAGAACAGGCTCCAAGATAGGATCTCACGGGAACATAAGGTTATGGTGGTGGAATTAGGGTTTTCTCTCTGTTGTCGAAGGTTTCGGGGTACGTAGACTTATATAGGAGGAAGGAGGACACCGGGGGACGCTCGAGGGGCCCACGAGGCAGGGGCGCGCCCCCCACCCTCGTGGGCGCCTCGATGCTCCCCTGACGTGGTTCTCAAGTTCCATGTGCGTGATTTTCTCCAAAAATATCTCTCGCGAAGGTTTCATTTCGTTTGGACTCCGTTTGATATTCTTTTTCTGCAAAACCCCGATACAGGCAAAAACAACAATCTGGACTGGGCCTTTGGGTTAGTATTTTAGTCCCAAAAATGATATAAAAGTGCAAGATAAAGCCCATTAAACATCCAAGACTTCATAAATAATAGCATGGAACAATCAAAAATTATAGATACGTTGGAGACGTATCAAGCATCCCCAAGCCTAATTCCTGCTCGTCCTCGAGTAGGTAAATGATAAAGAAAGAATTTTTGATGTGGAATGCTAACCAATATAGTTTCTCAATGTAATTCTCTTAATTATGGCATGAATGTTCAGATCTGAAAGATTCAAGATAAAAGTCTATATTGACATAAGAAATAGCAATACTTCAAGCATACTAACAAAGCAATCATGTCTTCTCAAAATACTACGGCTAAAGAAAGTTATCCCTACAAAGTCATATAGTTTGGCTATGCTCCCTCTTCATCACACAAAATATTCATATCATGCACAACCCCGATTTCAGCCAAGCACTTGTTTTCATACTCTATCTTTTCAAACCTTTCAACTTTCACGCAATACATGAGCGTGAGCCATGGACATAACACTATGGGTGGAATAGAGGTGGTTGTGGAGAAGACAAAAAGGAGGGAGATAGTCTCACATCGACTAGGCGTATCAACGGGCTATGGAGATGCCCATCAATAGATATCAGTGTGAGTGAGTAGGGATTGCCATGCAACAGATGCACTAGAGCTAAGTATGTATGAAAGCTCAACAGAAGAAAGTAGTGGGTGTGCATCCAACTTGCTTGCTCACGAAGACCTAGGGCATTTGAGGAAGCCCATCGTTGGAATATACAAGCCAGGTTCTATAATGAAAATTCCCACTAGTATATGAAAGTGACTAAACATGAGACTCTCTACAATGAAGAACATGGTGCTACTTTGAAGCACAAGTGTGGAAAAAGATAGTAGCAATTGTCCCTTCTCTCTTTTCTCTCATTTTTTTGGAGGGGCTTTCTCCTTCTTCTTTTTTTATTATTAGCCCCTCTCTATTTTTTTGGGCCATCTCTTTTTTTTTATTGGCCTTTCCTCACATGGGACAATGCTCTAATAATGATGATCATCACACTTTTATTACAACTCAAAATTACAACTCGATACTACAACAAGTATGACTCTATATGAATGCCTCCGGCTGTGTACCGGGATGTGCAATGAATCAAAAGTGACATGTATGAAATATTATGCATGGTGGCTTTGCCACAAATACGATGTCAACTACGTGATCATGCATGGCAATATGACAATATGATGTGTGTCATATGAACGGAACGGCGGAAAGTTGCATGGCAATATATCTAGGAATGGCTATGGAAATGCCATGATAGGTAGGTATGGTAGCTGTTTTGAGGAATAATATGGTGGCTGTTTTGAGGAAGGATATATAGTGGGTTTATGGCACCGGCGAAAGTTGCGCGGTACAAGAGAGGCTAGCAATGGTGGAAGGGTGAGAGTGCGTATAATCCATGGACTCAACATTAGTCATAAGAACTCATATACTCATCGCAAAAATCTACGAGTCATCAAAACAAAGCAATCAACGCATGCTCCTAGGGGGGAGGTTGGTAGGAGTTAACCATCGCGCGCCCCCGACCTCCACACAAAGGTTGGCACTCTACAAATACCTCATGCTCTAACTTCGTCACATAGCGGTTCACCATACGTGCATGATACGGGAATCACTAACCTTAACACAAGTATTTCTCAATTTCATAATAACTCCACTAGCATGACTCTAATATCACTATCCTCATATCTCAAAACAATTATCAAGCATCCAACATCTCATCATATTCAATGCACTTAGTGTGAATTTTTTTACTACATTGACATTGGATGTCTATCATGTGAAGACTAGTTTTATTAGCCTAAAGACATTACCATGTTGTTTTAATAGACTCTCAAATATATATAAGTGAAGCATGAGAGTTCAAAAATTTCTACAAAATATAACCACCACCGTGCTCTAAAAGATATAAGTGAAGCACTAGAGCAAAAACTATTCAACTCAAAAGATATAAGTGAAGCACATAGAGTGTTCTAACAATTCCTAGGCCACATTTAACTCTCTCAAATAGGTGTGTCCAGAAAGGATGATTGTGGCAAACTAACAATCAAAGACTCAAATTATACAAGACGCTCCAAGCAAAACACATATCATGTGGTGAATAAAAATATAGCTCCAAGTATAGTTACTGATGGATGAAGACGAAAGGGGGGATGCCTTCCCGGGGCATCCCCAAGCTTAGGCTTTTGATTATCCTTGAATTCCTTGGGGTGCCATGGGCATCCCCAAGCTTAGCCTTTGCTACTCTATGTTCCATAGTCCATTAAAGCAATACTCAAAACTTGAAAACTTCACAACACAAAACTTAGACAAGAATTCTCGTGAGCTCCGTTAGTATAAGAAAACAAATCACTACTCAAAGGTACTGCAATGAATTCATTCTTTGTTTATATTGTTATTAAACCTACTGTATTCCAACTTCTCTATGGTTCATACTTGCCAATACTACTCATAGATGCATTGAAATAAGCAATCAACACACGAAAAACAGAATCTGTCAAAAACAGAACAGTCTGTAGAAATCTGCAGGTTTCGCCTACTTCTGAAACTCCAAAAAATTCAAACTAAATTGGTAAATTTGAGGAATTTGTCTATTAATCATCTGCAAAAAGAATAAAACAAATAGCACGCTCCGGTAAAATCTGACGACCACTTTAGCTAGCGCTAACGATTCTGTTTTTCACAGCAAGATCACATAAACTTCACACAAGTCTTCCCAAAGGTTCTACTTGGCACAAACACTAAACAAAACATGAAACCACATCTAATCATAGGCTATATGCAATATTTATTCCCTAACAGAAACAAAAACAAAAAATATAAAATTGGGTTGCCTCCCAACAAGCGTTATCGTTTTACGCCCCTAGCTAGGCACGATAATTCAATGATGGTCACATAAAGGACAAGGATTGAAGCACAAGGAGAGCATCATAAGACATGTGACAAACACATCTAAGTCTAACATACTTCCTATGCATAGGCATCTTATAGGAAAACAAATTACCAAGACAAGCAAGATCTAGCATATGCAAGGAAGCAGAAAGAAACAATAGAAATCTCAACATAACGAGAGGTAATTTAGTAACATGAAAATTTCTACAACCATATTTCCCTCTCTCATAATAATTGCATGTAGGACCATGATCAAATTCAACAAAATAGCTATCACATAACATATTCTCAACACGATCCACATGCATGCAAAGTTGACACTCTTCCAAAATAGTGGGATTAACATTAACTAAAGTCATGACCTCTCCAAACCCACTTTTATCAAAAGTTTCATAAGATTGAACATTCTCCAAGTATATGGGATCTAAAGTTGACACTCTTCCAAACCCACTTTCAATATTAATGCAAACATTATTATCAATCTTATAATCATCATGGGGATTAAATAAATTTTCAAGATCATAAGAAGACTCACCCCAATCATGATCATTGTAACAAGTAGTAGACATAGCAAAACTAGCATCCCCAAGCTTAGGGTTTTGCATATTATTAGCACAATTGACATCAATATAATTTATAGTAACATCATTGCAATCATGCTTTTTATTTAAGGAGCTAACATGAATAACTTTTTCTTTTATCAATTCCTCACAATTTTCATATTCATAAATTTCAAGCAAAACCCCATAAAGATAATCTAGTGCATGCATCTCACTAGCAATAGGTTCAACATAATTGGATCTCTTAAAGAGATGAGCAAGTGGATGAGGATTCATACTTTAGCAAGCGAAGATGCAAGCTAATTGAGGGAACATAGCAACACAAGCAAACAAGAGGCACGCGAACTATAAACACACGGCGGAAGAAGGGCAAATAAAACGGCAAGGGTGAAGTTGGGGAGAGGAAAACGAGAGTCAAATAAAATGAAATGCGAAGGATAAGGGTTTGTGATAGGTACTTGGTATATGACTTTTGCGTAAGCCCCCCGGCAACGGCGCTAGAAAATCTTCTTACTACTTCTCGAGCTTGCGTTGTATTCCCTCGAAGAGGAAAGGGAGATGCAACACAGTAGCGTAAGTATTTCCCTCAGTTTTTGAGAACCAAGGTATCAATCCAGTAGGAGACCACGCGCGAGTCCCTCGCACCTGCACAAACAAATAAGAACTTCGCAGCCAATGCGATAAGGGGTTATCAATCCCTTTACGGTCACTTACGAAAGTGAGATCTGATAGAGATGATAGTTTATATTTTTGGTATTTTTGGTTTATCAGAACAAAAAATAAAAGCGGTAAAAGTAACGTAGATGTAGATTGATATGTTGAGAATAGACCCGGGGGGCATAGTGTTCTCTAGTGGCTTCTCTCATGATAGCGATATTCTACGGCGGGTAAACAAATTACTGTCGAGCAATTGATAGAAAAGCGAATAATTATGAGACTATCTAGGAATGACCATTGTATATAGGCATCACGTCCGAGACAAGTAGACCGAAACGATTCTGCATCTACTACTATTACTCCACACATCGACCGCTATCCAGCATGCATCTAGTGTATTGAGTTCATAAGAACAGAGTAACACCTTAAGCAAGATGACATGATGTAGAGGGATAAACTCAAGCAATATGATATAAACCCCATGTTTTTATCCTCGATGGCAACAATATAATACATGCCTTGCTGCCCCTACTGTCACTGGGAAAGGACACCGCAAGATTGAACCCAAAGCCAAGCACTTCTCCCATTGCAAGAACTATAGATCTAGTAGACCAAACCAAACCAATAATTCGAAGAGACTTGCAAGGATATTATGAGCACACATAAAAAGTTCAGAGGACAACCAAATATTTCTCATAGATAATCTTGATCATAAACTCACAATTCATTGGATCTCGACAAACACACCACAAAAAGAGATTACATCGAATAGATCTCCTCGAAGACCGAGGAAAACTTTGTATTGAGATCCAGAGAGAGAGAAGAAGCCATCTAGATACTAGCTATGGATCCGAAGGTCTGTGGTAAACTACTCACAACTCATGGTGAGGGCGATGATGATGATGATGAAGAACTACGTGATGGATCCCCCTTCGATGGAGCTCCGGAACAGGCTCCAAGATGGGATCTCACGGGAACAGAAGGTTACGACGGTGGAATTAGGCTTTTCTCTCTATCGTCGAAGGTTTCGGGGTACGTAGACTTATATAGGAGGAAGGAGGACACAGGGGGACGCTCGAGGGGGGTAGTGGGTGCGCCCAGGGCAGGGGCACGCCCCCACCCTCGTGGGCGCCTCGATGCTCCCCAGACATGGTTCTCAAGTTCCCTGTGCGTGATTTTCTCCAAAACCATCTCTCGCGAAGGTTTCATTCCGTTTGGACTCCGTTTGATATTCTTTTTCTGCAAAACCCTGAAACAGGCAAAAAACAACAATCTGGACTGGGCCTTTGGGTTAGTAGGTAAGTCCCAAAAATGATATAAAAGTGTAGGATAAAGCCCATTAAACATCCAAGACATCATAAATAATAGCATGGAACAATAAAAAATTATAGATACATTGGAGAGGTATCAGTTTGTTTTAGTACTATGGAAACTATGGAGGTAAATAGAGTTCAATTGAGGACCGATCATGGTTATTCTTTTGTCGTAAAATTATACAATGCAGACACCTACTGTCAGGCCCAAGATGCGATTCTATCCTGATCACGAGACTCATACGTGATTGGGGAACAACCGCATCTCAGGCGCTTAGCAAGATGGATATCATTACATCGTACCATTACGTAATACATGGGGGATACAACAATTCATACAAGTCCCATGAATACAACAACATCAATACAAGGCATCCGACTACGGATGCAAACATGAAAAGCACAACGACATCCATCTGCTATCCCAGGCTGCCGACCAGGAACCTAACCCAAGACTGACGAAGAAGAAGAAGAAAGAACTCCAACAAAAGAACATCACTCTCACGTCAAGTCATCGGAAACCTGCACCTGCAACTGTTGTTGAAGTATTTGTGAGCCTCGAGGACTCAGCAATCCCATAACCATGGGTAACAAGACTAGCAAAGCTTAACGGGTAGGAAGAGGTAAGGTAGTGAGGTTGCAGCAGCACCTAAGCAAAATATATGGTGGCTAACTTACGAGTACAAGAATGAGATGAGCATCTACGCAAACGTTCGCAACTAGTAGTGATCGCTAAAGATCCTGAACTACCTACGAGTCAAACATAACCCCACTGTGTTCTCTTCTCAAAGTGAAAAGAGACAGTCACGGTTACTCACACAGTTGTGTGTTTTATTTCGGATCCTTTGACAAGTTTTCTGCAATCGGACATTAACAAATTCCAATCTGCCACATAACCGCGGGCACGACTTTTGAAAGATCATAACCCTGCAGGGGTGTCCCAACTTAGCCCATCACAAGCTCTCACGATCAGCAGAAGTAATAATAATATTACCCCTTATCTTAGGGAAGGCCCGATCAGACTCGGAATTCCCGGTGCACAAGACATTTCGACAATGGTAAAACAAGTCTAGCAAGACCTCCCGGCGTGCCGACACCCAGATAGTAGTCGCACGTATCTCGTCTCAGGCCACGTCCGGATGGGTGATTTTACGGGAGCCAGATACCTCGAGTTTCCCCGTGGCGGCCCCATCGAACCCCCGTTTGGGACCAACACTATCATCTCTGGCCCCCCTGCTATGTAGAAAGAATCCTCGGGACGCGACCCCCTATGCAATTTAATTAATTAATTAAGTTGTTATTATGAGGCAAATTAAACCAATGTTGGGCCTTACTGGAGGAGTTTTATTCAAAGACGAACTATCAAGGGGTCCCCATATACCCAACCGTGTTAGGAACGCAAAATCAAGGAACATAAGGCCGGTTTATTGGCTCCTAAGGTGGCATGAGTGGAACAAAACACCGAGCAAAAGGCCAAGCCTTCCACCCATTGCCAAGTATATAGGTGTGTTAATAATAATAATAGATATTGTGATATTCCAACAACAAGTTCCAACATGGAACGATCTTCATCTTCACCTGCAACTAACAACGCTATAAGAGGGGCTGAGCAAGTGGGTAACATAGCCAAACAATGTTTGCTAGAAAGGTGCCAAAGGTTAGAGGTTTCATGGCAACAAGGAGAGGCTGACAACAAAAGATAGGTAGCGCGACATATAACGATAGCATCGAGACATCTAGCATAGCAATGATAGTATAGGTATCCAAGGTGATGGTCATCTTTCCTGAGATCCCGCAAGGAAGAAGAAAGAGGCCGTGAGGTAGACGAAGAAGAAGCCTCTAAGACGAACCACGTGTAGACGAACGAATCCTCATGGTCGCAACGGAACAAGCACTAACAAGAAGAAGCAAGCAATACGGTAAACACACAACACAAGAACATGACAATGTGCTCAACCAAGTATGATGCAAGACAAGTCTATATGATGCAAAACATGGCAAGGAATGAAGCACACAAGAACAACATCACCCAACAAGTTTAAATGAGGCTGGAATTCACATATAATAAATCTGGTAAGTCCTCATATGCATGTTTTGAAATTGGTCCAGATCTGAACAAACCTTAAGTTCAAGTTGTTAAACAGCAATTTAACATGCACCATGATGATCTACTCGAAATTCTAGTCAAGTTTCATATAAAGTTTGCTTAATTCGGAGCTATGACCTAGAAGATATGAGCAAAACAAGACAAACATGGCAAACATACAAGATGCATCCAAACAACAAGCAAACACACTCCAAACATGAAAACAACATGATATTATCCTTCTACATGCAAAATCACACAAGTTTCATATAGGGCACACTCAAATCGGAGCAACGGACTAAAAGATACAAGCAAAACAAGTTACAATGCAAAGCTGAAGTTAACAGCCACATAGCAACTTTGGAGCAAGGTATATATATGCTACAGCACCCAAACATGATAACAAGAGGCATGGATGTGAAATAGACATGATACTTAACAAGCATGAACTTAGAACACACCGAAAAGCTTGCTGGAACACAATTAAACAAGCATGGCAAGTTGCAATAAATTTATCCAGACTTAGTCAAAATCTAGGAAGGCAAAAACATCATCACGATGCTACCTTCGGAGGCACAAAACAACAAGCATATCAACTCAACTAAGTACATAAAGATCATGGACATGTAATAGACATATCATACATCAAACAACTCCATTGGAGCAACTCCATAGGAGGCATGGATCAATAACAACAAGCTTCACCAAGTTGATCATGCTGATAAAAAGCTGACAGGTAAATTTATATCAACTTGAGATCAAGAAATAAATAAGCTACAGCAGGCCATATATGCAAACAAGGGCATGGGTGGATAGAGCATAACATGGACAACGAGATATGATCATTGTCCAGTCCAAAACAAGCATGGATTTGAGTGGGGCATCAAGCAAACATAGCATCAGGTTTAACAGATTCCAGACTTAGCAGTTTTTCACTAAGTATAAAACAGCAACATTGGCATGACAAGTTTACAAGCTTGTTTAAGTCACCTCAAGGCATATCATGGAAAGTGTATTGTATCACAGCAAAGACCATATGAATGTGCTTCTAAAACATATTGACATGTGGCATGAAGACAAACACATCAATAGCAATGAGCAAGTCAAAACAACATCTCATAACAAGTTTCAGCACTTAACAGCCACATGCACTTTTGCAACAGTGATAAACATGGCAAGATGGCACCTAACATGAATGCTACAGCAACCATCATGTAGAGCACTTCACAATGAACATTTTGACATATCATATGCTCCATTTGGATAAAAATGCACAAAGTTATCATCACCACAAGCATGCAACAGATTTACAGACAACAACAATTTATACATATAGCACTCTTGCCACGATGATTACGGCATCTAGATGAACTCAAACAAGCATGCCACTATGGAACAAAATGAAGAGCATATCATAACGATCATTTTGACATATCATACACTCAATTTGGACATACACACAAAAAGTTACAGCCATGCAAAGATGCAACAAAATAACAATTAACAGGGACTTAGCCGTTTTGATGACTCGAAAAAACAGAGTGTGCACGAAATAGCTATTGCACGCACGGGGCTGGGAATAGTGGGCAGCTCACTAGAGGGCCCGTGGGCCGATGGGAAGGAGAGGTAGGCCGAGGCGGGGAGTTGGGCCGGGCCTCAGGAAGGAGCTGGACCGGCTGGAGCGGCGGCTGGGCCTTGTGCGAAGCGGGGCCCACGAGTGGGCGCTGGAGGCCGTCGTTCCACCGAGCGGGACGAGGCCGGCAGCGGGAGGCCGGCGGGGCGGAGCGGCGAGGTCGTCGCCGACCATGGGAAGGCCGGGGCGGCCGGATCCAGAACGGTGGAGCCCGATCTCGTCGGATCTGCGGCCGGTGGACCGGCGGGAGGCCAGCGGCGGAGGAGCCAGCCAGCGGGGCTGCGGTGGTCGGGACGAGCGGGTGCGGGGCTCGCCCAAGCGGGACCTGGCGGCGGCGATCCGGCGGGGCGCGGAGGTGGCGGCACGCGGGCACGGGCCGGGTTCTGGCGGCGGCGGCTACGGGCTCGCGCGGGCCGGCGACGGGCCTGGCGGGCCTCGGCGGTGGGAGGCGCAGTGGAGGCGACATGGCGGCGGGGGATTCGCTGAGGGCGGCGGCGGACATGTCCGGGCGTCTCGGACGCGTCCGGTGGCGGCGGGGGAGGCTAGGCTAGGGTTTCATCCGCGAAAAGGAGGGGGAGGCACATATTTATAGGTAGAGGGAGCTAGGAGAGTCCAAATGAGGAACGGTTTTCGGCCACGCGATCCTGATCCGACGACCGAGAGCACGGAGGGGGTTAGAATTGGCTTGGGGGCTGTTGTGAAAGGGGTTCTGGGCCAAAAGAGAGAAGGCTTCCGGCGGTTAACACGGTTAACCGTTGGGCTATCAAACAAACTCCAAACGCGACGAAACTTGACAGGCGGTCTGCCTATGCTATAATAAGACCACACGCCAAGTTTCACCCCATTCCAAGAACATTTTCCGGCCACTCATAAAATAAATATACGGAGGTGCCGCGGCACGTGTGAGTGTGTCTGGGCTCAGAACGGACAACGGAAAGGACGAGGGGGTTTCGGCCGGATGCAAATTTTGAAAACATGATGATGCAATACACATGATGACATGGCAAGATGCAACACGCAAGCAGATGACATGGCAACGACGTCGAATAACTGGTTGACACCTAGCGCACCGGTCTCGGGGTGTCACAACACTCCCCTACTAACAAGAGATCTCGTCCCGACATCTTAGGAACGAGACGGAAGGGAAAAAGGAAGAACAAAGTTCTTCAAGGACAAAAGAGTAAAACCAAAGAACCTTGAGAGGTTGAGCCACTTGAAAGGAAGAATATAACGGGGATGAACGAGATTGGGAAGCTCCGTTACAAAAGAGGAACAAGGAGCATTACGAGAGCATTGACGGTTGAAAGACAGGAAACAAGAGCTGAAGGAACAAGAATGAATTCGAAACCACTTCGGTTAATAAGAGAAAGAAATGGATTTGCACGAAGGAATTTAGGCAGCACTCCGGCTGAAACTGAAAGAAATAGCACACCGGTTGAACATGAATGGAATAGAACAAGAACTTGAGAAGATGGAACAAAGCATGACGAAATGAACAAGACAATGCCTCCGAAAGAATTAAAAAAAATGGAATGAAAGAACCGAGAAGAAGATGAAAAATTTCACCACGAAAGAATTGAAATAGCATCTTTAAGACAAAGGCTTGAACGGAGTTGTTGAGAAATTCAACAACAAAAGAATTAGCTTGATGTGGACTTATGAAAACATCTCAAAACTTGAGGTGAAATTATGCCACTATCAAAAGATTGAATAGCTGAGAATGAATAACTTCAAAACTCCATTTGAAAAGAATACGGAGAATTATTTGCACCCGAGAGGCAAATAATAAGAATGCTTGAGCTGCTCCAGAAGAATTAGATGAACATACTTGAAGAACGACTTAAAACATGACGAACCACCATGAAGGATTCCGGTAACGAAAGGATGATGATATAGAATCAAGGATGAAAAGAATAAGAATAAGCTTGCGATGATTAGACGGGGTTCCGACGAGATGGCCGAGGAAAACTATGAACTCCGGAAAGAAAAGATGAAAGCACTTGGAACTAGAATTTATTCGTCAAGAACAAATTCCGAAGGGAAGGATCAATTCAACTTGATGAAAACGAATAAGAATTATGTTATGCTTATCCTCCACCAATTAAATTGAAGAGAAGCAATGGATTCGCATATCACTTATTCGCGTTGAAATTGATCAAGGAGGGATATATCGGGAACTTGCCAAAATCTTCATGAAACACCGGTAGGATTGGAAAACAAATGAATCGATTGATATTATAGCAACGGAAAAGAACTCTTGAGCGAACCACCGAAAGGAATTAAAGCCGAGTGAAGAAAATAATGAACCACCGGGACGAATTAAAATCGAGTGAATACAAAAGAATGAATCGCCGGGAAGAATAAAGCACTTGAGGAAATTTTGATACAAGAGAAGGAAGAAATCCCGAACTGATTAAAGAATACTTGAACGAAGCACCGGACGAATGTGAGACGAACAAAGAGGCATCGATGAATAATATTTGGAGGATGAAGTTGAAAACTAAGAACGAAGAAATCTTCTGAAATGATGGCCTTCGGAGGAACACAAAGAAAGAATTCATGAAATACTCTGGAAGAATTAAAAGAGGAAAGGTTGGACCAATGATGAAAAGAATTTGGAAACGATCTTCGGAAGGCATATGACTGATGGAAAACATACTTACGTCACACTTGAAATGAATTTGAGAATAACTCCGGAAAATAAGAAGAGTCAGGTAAGATGCTGGAAAAACCTGTGGGTTATGAGCCCACCGAAGAGAAAACACCGTTGAAAGGAATGAAAAGGAGATAATGCACCAGAACGATTGGAAAACTCAAATGAGGTGACAACCTCGAATTAATTGGAAGACAGACGAATCTCTTGAGAAGTCTTCGGAACTCCGGAATAATTAAATGGCGAGAGGTAAACGAGCAAGAGGAAAAGATCTGAGCCGAGGGTAAGAATATGATGAACACCGAAAACTTGAATTGAATCACCAGAGAAGAAGAAGAGGTGAAGAATATCAAACGAGAGGAGAATTTATCGGAGAAGAAAAGAGAAGAATGATGACGAGCTAGACGAGAATTCACCAGTTGAAATAATTGATAAAAGAAAGCAAAGACTTCACACGACTAGGATGGATACTCGATTACGAACTCCGACTCCGAGAAGCAAAAGGGTGGGCGGGTGGGAAAAAGATAGACCACAACGGACAGGGAAAACGACACTGGTCGGAAAGAAATGAGGATTGAAGCAAAAGACGAGGAGGGTCAATCGACTTCACGAGAGATGCACCATATGAAAGAACTGACATCGCACAAACGAAAACTAACCACGCGATCCTAAAAAAATTTGAAGGGGAAGAGGGGTAATCCAAAACACCTACGTCAAGATTCCGCACCAGAGCGACGAAGGGGCTGAGGAGTAAAAAGAAATCCTACTCTCCGATATAACTAGACTTGGAAAAAAAGTTTTTGCTAGACTCGACAACGGCCAAGCTATGATCAATCAAGGGGGCTCCTATGGTCGGTCGAGGCTCTGATACCAACTTGTTAGGCCCAATATGCGATTATATCCCAATCACGAGACTCATACGTTATTGGGGCACAACCGCATCTCAGGCGCTTAGCAAGATGGATATCATTACATCGTACCATTACGTAATACATGGGGGATACAACAATTAATACAAGTCACATGAATACAACAGCATCAATACAAGGCATCCAACTACAGATGCAAACATGAAAAGCACAACGACATCCATCTGCTATCCCAGGCCGCCGACCCGGAACCTAACCCAAGATCGACGAAGAAGAAGAAGAAAGAACTCCAACAAAAGAACATCGCTCTCACGTCAAGTCATCGGAAACCTGCACCTGCAACTGTTGTTGAAGTATCTGTGAGCCATGAGGACTCAGCAATCCCATAACCATGGGTAACAAGACTAGCAAAGCTTAACGGGTAGGAAGAGGTAAGGTAGTGAGGTTGCAGCAGCGCCTAAGCAAAATATATGGTGGCTAACTTACGAGTACAAGAATGAGATGAGCATCTACGCAAACGGTCGCAACTAGTAGTGATCGCTAAAGATCCTAAACTACCTACGAGTCAAACATAACCCCACCGTCGTTCTCTTCTCAAAATGAAAAGAGACACTCATGGTTACTCACACAGTTGTGTGTTTTATTTCGGATCCTCTGACAAGTTTTCTACAACCGGACAATAACAAATTCCAATCTGCCACATAACCACGGGCATGGCTTTCAAAAGATCATAACCCTGCAGGGGTGTCCCAACTTAGCCCATCACAAGCTCTCACGATCAGCAGAAATAATAATAATATTATCCCTTGTCTTAGGGAGGGCCCGATCAGACTCGGAATTCCCGGTGCACAAGACATTTCGACAATGGTAAAACAAGTCCAGCAAGACCTCCCGGCGTGCCGACACCCTGATAGTAGCCGCGTGTATCTCGTCTCAGGCCACGTCCGGATGGGTGATTTTACGGGAGCCAGATACCTCGAGTTTCCCCGTGGCGGCCCCGTCGAACCCCCGTTTGGGACCAACACCATCAACACTGGCCCCCTGCTATGTAGAAAGAATCCTCGGGGACGCGACCTCCTATGAAATTTAACTAATTAATTAAGTTGTTATTTTGAGGCAAATTAAAACCAATGTTGGGCCTTACTGGAGGAGTTTTATTCAAAGACGAACTGTCAAGGGGTCCCCATATACCCAACCGTGTTAGGAACGCAAAATCAAGGAACATAATGCTGGTTTATCGGCTCATAAGGTGGCATGAGTGGAACAAAACACCGAGCAAAAGGCCAAGCCTTCCACCCATTGCCAAGTATATAGGTGTGTTAATAATAATAATAGATATTGTGATATTCCAACAACAACTTCCAACATGGAACGATCTTCATCTTCACCTGCAACTAACAATGCTATAAGGGGGGCTGAGCAAGTGGGTAACATAGCCAAACAACGGTTTGCTAGAAAGTTGCCAAAGGTTAGAGGTTTCATGGCAACAAGGAGAGGCTGACAACAAAAGATAGGTAGCGCGACATATAACAATAACATCGAGACATCTAGCATAGCAATGATAGGAGAGGTATCCAAGGTGATGGTCATCTTGCCTGAGATCCCGCAAGGAAGAAGAAAGAGGCCGTGGGGTACACGAAGAAGAAGCCTCGAAGACGAACCACGTGTAGACGAAGGAATCCTCACGATCGCAACGGAACAAGCACTAACGAGAAGAAGCAAGCAACACGGTAAACACACAACACAAGAACATGACAAGGTGCTCAACTAAGTATGATGCAAGACAAGTCTATATGATGCAAAACATGTCAAGGGATGAAGCACACAAGAACAACATCACCCAACAAGTTTAAATGAGGCCGGAATTCACATATAACAAATCCGGTAAGTCCACATATGCACGTTTTGAAATTGGTCCAGATCTGAACAGATCTTAAGTTCAAGTTGTTAAACAGCAATTTAACATGCACCATGATGATCTACTCGAAATTCTAGTCAAGTTTCATATAAAGTTTGCTTAATTCGGAGCTACGGCCTAGAAGATATGAGCAAAAAAAGACAAACATGGCAAACATACAAGATGCATACAAACAATAAGAAAACACACTCCAAACATGAAAACAACATGATATTATGCTTCTACATGCAAAATCACACAAGTTTCATATAGGGCACACTCAAAACGGAGCAACGGACTAAAAGATACGAGCAAAACAAGTTACAATGCAAAGCTGAAGTTAACAGCCACATAACAACTTTGGAGCAAGGTATATATATGCTACAGCACCCAAACATGATAACAAGAGGCATGGATGTGAAATAGACATGATACTTAACAAGCATGAACTTAGGACACACCGAAAAGCTTGCTGGAACACAATTAAACAAGCATGGCAAGTTGCAATAAATTTATCCAAACTTAGTCAAAATCTGGGAAGGCAAAAACATCATCACGATGCTGCCTTCGGAGGCACAAAACAACAAGCATATCAACTCAACTAAGTATATAAAGATTATGGACATGTAATAGACATATCATACATCAAACAACTCCATTGGAGCAACTCCATAGGAGGCATGGATCAATAACAACAAGCTTCACCAAGTTGATCATGCTGATAAAAAGCTGACAGGTAAATTTATAGCAACTTGAGAGCAAGAAATAAATCAGCTACAGCAGGCCATATATGCAAACAAGGGCATGGGTGGATAGAGCATAACATGGACAACAAGATATGATCATTGGCCACTCCAAAACAAGCATGGATTTGAGTGGGGCATCAAGCAAACATAGCATTAGGTTTAACAGATTCCAGACTTAGCAGTTTTTTCACTAAGTATAAAACAACAACATTGGCATAGTTTACAAGCTTGTTTAAGTCACCTCAAGGCATATCATGGAAAGTGTATTGCACCACAACAAAGACCATATGAATGTGCTTCTAAAACATATTGACATGTGGCATGAAGACAAACACATCAATAACAATGAGCAAGTCAAAACAACATCTCATAACAAGTTTCAACACTTAACAGCCACATGCACTTTTGCAACAGTGATAAACATGGCAAGATGGCACCTAACATGAATGCTACAGCAACCATAATGTAGAGCACTTCACAATGAACATTTTGACATATCATATGCTCCATTTGGATAAACATGCACAAAGTTATCATCACCACAAGCATGTAATAAATTTACAGATAACAACAGTTTTAAACATATAGCACTCTTGCCACGATTATTAGGGCATCTAGATTAACTCAAACAAGCATGCCACAATGGAACAAAATGAAGAGCATATCACAACGATCATTTTGCCATATCATACACTCAATTTGGACATACACACGAAAAGTTACAACCATGCAAAGATGCAACAAAATAACAGTTAACATGGATTTAGCCCTTTTGATAACTCAAAAAAAAATAGAGTGGGCGCGAAATAGCTATTGCACGCACGGGGCTGGGAATAGTGGGCAGCTCACCAGAGGGCCCGTGGGCCGGTGGTAAGGAGAGGTAGGCCGAGGCCGAGAGCTGGGCCGGGCCTCAGGCAGGAGCTGGGCCGGCTGGAGCGGCGGCTGGGCCTTGTGCGAAGCGGGGCACACTAGTGGGCGCTGGAGGCTGTCGTTCCACCGAGCGGGACGAGGCCGGCGGGCCGGAGCGGCGAGGTCGCTGCCGGCCATGGGAAGGCCGGGGCGGCCGGATCCGGAGCGGTGGAGCCCGATCTCGCCAGATCTGCGGCCGGTGGACCGGCGGGAGGCCGGTGGCGGAGGAGCCAGCCGGCGAGGCTGCGGTGGTCGGGACGAGCGGGCGCGGGGCTCGCCCGAGCGGGACCTGGCGGCGGCGATCCGGCGGGAAGTGGAGGCGGCGGCGCGCGGGCGCGGGCCGGGATCTGGCGGCGGCGGCTGCGGGCTCGCGCGGGCCCGTGACAGGCCTGGCGGGCCGCGGCGGTGGGAGGCGCAGTGGAGGCGAAGTGGCGGCAGGGGATTCACTGAGGGCGGCGGCGGACATGTCCGGGCGTCTCGGACGCGTCCGGTGGCGGCGGGGGAGGCTAGGCTAGGGTTTCATCCGCGAAAAGGAGGGGGAGGCACATATTTACAGGTAGAGGGAGCTAGGAGAGTCCAAATGAGGAACGGTTTTTGGCCACGCAATCCTGATCCGACGACCGAGAGCATGGAAGGGGTTAGAATGGGCTTGGGGGCTGTTGTGAAAGGTGTGCTGGGCCAAAAGAGAGAAGGCTTCAGGCGGTTAACACGGTTAACCGTTGGGCTATCAAACGAACTCCGAACGCGACGAAAGTTGACAGGTAGTCTGCCGATCTTGCCAATGAAGATATGGATTCCACCAAAGGGGACCCGGTACCCGTACTCGATTGAGTCAGCTTCGGGACCCCAGCCAGCATCGTCGATGTAGAGATTGCCACCGTGACTCTTGGACATCCTGCTAATGACGTGTCCCTCGAGCCCTAAGAAAGTGCCCTTCAAGAACTTGAAACCTTCGTGCCGAGGCCCCACGGTGGTCGCCAATTATCGTGGTTTTAACACGGCAGATATCCTAGTGTTATGACTTAAGCATGAGGCCATTGCAACGGTGATTAGCTTGTCGTGGTTGAGCAGGACGAGCGGCACGATTTAGCCAGGTTCGACCACTCAAGGTGGAGGTAAAAGCCTAATCCTACTCTTGTTGCTTATTGCTTGAGTATCGATTACAAGGGAGCGGATTCGCTTGACCTAGCTATCGATTGATTTTAACTTGTCCCTCTCTGCCTCAGGGTCTCGCCTTTATATACACAGGCCGAGACCCTCGTCTTACAAGAGTCCCAGTCGACCTCGGAATAATAACTTACTATATTTATAACCCTCCCAAGAAAGGAAACCTTAGGCGGTTCACAACTCTGGCTCGTCAGTCACCGTCTTCAAAATTGGGCTTCAAGACAGCCTATTGGCCGCAGCACCAGTTAACTCTTCAGCTTGTATCGCGATGGCCCACACCCGTCTTTAACTCTTGACTCGCCACCTTGGTTATCCAGCCCAATCAGGGCGGGTTATATCTTGGGGTTATATCCCCAACACATTCCAGAACTACACATTAGTTAGATCAAGCCCTTCAAACAATACCTCTCTCCTGGACCATCTCGGTCTGGGAGCTCGACATTTTGGGCCCCTTTCCACGTTCTACTAGGGATTTGAGTTCTTGTACGTCGCAATCACCAGATTCACAAAGTGGCCTGAGGTGGAGCCGATGAGGAAGGCGACAACTCATTCAACCATCAAGTTCTTCAAAGGACTTGTTTGCCGTCTTTGAGTACCTAACATGATCATCACCGACAACAACACACAGTTCTCGAGCCGCACCTTCATGCAGTACAGGCAAGACCTTGGTAACAAAATTTGTTTTGTGTCTGTTGCTCACCCGAGAAGCAACAACCAAGTGGAGGGGGCAAATGCTGAAGTGTTGGGTGGCCTTAAGACAAGAACTTTTGACTAGATGCACAAGTGCACAAGACGTAGGATTGATGAGTTTCTGGTAGTTCTTTGGTCACTCTCGACGACACAAAATCGAGCCACTGGCCAGACACCCTTTTCCAAAGTCAATGGTGTAGAAGCAGTGCTCCTCATGGAACTTATGTACGGGTCACCTTGATTGCTCGCTTATGATGAAGCTGAGCAAGAGCTAATGCGGCAACTTGACGCCACACTCCTTGAGGAAGATCTTCTTAAGGATGTTGTATGTGATGCAAGCTACCAGCAAGCTTTGCGCTGCTACCAAATCCGCAGAGTTCACGCCCGAAGCATTGAGGAAGGTGACCTTATTCTTTGTCGGATGCAGTCTGTGAAGGGGTCAAACAAGTTGACACCGAAGTAGGAAGGCCCTTACCGGGTAGTACGAGTTAGCAGACCCGGTGTAGTCCGTCTGGAGACCGAAGATGGCACTCTGGTGCAGAATGCATGGAATAATGAGCATCTTTGCAAGTTCTACCCATGAGGCACGGTAGAAGGGCCACCCGTCAACTTCTTTTGTACAAGTTTATTGACAAGACATGTAGTTCTTTATAAAATGTCAGGCGCAGATCCTGTGCGTAGTGAAATAAAGCTAAGTGTTTAACAACTCTTGTCAATTTATATGTTAAAGTGTGCATGTTTGCATGTGATGTTGTGTTACATTTTGCCTTCTGTGAAATGATTAAGGAATCATCAAGGTTTCCAGCCACCTCTTTTCTCTTCTTCCTTCTTCTCAAAGGATAGAAGGGTTCCTCGCGTGCAAGTTTACCAGGGGGTGATGGTGGGGATAACACCAAATGATGTTCAAGTTCTCATTTTACGACAAGAAGGATATCAAAGAAGAAGCTAAGTTGAAAATCTTTGAAGAAAATTATTTGTTATAGTTACAATTTCTCCTTGAATGATTTTGGTCTTTGTATGAAAAACATGCACGCTAAGTGTAACGCCCCGAACTCACCCGACGGTGGTCGTTACTCCTGACGAGATCTAGACTGGCCCCACAGATCAATACTAGTCTTTTCTGCGCGCGCACACAAGAGCAACTTCCGAGTCAGTCACCCATCCTGAAATTACTCTAAGCTGAGCACGCTTAACTTTGAAGTTCTATCTAAATGGGCTTCCGAAAAAGAAGTAATTCCTTATTGATATGAGTAGTCTATCATCCCTATTAAGCCAGGCTATCACATACACCCCCACTCAGAGGAACCAACGTCCTCATTGGGCCACAGGAACGTTCCCTCTTAGCACATACGTCTGTGCATCTAGTCCGGCACATGTGCCATGCTGTGTGCCATGATGGGTCACAAATGTCATGAACAATATGACCGCGTACCTATCCATAAAAATACGTGTAACCACGAGGGTCGGTTCTGGTACCAACTTCTAACGCCCTGGACACACCCGCGGGTGGTCGTTACTCCCGACGGGATATAGACTGGCCCCACAGATCAATACAAGTCTTTTCTGCGCACTTTGTCCTCACTCGTGCGCACTCGGGAGAAACTTCCCGATCGGTCACCCATCCTAAAATTGCTCCACACTAAGCATGCTTAACTTTGGGGTTCTGTCTGAATGGGCTTTTGGAAAAGAAGGAATTCCTTATTGATATGAGTAGTCTATCATCCCTATTAAGCCAGGCTATCACACTAAGGATCCTTGTCATGATCAGCCATGCTCTTACTTTGTTTCAAGTCCACTCAACAACTTAAGTAGCTGCGATGTGACACTTTTGGTGGGCAGCTAAGGATTCGTTCCTAAAGCGCTCGCGGCAAGAGTGTGCGCACCGGCAAGTTGCCGGCGAGCGTAGGGTACAAAATCATGCAAAGACAGAATCGGACAAGGAATATAGTATGCATCCATTCATTAGCACAGATTAGATTACTTTAGAAGCCAAATGCAGTTCTAACTTAAGAAAAACTAGTCTTTTACGTGGACTACAATAGCGGAAAGATGATGCAAGGGAGCTCGTTCTTGCGCTGGCCCTCATTCCTAGTGCTTTTGCCAACTTTTTGGCGAGCGACGCGATAAGCTCTTCGACATCCCTAGAGTCTGCTCCCTTCGGCATGCTTTTGAAGGCATTGGAGATGTCGATGCCAGGATTCTGGTACACAATCTTGACGAGTACCTTTAAGAGGGTCCTGGCAAAGCTTGCAGGATTCGCTGAGAAGATATGAAACTCGAGTTTCATGGTGCTTCTTCAATGCCTTGACAAGACATTCAAAGAATAAAGAGAGTTTGGTGTTGGCGGTGTCCCTTTCTTTGGTGGATAAGAAGTATTTTGGCAAGCCCATAGCAGATACCTATGAAGTGAGTTTTTCCGCAGTCGTCACAAGACAGTCAGTCCAAAGCTTGCCAGTGCCTTTGAGCTTGTTGAAGAGGTTTGCAGTGCTCTCAAGCAAAGAATTCTTGTTTTGGAGGTCCTTCGACAAGATTATCCCACTCTTAGGACCCTCAAGATATTTTTCCAAGGTAGTCGGCTTTAACTTGTGGTCATCAATGACATCCTTAGCCTTGGCGAGTTTTTGGTTGTTGGAGGATGTTCAGGTTTGTAGCACCACCAAGGTGTGAGTTGTCTGTTCTCGGTCTACTTTGAGAACCAAGACTTCCTGTTGCTGATGGCAAGCTCTTCCTCAAGCTTCTTCACCTTGCCCTCCAGTTCATTCTTGGCGGTTTCTACAACTTCAGCAGCATTGATGGTGTGGGGACCCCAACTCATAAGTCGAGATCACCTAAAGCACGTGTAGAGTGATCCCAGAGATCAATGCTCGCTAAACACACACAAGCCGAATAATTAGAGTCTTACATACATATTGTCTTACACAAATTATGACAATTATGATCAAGTCTTAGATAGATAGAGCCTTAAGGGCTGAACAACAATTAAATCATAAGCAACAGAAATCTTCATTGACAAGTAGAACCCATGCCATCTGCCTTAACCCTACAGGCATTCTGACTGGGAAAAGCATCCTAGTTCACACGTTCGTCTCCAAAGAACTCTTCTTAGAACTCATGTTCTTCCATGCCTGGCCAATTAAATAACCAGTGGCAAGCCGATGAGTACTTTGAATGTACTCACAAGCAACCCATGTTTTTGGATCAAGGTAGCAACACATGATGTAACAACAAGTAGGCAACCTAGCATCAAGCTAGTTGGAATTTCTACGGCATGTCCTATCAACTTGTAAATATGCATCAATGAACTCTAGTAACCATGTGAATAGGTTACGGATATCAACAAAAATAGAGTTTGGATCAACACTAGTTTAATCGACACGTCAAGTCATTTGCCTTGACTCACATAGTTCTCTTCCACACACACATGTACCAAGATTGTAAAATACTGGACATAGTTTAAGTAGCACCACCCAACCGTCCATAACCGTGGACACGGCTATTAGAATTGTTTGACACTCTATAGAGGTTGTACACTTTACCCACAAGAATCAGGAAGCTTTCGTGACATCAACGATCCCGCAGGACCTCGAGTACTCGGTGGAAGCACCTGATCACTATATTTCCCTAGGCGACACTAGCATAGATTCCACTCGTTGGCACACGGCCCTTGTATATAAGTATAAAGATCTTGGTACTATGCCCTTTTTATTACCACACATACAAGAAGGGACCAACAGTTTGTCCGGTGCCTAGCAAAAACAGTCATTGCTGCCTATCCAAGCACGACCTCATCCCGAGAGTGAACTAACGTCACCCTATCACTAGTAATGTGGGCGCCATGCCAGAATCGGACTAGGTAATCAATAATGCCCCGTCCCATAAGGGGTAGAGTGGTTGTACATGTTTGGTTGGGATGGTAGACAATCCTAAATCTAATCCATCTTTTACACACACAAATGATTGCTCTGGTACACCACTTCTTCCTCAAGTTGTGACCTAGTTCAACATCTCCCACATGCATTAGGTGCACCTGATGGGGTTATCGAAAGAATGCAACCACAAGGTGATCCTGGCATGCATGCAACATTATGCATCAATAACTAAACTTTTGACATCATGTGTCCAAGCACAAGGTAGAGCTACGAGTATGGGCATGCATCATTTGGTGGTTCACAACAAGTTCATCACCGTCTCTTTCATCATCATGCAATCGGAAAAAGGTATCGATGAATAAGAGAGGTATCATGGTCAAAGGGCTCCTTGCCTTGGTTGGCTTGGTCTTCGAAATCTTCAAGTCCTTCTCCTTCTTCTTCTCCAACTACTTCCCCAAATACGGGATCTTTTCATCACAAAGAAACAACAGGAAAAATAAGGCAATAGCAAAAACAGAAAAATCAAAGTGCTTAGAAAAATCTCAAATTATTTTTTGTTAAATACTAGGATGAAACTAAGAATGAAAAAATTCTTAGTTTTGGATTTGGGGCTTTAGAAATAGAGAGATGGATTTTTAAAGAACGATTTAAATGCTCAAATTCGAATTTAAATTTGAACAGTACAGAAAAGTGTGATGGATTTGCATGAAAGTTACACCATTAAATAGGTGGGAGTATTACAAGATTTTTGGAGTCGGAATTATTTATTTTCGATAAATAATGTGTGAGGGAGTCCTGGATCGAGGGGTCATCATGTCGCCGGATAACTCTTGGTGGCCCAGACTGGTGGGCCATGAAGATCATTGCTGAAGATCGTCTCTCATATCCGGATAGGACTCCTGTATGCGTATAATGGCAAGTTTTAGGTTCGGATGTAATCTTTCCTTCCTCTGTAAGATGGTTATGTATAAACCCTAGGGCCCTTCGGTACATATATAAAATGGAGGGTTTAGTCCGTAGAGGCTAAGGTAGAAAAGAAACAATAGATTCATAGGCTAGGCTCCTAGGGTTTAGCCATTACGATCTCGAGGTAGATCAACTCTTGTAATCATATTCATCAAAATCAATCTAGCAGAAAGTAGGTTATTACCTCGATCGAGAGGGCCTGAACCTAGGTACACATCGTGTCCCTAGTCTCCTATTACCATCGATCCTCAGACGCATTGTTCGGGACCCCCTACCCGAGATCCGCCGGTTTTGACACCAACGTTGGTGCTTTCATTGAGAGTTCCACTATGTCGTCGACCGAAGGACTGATGGATCGCTACGTCAACAATGACGGCACCGCCGAGGGAACTTTTTTTCCCGACCAGCTTTTTGTGTTCGGCGGCTTCATGCTCCGTGCCAACACAGAAGGATACCTCGAGTAGGTCGAGAGCTAAGCCCCTGGCCATCAGGTCAGGCTTGGAAGCTTGAACTACGTTGCTGATATTCGGGGAGACTTGATCTTCGACGGATTTGAGCCCACGACAATCGCTCCCTACCACCACGATGAACATGACCTAACTCTGTCATCGGACCACTTCCAGGGAATAGCACCTATAACCGTTTTGGTCCTAGATCCAGAACAAATCGCGTTCCCCGAGGACGGGAAGCTCAACCCCACTATGGAAGCCGCAGACTCAGTGGCGCTGGAGCCGCACACACACCCAACTCTGAGCGGGATCTGTGTTACCAGAACTCCGGACTAGTCTCCAGCTACAGGTTCCAGACCATGTGCTTCTGCGCCCTTCGAGCTTGATCAGGCATCTATCGGCGAATTCAGCGCTGCAGATATCTTCCGGCACTCACCTTTTGGTGATGTGCTAAATTCATTAAAATCTCTCTCCTTAGCCGAGGGACGCAAAGCCGGATTATATCCAGTTTGAACTGGAAGCTGATGATGGAGAATTTCACTTCCCACCCACCACCCACTTGGTAGCCATGGTCGAAGATCTAACCGATCTACTTGACTATGCTTCCGAAGACTTCGAAGGGATGGACCTCGAAGCCGAAGCAGATCTAGACCAAAACACGCCTGTAACCGGGTGGTGGACAACTACGTCTTCATATGCCGTGTATATGGTGGATACACCTAAGGAGAAGGAGGGCGACAGCGAAAACGATCCCACGGAGGACAAGCCTGTCGATGAACCTCTCAAGCATCGTCGTCCGAAGTGCCGAAATAAATCCCGTAAAGGGAAAGATAGCAACATTGTCACTAACGACGGTGACAGACCAGAGCAAGCCGAAGACCCCACGGATCCAGTGATGGAGCAGGACGAGCGAGAGGACGGCGAACATAGTCCGAGACCGCTGTCTGATGACAGCGATGCCGAAGACAGCAATTATGAACCTGTCTCTGAAGAGGATGTTAGCCTCGGCGACAACGAATACATCTTCCCAGAAGAACCCTTAGAACAAAAGCGCTTCCATCGGTGGCTTATTGCCACCGCAAGGAGCCTGAAAAAGCAGCAGAGACGGCTTCGAGCCGCATAGGATACGCTCAATGATAGATGGAATGAAGTGCTGGACGCTGAGCAAAAATATGGCTGCAATCGCCAAACCAAAGGCTATCCTAAGCGTAAATTGCTGGCCGAATTCGACGACGAGGCTACTGCGCCTATACCGCCGAAGAATAACACCACCGACAAGACGGACCCACCACCTCATGGACGGGACAGAGTGGCTAGCAACGGCATACACAAGCTCGCACCCTCGCCTCATAAAGGAAAGGAGGATGTGGCTCAGGGCTGGAAACACGATCTGCCTGAGGACCTGAACAAAAAGACTGGCAAGACTAGATCCATCTATGGATCCAGGGACTGTGCTCCCGCACAGGACGACGGCTATCAAGACAATCATACCGTTCATATACCTATTAAGGGTCAATACCGAACATCACAACCGTCAGACATACGCCATGACATAGCAAAATACAGGGGTGCTGCACACCCTCTGTGCTTCACTGATGAGGTGCTGGATCATGATTTTCCAGAAGGGTTTAAACCCGTAAATATCGAGGCGTATGATGGAACGACGGATCCTGCTGTCTGGATAGAAGACTTTATTCTTGACATCCACATGGCTCATGGAGATGATCTCCACGCCATCAAATACTTACCCCTCAAGATGAAAGGACCAGCTCGGCACTCGCTAAACAGCCTCCCAGAGAACTCCATTGGAAGTTGGGAAGAACTTGAGGATGCTTTATGGGCCAATTTTCAAGGGACCTATGTCCGGCCCCCAGATGCAGAAGATCTAAGTCACATCATCCAACAACCCGGGGAGTCAGCCCGCAAGCTTTGAAATTGGTTTCTCTCTAAGAAGAACCAAATCATCGACTGTCCGGACGCCGAAGCCTTAGCGGCCTTCAAACACAGTGTCCAGGATGAATGGCTAGCTAGACACCTCGGACAGGAAAAGCCAAGGACAATGACAGCCCTAACTACACTCATGACCCATTTTTTGCGCGGGCGAGGACAAATGGCTAGCTCGTAGCAGCACCAGCGACCGTGGAACATCTGAAGTCAGGGACGACAATGGAAAGCCACGACGTAATAAAAACAAACGTCGAAATATACTGGAAGCCCAGATGATACAGCGGTAAATGCCGGATTCAGTGGCTCCAGATCCGGTTAATAGAAGAAGCCATTTAAAGGCAACAAAGACGGTCCATCTAGCCTGGACAAAATATTAGATAGGCCCTGCCAGATCTATGGCAACCCAGACAAACCTGCAAAACCACACCAACTGTAATTGTTGGGTCTTCAAGCAGGCCGGCAAGCTCAACACTGAACACAAGGGAAAGAGACCTCAGAGCAAAGACGAGGATGAACCTCGCCAGCCGAACACAGGGGGGCAGAAAAAATTTCCACTTGAGATCAAAATAGTGAACATGATCTATGCCACTCATATCCCAAAGAGGGATCGCAAGTGCGCACTCTGAGATGTCTACGCCGTCGAGCCTGTTGCCCCCAAATTCAACCCATGGTCTGCCTATCCGATCACTTTTGATCGCAGAGATCATCCGACTAGAATCCCTCACAGGGGTTCGGCTGCCCTAGTGCTCGACCCAATAATCGATGGATACCATCTCACTTGAGTCCTTATGGACAGCGGCAATAGTCTCAATCTGATATATCAGGACACTATTCGCAAGATGGGGATAGACCCGTCAAGAATCAAGCCAAGCAGCACGACCTTTAAAGGAGTGATACCGGTGTAGAAGCCCGCTGCACGGGCTCTTTAACATTGGAGGTCGTATTCGGCTCTCCCGATAACTTTCGAAGCGAAGAGCTAATCTTAGACACAGCTCCATTCCGAAGTGGCTATCATACACTACTTGGAAGAACGACCTTCGCCTGCTTTAATGCGGTGCTGCATTATGCTTATTTAAAGCTCAAAATGCCTGGACCACGCGGCGTCATCACGGTCAATGGAAATATGGAGCATTCTCTCCGTACGGAGGAGGACACTGCGGCCCTAGAAGTTAAGTCCAAAACGGTCTATTCAAACCGGACAGTCAATCGGTCATTAAGGCCACGGACACAGCTAAACGTGTCTGACATACGCCTCAGTGCGGCAGCTCGGATGAACCTGAGCTAGATTAGCAGTTACGCCCCCACCAACTGCCCCATAAGGTGGTAGCATACGTGCATCGTGCACATAATTATGCCCTTAAAATTCCTTGGGCGGCGCTGGGGGCACACTGCAGACAAATAGTCCATAGTTCGGCTCAACCCTATTTGGACTTTAAAATTATTCGTAAAGGTTCATTAAATGAACCGGTTTTGTTTACGGCCACACTAGATTTATTTTTCTCTTCCAGGTTTTTTCTCTCTTTTTTACAGATGGCCATCACACCCCCCCCTTCAAGGACACATCACAAAGGAGAAAACGGCGCAGACGTGCAGCAGGGACCCGCGCTAAAGTTTCTTTTTAGATTAAGACCATGTGTAAACCTTTTTTCTCGTTTTGTTCTATACTTTTCTGGCATGTAAAATGTCCAAGGAAGTTATCGGCATTATCTCTAAACAGACGGATCACTGTACTGTAACGGGATATTTTAGAAATAGCTTGGTTTATATTATGTTTGGAGTTTTATTCTCTCACCACCTGCGTTTTCTCCCCATGCCAGATTGCCACATGTGCCTTGATAACAGGGTCCATTACTAACGGCTGTATCCAGCCCGGTATATGTTGAAAAGCCTGAACACCTATAGGGAGTGTTCGGCATCCTGGATATTTGCTTTATATGCACCAGTTCTGAATCATGTCTTGGGTCAATAGTTGGGTTGCCCGGCTTCTGTGCTTACCCCTACGTTCCCGATTGTTCGGCTAGGGTGTAAAGGGAGAACTACTGCGATTGTACTTCTGGCTCGTCTAGTCAAGTACCTCAGTAGAGAATGCCGAAAACTAATTGTCATGATAGGTGAGAATCTGGTCTGTGATCTGGTTACTTAGTGTTATTCTACGATCGATGGATATCTACCCCGTGTTATACAAAGGGTTGGTTTTTTGCCCAGGCGCATACAAATGGATACCTTAATTTGGAAATACCATATTCGCACCAGGGGCTAGTACCTGGCCCCACTTGTCAAACTCCTATGGCTAAGTGAAAGCAATAATGCCACATAGTCTGGTTGCCTGGTTCGTTCCGCATACACCTCCTACATGGACCAAGACGTTGGATACAGAGTGTTTATGCATATGACCGAACACCCTAGTAATATTTACATGGGGGCTGAAGCCGACGACTGGAAACTTTCAGATTTAAATAAAACGGCCGTACAGGAGGTGAAAGTCGCTCACATTATAATAGCGCAAAAGTTATATACATCGGTTCATAAGCTTAAGCCTTTACAACCAGATACAATTGCTCAAAGATAATATCTTTTGCGCACTGGCCTTCTACAAAGCGGGTGCCTTCTATGACATCCTCGAAGTATCTATCAGGCTCGCGGTGCTCCTTGCCTATGGGCGGGCCAGCAGCAGCTATATCTTGCGCCCTCATCTTCGCCCAGTGCACTTTCTCACGGGCGAAGGCCATGCGAGTACCCTCTATGCAGGCCGAACGCTTCAATGCATTGACCCGCGGACTCGCTTCGACGAGCCGCTTCACCAATCCGAAGTAGCTACTTGGGATTGGCTCAGCGGGCATTAGTCGTACTATCAAGACCTTTATGGCCAAACTCACCATATTGTGCAGCTCGACCAGCTGCTTCATCTGGTCGTTGAGGGGCACCGGATGTTTTGATGCATAGAACTGCGACTAGAATAGCTTCTCCGTGTCGTTCCCCTCCTGGGCTCGGAAGTATTGGGCAGCGTCAGCACTGCTCCTCAAAAGATCAGCAAACACGCCTGGAGAACTCCATAACCGTGTTAGCCAAGGTACTTCCGCCCTCCGAAGATGCTCTGTAAGAGAAAAGTCTTACCAGGTGCTATCTCCCGCGTCTGCTTGATTTCTTCACAGACGTTGCGCGACTCGCTTCGCGCATCCTGGGCAGCCTTAACTGCAGCAGCGAGCTTGGATGCTTGTTCTGAAGCCTTCAACTCCAATGCCTCGCAGTTGTGAATAGCATCTTTGAGTTCATCCTCGACTTCGAACACCCGAGCCACGTGCTATTGGCACGCGGCCTTTTCAGCCTCTAGATCGGCGGCCGCTTTGTCAGCGATTTCCTTGCTCGCCTCGGCCTCCTTCTTGGCCTTCGCGAGTTCGCCCTTGAGGGCCTCGAGCTCAGTGGCGCCAATTGTTTAATACAGAATATCATAAAGAGTTTATACTCATACTCAACTACTTAGTCTTCTTGACATCTTGATTTTTCAAATCCGCATACCTTGTGTTTCATCTAAATGATGGCCACTAAAACCTTCCGATTTAGTTCGGCAACTTGCATCTCGTGTAGTTACCGCAACTAGCAAAGCCTATTCAAATGCAAAATCATATAGTCCAGCTATATAATATGCTATACTATGGATACTTCGTCCGATTCTGTTCAGAATCATAGAAAGCGTCAGGAGCTATTGGCTATATATGTATATATAAAACAAATAAAGTTCCATAAAGAACATTACATTACTTACCTCAAAGCCCGTTAGCAGGCTGTTGAAGGCTTCATTCAGTCCGCCTTTGACGTACTGAATCTTGTTCATCACCGCACCCATCACAGTGCGGTGCTCCTCCACAACGGAAGCACTCTATAGTGCTCCCTCCAGAGGGTCCGGCGCCTCCGGATTGACCCCGGGCGCCGCTGTATCCTCCCCCACCTTGGGGGTCTGGTCTTCGGATCCCGGAGTTGCGCTAGGCTTCGGATCAGTATTCGGCGGGGCCCCAGATTGTTTGGGCCCCCCGTCTTCACCCTCCACGGGGATTGTTTCCCCATGGTCAGAGGCAGCCGAGGTGTTACCCTCGGTCGCCCTGTCACTTGCCCCGCCCCCATCTCCTTGAGCGGAAGACACACGCTGGGAGAACACTTTGGTGTCCCCGCGAACCACAGGAGATGGAGCTCGGACCAGCGGGTCACTCTCCGTCTCTCCAGGTGCTAGAGAGTTCCCCTCAAATAAGGAGGCGTCGGGGTGTGCTCAGGGAGGGTTGTAGGTTAGCAGGTGAGAAATGCTTTGAAAGCATTAAAACGCTAAATTAACAAGGTGCAACAAGTAATATATCCGAACAAACTTACGTTTCAGTTGGCGGATTCTCCCTAAGCTTCAGCGCAAAGCTATGTTCGGACGATGAGTCTGAATGAACTGGGAGATTTAGCCTCCTCCGGGGTGCGGCCTTGCTTACATCAGCGGCAGCCGCCCTCTTCTTCCCCCTGCTTTGCGCAGGGGACTCTTCTTCTTCGTCTTCTCCTCCTCTTCGGAGGATAGGACGTTGATCTCCTGAGACTTCGTATCCGCAGGGCGGGGCCGCTCTCGGCCTCCTTGCTCTTCTTCTTGGACTTCTTGTCCGGCACCTTCTATGGCGCCAGGACCAACATCGCCGTCAGTTGAGGCGTCTCTGGGTCTTCTGACAAAGGCGCAGGACACTTAAGCCGGATTGCCTTCTTCGTCCAGCCCTATATATCACGCAAAAATTTCAATTCCTATTATTAAAATAAGAAGGGGATATATGTTCGGCAGAAATCTTTGATTACCTCTTGTGCGGTAAACGCAGTGTTGTAGCATGCGTCCTCCGTTTCCTTAGGCCACTCCTTCTGGCTCTTGAAGAGATGCTTCTAGATCTCTTTGTGAGTGAAGCCGAAGAGATGCTTCAGGGGCTGGTCTCGGGCCAGATTGAACTCCCATAGGGAGGAGCCCTGGTGTTGGCAGGGAAGAACAAGACGGTCCATCATTACCTGAATCACGTTTTGTGAGTTGGTAGCCCTTGGAGATCATGCCGGACACACGGCCTTGGAGTGCCGTCACCTCAGTCTGAGACCCCCAGTTCGGACCCTTATCGGTCCAAGAGGTTAGCCTCTCTGGGGGTCCAGATCTAAAAGCAGGCGCCGCTGCCCATTTGGCATTGCGGGGCTCAATGATGTAGAACCACTCCTGCTGCTAAACCTTGTTTGTCTCCACGAACGACCGCTCTGGCCAGGTTGTCTTTGGGAGCTTGCTTATCACAGCGCCCCCGCACTCCGCATGTTGCCCGTCCACCACCTTCGGCTTCACGTAGAAGGTCTTGAGCCATAGGCCGAAGTGTGGGGGAACGCGGAGGAAAGCTTCACACGCCACTATGAAAGTGGAGATGTGAAGAATCGAATTTGGGGCCAGATCATGGAAATCTAGCCCGTAGAAAAATAGCAAACCCCATAAAAAGGGGTGAAGCGGAAATCCTAGCCCCCTAACAAAGTGAGAGAGGAACACGACTCTCTCACCCGCCTTCGGGGCGAGAACCACCTGGTCCTTGGAGGGAACTCGGTGCGCAATGTTGGTAGCGAGATAGCTCGCACTCCGGAGATCCTCCACGGCTTTCTCAATAACCGTGGAGACCTCCCACTTGCCCTTGGGCCGGATCCGGCCATTGCTAGGGAAGGAAGTAGTGATTGAGGAACGGAGAACTGCGGGCGCAAGAGATGAGGATGCTGGGGCTAGGAAGATTGGAGAACTCGGGCTTGAGGAAAGCGTGGGGCTGATGGAAGGGATTGGTATCCTTTTATAGCACTGTGAATAAATAATGTCTCCCCACTTTAGCCGCAAACCTCGCTGATTCCCAAAGCGGTCGTGCGTAATGCACAGTTGGGATGCTCACGTCACATTGATAACGATCCCCTAATAAGCGGGCACGATCTCTACATTGATAGGACTTGCCAAAGTGGGTTATGCCTCGGAACGCAAAACTAGGACCAAATAAAATGGTCTGGTATATTAGTGGGATCAACGTGATGCTTCACCAAAAAGTTGTCAGTAAAGACACATTATTCATTTTCTTTCAATGCCTTGCCTTCAAGGCTAAGGATGGTACTAACCATGTGGAGCCGGACACAGAACACTTTTTACAGAAGATAATGCCTTAATATGTTCGGAGGAACGAACCCGCCTTGCAATGCCGAAGACAATACGGAAGCCGAACTCATCGTCATCGAAGACAGGTTCACGGACTACTAAGTGAGTCCTGGATCGAGGGGTCCTCATGTGGTCGGATAACTCTTGGTGGGCCAGACTGGTGGGCCATGAAGATCATTGCTGAAGATCGTCTCTCATATCCGGATAGGACTCCTATATGCGTATAATGGCAAGTTTTAGGTTCAGATGTAATCTTTCCTTCCTCTTCAAGATGGTTATGTACAAACCCTAGGGCCCTCCGGTACATATATAAACTAGAGGGTTTAGTCCGTAGAGGCTAAGATAGAAAAGAAACAATAGAATCATAGGCTAGGCTCCTAGGGTTTAGCCACTACGATCTCGAGCTAGATCAACTCTTGTAATCATATTCATCAAGATCAATCTAGCAGGAAGTAGGGTATTACCTCGATCGAGAGGGCCTGAACCTGGGTAAACATCGTGTCCCCAGTCTCCTATTACCATCGATCCTCAGATGCATAGTTCGGGACCCCCTACCCAAGATCCGCCGGTTTTGACATCGACAATGTGGGCTGTGGAATTTTTGGAAACCTAGTGTAAAAAGAAAAGGAAAAAGGTTGGGGGCTACTGTGCTTACTGGGCCAGAACAGATGCAGCACATCAGGCCTAGAAGGGAAACGGCCCAAGCGAGCCAGAGCGGCGCGCGCGCCAGGTTTCAAACCTGACGGGTGGGGCCTGGCGTTAGAGAGAGAGGGGGAGCGAGGGAGAGGAGAGGATGATAGGTGGGCTCCACCTGTCGTCTCCAACCTCGCGGCGGAGAGGCCGGCGAGCTCATCGTCGGCGATTGGAGGCACGGCTGGACTCAGCTTCGAGTGATGTCTCTTAAAGATACGTCGGTTTTTTCCTCAAAGAGGAAGGGATGATGCAGCACAGTGGCGGTAGGTATTTCCCTCAGATGTGAAACAAAGGTTATCGAACCAGTAGGAGAACCAAGCAACACAACGTAAACAGCACCTGCGCACAAATAACAACACCTCGCAACCCGACGTGTTAAAGGGGTTGTCAATCCCTTTTGGGTAACGAATGTGAGAGAGAGATAAATATTGGTAGATTGGATGATAAATAAGATAAATTGCAGCAAGGTATTTTTGGGTTTTTGGTTTAGTAGATCTGAAAATAAAAGCAAAGGCAAATAGATCTCAAAGGCAAATGTATGAGAAAGAAGACCCGGGGGGCGTAGGTTTCACTAGTGGCTTCTCTTGAGAAAATAGCAAACGGTGGGTAGACAAATTACTGTTGGGCAATTGATAGAACTTCAAATAATCATGATGATATCCAGGCAATGATCATTACATAGGCATCACATCCAAGATTAGTAGACCGACTCCTGCCTGCATCTACTACTATTACTACACACATCGACCGCTATCCAGCATGCATCTAGTGTATTAAGTTCATGGAAAAACGGAGTAATGCATTAAGAACGATGACATGATGTAGACAAGATCCGTTTATCTATGGCGTTGGATATGGATCTCATCATTTTTCCTTAGTGGCAACGATACATACGTGTCGGTTCCCCTTCTGTCACTGGGATCAAGAACCGTAAGATCGAACCCACTACCGGGCATCTCTTCCCATTGCAAGATAAAGAGATGAAGTTGGCCAAGCAAAACCCAATATCAGAGAAGAAATACGAGGCTATAAGCAATCATGCATATAAGAGATCAAAGAAACTCAAATAACTTTCAAGGATATAAAGAGATAGATCTGATCATAAACTCAAAATTCATCGGATCCCAACAAACACACTGCAAAAAAGAGTTACATCATATGGATCTCCAAGAGACCATTGTATTGAGAATCAAAAGAGAGATAGGAAGCCATCTAGCTACTAACTACAGGCCCATAGGCCTACAAAGAAATACTCACGCATCATCGGAGAGGCACCAATGGAAGTGGTGAACCCCGCCGTGATGGTGTCTAGATTTGATCTGGTGTTTCTGGACTCTGCGGTGGCTGGATGAATATTTTGTCGACTCCTCTAGGGTTTCTAGGATATTGGGGTATTTATAAAACAAAGAGGCGGTCTGGGGGCACCTGAGGTGGGCACAACTCACTAGCACGCTCTTGGGACTCCTAGCGTGCCCTGGTGGGTTGACGCCTCCTAGGGACTCCCCCCAGGTGCCACCAGGGCCCATATTGTTCCTTCTGGCCCAAAAAAAATCTCCAAAATACTTCACGGTGTTTGGGCTCCGTTTGATATTGATTACGTGCGATGTAAAAAACATGCAGAAAACAACAACTGGCACTTGGCACTATGTCAATAGGTTACTACTAAAAAATGATATAAAATGATTGTAAAACATCCAAGAATGATAATAAAACAACATGGAACAATCAAAAATTATAGATACGTTGGAGACGTATCAGCATCCCCAAGCTTAACTCCTACTCCTCCTCGAGTAGGTAAGTGATAAAAACAGAATTTTGGATATGCAATGTTGTTTATTAAGTCATATCATACTCTTTTCTTTATATCATGGACATTTGGACCTTTATATGATTCAAAGCAATAGTCTAGTTTTGACATAATAATTTAGATACTCAAGCATATCAATAAGCAACCATATCTTTCAAAATATCAATGCTAAAATAAGTTATCCCTAGCCCATTATGCGCAACCATTGATCCATTCATGAAACACACTCGTATATTAGTTACATCCAACGCTCAAGTACGATCATAGTGTTTCCTAGTTGGTGCTTGTAAGAGAAGATGTACATTTAAATTCAAAATAAAAATTGCATAAGTAAAAGAAAGGCCCTTCGTAGAGGGAAGTAGCGATTTGTAGAGGTGCCAAAGCTCAAAGCTAAAACTGAGAGATATTTTTTTTGGGAGGTATACTTTTCCCACCAACGAGAACGACTTGAGGTTCCCAACACTTTCCATGCTAGATATATCATAGGCGGTTCCCAAACAGAAAATGAAGTTTATTCCTTTTCCACCAAACTTTCAGAAGCCATGGCTAGCTGAATCCACGGTTGCCTTCCATACCAACACTTTCCAAGGAATTTATTATTTGACAACATAAAGTAAAAAAATCATTTCGGGACTAGGCATCCTAATACCTTCGCCTTACTCTCGTGTAATGACAAGTGAATAAACACTCATCGTGAGAATAACACATCCAACATGGAAAATATTGGCCACCCCTCACCGCATCGCGAGCGGTACGGGCACACAAAAGGGAAATTTATTTTGAAAATTAGAGATGGCACATACAAATTTGCTTAGAACGGCAAGGAAATACCGCATATAGGTAGGTATGGTGGACTCATGTGCCAAAAACGGGATAAAGTATTTTGGATGCACAAGTAGAGATCATACTTAGTGCAAAATGAAGGCTAGCAAAAGACTGGGAAGCGACCAACCATGAAACAAATAATCTCGTAAGCGAACATTGAGCATAAATAACACCGTATAATGCCCGAGAAGTAGGATATAATTTCATTGCATAATTATTGACTTTCGTGCTTGCATAGGGAATCACAAACTTTAACACTAGTATTTTACTAAAGCACAATTACTCATCAACATGACTCACATATCATATCATCATGTCTCAAAACTATTACTAAGAATCAAGTTTATTTTGTCCAATGATCTTCATAACATTTTTTTTTACTTTATCTTTCTTGGATATCTATCACTTTGGGACTAATTTTCATGTGTTGCTTTTGATAAGCTCAAACAAATATATGTGAAGATCATGAGCGTAATAATTTTCTTTCTTCTCTCAAAATAGTATAAGTGAAGCAAGAGAGAATTTCTTTGAAATTTTACTAACTCTAAAATAAATCTAAGTGAAGCAAGAGAGTATTTCTTCAAAAAATACTAAGCACACCATGCTAAAAAAGATACAAGTGAAGCACTAGAGCATGTCCTAGCTCATAAAAATTTAAGTGAAGCATAGAGAGCTATTCTAGCAAGTCATGGCATATTTTTGGCTCTCTCAAATAGGTGTGTCCAGCAAGGATTGATGACTTAAAAAGCAAAACAAAACAAGCAAAGACTCATATCATACAAGACGCTCCAAGCAAAACACATATCATGTGACGAATAGAAATATAGTTTCAAGTGAAATACAGATAGTTGTTGGAAGAAAGCGGGGATGCCACTCGGGGGCATCCCCAAGCTTAGTTGGTTGCTCATTCTTGGATTAATAGCTTGGGATGCCGGGGCATCCCCAAGCTTACGCTCTTCCATCCTTCCTTCATCCATCGTAAGATAACCCAAAATTTAAATACTTCAATCACACAAAACTTCAACAAAACCTTCATGAGATCTGTCAGTAAAAGAAAGCAAACCACTACTATAAGTGTTGTGTCAAAAAAAAAATCATATTTTGTTTTTTTATTATATCTACTGTATTCCAACTTTTCTATGGCCAAAACTCATCTAAGAAAACCATAGAGCAATCAAAATAAGCACATAACACAAAGAAAGCGGAATCTGTCAAAAACAGAACAGTCTGTAGTAATTTGGAAGTTTAGAGAACTTCTGGACCTCTAAAAATCTTGAAAAAATAGGGCCACATGGGAAATTTGTATATTAATCTTCTGCAAAAAGAATCAACTAAAAAGCACTTTTCTGTTAAAATGAGAATTTTTCTCGTGAGTGCAAAGTTTCTGTCTTTTTCAGCAAGATCAAATAACTATCACCCAAGAAGATCCTATCGGTTCTACCTGGCACAAACACTAATTAAAACACAAAAAACACAATCATGCCAGTAGCATAATTTTGTAAACACTCAAGAACAGAAAGCAAAAAGCAAAAATAAATTTTATTCATTGGGTTGTCTCCCAACAAGCGATATCGTTTTATGCCCTTAGCTAGGCATAAGGCAAGGATCTAAGTTTTGTCATCTTTATCTTTAATTTCCTTAGGGGTATTCTTATCATGGGGTTCTATAAAGACAACGTAGAACATATTATCCATATATACCTTAGATTTTCTAAGTTGATTTTCATCATAACCCCTTTGATTTTCAGCAACAATCAAAGATTAATGTTGGTTAACATTATTGAAAACTTGTTGGATTATATCTAAAACGTGGACTTCTTTCTTAAGATTCGCATCAAAGATTCTATTATCCCCAAGCAAATGTCTTAAAGAATAATCACTATTGTAAAGAAATTCAACTATCATGGGTTTTCACGATTCATACCCTAAAAATCAAAGATTTCTCTAGCTTCCCGTATTTTGTAATCAAATTCATTCATAACGACAAGAGTAGCAACATTTTTGGCTTTGGGATTCTTTATTTCGGGAAGCTCAAAAAACACACTTTGCAAACTAGGATAACGTAACGCCCGGATAATCAAGCTACAGTATTCCCCTAGTAATGGTGCCATGTAACCACTGTTACTGTTGCTAATCCCACATTGATTCAAACTAATTAAAAATTCAAATTTGAATTTAAGTCAAACAATTAAAGTTTCCAAAGTTCAAAACTAAAATGTTCATAATGTGGCAAATAATGCATAGTCAATAATGATGGATAAACCGGGGTCCAAAACAAATATTTAATTGCTTATTAAAATATAAAAAATTCCAAACTACTTTAAATAATCCCAGAAACTTTGTGGCATTGTAAAATACTTGTATCACTAATATTAGTCCGAGTTCCAAATTTTACTTCACCTATTTACCATTGAAAGTAAAATAAAAGAAATAAATAAATAAGCTAAACAGTGAAGGAAATGGAAAATGTAGAAAGTGTTAAATAAAAGAAAAAGGCCCCCCCCACTGTGCACATGGGCCTCATATGCACAGTGAGGCCCAGCCCACCTACCCCTCTCCTTCATCCTCTGTTCATAGAGGGGAGGTGGACGCCGGCCAGCCGCCCGTGCCCGTCATGGCCAAGTGCCGGCCATCCCGCACCTCCCCGTCGTCTCCCCCGGCGTATAAGGCCACCCTCGACCCTCGGACGAACCATAGGCGCCCACTCCCATCCCCTCCCGCTGCATGTTCCCCTCCCTCGCTCTCACCTCACCCGAGCGGCGCCATGAGCGACCACCACTAAACCGCGTGGCCACCGCCTCCCTCTCGCCGCCTCACCATGCCAGATCGCTTCTTCTCCGTCCTCTACCCGTCCAACAGCCACTGGATGGAGCCGGGAGCAATCGCTGCGACGCTACGAGCTCACCTCCGCCTCTCAGACGCCGTAGTTCGCCGCCCCGATTCACCGCCTCGAGCCCTCCCCGAGCCCACTAATGCACCTCTACATGACCACTGTAAGCCGCAACATCGATTACCCCCTGTCCCCGCTCTCTCTCCGTACCATAGGAGCCGCTTCCACCTTGCCCGAACGAGCCGCCACGCAGCACGTCGCCAGTGTCGTTCCGGCGACCAAATGGTCGCGGGCTGTTGCCCAACTTGCTCGCCGCATCGCGTAGAGCCTCCCCACACATTTTAATTGATCGCTAGCATGTCGTAGCACCATCCCCGTTGCCAGCCCGCAACCGTCGTCACCCGACGTCGTCGTCGGCGACCATTCCGGCCACCCCCACTGTCGTTCTCCCCTCCATCGGACGCGGCGCGAAGAGGCCGTTCCAAACAGCCTGGCCGCGCCCGATTTGGTCCACCGCAGCCCATTTTCGAGCTCACCGGAACCCGCCACCGTGTTTGGGCCCACTGGTGCACTCCGGCGGCCGCGCTGACTCGGCACCGACGTGGCGTCACGGGTCCCACCGCTCAGCCACTAATCCTGGCCCCCCTCGCCCCAGTTGACTGGGTTGACCCAGTCAACAAGCTGACTGGGCACCATGGCCCACTGACATGTGGGTCCCATCTGATTAATTAGACTAATTAAACGTTTTAATAAATAAAATTAATTACTTAACTTAAACAGTCACTGACATGTGGGGCCTACTGCCTAATTAACCTTGTTTAGTTTAAAATTGAACTATGTTAACTAACAGAGGCTGACATGTGGGTCCCACTGGACCGACGGGTCAGGATTGACCTGGTCAGACGACTAGTTGACCTGCTGACGTCATCAACAGGTCATGCTGACGTCATATTCCTTTTTTATTAATATAAATACTTTCAGAAATTTTATAAACCTAGAAATTCATAGAAATTAAATCGTAACTCGGATGAAAATATTTTATATATTAAAATCGATCAGAAAAATCCAACGACCCGAATACGTAGTCCGTTCATCTGTCACATGCCCCTAGAATGCTGAACATGGAACCGCCCCCTTTCTTTCATCTGTCCGGAATCCGTCTAAAGCCGAGAAATCATCCTCGCATGTTTTTCCCCTCCGTATGCAATGTGTTGCACCGCGTTAGAGCACCCTAGCACTGCGTGTTGACATGACGTGCTTCTTTGTCGCATCTGTATGCTTTGTATTAATTATTTCTTCCCCCTCTTCTCTCCAGTAGACCTCGAGACTGATGCTACCTCGGTGATCGACTGCATCGAAAACGACCCCTCCTTCTCGTCTGAGCAACCAGGCAAGCCAACCCCCCTTGATCATTATGATATCGCCCACTCTCTTCTCTCTTATGCTTGCATTAGAACTGCTACTGCTTTTTGTATGATCCTATTCGAATTCATAGCATGTTGTTGATACCTGCTTTCATACCTTACATGTTTATACTAAACTGCTAACTATAGGCTGGTTAGAGATCCATCAGAGACCTCCCCACCTTGTCCCGACTGCCCCGCTGGATTATCAGAAGACCCGATCAACAGGATCGAAGACCAGGCCCCGGCACCGCACATCACTTTCCCCTTAGTTGCTCGACACTACTGGGTTACTATCTAGTGCCGACGGTGATACCTCATTAGCACTTCTGATGTTAACCTTGTAGGTTAGTTCATCGATTTTGGTCATCGAGGGTGATTCTTCCTTCTCCACTCCCGATAACGACACTGTCGTGCAACTCCTCAGCAGTGGACCTCGAGGGTGATTCCTCCTTCGTCCACCTTGACAATAACATCAGGTGGAATTCCATCGAGGGTGATTCCTTAGGGTTCCCACTTGGTGTTAGACACATGGTTACTTTGGTGACTATGACTTTACACTGAACCATGTTACTAAATATGGGTCGGCCCAGAGGGGTACCCGTGTGAGCTTAATTGTGAGTGATGTGTATTCGGGTTGACCTGGAAGGTGCCCGCGAGATAATTACGAGGCATGGCCGGGCATTCTTAGCCCTTGCCGCAAGTCATCGAGATGGGGTGATGGGGTCACATGATCGTGAGTCTCTGCTCGTTACCGCGCGTTCCCAAGACACTAAACGGTTTGGATATTTGATCCGAGGGGCCTCTGGCCTGATAGCACTAACCATCAAGTGGGAATAGTATGGGCATTCTGCGTCATATGCATCAGCCGAAGCTTAATTGACATCATGCGACTGAGTGGCGCGCACTGGGTTGGACTACATAAGCACCAGCCTATTTAAGGAGGTAGCTAGGTCTGCTCACCGGCCGCCCACGCAACATGTAGGAGTTCTCGGGGCGATGGCCCATGACCCCTGGGGGCATAGGTTTAGTCTGGCGTGTTGACCTCTCTATTAAGCCTAGGTCGGGTTGCGGCGTATTGTTTGGCCGAGGCCAGGCATGATCTAATGGTGTGTCCGGCCGGAGTTAAGCGAGCGTGGTGGGTAAGTTGGTGCACCCCTCTAGGGAAGAAAACATCTATCAATAGCCTATCCTACGGTAACGGACACTTGGAGTTGTATCGCGGTCGATACAACTAGAACTGGATGTTGAGGCATGATTTAGATATGTTGCTCCGGGAGTCAAGGAAGGATCCCAGAGCATTGTTACAACAACATAAATATGACTTATGTTAGACTACTCTACTCCCTCGTCTTGCTGCAAGATGACGGTTTCCAGAAGATGCTAGTCTTCGATATGACTAGCTTCACCCCCTCTTATTCTAGCATTCTGTAGCTTAGTCCACAAATACTACCCCGTTTCATTTATACCGATGCCTATGTAGAGTAGATCCTTGCTTGCGATTACTTTGGATGAGTAGTCACGGTTGCTTTTCTACCCCTTTTCGCCCTTCGTTCTTCTTTCTGGTTGTTGCAACCAGATGGTGGAGTACAGGAGCCAGATGCCACCCTTGACGACCCCTACTACCTCAACAAAGCCTACTACTTCATGGAGACAGCTGACGGCCAGGAGCAGTTAGGAGGTCCCAGGCAGGAGGCCTTGCCTTTTCGATCATTGATGTTTTGTGCTAGCCTTCTTAAGGCAAACTTGTTTAATTTATGTCTGTACTCAGATATTATTGCATCCACTAACACTTGTGTATTCGAGCTGATGTATTCGAGCCCTCGAGGCCCCTCGCTTGTAATATAAAGATTGTATTATTTTATTTGTGTCTAGAGTTGTGTTGTGATATCTTCTAGTGAGTCCCTGATCTTGGTTGTACACGTTTGCGTGCATGATTAGTGTATGGTCAAATCGGGAGCGTCTCAAGTTGGTATCAGAGCCGACTGCCTGTAGGAACCCCCCCTTTCCAACTCCTTGGTAGAAGTTGAGTCTAGTCTTTGAAAAACTGTTTTACTAACATGGTTGTGTGGCTTACGGGCCCACGTCGCCATTGGGTAGTATTAGGATCTTTTACTCCTCGTCTATACTCCGGCACTCTGTTCTCTCTTCTATTCGGATTAAATGAGTTTACTAACTACATTAGGTTCTCGTAACGACTTTCCCCAGAGAGCCCTTCATTCAAGATGATGGCGTGTTGCACCAGAAGATTCTGAAGATACTCTACGATGTTCTTTGAGACTTTGTGACCTTCACCGTTACAATTCCATATCACCAATAAATCCATAAGGATAGCTGCATACACTTGTTGTTCATGCATTCATTTCAATTGATCTTGTTATTACAAGATACCCTGAAATACTTCGGATATTCTGAGAATCCTTTGTGCCTGCTGCCTTGCAGCTCCTTTTCCGTAGGGATACATATATGAATAATTCCTCACACTTACCAGGGATTCGTTCATCCCCAGTTGTTCTTGCGTTTCACAAACGTCTTCGAAATGCTATTCAATCATCCAAAAATCCTCAGCGACCTATTACTCTGGAAAAATTTACCTTCTTGCATTATGGTTAATTCCATATGTATATTAATTTCATTAAAAACCTTTGTGAATGACTTTATGAAATTATTGATTCAATAGGTTGTAAATACTCACAATCATCAGTCAAACTAGAATTCGTTCTTCCAGCTCAGACGACATTCCGAATATGCGCTGATTCTCGCCAATCAAATTGTCGTCGATTGTACCCCTAAATCTATTCTACTTATCCATCCTTTATCAGAGTGTTTGTTTCTGATCCCTTGATTTGGAAATCATCATTCTCTGTATTCAAGCTTGAATTAGTCAGATGTTCCTATAGTGTGATCTTCTTGCATTCTTTCTTCTTCTGGTTGACTACTGATGCTCACATCAGCTCTATTATGGACTGTTCGATCCTTGGTTGAATTATTATCTGACATTGTGTAGGATCGAAAGTAGGTCTAGAGGGGGGGTGATTAGACTACTTGACTTTATAAAAATTTGCCTTTTGATCATGCAATGTTTTTGGCAGTTTTGCAATTAAGATCAATTCAAGTATCACCCTACACATGCAATTCTAGAGTAATAGCAGCGGAAAGTAAATTGCACATGTAAAAGAGAGGTGGAGAAGATCAAACGCAGTTTGGAGACACGAAGATTTTTGTCGTGGTTCCGATAGGTGGTGCTATCGTACATCCACGTTGATGGAGACTTCAACCCACGGAGGGTAACGGCTGCGCGAGTCCACGGAGGGCTCCACCCACGAAGGGTCCACGAAGAAGCAACCTTGTCTATTCCATCATGGCCTACGCCCACGGAGGACTAGCCTTACTCGGGGTAGATCTTCACGAAGTAGGCGATCTCCTTGCCCTTACAAACTTCTTGGTTCAACTCCACATCTCAAAGACGGAGGCTCCCAAGCGACACCTAACCAATCTAGGAGGCACCACCCTCCAAAAGGTAATAGATGGTGTTGATCATGATGAACTCCTTGATCTTGTGCTTCAAATGATAATCTCCCCAACACTCAACTCTCCTCACTGATATGGCTGTGGTGGAAGAAAGGTTTGAGTGGAAAGCAACTTGGGAAGGCTAGAAATCAAGTTTCATATGGTAGGAATGGAATGGCTTGATCTCAACACAAGGGTAGGTGGTTCACTTCTCAGAAAGTGTATGGTAGGAGTGGTAGACTTTCTGATGGCTCTCTCCACGAATGAAGAGGGGGTGGAGGGGTATATATAGCCTCCACACAAAATCCAACCATTACACACACATTTGACCAATCTCGGTGAGACCGAAGTGAAAACTCGGTCAGACCGAAAGTTCAAATATAGTGAACGTTGGGATTTTCGGTGGGACCGAAAATACCATCTCGGTGTGTCCGAAGTGAGTCAAAGGTTGGAGCTTGCCATCTCGGTGGGACCGAAAATAACAACTCGGATATTCCGAACTGATGTCAATTGGTTACAGAAGGTTGGCAGTCCATTTTCGGTGAGACCGAAACTCAAAATCGGATGGACCGAGAAATTAGGGTTTGGAAGAATAACTGAGGTGGTTCATCTCGGTGGGACTGAGTTTGCAGAATCGGTTTGTCCGAGATTACTTATGAGTGTGTTAAGTAGTGAAGAGTGCTGATAGTTGAGGGAGCTAGATCACTAAGCACTTGAGCAACCAGATCATTAACACAACTTCATCCCCTTTTAATAGTATTGGCTTTTCCTATGGACTCAATGTGATCTTTGATCACTAAACCAAAAATAGAGTCTTGAGCTTTTGCCAATGCTTGTCTTAGCATTTTGAGGGGTCCACTTCTTCAGACATTTCCATACCCATATCATCGAACTTCTCTGAAATGATTCTCAAGTGAATATTAGTTCAATGATATATATGTTGTTATTAATTACCAAAACCACCCGGGGATTAGTTGCACTTTCAATCTCCCCCTTTTTGGTAATTGATGACAACGTATAGATCAAAGCTTCGACAAAAGATATAATCAATGAGTAATATCGTCGCTTTGAGAAGTATGTGATAAACAAGAGCTCCCCCTAAATTTGTGCATTATTTAAAATTTGCGTTTGAATGCAAATGCACAATCGATTAGGATTATGGGTCACTCTTCCATGTCACATACATCTTGGTGGAGCGCACAAAATGATAAGAATGAATAACATGCACTCAATCACCAAGACAAGAGTAAATAGCCATACAATAAGGAATAGCATATGATAAGCATTAAGCACACATTAAAGCATAGTATGACTAGGCACTCATTAAGGTAGCATTAAACATAGTAGCAAGCACACTGAAAGTTTCGAAAGACCAAAAGAAACCAATGTATCTCAAAGAAACCGGCAAAAGAACGAAAGACGAAAGAGCACTCTCTCTCTCGAAGCCCTATGATCTATAACAATTTCTCCCCCTTTGGCAACAAGTTACCAAAAAGTTCGAAAAGGTATAGAGCTAAGCGTCACTGCGGGCTCTGCTGGCGGCTCCCGTCTGGGTAGATGTCGGTGTAGAGATAGCTGCATCGGCGAAGACTTCTGGTGATGTCTGCGCTGGAGGAGTGGATGCTGAAGCTGGAGCAACTGCTGGAGCTGTAGCTGGTGCTGAAGTGGTAGCCCTGGAGTCAGTCACTGGGATAGCTGCAGATCTGGATCCTCTGGGAACCTGAGCAGTCTGGCGATGAGAGTCCTGGACTAGATCATCCTGCATAAGCTCTGCTCTCTCCTGCCTTGTCTCCTCCATGTCTGCTTCAAGCTTGTTGACAGACACCTGAATCTCAGTCAGCTTCACGTACAGAGCGTGGATCTTGTCCTCAACAATCCTCTCTAGGCTCTCCTGATATTGGTCAATGCTGGCCAGGCGTTGTTCAATCCTCTGGGTAGCTTCAAGAATTTGTTCTCCAAAGCTCTTTGGCTTAGCTGCTGCTGCTGCTGCCTCTTTGTCAGCTTTAGCCTTCTTTGCAGCTTCGATTTTGGCATGTCCTTCAACTGAGGTAGGATCCTCTTCATCCATCACAACTACGTTGTCCTCATGCTCTGGCTGCAGTGGCAAGTGCTTCCTATCCAACATGAATTTGCCCGTGCCAAACTTGGCGTTGATGAGCATCTATATCTGCGGAGCAAACCCACACGACCTCTTCTGGTCAGCTGCAGTCCTCTTAATGGTCTCTACCATCAAGTCCATCACCTTGAAAGGTGCCTTCTCATCGAGAATGTGCAGCATGTTGATAGAATAGCCTCGAATCATGCGGTGGTCTCCAGACTTAGGCATCAATGTATGCCTCAGAATAGTGTTAGTGGTGGTCAGACCTGCCTGGAGATAGTACACTGAGCCAAGCTTCCATCCTTCCAAATCAGCAGTGGGGATCTCCTTGTACATGTTCTTCATGGAATCATGACTCTTCTTAGGAATCCCATAGACATCAATGTCGTCCTCTCTCTGCACTGGAGCGTTCAGAAGTTCTGCCCATTCTTCAACAGTCGAAGAAAACCTTTGACCTTCAGTCATCCAGGTGATCTTGCCATCAGGATAAAAGTGGGCTGTGGCGTAGAACTGCATGATCATCTCGTCATTCCAAGCTGTCAGCTCTTGACCCACAAAATCAGCAACTCCACATGCAGTAAAGCTCTCATGCACATGGGGAAAGAAGTCCCGGTGCTCTTCACTGTCAATATACTTCCAGTCAACATACCTGGTGTCAGCAACAATGGGCTTCTTATCCATTAGCACGGTCTCATAGAAATCCTGCTGCTCTCTGGTGTGGAATCTGGGGTCCACAGCAGTCCTTCTCCTTACAGCATATGGATCAGACTATCTCCATAGCCTGGGACCTTTGTCCTTCCTTGCCTTCATGTCCTCAGCTTGAGGATGAGCATCATTGTGGAGTGGCAACTTGGGACGGAGCTTAAGCAACACATGCTCTTCATCTGATTCAGACGGTGGCATCTCACCTTTGTTCTTCTCAGAAGCTGGAATGCTTCTGGTTGTTCTCTTGGGCTTGGCTGGAGCTGCCTTGGCTTGAGCAGGCTTCTTGGGCTTAGAGGAGGCTTGAGCCCGAATAGCATCACCCATGAACTTAGCTTTCTGAGGAGGAGGCTGGGGTGCATCTTCTTCTTCTTCTTCTTCTGCAGCATCAACTTGAGGTTCAGCATATACTACCCTCTTCCTCTTGGAAGTCTTCTTCACCTTGCTTGGAGCTGGCTCTTCCAAGTTGAGCTTCTTTGCAACTGCTGACTGCTTTACTTTGCTTGTGCCTTTCCTTGTCTGCTGCCCTTGGTGCTCTTTGGCAACCACATTCCTCTTTGGCTTGGAGGTAACTTCCTCAGCAACAAAGTCAGAGTCCTCATCATCAGAAGTTCTCTTCTTCCTGGTTCTGGTGGCTGCAGGAGGCAAACCACTAGGGGTGCTCCTCTCACCATCATCACTGGAGCTGCTAGCAGGACTTGTATCTGCCTCTGGAATCTCAGCAAAAGGTGACTCAGACCTGTTCTGGCTGTCACTGACATCTGACATGGCTGAAAACCTGTGAAAAGTTAAGGTATAGGCAGAGTAGAAGAGTTATCACAACTGCAAAGGTTTTTGCAAAAAATTGAGTTCAAAACTTAGTTTTGAGTTTTCACAGAATGTATTTCGGTCAAACCGATTTCAAGTTTCGGTGAAACCGAAGTGTTCAACAGAAACCTACACACCACTTTCGGTCAGACCGCAATGGGTTTCGGTCCTACCGATAACTTAGGGTTTCACTGAAACTACGTTTCGGTCATTCCGATTGGCACAACTCGGTTAAACCGAATGATGCAGTGCAATGGCCAGAGGCCAAATCGGTCATTCCGAGTTTCAAAATCGGCTTCACCGAGATGCGTTCCGTGGAAACCTAAACCTAAGAATTTTGCTCGAAACTAGAGGATCTGAACTAATGTATAGGGAATATCTCAAACGTGGATTGAATCATGGCAAGCCTATCGTGCAAGAATCGGATGGGGAGCACGAAAGGGATCGGGATACACCCTAACTTGGTGGAATCCCTATACGGCGGCAACGGTGGAGATGATTACCGTTGATGGCGGCGGAGACCTGCGGCGAGGGCGCACAGGCGACGACGGCGACGATCCGTAGACCAGGGCGACGGCAGCAGGGGTTTTGGGGGCGAACGGTTTGAAGAATTAAATCGCGCGCAGCCCTCAGGTATATATAACCCCATGCTGTCGGTGGGACCGAGTTGAAAAACTCGGTGTCACCGAGATGTATAACTGCTGTGCAGTTACGCATATCGGTCAGACCGAGATTTTGAACTCGGTTTCACCGAGATGAAACCTAGATCAGTCTAAGCGTTTCGGTTGGACCGAGATTGAGAAGCCGGTCAGACCGAAATGGACTTAGAAGGTTTTGGAAGTCAGCCTTAGACGAATCGGTGGCTCCGAGTGCTCCTCACTCGGACTGTCCGAAAAAGACTTGTTCAAAGTTGTGATATGAGCATGAATAGAATTTGAGACAAGGAAGCATAGATAGCTAGGGAAAGGTGCTTAGGCATTCTTGTCCATCCATTTGGCCAGAAAAAAAATCAAAACAATCAAAACCACAAATGGATGTCCTTGAATGGATAAAATCATGCATTCAACATGCTCACACAATAAGATAGCAACTGAAATATGTGTCAAACATGCACAACCAACACTCTAGCTACTAGCACACAATTTGTCGATGACTAGGTCATCTATATATGAGTATATTGACTTAGGAGCCAAATGAGAACATTTGATCATAGGTCATACTCATCGTTTAAGCACAAGTGGGGTTACCACTTTTACATAAAGCATTTGTGTGTTCACATCATTTGGAGATGTTTTAGCTCAATTTATAGAGCAAAGCTCCCCCTAGATGTGAAAACCCCTTTTAAAGGGTCAAACTAACCTTGGGTTGTCGTAGAAGACTTCATGTAGATGTTGAAGATGTGGATGCTCAATGTTGATGCAGATCATCAAGAGTTGGGAGCAATCCTTTGGATTAGGGCACTTTCAATACCTACATGGGTTAGTCCCACAAGGAACAAACAAGAATATCCATAGACATAGAGTGAAGTACATAAAAGATGATGTCCATGAAAGCAATGATTACCTTGTCCCTTGACTTACCAACAAGAGGGTTTGTGACTCCATGAACTAGTGCATGATGTGGAAGTTGATTGCACAAGTTCTTGCCAAAATGAATATGAGTGAAGTTTGTTGGCGGAGTCACCCTCAAGAACCTTCTAGTTCTTCTTCTTTGGGATCCACATCATCTTGATGGGAATCCTTGGTGTTGTAGTTGAGCTTGACGAAGTAGAACTTGATGTGTCCTTGGGAACCCACTTGACCATGGCTTGAGGTGCTTCAATGAATGCATCAATCTCCTCTTGAAGCTTGTCCTTGGCCTTTAGCTTGTGGTCTTGTGGTGGAAGGTCATCTTGAGCTTGTTCCACATTGGAAGAAGTAGGATCATACTTCTCCTTTTGTGAAACAAACTGTGGAGTAGGGTATTGACCTTCTTCCCACTCAACAGCTTCGGCGTTGAACTTTCGCTCAAAACCAATCCCTTGATTCTTCCGGTGTCTTCCTTGTTTGCGAACAATCTCCTCAAAGTTCTTGCTTCCGGCAAGACTCTTGTAGACACCTTTCTCTATGATTTCCTTCAATAAGCTATTTTCTTGCTCAAGTGTAACTTGGCTTGAAACATTGTTAGTGGAATCAAGAGAACTACTAGAAGCAACAATATTGGATTTAACATTGTTATTGTTACTACTAGAGGAAGAATTTTTCTTGTGCTTGTCATGCTTAGTCTTAATAGGTGGCAAGAAATTAGACAAGAGAAGTCGTTTGGCAAGATATGAAGAACTCTTCTTTCGAAGATCGTCATTGATCGCTTTTAGAAACTCATGTTCTTGCTCTAGAGTGAGCTTCTCGAAGCGTAGCTTCTCATGAGATCTTAGGAGCTCTCTATGATCTTCTTGAGTTGTTTCATGAGCTAACTTAAGAGTGTTTAGTTCTTTAGTTAGATGCTCAATCTCCTTCATAGCATTGTCATTCGACTCTTCTCGACTATAAAGACTACTAGCATTTTCATCATTACTAAGCTCACTAGATTTATCATGCAAGAGCTCATCTTCACCAAGCAAGTCATCCTCATCACTATCAAAGTCAATGAATTCAGGATGTGTTACCTTGGGGCCTTTAGCCATGAAGCATCTTCCAATTCCCTCATTTGGTGAATCAAATAAGTCGTAGGAGTTGGAGTTGGAGGATACGAGTGCAAGTCCGGCAACACCTTCATCTTGACTTAAGTCGGAGTCAGAGTGATAGCTTCCATCGGATTGATTGTCGGAGTCGGAGCCGGAGACCTATTCACCTACATGAGCTTGATGTCTTCTTCTTGTGTAGCTCCTTGATGACTTGTCTTTCCTCTCCGAATCCTTGCTTCTCCGAGAGGGTCTTCGTTCATAACGATCATCTCTACTCCTTCTCTCTCTCCGAGGTGACTCATCTCTTGCTCTTCTTCTTGGAGATTCTTCTCTTCTCTTGTGGGGAGCCGTACACTCATTTGAGAAGTGTCCGGGTCTTCCACAATTGTAGCAATTTCGATCACGGCTAGAAGATCTCTTTTCATCATATGATCTAGACTTTGAGCTTCTTTCTTTGCCTCTATTCTTGTAGAACTTGTTGAAGTTCTTGACCATTAGGCTTATCTCTTCATTGGAAATTAGCTTGTCACTTGAGGTAGTAGGAGCATCACTTGTAGCTTTGTAAGCACCACTTGACTTGTTGTGAAGCTCTTCCTTATCCTTAAGTGTCATCTCATGAGCAACAATTCTTCCAATGACTTCAGTTGGCTTGAGGGTCTTGTAGTTTGGCATCATTTGGATCAAAGTGCACACGGTGTCATACTTTCCATCCAAAGCTCTGAGAATCTTCTTAATGATGAATCGGTCGGTCATTTCTTCGCTTCCTAAGCCGGCAATCTCATTTGTGATGAGAGCAAGCCTGGAGTACATTTCAGCGACTCCTTCACCATCCTTCATCTTGAACTTGTCAAGTTGACCTTGAAGAATATCTAGCTTTGATTCCTTCACAGATTCAGTACCTTCGTGCATTTCAACCAAAGTATCCCAAATCTCTTTAGCATTCTCAAGACGGCTGATTTTGTTGAACTCTTCGGGACACAAAGCATTGAAGAGAATGTCACAGGCTTGAGCATTGTTTTGCAACATCCGCAACTCTTCCGGTGTAGCTTCGCGATCCGGAACTTTTCCTTCTTCGAAGAAATCACCTTGCATACCAACACAAATAATGCCCCATGCGGCTGGGTTATGACCAAGAATATGCATTTTCATTTTATGCTTCCAACTAGCAAAATTTGTACCATCAAAGTAAGGACCTCTACGATAATTACCCTCACTAGACGCCATACTCTCCTAGGTTGTGAAACCAAGCTTATGGAGTCCAATGCAATGGAAACCAAAACAATGGAGACCAAAGCTCTGATACCACTTGTAGGATCGAAAGTAGGTCTAGAGGGGGGGGGTGATTAGACTACTTGACTTTATAAAAATTTGCCTTTTGATCATGCAATGTTTTTGGCAGTTTTGCAATTAAGATCAATTCAAGTATCACCCTACACATGCAATTCTAGAGTAATAGCAGCGGAAAGTAAATTGCACATGTAAAAGAGAGGTGGAGAAGATCAAACGCAGTTTGGAGACACGAAGATTTTTGTCGTGGTTCCGATAGGTGGTGCTATCGTACATCCACGTTGATGGAGACTTCAACCCACGGAGGGTAACGACTGCGCGAGTCCACGGAGGGCTCCACCCACGAAGGGTCCACGAAGAAGCAACCTTGTCTATTCCATCATGGCCTACGCCCACGGAGGACTAGCCTTACTCGGGGTAGATCTTCACGAAGTAGGCGATCTCCTTGCCCTTACAAACTTCTTGGTTCAACTCCACATCTCAAAGACGGAGGCTCCCAAGCGACACCTAACCAATCTAGGAGGCACCACCCTCCAAAAGGTAATAGATGGTGTTGATCATGATGAACTCCTTGCTCTTGTGCTTCAAATGATAATCTCCCCAACACTCAACTCTCCTCACTGATATGGCTGTGGTGGAAGAGAGGTTTGAGTGGAAAGCAACTTGGGAAGGCTATAAATCAAGTTTCATATGGTAGGAATGGAATGGCTTGATCTCAACACAAGGGTAGGTGGTTCACTTCTCAGAAAGTGTATGGTAGGAGTGGTAGACTTTCTGATGGCTCTCTCCACGAATGAAGAGGGGGTGGAGGGGTATATATAGCCTCCACACAAAATCCAACCGTTACACACACATTTGACCAATCTCGGTGAGACCAAAGTGAAAACTCGGTCAGACCGAAAGTTCAAATATAGTGAACGTTGGGATTTTCGGTGGGACCGAAAATACCATCTCGGTGTGTCCGAAGTGAGTCAAAGGTTGGAGCTTGCCATCTCGGTGGGACCGAAAATAACAACTCGGATATTCCGAACTGATGTCAATTGGTTACAGAAGGTTGGCAGTCCATTTTCGGTGAGACCGAAACTCAAAATCGGATGGACCGAGAAATTAGGGTTTGGAAGAATAACTGAGGTGGTTCATCTCGGTGGGACTGAGTTTGTAGAATCGGTTTGTCCGAGATTACTTATGAGTGTGTTAAGTAGTGAAGAGTGCTGATAGTTGAGGGAGCTAGATCACTAAGCACTTGAGCAACCAGATCATTAACACAACCTCATCCCCTTTTAATAGTATTGGCTTTTCCTATGGACTCAATGTGATCTTTGATCACTAAACCAAAAATAGAGTCTTGAGCTTTTGCCAATGCTTGTCTTAGCATTTTGAGGGGTCCACTTCTTCAGACATTTCCATACCCATATCATCGAACTTCTCTGAAATGATTCTCAAGTGAATATTAGTTCAATGATATATATGTTGTTATTAATTACCAAAACCACACGGGGATTAGTTGCACTTTCACATTGTCCTTCATATTCCATAACTTTGTGAGTCTTTCCTCAGATACATAATGCCTTTGGTAAATTGTATCATCTGCTTTGTCAACCATGCTCTCCTATCGAGCTTGTGATAAGTACTCCTAAAAGTTTATGGTATATGTTCCTAAGATGCCCTGATGGGTTGAATTTATACCCCATAAAGCTGTGTGAACCCAAAAGATTTCACGGGTCTAACTCATCTGGTATTTCACTAGGTAAAACTTTCAACACTAATGCCATTCTTGAAACAAGAAGTGAATGAAAGGTTATACATTGAAGAAGAGGGAGTCAGCCTTGAACTTTCTGTTCATGCCCATGGACACGGTGTAGATCTTATTAGTAAGGCTTCTCTTAAAATTAGTTATACCCTTGGTATAAGTTCATCTTAATCAGGGATCTAGCCTTTTGCAATTGTGGTTCCGACCATGCTCTCCTTTAAATACCATTTCTCGGACAAGTTAAACCACTTGTCCTCTGCAGGTCAATGCACATGTCCAACCACTATTAGGATCTACTTTCGAGTATTACCCCGTGGTATCTCGATAATTTCAGAGAACCTTATTACTTCTTATGAGTTCTTCTTCAAGTATTACTTCTCACCGATTTCAATTTTCCCCAGGTTCTGAGTTGTTAGACACTCAAGGACACGGATAAGTGAATCAACTCTGCACTCCGATTCAATAACTCTAAGTAATCTCCATTGCTTATGAGTTTATTAAATCTTCAATTCATATCTAGCCTGATCGGCTATATCATTATCGTGCATCTTTTTAACAATGCTACCTGGTCCTTCTTCCTGGAGCACAATTTCGGCAATGAGCTAAGCTTACGCCAATCTTCCTCGGCATATCATTTCACCTTGAACAACTAGCTTGATTTCAAGTTTGTATTGTACTAGTGGTTTCAATTACCTATCGCTACATCATCCATTTGACTTGATGTCATCATCGATCGATTACATCTTAATGAAATCTCTCGACAAATGTGTCATGATCATCATCAACAATGATTTGCCTTCTTCCAATGTAACGCCCCGGACACACCCGCTGGTGGTCGTTACTTCTGACGAGATCTAGACTGGCCCCACATATCAATACTAGTCTTTTTTACGCAGTTTGCCCTCACTCATGCGCACCCGGGAGTAACTTCCCGGTCGGTCACCCATCCTGAAATTACTCCAAACTGAGCACGCTTAACTTTGGAGTTCTGTCCGAATGGGCTCCCAAAAAAGAAGGAATTCCTTATTGATATGAGTAGTCTATCATCCCTAATAAGCCAGGCTATCACATACACCCTCACTCAGAGGAACCGACGTCCTCGTCGGGCCGCAGGAACGTTCCTCTTGGCACAAATGTCTGTGCATCCAGTCCGATGTCACAAACGTCATGAATAACATGACCGAGCACCTGTCCGTAAAGATCTATGTAACCACGAGGATCGGCTCTGATACCAACTTGTAATGCCCAGGATGCGACTATATCTCCTACGTGTCGAGGCACAAGTTAGAGACATAAGCGCATTCTGGAATGATCGCAAGTGTGGTATCTTTGCACAACTAATGTAAAGAAAAGGGATGAAAGAGTTAAATAGTTGGCTTACACTTGCCATGTCACACAATTAATTAAACATTCATACATTCATCCAAATAACACAGGGTTCGACTACGGATGAAATCAAACGAGAAAAGATACCACAACCACAAGTCCGGATCGCTCCTAGTAGGAACCACTACTGATTGTCGGGATACGTCACATACATACGACCACGCTCTTCATCGAACTCCCAGTGATATTCTTGCCCCTCTCATGCGCCGTACTCAGTTGTACCTGCTTCTGGTTTGTGTTGTAATCTATGAGTCACAAGGACTCAGCAATCTTATTCCCAGGTATCAAAACTAACAAAGCCTTTTAGGTGTGGAGAGGTAATAAAGTGTCTGCAGCAAGCACTAAGCAACCAGCTTACGAATTCAGAGCGAGATGAGAATATGTGCCAACGGTCGCCAAAGATGATCAATAAGTGATCCTAGCTACTCACGTTCATGAATAACCCCACCGTGTTCACTTTCTGAAACCCCTTCGAAAAGAGACCGTCACGGTTACTCACATAGGTAGTGTATTCTTAAGGATATGGTGTCAAGTTATCTACAACCGGATATTAACAAATTCCCATCTGCCACATAACCGCAGGCACGGCTTTCAAAAGATCATAACCCTGCAGGGGTGTCCCAACTTATCCCATCAAAAGCTCACGATTCGCGGAGTCGCAACTCCATGTTGGGAAGACCCGAGTATTCTCGGAATCCCGTGCTCAAGATATTTCAACTAAGGTAAAACTAATCCAGCAAGACCTCTCGATGTGCCGACACCCCAATAAGAGCCGCGCGTATCTCGTCTCAGGCCATGATCGGATGAGCACAGCGTACAGTTACCAAAAGACCCAAGTTGCCAAGGGGTGGTACCGCAAACAACTCTGGGTTGGACCAACACTCATGAGGAGCACTGGCCCGGGGGTTGATTAAGAACTCAGGTTTATAACTCCCTATGCAAGTTTTTAGTTGTTAGGCAAATGTAGTACCATGGTTGGGCCTTGCTGGAAAAGCTTTAAGCAATGCGAATTATCAAGGGGAGCCCATAAACCCCAACCGTGTTAGGAACACAAAATCAAGGAACACAACATCGGTTTATTGGGTCCTAAGGTGGCATAAGTGAAACAAAACACCAAGCAGAAGGCCAAGCCTTCCACCCATTACCAATATATATGTGCATTAATTAATCAAGATATATATTGTGTTAACCCAATAAACAAGTCTAAACATGGAGCAATCTTCAAACTTCACCTGCCACTAACAACGCTATAAGTGGGGCTGAGCAAAAGCGTACTTAGCCAATCAACGGTTTGCTAGGAAGGCGGTTAGAGTGTTTCATGGCAACATAGGAGGCTGATAGACAAGAATAGGCATCGAGGCATAGCTATAGAGCGAGACAACTAGCAAGGCAAAGATAGAGGTGATATCGGGGAACGGTCATCTTGCATGTTAAGTTCTCGGTGGAATCGTAATCTTGTTCATCAAACTCGGTCTCGAGAGGAACCTCGAACTCCGAATCGTCAACGGGCACTAACCAACACAAGAATACAAACACCGGAACAAAATCAATCATGATGCAATGCACAAACAACATGATGCAAGACATGATGCATATGAGCATGGACATGATATGATGCATCACCCGAGGAACATGATGAGTGCAACTTGTGGCAAGGCATAATGCAAGAACACAAGTCATTTAAGTGAACACAACATGCAAAAGATTGCAAGAAGAACCTAGCCACACATGTAGTTAATTAGTTTGAACTAGCTAAGGACCCAACAAGTTTAATATGTTGTTTAGCATGGCAAGTAGTGCATCACAATACCAACAACAACATGCAAGCATTTTAAATGGGCCGGAAAAAACAAACAATTCCAGAAAATCCCATGTGCTCATCACAAATATGGATCTGATCTGTTATAACCACATGTTAGACTTGTTAAACATGCAATGTAATAGCACCATGTTATTCTACATGTTTTCCACCCCATTTACATATAAAGTTTGTCAAATTTGGAGCTACGGTTATTTAGTTATGAAATAAACCAATTTAGCCATGGTATTTACAAAACATATTCAAACAACATTTTAAATGTCTTTAACATGGCAGCAAGATGCATATTAATAATCTACACTCAAAACTAAGCAGTTTTCATATATAGATCATTTTAAACAGATACATAGTTTAAAAGATATGGCCAATTCAAAATGCAAACAGATTTGAAAAAAATAAAACAAAACAGAAAAAGAAATAAGCATCGCCGACCCTGCGTGGACTAGACTCAGACACGGACTAGTGGGTCCAGGGGCGCTGAGGTGGTAGTGCGGCGTGTGGGAGTGGGTGCATGGGCGCACAGAGGCTGTTAGGTGGGGCCTGGGTGTAAGCGAGAGACACAGGGCAAAAATTGGGGCATTTTTACACTGGCGCGAGGGGGATTCGAACCCAGGTCGCTGGGTTAACAAAGCGGCATGTGAACCAGCTGGGCTGGATGCGTGTGACTGATAGAAAGGGGGGTGCTGCACCTGAAGTATACACACGTGATGCAGACAGGACCAACGCAATGCCAGCGAAGCAGAGACGGCGGCGATGTGCAACGGGGCTGCTCCGGCGACCCAAGAGGGCGGCGAAGGTGCGCGATGGATCCACGAGGGAATTCCGCACACGCGACGCAAACTAGCTGCACCTAACGACGACTACGGCGACGCCGGTGGCAACATACAGAGGCGACAGCGACGAGCTACGACGAGACACCTACGGGGCCTAGCGAAGCGGCGAGAGCACTTAGCAGCACCTACGCGACACGGCGGAGATGATGGACATGAACAGAGGAGCTACGGGGGTCGAAGCACTCGCCGGAGACGAGGTCCAACGGCGGCAAGCTTGGGCGGACGGCGAACTCGTAGCTAGAGCGCGCTAGAGAGGGGAAGAAGAACATGGGCAGGTTCGTGAGCTCACCACGAACACATTGACGTGCTCGGATCGGCGAGAGGGGGTCGGAGACGACGACGAGGGCGGACGAACGCTCGCGGCGGCCGGAGTCGAAGAAGAGGAAGGAGGGGAAGGAGATGAGGCGCTCGGCTCCGTGTAGACGACGTAGTGGACGTAGTCGATGTCGGGGAAGAAGAAGGACAAGGTTGGCAAGGCGGAGGTCGTCGAGGTTCACGCCGGCGACGAGCTCATGCTCCCAGATACGCTCGGGACGGCGTTGGAGCGACGGATCTGGTGGTCTATGTGGCCTGGCGGCGGTCAAGGAAGGAGGAGGGGAACCCTAGGGAGCTGGTGGACATCGAGGGGGCTAAGTAGGGGGGCCAGGGCGAAGGAACGGAGCGGCGACGTGCTCGTGCTCGCAGTCCCCATGGCGCGAGCGGGAGCTTGACGAAAAGGTGGTGCACGGGTCGGCTGTAGCCAGAGACTGACTGGTGGGATCGGGGAGGCCACGTGGGCGTACAGGCGCGTGGGTAGCGGGGTGTCTGGGTGAGAAACGGCAGAGGGGACGCGCGGGGGAACCGGCTGGGCTGCGCATGCGTTGGCTGGCGGGCGGGCCTGGTGGCCGAGGCCCAGGTGGGTCTGGCGGCTGCTGCTGCTGGGCTGCCGCTGCTCTGCTACTTCTTTTCGTTTTCTTTTTTTTTAGGCAGAAAAACAAAATGAAAAGCACAGGCAGCTAGGAGAAGAATTATGGAGAAGTAAAAATATCCCTGAGCTCCTGGAATTATGCTCTATTTGATAAAAATTGCTTTGGGCATTTTTAGGAGTAGAAAAATAAAACAAGTTTGAATTTAATTCAAACTTGGGTCATTTTTGAACCTGACCAAAACAACTTCAAATGGAGTGAAATTTGGCATAGTGGTTTAGGGCATGGTGCAAGATTTGTTGGCGAAAGATGAACATTATGGAGAAGGGGAATGTGACACTTGCAACACAAGAAAGAAGAAGGAAGGAAGAGGTGATGGAGCATGGCTTGATTGGTTGAGCTCCACATAACAAAAGCTATGATGCACATGATGAGGATGTTGATGCAATGCAAACTTGGCATGAGTATGAAGCCACAAGAAAACAAAGCACAAAATAACATAACATGGCATGTCACAATAATGATGCTTGAAGAAAAAATAACATAAAAGACCTAACAAAATAAGAAGCCCAAAGAGATGGAAGGAGACAAGTTAGGTTATATTGCTAAATAAGGAATTTTTACATCTGGGGTGTGACAAACTCTCCTCCACTATAAAAAGATCTCGTCCCGAGATCTAGGACTGAAAGAAAGCGGGATACTCGGAACGGAGATGATCTTCTGGTTCCCATGTAGCTTCTCGGTCGGTATGGTGTGACCACTTGACTTTCAAGAATTTGATGAACTTGGTGCGAGTCTTGCGCTCAGTTTCTTCAAGGATAGCAACAGGGTGCTCACGGTAAGACAAGTCTTGCTGAAGATCAATCTCTTTGAAAGGAATGGTGCGTTCAGGCGTCTTGAAGCACTTGAGGAGTTGTGACACGTGAAACACACCGTGCACATTTGCGAATTTGGAGGGAAGCTCGAGATGGTAGGCTAGATATCCTCTCTCGCCAATTATCTTGAAAGGGCCCACGTATCTTGGAGCAAGCTTGCCCTTGATACCGAACCTCTGAGTGCCCTTCATGGGAGAAACACGGAGATAGACATGATCTCCAATGTCGAAAGACAAATCTCGGTGTTTGCCAACATAGTAGCTCTTCTGGCGCGATTGCGCGGCTTTGAGATTCTCACATATGACTTTGCACATCTCTTCTGCCTCTGAGATCAAATCATTGCCAAGGAGTTGGCGTTCACCAGTCTCGGACCAGTTGAGAGGGGTACGGCACTTTCTGCCATAGAGAATTTCAAACGGTGATTGGCCTGCACTTGCTTGGAAGCTGTTGTTGTAGGAGAATTCGGCAAATGGAAGGCAGTCTTCGCATTTCATACCGAAGGAGATTACACATGCCCTGAGAATATCTTCAAGAATTTGGTTCACTCTTTCGACTTGGCCACTAGTCTGAGGGTGAAAAGTTGTGCTGAAGCAAATCTTGGTACCCATAGCTGACTGGAAGGAATCCCAGAATTTGGAAGTGAACAAACTTCCACGATCTGAGGAGATTACTTGAGGGATACCGTGCAAAGAGACAATTCTAGAGGTGTACAGCTCTGCCAGTTGTGCTGCGTTGATGGATTCCTCGACTGGAAGGAAATGAGCCACTTTAGTGACCTTATCAATCACCACAAATATAGCGTCGTTTCCTCGCTTGGACTTTGGAAAACCGGTGACGAAATCCATCTCAATGTGATCGAATTTCCACTCGGGAATAGGTATAGGTTGAAGGAGTCCGGCTGGACGTTGATGTTCTGCCTTCACTCTTCTGTAGACATCACACTCGTTCACGAATTGAGCAATTTCTCTTTTCATGCCAGTCCACCAAATAGGATTGCTTGAGGTCATGGTACATCTTCGAGCTTCTTGGATGTATCGTGAGGAGTGAATCATATGCTTCGTTCATTATGAGCTTCCTATGATCACCTTTGGGAACCACAATTATGTCCTCAAAGAACAAAGTGTCTCTGTCATCAATGCGATAGCACTTGTACTTGGGAGTACCCTTGGCAATACCATGTTTCACCTTCTGCACCATAGCATCACTGAGTTGGGCCTCACGGAGTTGATCTTCCAAGGTAGGAGTGACTTGAAGGTTGGCAAGAAATCCTTGCGGAACAATTTGAAGGTTGAGCTTCCTGAATGACTCACAAAGTTCAGGTTGGAACGGTTTGAGGATGAGACTGTTGCAATAAGCCTTTCTGCTCAAGGCATCTGCAATGACATTGGCCTTACCCTGAGTGTACTCAATGATTGCATTGTACTCTTGAATCATTTCAACCCAACGAGTCTGGCGGAGGTAAAGGTTTGGCTGGGTGAAGATGTACTTCAGGCTCTTGTGATCGGTGAAGATGTCCACTTTTCTGCCCAAAAGAAGGTGTCTCCACGTGATCAAGGCATGAACAACTGCTGCTAGCTCAAGATCATGTGTGGGGTAATTCTTCTCATTTGGTTTAAGCTAACACGAAGTGTAAGCAACGATCTTATTGTCTTGCATGAGAACACAGCCGAGACCTTGCAATGAAGCATCACAGAACACTTCATAAGGCTTGGACTCATCTGGAGGAGTAAGTACCAGAGCAGAAAAGAGCTTTCTTTTAGGGTATTCAATGCCACATCACAATCAGGAGTCCACGAGTACTTGACATTCTTTTGCAACAGGTTGGACAGGGCTTGGCAATCTTGGATAAGTTCTCAACGAACCTTCTGCAATAGCTTGCGAGGCCGAGGAAACTTCGAAGTTGTTTGATATTCTGAGGAGGTTCCCACTTCACAATAGCTTTGACCTTCTCGGGGTTAACAGAAATGCCCTTGGTAGAGATAATATGACCCAGATAGAGGACTTCATCAAGCCAAAATTCGCATTTGGAGAACTTCGCATAAAAGCGGTGCTCTCGGAGACTGTCGAGAACCAAACGGAGGTGCTTGGCGTGGTCTTCTTTATTCTTGGAGAATACCAAGATGTCATCGAGGTACACGAGGACGAACTCATTAGTGTAGGGGTTGAATATGAAGTGCATCATCCGAGAGAAAATGGGTGGAGCATTTGCAAGCTCGAAAGACATGGCCGTGTACTCGTAGGAGCCATAACTCGTCCTGAATGTGGTCTTGGGAATATCCTTTTCACGGATACGAATTTGATGGTAGCCCATCCGGAGATCAAGCTTCGAAAAAACCTTGGCTCCTTTGAGCTGCTCGAATAGTTCATTGATGTTGGGGAGAGGGTACTTATTCTTAATTGTCTTCTTGTTCAATGGCCGGTAATCAACGCAAAGCCGTTCCATACCATATTTCTTCTTGACGAAAAGAACACCGCAGCCCCAAGGAGAAGTACTTGGTCTGATTAGACCCATATGTTCTTGCTCATCGAGTTGCTTCTTCAACTCCTTCAACTCTTTAGGAGAAAGCTTGTACGGACGCTGATAGGCTGGCTCCATACCAGGTTCAAGTTCAATGACGAATTCAACTGGACGGTTGGGAGGCATGCCTGGAAGCCCTTCAGGAAATACATCCTCATATTCACAAACCACGGGAATCTGGGATATGGCATTAATCTCGCCCTTGTCATTGAGAGAGAATAGACTGATTGTGTTATCTCGAGCTGCGAAGATAATCATGTCTATGGAAGGATGAGTTAGATTGACCTCCTTGTTTGCACAATCAATAAGTGTATCATGCTTAGAGAGCCAATCCATTCCAAGAATAAGATCAATATCTGAGTTACCGAGAACAACTGGGGAAACTAGAAAACTATAATCGCCCATGTGAATAGATATATCTGGAACGAAGTTGTTGGAGTTCATCAGCAAACCTGGAGAAAGCACGGACATTGGTCTAGGCAAAGCTTGGAAAGGCATATCATGTGACAATGCAAAAGGTCCTGATATAAAAGAATGTGATGCACCTGAGTCAAATAGTACTTTTGCAGGAAAAGAGTTAGCCGGGAGTGTACCCATTATCACTTCAGAAGAATCATCTGCTTGTGCTGCATTCATTAGGTTCACTCTTGCTGACTTGGGGTTGTGCTTGACAATAGCGTTGCTTGCAGCCCTAACAGGTGGAGGTGGCGGAAGGCGCCTCTGGTTGGGACACTTGTTGGAATAGTGACCTTTCAGACCACACTTGTAGCAAGTGACCTCTCAAACTGGACGGGAAGGAGGAACGCTTGGTCTTGGAGCTTGGTATTGAGACTTGGACTGGTTGCTTGGGTTGGGTGGATGGGAAAATCCACGACCACCTGAGTGCTTGTTCTGACTCGAAGGACGGAACGCTGGAGGAGGCGGGAGCCAGAACTTCTGCTACTTGGCTACCACTTGAGAGGAAGAGGAGGAGTGAACAACATCTCTTATCCTCTTTTTGAAAGCTTCACATTTGAGCTGAGCTGCCTCTTGCTTGAGAGCCATGTTGTAGAATTGATCAAATTCATGTGGCTCGAACAGAGTGAGTGCAAGTTGGAGTTCATCTTTCATACCACCTCGGAACTGGTAGATTTTGCTCTTGGCATCAGGGATGTGTTGCTTTGCATAATGGGCAAGATTCTGGAACTTGACATTGTACTGGTAGACAGACATGGTGCCTTGCTTCAGATTGTGTAACTGCTCACACATGCTTTCAGTGACACTGGTAGGGATGTGATGAGAATAGAAATTGCGACAAAAGTCAGTCCAAGAGATCTCACGACCCGCTCTGGAGTCTTTGTACTGTTGCCACCAATCTGCAGCTTGATCTTTGAGTTGAAAAGCGGCAAACTTAACATAATCCTTAGGTCTGACATTACTACACTCGAAGTGTTTCTTGATGTCTATGATCCAATCTTCAGCATCTAGCTGATCAACACAGTAGCTGAAATACTTGGGTTGATTGGCAAGGAATTGGTTCAGAGTTGCAAAGTGAGGTTGATTGAACAGATTTCCTTGGCCTTGGTTCCCTTGATTGCCTTGATTCCCTTGATTTCCTTGGAAATTCTGCATCATTTGCATGAGCATCTGAGTGTTTGTGTTGGTTGCTTGCATAATCGATCTCCATGCCTCAGCTGGAGGAGGAGGGGAAGGTGGACGCTCTTCTTCACCCTCTGGGTTCTGGCTGGGAACTTTCTTACGTGCCATCCTAAAGATGATGACAACCGTTAGCCATTGAAGCAAATAATAGATATGTTGAATCAACGGCTAGATATTTGCAACATACAGTCTTCACAATGAGCATCCGAAAAAAATTGAACGAATGAATTCCTTAGCTTAATGGTACATCAACTTGTCTAGAAGCCACTTGGGAGAACAAAATGATAGAATAAAACAACAAGGTAACAGATGGAACAAATACATAATAGAGGTTTCGTCCCACATGTTCGTGTTGATGCCTCACGGCACATGTTACAAAGGGCCTTGCAATCCCCGGATCAGCATAGCCAAGGATCCTTTAAGATGCAACCCCCAAGTATAACAACGCCCATGATAACCTCTCCACTAGATGTTGAACCCCAACCTCATATCATGCACCCGTTCGAAGATTACCTAAGAGCTACTTGAATCCCACCTATTAATTTCCGAAGCTTTCCGGTTATGCAATCTGGTGTTGGGGATACAGGGGAAGAACAATATCTCACCCAACTAGAAATACCTACATCCAGTTGTATCCATCCGTCAACACATAACCAGGAACCTTCGGAAATCGTTTATCTTGGACCTTCGAAACGCATCCGCTATACTAGCTGTGGCAATACTCCGGAAATATCCTCCCAGTATTGGGTGACGTCGGGGTTATCTCATCACCAGACAACGCATAGAAGAGTTTTCGATGTCGGCCGCCTCTGGTATTCTAGAACTGCAACGATACAATTGTGATGACAACACCTCGTAGCTCAACTCCCAGGGACACTGCCACAACCCCTAAATGACAGGAGGCACCAAGAACAATGTTCTCGTCACAAAGATATCGGAACAATCCAAACAATACCCGCGTGATCCTAAAAAAATTGGTGAAATTTGAGAATAGTGATGTTAAAACAACATCAGGAGTCCCCACCAGAGCGACGAAGGGGATGACGAGTAAAAAGAAATTCTACCCTCCGATATATATATGCTTCAAAACATTTTTTGTGTGTGTGCCTAGACTCAACCGTCAGCGGTTCGATCAATCAGGGGGCTCCTAGGTCGGAGAAGGCTCTGCATACCAACTTGTAACGCCCCGGACACACCCGCCGGTGGTCGTTACTCCTGACGGGATCTAGAATGGCCCCACATATCAATACTAGTCTTTTCTGTGCACCCGGGAGCAACTTCTTGGTCGGTCAGCCATCCTGAAATTACTCCAAATTGGGCACGCTTAACTTTGGAGTTTTGTCCGAATGGGCTCCCGGAAAAGAAGGAATTCCTTATTGATATGAGTAGTCTATCATCCCTAATAAGCCAGGCTATCACATACACCCTCACTCAGAGGAACCGACGTCCTCGTCGGGCCACAGGAACGTTCCCTCTTGGCACAAACGTCCGTGCATCTAGTCCGATATATGTGCCATGTTGTGTGCCACGACGGGTCACAAACATCATGAATAACATGACCGAGCACCTGTCCACAAACATTAGTGTAACCGCGAGGGTTGGCTCTGATACCAACTTGTAATGCCCAGGATGCGACTATATCTCCTACGTGTCGAGGCACGAGTTAGAGACATAAGCACATTCTGGAATGATCGCAAGCGTGGTATCTTTGCACAACTCATGTAAAGAACAGGGATGAAAGAGTTAAATAGTTGGCTTACACTCGCCACGTCACACAATTAATTAAACATTCATACATTCATCCAAATAACACAGGGTCCGACTACGGATGAAATCAAACTACAAAAGATACCACAACCACAAATCCTGATCGCTCCTAGTTGGAACCACTACTGATCGTCGGGATACGTCACATACATATGACCACGCTCTTCATCGAACTCCCAGTGAAATTCTTGCCCATCTCCTGCGTCGTACTCAGTTGTACCTGCATCTGGTGTGTGTTGTAATCTATGAGTCACAAGGACTCAGCAATCTTATTCTCGGGTATCAAAACTAACAAAGCCTTTTAGGTGTGGAGAGGTAATAAAGTGTCTGCAGCAAGCACTAACCAACTAGCTTACGAATTCAGAGCGAGATGAGAATATGTGCCAACAGTCGCCAAATATGATCAATAAGTGATCCTAGCTACTCACGTTCATGCATAACCCCACCGTGTTCACTTTCCGAACCCCCTTCGAAAAGAGACCGTCACGGTGACTCACACAGGTAGTGTATTCTTAAGGATATGGTGTCAAGTTTAGAAAAATTCCCATCTGCCACATAACCGCGGGCACGGCTTTCAAAAGATCATAACCCTGCAGGGGTGTCCCAACTTAGCCCATCACAAGCTCACGATCCTCGGAGTCGCAACTCCATGTTGGGGAGACCCGAGTATTCTCGGAATCCCGTGCTCAAGATATTTCGACAAAGGTAAAACTAATCCAGCAAGACCTCCCAACATGCCGACACCCTGATAAGAGCCGCGCGTATCTCATCTCAGGCCACGATCAGACGAGCACAGCGTACAGTAACCAAAAGACCCAAGTTGCCAAGGGGTGGTACCGCAAACGACTCTGGGTTGGACCAACACTCATGAGGAGCACTGGCCTGGGGGTTGATTAAGAACTCGGGTTTATAACTCCCAATGCAAGTTTTTAGTTGTTAGGCAAATGTAGTACCAAGGTTGGGCCTTGCTGGAAAAGCTTTAAGCAATGCGAATTATCAAGGGGGGCCCATAAACCCCAACCGTGTAAGGAACGCGAAATCAAGGAACATAACACCGGTTTATCGGGTCCTAAGGTGGCATCAGTGAAATAAAACACCAAGCAGAAGGCCAAGCCTTCCACCCATTACCAATATATATGTGCATTAGTTAATCAAGATATATATTGTGTTAACCCAATAAATAAGTCTAAACATGGAGCAATCTTCAAACTTAACCTGCAACTTAGAACGCTATAAGAGGGGCTGAGCAAAAGCATACTTAGCAAATCAACGGTTTGCTAGGAAGGCGGTTAGAGTGTTTCATGGCAACATAGGAGGCTGATAGACAAGAATAGGCATCGAGGCATAGCTATAGAGCGAGACAACTAGCAAGGCAAAGATAGAGGTGATATCGGGGAATGGTCATCTTGCCTGTTAAGTTCTCGGTGGAATCGTAACCTTGCTCCTCAAACTCAGTCTCGACAGGAACCTCGAACTCCGAATCGTCAACGGGCTCTAACCAACACAAGAATACAAACACCGGAACAAAATCAATCACGATGCAATGCACAAACAACATGATGCAAGACATGATGCATATGCGCATGGACATGATATGATGCATCACCCGAGGAACATGACGAGTGCAACTTGTGGCAAGGCATAATGCAAGAACACAAGTCATTTAAGTGAACACAACATGCAAAAGATTGCAAGAACAACCTAGCCACACATGTAGTTAATTAGTTTGAACTAGCTAAGCACCCAACAAGTTTAATATGTTGTTTAGCATGGCAAGTAGTGCATCACAAGACCAACAACAACATGCAAGCATTTTAAATGGGCCGGAAGAAACAAACAACAATTCCGGAAAATCCCATGTGCACATCACAAATATGGATCAGGTCTGTTATAACCACATGTTAGAGTTGCTAAATATGCAATGTAACAACCCCATGTTATTCTACACATTTCTTCACCCCATTTACATATAAAGTTTGTCAAATTTGGAGCTACGGTTAATTATTTATGAAATAAACCAATTTAGCCATGTTATTTACAAAACATATTCAAACCGCATTTTAAATGTGTTTAACATGGCAGCAAGATGCATATAAATAATCTACACTAAAAAACTAAGCAGTTTTCGTATATAGATCATTTTAAATAGATGCATAGTTTAAAAGATATGGCCAATTCAAAATGCAAGCAGATTTGAAAAAATATTACAAAACAGAAAAAGACATAAGCATCGCCGACCCAGCCTGGACTAGACTCAGACACAGAGTAGTGGGTCCAGGGGCGCTGAGGTGGCCGTGCGGGGTGTGGGAGTGGGTGCGTGGGCGCACAGAGGCTGCCAGGTGGGGCCTGGGTGTAAGCGAGAGACACAGGGCAAAAATTGGGGCATTTTACCACTGGCCCGAGGGGGATTCGAACACAGGTCGCTGGGTTAACAGAGCGGCGTGTGAACCAGCTGGGCTGGATGTGTGTGACTGATAGAAAGGGGGGTGCTGCACCTGAAGTATACACACGTGATGCAGACAGGACCAACACAACGCCGGCGAAGCAAAGACGGCGGCTGATACGTCTCCAACGTATCTATAATTTTTTATTGTTCCATGCTATTATTTATAAAGTCTGGGATGTTTAACGGGCTTTATCATTCACTTTTATACCATTTTTGGGACTAACCTACTAACCCAAAGGCCCAGTCCAGATTGTTGTTTTTGCCTATTTCAGGGTTTTGCAGAAAAAGAATATCAAACGGAGTCCAAACGGAGTCCAAACGGAATGAAACCTTCGCGAGAGATATATTTGGAGAAAATCACGCTAGAGGAACTTGAGAACCACGTCAGGGGAGCATCGAGTCACCCTCGAGGGTGGGGGGGCGCCCCCCTGCCTCGAGGCCCACTCGAGCATCCCTCGGTGCCCTCCTTCTTCCTATATAAGTCCACGTACCCCAGAAACTCCGTGAACAGAGAGAAAACCCTAATTACACCGCATTAGCTTCTGTTCCCGTGGAGATCCCATCTTGGAGCCTGTTCCGGAGCTCCATCGGAGGGGGATCCATCACGGAGGCCTTCATCATCATCATCATCCCCCTCACCATGAGTTGTGAGTAGTCTACCACAGACCTTCGGGTCCATAGCTAGTATCTAGATGGCTTCTTCACTCTCTCTGGATCTCAATACAAAGTTCTCCTCGGTCTTCGAGGAGATCTATTCGATGTAATATCTTTTTGCGGTGTGTTTGTCGAGATCCGATGAATTGTGAGTTTATGATCAAGGTTATCTATGAAAGATATTTGGTTCTTCTCTGAACTTTTATGTGTGCTCATAATATCCTTGCAAGTCTCTTCGAATTATTGGTTTGGTTTGGCCTACTAGATCTATAGTTCTTGCAATGGGAGAAGTGCTTGGCTTTGGGTTCAATCTTGCGGTGTCCTTTCCCAGTGACAGTAGGGGCAGCAAGGCACGTATTGTATTATTGCCATCGAGGATAAAAAGATGGGGTTTACATCATATTGCTTGAGTGTATCCCTCTGCATCATGTCATCTTGCTTAAGGCGTTACTCTGTTCTTATGAACTCAATACACTAGATGCATGCAGGATAGCGGCCGATGTGTGGAGTAATAGTAGTAGATGCAGGCAGGAGTCGGTCTACTTGTCTCGGACGTGATGCCTATATACAATGATCATGCCTAGATAGTCTCATAATTATTCACTTTTCTATCAATTGCTCGATAGTAATTTGTTTACCCGCCGTAGAATACCGCTATCATGAGAGAAGCCACTAGAGAAAACTATGACCCCCGGGTCTATTCTCAACATATCAATCTATATCTACTTTACTTTTACTGCTTTTATTTGCTGTTTTATTAAACTAAAAATACCAAAAATATAAACTATCATCTCTATCAGATCTCACTCTCGTAAGTGACCGTAAAGGGATTGACAACCCCTTATCGTGTTGGCTGCGAAGTTCTTATTTGTTTGTGCAGGTGCGAGGGACTCGCGCGTGGTCTCCTACTGAATTGATACCTTGGTTCTCAAAAACTGAGGGGAATACTTACGCTACTGTGCTGCATCTCCCTTTCCTCTTCGAGGGAATACAACGCAAGCTCAAGAGGTAGCAGCGGTGATGTGCAACGGGGCTGCTCCGGCGGCCCAAGAAGGCGGCAGAGGTGCGCGATGGATCCACAAGGGAATTCAGCACACACGACGCGAACTAGCTGCACCTAACGACGACTATGGCGACGCCGGTGGCAACATACAGAGGCGGCGGCGACGAGCTACGGCGAGACACCTACGGGGCCTAGCGAAGCGGCGAGAGCACTTAGCGACACATACGCAACACAGCGGAGATGATGGACATGAACAGAGGAGCTACGGGGGTCGGAGCACTCGCTGGAGACAACGTCCGACGGCGGCGAGCTCGGGCGGACGGCGAACTCGTAACTAGAGCACGCTAGAGAGGGGAAGAAGAACACGGGCAGGTTCTTGAGCGCACCACGAACATGTTGATGTGCTCGGCTCGGCAAGAGGGGGTCAGAGACGACGGCGAGGGCGGACGAACGCTCGCGGCGACCGGAGTCGAAGACGAGGAAGGAGAGGAAGCAGATGAGGCACTCGGCTCCGCATATACGATGTAGTGAACGTAGTCGACGTCGGGGAAGAAGAAGGACAAGGTTGGCGAGGTGGAGGTCGTCGAGGTTCACGTCGGCGACGAGCTCATGCTCCCAGATGCGCTCGAGACGGCGTTGGAGCGACAGATATGGTGGTCAATGTGGCCTGGCGGCGGTCGAGGAATGAGGAGGGGAACCCTAGGGAGCTGGTGGACACCGAGGGGCTAAGTAGGGGGGCCAGGGCGACAGAACGGAGCGGCGACGCGCTCGTGCTCGCGGTCCCCATGGCGCTAGCAGGAGCTTGACAAAAAGGTGGCGCGCGGGTCGGCTATAGCCAAAGACTGACTGGTGGAGTCGAGGAGGCCACGTGGGCGTACGGGCGCCTGGGTAGCGGGGTGTCTGGGTGAGAAACGGCAGAGGGGACGCGCGAGGGAACCAGCTGGGCTGCGCGCGTGTGCTGGCTAGCAGGCCGGCCTGGTGGCCGATGCCCAGGTGGGTCTAGCTTCTGCTGGGCTGCTGCTGCTGAGCTGCCGCCGCTCTGCTACTTCTTTTTTTCTTTAGGCGGGAAAACAAAATGAAAAGCACAGGCAGCTAGGAGAAGAATTAGGGAGAAGTAATAATATCCCTGAGCTCCTGGAATTATGCTCTATTTGATAAAATTGCTTTGGGCATTTTTAGAAGTAGAAAAATAAAACAAGTTTGAATTTAGTTCAAACTTGGGTCATTTTTTAGCCTGACCAAAACAACTTCAAATGGAGTGAAATTTGGCATAGTGGTTTAGGGCATGGTGCAAGATTTGTTGGGGAAAGATGAACATTATGGAGAAGGGGAATGCGACACTTGCAACACAAGAAAGAAGAAGGAAGGAAGAGGTGATGGTGCATGGCTTGATGGGTTGAGCTCAACATAACAAAAGCTATGATGCACATGATGAGGATGTTGATGCAATGCAAACTTGGCATGAGTATGAAGCCACAAGAAAACAAAGCACAAAATAACATAACATGGCATGTCACAATAATGATGCTTGAAGAAAAAATAACATAAAATACCTAACAAAAGAAGAAGCCCAAAGAGATGGAAGGAGACATGTTTGGATATATTGCTAAATAAGGAAGTTTTACATCTGGGGTGTTACATCCAAGGTTTGAATCGAATTCATGATGGGAAATACCATCCTTTGCCCTCGATGATTTGTATTAACATCGACAACATTCTTGCATTCCCTCCAACACAAACTTGTTCTTGTTTTGTGTTATACCTTGAGTTCCTTGTTATCTGACTTATGATATGCTCTACCTTGGAGTACTACCATCTTTCATGTCAAGAATGTCGTGAGAATTTCACCACCCCTTATGAATTCTTGATACAAGTATTACTTCTCTCTATATTCGTTCGTTCCCTAGGCCCCGTGTTGTTTCTAACTGGAAACCCAACAATTGAAGTATGACGTGTGAATTCAAAACTTCTAGCAAACCGAATGCTTTGAAGTGAATGGTCGATAGTTTCATTCCAACCCTTCTGGTTATTAAACCTCCATACTAACATTGATCTTGCTACTTGGTACGTAATTCTAGGTGCATTTTGTTCAGTACTTAATTGTGGATGTTCTCCACAAACACACTTCATTATATACCCTGGTGTGTCCAATGCTATCGCCTTGTTCACTTAATTGTGGAAATTCATGTCTAGGGAAATCTCGAGGAATTGTTTTTGAGCCCGTCGGCCTCATCCTCATCTTCCCTTGCTGAAATTGTATGACTTATTTTATAACTTGTTTTCGATGGATCCTGGTGTATCCAAAGTCTGACATTTGCTTGAAGACCATGTCGGGGCTATCTCGAAGCATGTATGTGGTACTCCGAAGATCGACAAGAACATTGTAAGCGGAATGTTAAATGTTCTTTATCAACTATCCAACATCGTTGTGTGGGTACATATCATAATTCTTCTTACCCCTTTTGTCTATATGGTCATGACTTTGATCTCCTAACATGTATATCATGCCCTCCTTAATATTGGGGATGATTTACTCCTATTCATTTTTTTAATCACACTTTCCTTTCCATGTGGTTGTTTAATCTTTCTTTGATCTACATATAATCTAAGGAGTAATAATTTTCTGCTTATGTAAATACCTGAATGAAATATGCCCTAGAGGCAATAATAAAGTTATTATTTATTTCCTTATATCATGATAAATGTTTATTATTCATGCTAGAATTGTATTAACCGGAAACTTAGTACATGTGTGAATACATAGACAAAACAATATGTCCCTAGTATGCCTCTACTAGACTAGCTCATTGATCAAAGATGGCTATGTTTCCTAGCCATAGACATGAGTTGTCATTTGATCAACGGGATCACATCATTAGGAGAATGATGTGATGGACAAGACCCATCCGTTAGCTTAGCACTATGATCGTTTAGTTTTACTGCTATTGCTTTCTTCATGACTTATACATGTTCCTATGAATATGAGATTATGCAACTCCCGAATACCGTAGGAACACCTTGTGTGCTATCAAACGTCACAACATAACTGGGTGATCATAAAGATGCTCTACAGGTATCTCCGAAAGTGTTCGTGGTGTTGGCATAGATCAAGAATAGGATTTGTTACTCCGAGTGTCGGAGAGGTATCTCTGGGCCCTCTCGGTAATACACATCATAATAAGCCTTGCAAGCAAATGACTAATGAGTTAGTCACGGGATGATGTATTACGGAACGAGTAAAGAGACTTGCCGGTAACGAGATTGAACTAGGTATAGAGATACCGACGATCGAATCTCGGGCAAGTAACATACCGATGACAAAAGGAACAACGTATGTTGTTATGCGGTTTGACCGATAAAGATTTTCGTAGAATATGTAGGAACCAATATGAGCATCCAGGTTGTGCTATTGGTTATTGACCGGAGATGAGTCTCGGTCATGTCTACATAGTTCTCGAACCCATAGGATCCGCACGCTTAACGTTTGATGACGATCGGTATTATGAGTTTATGATTTTTGATGTACCGAAGGTAGTTCGGAGTCCCAGGTGAGATCACGGACATGACGATGAGTCTAGGAATGTCCGAGACGTAAAGATTGATATATTGGACGACTATATTCGGACACCGGAAGTGTTCCGTAAAGTTTTGGAATTAACCGGAGTACCGGGAGGGTTACCGGAACCCCCTGGGGAAGCTATGGGCCTTAATGGGCCATAGGAGAAAGAGAGAAGGAGGGCCAGGGCTGGGCCGCGCGCCCCCCACCCCTTGGTCCGAATTAGACAAGGAAGGAGGGGGGCGGCGCCCCTTTCCATCTCCTTCTCCCTCTCCTTCCTTCCCCCCTTCTCCTTCTTGGTGGACTCCTACTAGGAATAGGTTTGCAATCCTATTCCTAGTAGGATTGCCTCTCCTCCCGCGCCATAGAGGGCCGGCCGGCCTCCCCCCTTGCTCCTTTATATACGGGGGCAAGGGGGCAGCCTAGGACACACAAGTTGATTGGTTGATCTCTCCCAACCATGTGCGGTGCCCCCCTCCACAGTAACACACCTCGGTCATATCGTTGCAGCGCTTAGGCGAAGCCCTGCGATGGTAACTTCATTATATCCGTCACCACGCCGTCGTGCTGACAAAACTCTCCCGTGAATCTCAACTGGATCAAGAGCTCGTGGGACGTCATCAAGCTGAAAGTGTGCTAAACGCGGAGGTGTTGTACGTTCGGTACTTGATCGGTTGGATCGCGAAGAAGTTCTACTACATCAACCGTGTCACTAGACGCTTCCGCTCCCGGTCTACGAGGGTACGTAGACACACTCTCCCCCTCGTTGCTATGCATCTAATAGATAGATCTTGCGTGATCGTAGGAAAATTTTGTAAATACTACGTTCCCCAACAGTGGCATCATGAGCCAGGTCTATGCGTAGATGATATGCATGAGTAGAACACAATGAGTTGTGGGCGATACTAGTCATATTGCTTACCAGCATGTCATACTTTGCTTCGGCGGTATTGTGAGATGAAGCGGCTAGGACCGACATTACGCGTACGCTTACGCGAGACTGGTTTCACCGTTATGAGCACTCGTTGCTTAAAGGTGACTGGCGGTGTCTGTCTCTCTCACTTTAGCTAAATCGAGTATGGCTACGCCCGGTCCTTGTGAAGGTTAAAACAACACATACTTGACGAAACATCGTTGTGGTTTTGTATGCATAGGTAAGAACGGTTCTTGCTAAGCCCGTAGCAGCCACGTAAAACTTGCAACAACAAAGTAGAGGACGTCTAACTTGTTTTTGTAGGGCATGTTGTGATGTGATATGGTCAAGACATGATGAGTGATACGGTTTTGTATGAGATGATCATGTTTTGTAATGTTATCGGCAACTGGCAGGAGCCATATGGTTGTCGCTTTATTGTATGAAATGCAATCGCCATGTAATTGCTTTACTTTATCACTAAGCGGTAGCGATAGTCGTAGAAGCAATAGTTGGCGTGACGACAAAGATGCTACGATGGAGATCAAGGTGTCGCGCCGGTGACGAAGGCGATCATGACGGTGCTTTGGAGATGGAGATCAAAAGCACAAGATGATGATGGCCATATCATGTCACATATTTTGATTGCATGTGATGTTTATCTTATTATGCTTCTTATTTTGCTTAGTACGGCGGTAGCATTATAAGATGATCCCTTACAAAATTTCAAGGTATAAGTGTTCTCCCTGAGTATGCACTGTTGCGAAAGTTCGTCGTGTCGAGACACCACGTGATGATCGGGTGTGATAAGCTCTACGTTCAAATACAACGGGTGTAAGCCAGTTTTGCACACGCAGAATACTCGGGTTAAACTTGACGAGCCTAGCATATGCAGATATGGCCTCGGAACACTAGAGACCGAAAGGTCGAGCATGACTCATATAGTATATATGATCAACATAAGATGTTCACCATTGAAACTACTCCATCTCACGTGATGATCGGACATGGTTTAGTTGATTTGGATCACGTGATCATTTAGATGACTAGAGGGATGTCTATCTAAGTGGGAGTTCTTTAGTAATATGATTAATTGAACTTTAATTTATAATGAACTTAGTCCAGGTAGTATTAGCATATCTATGTTGTAGATCAATAGCTCGCGATGTAGCTCCCCGTTTGTTTTTTATGTTCCTAGAGAAAACTAAGTTGAAAGATGTTAGTAGCAATAATGCGGACTTGTTCCGTGATCTGAGGATTTTCCTCATTGCTGCACGGAAGAATTATGTCCTCGATGCACCGCTAGGTGACATATCTATTGTAGGAGCAGATGTAGACGTTATGAACGTTTGACAAGCTCGGTATGATGACTACTTGATAGTTTAGTGCGCCATGCTTTACGGCTTATAACCGGGACTTCAAAATGTTTTGAACGCCACGGAGCTTATGGGATGTTCCAAGAGTTGAAATTAGTATTTCATACTCATGCCCGTGTCGAGAGGTGTAAGACCTCTGACAGTACTTTGCCTACAAGATGGAGGAGAATAGCTCAACGAGTGAGCATGTGCTCAGATTGTCAGGGTACTACAATTACTTGAATCAAGTGGGAGTTAATCTTCCAGATAAGATAGTAACTGACAAAGTTCTCTTGTCACTATCACCAAGTTAGTAGAACTTCGTGATGAACTATAATATGCAAGGGATGATGGAAGTAATTCCCGAGCTCTTCACGATGCTAAAATCAGCGAAGGTAGAAATCAAGAAAGAGCATCAAGTGTTGATGGTTAACAAGACCACTTGTTTCAAGTAAAGGGCAAAGGGATAGAAGGGGAACTTCAAAAAGAATGACAAGCAAGTTGTCACTCCCGTGAAGAAACCCAAAACTAAACTCAAGCCTGAAACTAAGTGCTTCTACTGCAAAGGAAATGGTCACTTGAAGTGGAACTGCCCTAGATAATTGGCGAATAAGAAGGATGGCAAAGTGAACAAAGGTATATTTGATATACAGATTATTGATGTGTATTTTACTAGTGTTCATAGCAACCCATGGGTATTTGATACCAGTTCAGTTGCTAAAATTAGTAACTCGAAACGAGAGTTTCAGAATGAACAGAGACTAGTTAAAGGTGAAGTGACGATGTGTGTTGGAAGTGATTCCAAGATTGATATGATCATCATCGCACACTCCCTATACTTTCGGGATTAGTGTAGAACCTAAATAAATGTTATTTGGCATTTGCGTTGAGCATGAATATGATTTGATCATGTTTGTTGCAATACGGTTATTCATTTAAAGTTATAGAATAATTGTTATTCTGTTTACATGAATAAAACCTTCGATGGTCATACACCCAATGAAAATAGTTTGTTGGATCTCGATCGTAGTAATACACATATTCATAATATTGAAGCCAAAAGATGCAAAGTTGATAATGATAGTGCAACTTATTTGTGGCACCGCCGTTTAGGTCATATTGGTGTAAAGCGCATGAAGAAACTCCATGCTGATGGGCTTTTGGAATCACTTGATTATGAATCACTTGGTGCTTGCGAACCATGCCTCATGGGAAAGATGACTAAAACTCCGTTCTCCGAAACAATGGAGCGAGCAACAGATTTGTTGGAAATCATACATACTGATGTATGTGGACCGATGAGTGTTGAAGCTCTCGGCGGGTATCGTTATTTTCTGACCTTCACTGATGATTTGAGCAGATATGGGTATATCTACTTGATGAAGCACAAGTCTGAAACATTTGAAAAGTTCAAAGAGTTTCAGAGTGAAGTAGAGAATCATCGTAACAAAAAAAATAAAGTTTCTACGACCTGATCGTGGAGGTGAATATTTGAGTTACGAGTTTGCTCTTCATTTGAAACAATTTGGAATAGTTTCACAACTCACGCCACCCGGAACACCATAGCATAATGGTGTGTCCGAACGTCGTAACCGCACTTTATTAGATATGGTGTGATCTATGATATCTCTTACCGATTTACCACTATCGTTTTGGGTTATGCATTAAAGACAGCTGCATTCACGTTAAATAGGGCACCATCTAAATCCGTTGAGACGACGCCTTATGAACTGTGGTTTGGCAAGAAACCAAAGTTGTCGTTTAATAAAGTTTGGGGCTGCGATGCTTATGTGAAAAAGCTTCAACCTGATAAGCTCGAACCCAAGTCGGAGAAATGTGTCTTCATAGGATACCCAAAGGAGACTGTTGGGTACACCTTCTATCACAGATCCGAAGGCAAGATATTCGTTGCTAAGAATGGATCCTTTCTAGAGAAGGAGTTTCTCTCGAAAGAAGTGAGTGGGAGGAAAGTAGAACTTGATGAGGTAATTGTACCTTCTCCCGAATTGGAAAGTGGAACATCACAGAAACTAGTTCCAGTGATTCCTACACCAATTAATGAGGAAGCTAATGATGATGATCATGAAACTTCAGGTCAAGTTTCTGCTGAACGTCGTAGATCAACCAGGGTACGTTCCGCACCAGAGTGGTACGGCAAACCAGTTCTGGAAGTCATGTTACTAGACCATGATGAACCTACAAACTATGAGGAAGCGGTGATGAGCCCAGATTCCGCAAAATGGCTTGAGGCCATGAAATCTGAGATGGGATCCATGTATGAGAACAAAGTGTGGACTTTGGTTGACTTGCCCGATGATCGGCAAGCCATCAAAAATAAATGGATCTTTAAGAGGAAGACCGACACTGACGGTAATGTTACTGTTTACAAAGCTCGACTTGTTGCAAAAGGGTGAACGGCATCTCGAATTCTCTTTTTAGAAGCCTCCATCTTAAGCTGAGCTGCCTCTTGTTTCGAAGCCATGTTATAGAATTTGTCGAATTCATCCGGCTCGAACAAAGTGAGAGCAAGTTGAAGTTCATCTTTGAGACCTCCACGGAACTGGTAGATTTTGCTCTTGGCATCAGGAATGTCTTGCTTAGCACAGCAGGCGAGGTTTTGGAACTTGACATTATACTGATAGACTGTCATAGAGCCCTGCTTTAGGTTGCGGAATTGCTCACGCATACCCTCGATGACACTTGTTGGAATGTGGTGAGAGCGAAAGACCTTGCAGAAATTCTCCCAAGAGATCACTTGACCTGGCCTGGAGTCTTTGTACTGCTGCCACCAGTCAGCTGCTTGATCTTTGAGTTGGAAGGCTGCAAACTTCACATAATCATCTTCCTTCACGTTATTGCACTCAAAATGCTTCTTTATGTCGGTTAACCAATCTTCAGCATCAAGAGGGTCGACACAGTAACTGAAAGCTTTTGGATTATTGGCCAAGAACTGGTTGAGAGTAGCATGGTGCTGCTGGTTGAAGAAGTTGCCTTGGTTCCCTGGAACACCCTGATTAGCTTGCTTAGCTTGCATCTGTTGCATCATCTGCATCAACATCTGAGTGTTCTGAGTTGTAGTCTGCATAATCGCTCTCCAAGCCTCAGGCGGAGGAGGAGGTGAAGGAGGACGATCTGGAACCTCTTCCACCTCTGGGTTAGCGTTGGGAACTTTTTTCGGAGCCATCCCGAAAGAGATGACCACGAATCAGCAATTGATTGACAGAAGGTATAAGCTGAATCAATGGAATGAATTGCAACAAGTCTTCACAATAATCATTCGAACAATAGGAACGAATGAAATCATTCGAACAAGAGGAACAAATGAAATTCTCAGTTAAATGATAACATCAATCTTCACGAGAAGCCACATAGGGGACAAAAGGTAAAATAAGAAAACAACAAGGTACAGACGGGAACAAACACAAGAGAGGAGTTTCGTTCTAACATCTTTGTGCTGAAAGCATATGAACGCGTTACGAAAAGGTTTTGCAATCCCCGGATCAGCATAGCCAAGGACCCTTTAAGATGCAACTCCTGATAGTAACATCGGTCATAAACCACTTCACTCAATGTAGAACCCCGAACTCACTAACCTGCATTCGTTGGAAGAATGCCTACGATCTACTGGATAACCCACCTATGAATTTCCGAAAGATTCCAGTTATGCAATCAGGTGTTGGGGATACACGGGAAGCACCGCGCAATCAACTCTAAACCTACATCCAGGTGTATCCATCCTTCAACACATAACCAGTCTTTCTCGGAAACTGTGTACCTCGGACCTTCGAAAAGCATCCACTATAACAAGCTACGGCAGTACTCCCGAACTACCTCCCCGGTATTGGGTGATGTCGGGGTTATCTTGCCACTGGCCGTATAGGAGAGATTTTCGATGTCGGCCGTCTTAAGTATTTAGTACTGCCGCGATATGCATGTGACGACAATACCCCGAAGCTCAACTCCCCGGGACACTGCCACAACCCCTAATGTCAGGAGGCATCGAGAACAATATCCTCGTCACAAGAACATCGAAACAATCCCAGAATACTCGCGGGATTCCTAAAAAAAAATTGTGCAATTTTTGAAAGTAGGAGAGACAAGAGTAGTCGCCAGGAGTCCTCACCAGAGAGAAAGGGGATGAGAAGCAAAGAAATCCTACTCTCCGATATAATATAGGACTCAAAATATTTTCAGTGTGTGCCTAGACTCGACCGTCAACGATTCGATCAATCAGTGGGGGCTCCTAGGTCGGAGAAGGCTCTGAATACCAACTTGTAATGCCCAGGATGGAGTTATACCTCCTACGTGTCGAGGCACGACTTAAAGGCATAAGTCCATCCTAGAATGATCTCAAGTTTGGTAATCTTTGCACATCTCATGTAAAAGAGGGGATTGTAAACATAAATAGTTGGCTTACACTCGCCATGTCACACAAATTCAATACATGTCTCAAACATCATACATTAAGAATATCACAACCCTCTAAGGGCAAAATCCAAATGTCAAGATACCAAACTTAGATAAATAAACCATAGGCGGATCGAATCCTAGTAGAAGTCTCCACTACTGATCATCCGGATATCGAACATAGTACCGACTACGCTCCTCGTCGTACTCCCAATCTAGCTCGGTGCCATCACCTGGATAGCTCACAACTGGACCTGCATCTGGTGTGGTGAAGTAACTGTGAGCCACAGAGGACTCAACAATCCCGTTCCCGGGTAACAAGACTATTTAAGCCTTGGGTGAGGATAAGGCTGAAGAAAAGAATAAGTGTCTGCAGCAGCAACTAGCAACTAGCTTACGTGAAAGAGAGCGAGAAGAGAAAGCCTCGGTCGAGAAGTGATCACGAAGTGATCCTAGCTACAAGCTCAACAAACATAACCCCTCCGTGTTCAACTCCCGAATCCCTATTCGGAAATTGACGGTCACGGAACACACGCTGGTAGTGTATTGAAACATTGTGTCAAGTTATCTACAACCGGATATTAACAAGCTCCCATCTGCCACATAACCGCGGGCACGGCTTTCGAAAGTTCGTAACCCTGCAGGGGTGTTCCAACTTGACCCATTACAAGCCCACGATCCGCGGAGTCGCAACTCCAAAGTGGGAAGACCCGAGTATTCTCGGAATCCCGTGCTCAAGATATACCGAACTAAGGTAAGGCTAATCCAGCAAATCCTCCCGGCGTGCCGACACCCTGATAGTAGCCGCGCGTATCTCGTCTCAGGCCACGACCAGATGAGCAGTACGTACAGATACCGAAGATCCCAGCGAACTGGGTGGTATCCGCAAGTGGCTCTAGTTTGGACCAACACTCAAATCGAGCACTGGCCCAGGGGGGTTGAATTAATTAAGCCTCGGGTTAATTACTCCCTCGGAAAGTTTTAGTTGTTTAGGCGAATAGTACCAATGTTGGGACTTGCTGGAAAAGACTTAGCACTTAGCGGTTTATCGAGGGGGTCCCATACACCACAACCGTGTTAGGAACGCATAATCAAGGAACATAACACCGGTTTATACGGTTCCTAACGGCATGAGTGGAACAAATCACCAAGCAAAAGGCTTAGCCTTCCACCCTTGCCAATATATAGATGATTTCATTTTTAAGCATTTATGTAGTGTGATATAACCCAACCAAACTTCAACATGAAGCAAGCATCTTCGATCTTCACCTGCAACTAGCAACGCTATAAGAAGGGCTGAGCGAAGCGTACTTAGCCAAGCAACGGTTTGCATAGGAAGGGTGGTTAAACATGGCAATGGTTACAAGTAGGAGGCTGACAAGAAGAACATGGGCATCGAGGCAAAACTATAGAGCGGATCTACTAGCAATAGGCAAAGATAGTAAGGTTATCGAGGTTCGGTCATCTTGGCTGAAGTGAAGTCGTTCGGATCGTAAGAAGGGTCCTCGTGATCAACCTCGTTGGAAACCTCGTGCTCGTACTCGTACTCGGTCTCAGCTTCCGGCTCTAAACAATACAATCACACCAAGCACAAATCAACAAGATGCAATGCGCACTCGAAAATGATGGATGCATGATGGATGCACTAAGGATGCACACGGAGCACGGAAAAATAGCACTTAAGCAAAACACCTCAAAACATGATAACAATATGATATTATGAATCTGCACAGAAAATCAATCAAGTTTCATATAAGACTCGCTTAAATCGGAGTTACGGACTAAAAGTTATGCCCGAAACAAGAAATGAGCGAAAGCTGAAAATTACAGCAACATAGCAACTTCGGAGCACAAAATAATTAAGCTACAACACTCAAACAACATGGCAAAGGACATGAACATAGACTAGACATATCCTACATCAATTAAGTCCAAAGGTGCACCCCCAAAGGAGCCACGGATCAATAGCAATGAGCTTGGACATATTGAACTTGACAATAAAATTCTGGCAGCAGAATTTTTATTGAAACTTTGGAGCAAAAGTTAAACATGCTACAACCACTTAAATAAACATGTGAGGACATGAATGGAAAGCCAGCAATATATACTACAAGGAACAATCAAGATCCACCCCAAAACTATCATGGTTTGTCCTAGAACATCACACGAACATGGCATCGGAACATTACAGATTTCAGACTTAGTGAAAAACCACTAAGTCCTAAAACAACAGTTTCATCATGGCATCTAAACGAGCAAGTTTAAGTCACCTCGAAACTAAACATGGCAAGTGGTAAGCACCTCATCAAAGTACACATGATGGTGATTCCGAAACACACAAGCATGCTTCATGGAGATAAACACAACGATAGCAACGAGCTCAACAAGATGGCATTTCATAACAAGTGAAACAACATCACAGCCACATGGCACTTAGCAACGATGATAAACATGGCACGAATAAAACTATCATGCAATCTAACACATACAACATGTAGAGCATGGCAAGACAAACACGTGGACATGTCATTTGCATCATTCGGACAAACGAGCTAAAAGATATCACATGGCAAAGATGGCATAAAAACATCACATAGCAGCAGTTTTATCACGATGCACTATTGCAACAGAAAAATAAGCACGTAGATGATCTCTAACATGCATGACACAAAAAGATGAAACGTAGTTCTAGTCACCACGAACGTCTGGACATGCTATTTGCGCGAATCGGACAAACACACACACACAGTTAGAGCAGTTTGAAATATGCATCAGAAATAAGCAAAACAGGGACTTAGAGGTTTTTAGGGGTCAACCTGTCACACAGATCTGGGAAAAAAATGAGCACGGGCCCGGTCTGGATCCGGCCCGGCTGGACGAAGTGGAGACGGGAGACGGCGGCCCAGTGGAGGTGCGGTGCGGGCCGCGCGGAGGAGCGGCTGGCTGGCGGAGCGGCCCAGCCCGGCCTGGAGGCGAGGCGAGGCGAGGCAGGCTGCGGTCCTGCGGCTCGATGGCTGAGGCGGCCCGGTCCAGCCGAAGGGAGGTGGAGCCCGGCTGGCGTCGGTGGCCCAGGAAGGAGGCGGCCCGAGGCGCCCGGCGGCTGGATCGGCGGGGAGAGGCCTTGGCGGGGCCTGGCCCGGCTGTGGCGCTGGGCCAGCGGGAGGCGACGCGGTCGCTGGAGGCTAGCGATGACTCGGCTCGGCGGTGCGCTGGCTCTGGAGGAGAGCGACCGGCCGGGTGGAGAGAGTGGGCCGGCGCGGAGGCTGTATGGGCCTGCGATGGAGGGAGTGGAAGGCGAGGCCCCTCGGCGAAGTGGTCCTGGCCCGGCGCCAGAGGGATCGACGGAACGGGCGTTGACCTGGGGATCTGGTCGATCGGAGGAAACGGCGCTGGCTGGCCCGGTCGTTGGCTGGTTCCCTCGGGAACTGGCCAAGTGGCAGTGGTGGATCCAGAAATTTAGGGGGAGAAGGAGGAGGAAGAAGGGGGTAGGGTTAGGGATGCCAAAAATAGACTAGGGGGTCTATTATATAGCAGATTTTTAGGGTTAGGGGGGATTTGGGGGTGTTAGGAGCCCTCCGATCGCGATCCGACGGATCCGATCGCGGGGGTAGTCAGGATGGGCCTAGGGAAGACTAGTGGGCTGCTGGAGGGATGTTTCTGGGCCACAAGTGAAGGCACTTTGGACCCACACGAATAACTGAAGGGATAGCAAACGGAGTCCAAACGCGACGAGATTGGAGAGGCGGGTTACACACAACAAAACAACAACACACGACAAGTCTCGCGGCACACCGGTAATGTTACACGCCCAAACACCAAAGTAGGCCTACGGGACATCACAGACACGTGAGGGAGCTCCGGAACGCGAAACGGACAACGGGAAGGAACGCGTGGAACCGGATGCAACCGACAACACAAATGCAATGCGATGCACATGTCTACATGATATGAATGAATGCCACACACTCACACAACAAAACGACGAAAACCCGAAAGACAAAGAACCCGGAATGGAAATAGATGAAGCCGGAGATATATTATATGCCCAAAAGGGAAAGTATTACATCCGGGGCATTACAAACTCTCCTCTACTACAAAAAGATCTCGTCCCGAGATCTAAGACTGGAAAAAGGAAGGGTACTCGGAACGAAGATGATCTTCTCGTTCCCAGGTAGCTTCTCGGTCGGTGTGATGTGACCACTTGACTTTCAGAAATTTGATGGACTTGTTGCGGGTCTTGCGTTTGGTTTCTTCGAGAATAACAACTGGATGCTCTCGGTAGGACAGGTCTTGTTGAAGATCAATCTCTTCAAACGGAATCATGCGCTCAGGTGCCTTGAAGCATTTGCGAAGTTGAGACACATGGAAGACATCATGAACATTGGCGAAGTTGGGAGGGAGCTCAAGTTGATAGGCTAGATCGCCTCTTTTGTCAAGAATCTTGAAAGGGCCGACGTATCTAGGAGCAAGCTTTCCTTTGATACCGAATCTTTGGGTGCCTTTCATCGGGGACACACGGAGATAGACATAATCACCAATGTTGAAAGCCAAATCACGATGCTTGCCGTCATAGTAGCTCTTCTGACGCGACTGAGCGGCCTTGGGATTCTCACGTATGACTTTGCACATTTCTTCGGCTTCTGAGATCAAGTCATTGCCAAGAAGTTGACGTTCGCCTGTTTCAGACCAGTTGAGAGGGGTACGTCACTTTCTGCCATAGAGGATTTCAAACGGTGCTTTGCCTGCACTTGCTTGAAAGCTGTTGTTGTAAGAGAACTCGGCAAATGGAAGGCAGTCTTCCCATTTCATGCCAAAAGATATGACACAGGCTCTGAGCATGTCTTCTAGAATCTGATTCACGCGCTCGACTTGACCACTAGTCTGATGGTGAAAAGCAGTGCTGAACCTGATCTTAGTGCCCATGGCGGACTGAAAGGAGTTCCAGAACCTTGAAGTGAACAAACTTCCACGGTCTGAGGAGATAACTTGAGGAATGCCATGTAAGGACACAATTCTGGAAGTGTACAGCTCTGCCAATTGAGCTGCATTGATGGATTCTTTGACTGGCAGGAAGTGAGCGACTTTGGTAAGCTTGTCAATCACCACGAAGATAGAATCATTTCCTCGCTTGGATTTAGGAAAACCAGTGATGAAATCCGTTTCAATGTGGTCGAACTTCCACTCGGGAATAGGAAGAGGTTGGAGAAGACCGGCTGGACGTTGATGTTCTGCTTTCACTCTTCTGCAAACATCACATTCATTCACGAATTGGGCAATCTCCCTTTTCATGCGTGTCCACCAGTAAGATTGCTTGAGATCTTGATACATCTTGGAACTGCCAGGATGAATGGAAAGGAGAGAATCATCAGCTTCTTCCATTATGAGCTTCCTGAGATCACCTTTGGGAACAACGAGTCTTTCCTCGAAGAACAAGGTATCTCTCTCATCAACACGGAAGCACTTGTATTTCGGAATGCCCTTAGCAATAGCATGTTTCACCTTCTTCACCATGGTATCACTGAGCTGGGCCTCACGGACTTGATCTTCCAAGGTAGGAGCAACTTGAAGATTTGCAAGAAAACCCTGCGGAACAACTTGGAGGTTGAGTTTCCTGAATGCTTCACAAAGCTCAGGCTGGCACGGCTTGATAAGAAGGCTGTTGCAATATGCCTTTCTGCTCAAAGCATCTGCAATCACATTCGCCTTGCCAGGAGTGTATTCAATGCTGGGATTATACTCTTGGATCATTTCAACCCAACGAGTCTGGCGGAGGTTCAAATGCGGCTGTGTGAAGATGTACTTCAAGCTCTTGTGATCGGTGAAGATGTCGACTTTTCTGCCCAAAAACAGATGTCTCCACGTAATCAAAGCATGTACCACAGCTGCTAGCTCGAGATCATGTGTGGGATAGTTCTTCTCACTTGGCTTGAGCTGACGAGAAGTGTATGCCACAATTCTCTTATCTTGCATAAGCACACCACCAAGACCTTGAAGAGAAGCATCACAGAATACTTCATAGGGCTTGGATTCATCTGGAGGAGTCAGAACTGGAGCAGAGACGAGCTTTTCTTTGAGAGTTTTGAATGCCACTTCACACTCTGGAGACCAAAAGTATTTGACATTCTTCTGAAGCAAGTTGGAAAGAGGCTTGGCAATCTTGGAGAAGTTCTCAACGAACCTTCTGCAATAGCTGGCAAGACCCAGAAAACTACGGAGTTGCTTGACGTTCTGAGGAGCTTCCCAGTTGACAATTGCTTCAACTTTCTCGGGATTAACCGCAATACCGTCAGCTGAGATGATGTGGCCCAGGTACAAAACCTTATCGAGCCAAAACTCGCACTTGGAGAACTTGGCATAGAATTTATGCTCTCGGAGTCGATCAAGAACCAGACGTAAGTGCTTTTCGTGATCTTCTTCATTCTTGGAAAACACCAGAATATCATCCAGATACACAAGCACAAACTCGCCAGTATAGGGGTTGAAGATGTAGTGCATCATCCTCGAGAAGGTAGGAGGAGCATTGGCGAGACCAAAAGACATGACGGTATACTCGTATGAGCCGTAGCTCGTTCTGAAGGACGTCTTGGGAATGTCTTCCTCGTGAATGCGAATTTGATGATAGCCCATTCGGAGGTCGAGCTTAGAGAACACTTTAGCTCCTTTGAGCTGCTCGAAGAGTTCGTTGATGTTGGGGAGCGGATATTTGTTCTTAATCGTCTTCTTGTTCAATGGCCGGTAATCAACACAGAGACGCTCCGTGCCATCTTTCTTCTTGACAAATAAGACACCACAGCCCCAAGGAGACGTACTAGGCCTGATGAGACCCATATCCTCCTGTTTATCAAGCTGCTTCTTCAATTCCTTCAATTCATCCGGAGAGAGCTTGTACGGACGCCGGCATGCTGGCTCAGTACCCGGCTCGAGTTCAATAACGAATTCCACCTGACGGTGTGGAGGCATGCCTGGAAGTTCTTCAGGAAAGACGTCTTGATATTCGTTCACCACCGGAATTTGAGATATGGCATTAATTTCGCCCTTATCATTGAGAGAGAAAAGCCTGATAGTGTTATCCCTGGAGGCAAAGATAATCACATCTTCATCAGGATGAGTCATCTTGACTTCCTTCTGTGCACAATCAATGTGAGCATCGTGCTGAGAAAGCCAATCCATTTCGAGGATGAGGTCAATGTCAGAATTACCAAGAACCACCGGATTAGCCAGAAAGCGATAACCACCCATGCGAATCGAAACATTCGGAACATGCACCCGAGAGGTCATTTGCAAACCAGGAGAAATAATGCTCAACGGCTTCGGCATCACTTGAGTGACAAATTCATGCTTGGCAACAAAAGGTCTTGAAATAAAGGACAAAGAAGCACCCGAATCAAACAACACTTTAGCAGGAATAGAGATCACTGGAAGGTTACCCAAAATGACATCAGAAGAATTCTCCGCTTCAGCTGCACTCATCAGATTGACCCTTGCAGACTTTGGATCCTGCTTGACAATAGCTGAACTCACAGGCGGAGGAGGAGGAAGATGCTTCGGATTCGGACATCTGTTGGCATAATGACCCTTCTGTCCACACTTGTTGCACACCACTTCTGAGAGAGGACGGAAATGAGAGCCACTTGACTTGGAGCCTTGAGACTGAAACTGGTTCTTCGACTTGTAGCTCGGGTTGGGTGGGTGGGAGAAACCACGTCCACCAGAATTCTTGTTGCTGTTGGAGTTGTTGGAGTTGTTGAAAGGAGCTCGAATCACTGGAGGAGGAGGAAGCCAGAATTTCTGTTGCTTCGAGACCATCTGAGACGATGAGGAAGAGTGAACGGCATCTCGAATTCTCTTTTTAGAAGCCTCCATCTTAAGCTGAGCTGCCTCTTGTTTCAAAGCCATGTTATAGAATTTGCCGAATTCATCCGGCTCGAACAAAGTGAGAGCAAGCTGAAGTTCATCTTTGAGACCTCCACGTAACTGGTAGATTTTGCTCTTGGCATCAGGAATGTCTTGCTTAGCACAACGGGCGAGGTTTTGGAACTTGACATTATACTGATAGACTGTCATAGAGCCCTGCTTCAGGTTGCGGAATTGCTCACACATACCCTCGATGACACTTGTTGGAATGTGGTGAGAGCGAAAGTCCTTGCAGAAATTCTCCCAAGAGATCACTTGACCTGGCCTGGAGTCTTTGTACTGCTGCCACCAGTCAGCTGCTTGATCTTTGAGTTGGAAGGCTGCAAACTTCACAAAATCATCTTCCTTCACGTTACTGCACTCAAAATGCTTCTTTATGTCGGTTAACCAATCTTCAGCATCAAGAGGGTCGACACAGTAACTGAAAGCTTTTGGATTATTGGCCAAGAACTGGTTGAGAGTAGCATGGTGCTGCTGGTTGAAGAAGTTGCCTTGGTTCCCTGGAACACCCTGATTAGCTTGATTAGCTTGCATCTGTTGCATCATCTGCATCAACATCTGAGTGTTCTGAGCTGTAGTCTGCATAATTGCTCTCCAAGCCTCAGGCGGAGGAGGAGGTGAAGGAGGACGATCTGGAACCTCTTCCACCTCTGGGTTAGCGTTGGGAACTTTTTTCGGAGCCATCCTGAAAGAGATGACCACGAATCAGCAATTGATTGACAGAAGGTATAAGCTGAATCAATGGAATGAATTGCAACAAGTCTTCACAATAATCATTCGAACAATAGGAACGAATGAAATCATTCGAACAAGAGGAACGAATGAAATTCTCAGTTAAATGATAACATCAATCTTCACGAGAAGCCACATAGGGGACAAAAGGTAAAATAAGAAAACAACAAGGTACAGACGGGAACAAACACAAGAGAGGAGTTTCGTTCTAACATCTTTGTGCTGAAAGCATATGAACGCGTTACGAAAAGGTTTTGCAATCCCCGGATCAGCATAGCCAAGGACCCTTTAAGATGCAACTCCTGATAGTAACATCGGTCATAAACCACTTCACTCAATGTAGAACCCCGAACTCACTAACCTGCATTCGTTGGAAGAATGCCTACAATCTACTGGATAACCCACCTATAAATTTCTGAAAGATTCCAGTTATGCAATCAGGTGTTGGGGATACACGGGAAGCACCGCGCAATCAACTCTAAACCTACAACCAGGTGTATCCATCCTTCAACACATAACCAGTCTTTCTCGGAAACTGTGTACCTCGGACTTTCGAAAAGCATCCACTATAACAAGCTATGGCAATACTCCCGAACTACCTCCCCGGTACTGGGTGATGTCGGGGTTATCTTGCCACTGGCCGTATAGGAGAGATTTTCGATGTCGGCCGTCTTAAGTATTTAGTACTGCCGCGATATGCTTGTGACGACAATACCCCGAAGCTCAACTCCCCGGGACACTGCCACAACCCCTAATGTCAGGAGGCATCGAGAACAATATCCTCGTCACAAGAACATCGAAACAATCCCAGAATACTCGCGGGATTCCTAAAAAAAAATTGTGCAATTTTTGAAAGTAGGAGAGACAAGAGTAGTCGTCAGGAGTCCTCACCAGAGAGAAAGGGGATGAGAAGCAAAGAAATCCTACTCTCCGATATAATATAGGACTCAAAATATTTTCAGTGTGTGCCTAGACTCGACCGTCAACGATTCGATCAATCAGTGGGGGCTCCTAGGTCGGAGAAGGCTCTGAATACCAACTTGTAATGCCCAGGATGGAGTTATACCTCCTATGTGTCGAGGCACGACTTAAAGGCATAAGTCCATCCTAGAATGATCTCAAGTTTGGTAATCTTTGCACATCTCATGTAAAAGAGGGGATTGTAAACATAAATAGTTGGCTTACACTCGCCACGTCACACAAATTCAATACATGTCTCAAACATCATACATTAAGAATATCACAACCCTCTAAGGGCAAAATCCAAATGTCAAGATACCAAACTTAGATAAATAAACCATAGGCGGATCGAATCCTAGTAGAAGTCTCCACTACTGATCATCCGGATATCGAACATAGTACCGACTACGCTCCTCGTCGTACTCCCAATCTAGCTCGGTGCCATCACCTGGATAGCTCACAACTGGACCTGCATCTGGTGTGGTGAAGTAACTGTGAGCCACAGAGGACTCAGCAATCCCGTTCCCGGGTAACACGACTATTTAAGCCTTGGGTGAGGATAAGGCTGAAGAAAAGAATAAGTGTCTGCAGCAGCAACTAGCAACTAGCTTACGTGAAAGAGAGAGAGAAGAGAAAGCCTCGGTCAAGAAGTGATCACGAAGTGATCCTAGCTACAAGCTCAACAAACATAACCCCTCCATGTTCAACTCCCGAATCCCTATTCGGAAATTGACGGTCACGGAACACACGCTGGTAGTGTATTGAAACATTGTGTCAAGTTATCTACAACCGGATATTAACAAGCTCCCATCTGCCACATAACCGCGGGCACGACTTTCGAAAGTTCATAACCCTGCAGGGGTGTTCCAACTTGACCCATTACAAGCCCACGATATTCTCGGAATCCCGTGCTCAAGATATACCGAACTAAGGTAAGGCTAATCCAGCAAATCCTCCCGGCGTGCCGACACCCTGATAGTAGCCGCGCGTATCTCGTCTCAGGCCACGACCGGATGAGCAGTACGTACAGATACCGAAGATCCCAGCGAACTGGGTGGTATCCGCAAGTGGCTCTAGTTTGGACCAACACTCAAATCGAGCACTGGCCCAGGGGGGTTGAATTAATTAAGCCTCGGGTTAATTACTCCCTCGGAAAGTTTTAGTTGTTTAGGCGAATAGTACCAATGTTGGGACTTGCTGGAAAAGACTTAGCACTTAGCGGTTTATCGAGGGGGTCCCATACACCCCAACCGTGTTAGGAACGCATAATCAAGGAACATAACACCGGTTTATACGGTTCCTAACGGCATGAGTGGAACAAATCACCAAGCAAAAGGCTTAGCCTTCCACCCTTGCCAATATATAGATGATTTCATTTTTAAGCATTTATATAGTGTGATATAACCCAACCAAACTTCAACATGAAGCAAGCATCTTCGATCTTCACCTGCAACTAGCAACGCTATAAGAAGGGCTGAGCGAAGCGTACTTAGCCAAGCAACGATTTGCATAGGAAGGGTGGTTAAACATGGCAATGGTTACAAGTAGGAGGCTGACAAGAAGAACATGGGCATCGAGGCAAAACTATAGAGCGGATCTACTAGCAATAGGCAAAGATAGTAAGGTTATCGAGGTTCGGTCATCTTGCCTGAAGTGAAGTCGTTCGGATCGTAAGAAGGGTCCTCGTGCTCAACCTCGTTGGAAACCTCGTGCTCGTACTCGTACTCGGTCTCAGCTTCTGGCTCTAAACAATACAATCACACCAAGCACAAATCAACAAGATGCAATGCGCACTCGAAAATGATGGATGCACTAAGGATGCACACGGAGCACGGAAAAATAGCACTCAAGCAAAACACCTCAAAACATGATAACAATATGATATTATGAATCTACACAGAAAATCAATCAAGTTTCATATAAGACTCGCTTAAATCGGAGTTACGGGCTAAAAGTTATGCCCGAAACAAGAAATGAGCGAAAGCTGAAAATTACAGCAACATAGCAATTTCGGAGCACAAAATAATTAAGCTACAGCACTCAAACAACATGGCAAAGGACATGAACATAGACTAGACATATCCTACAGCAATTAAGTCCAAAGGTGCACCCCCAAAGGAGCCACGGATCAATAGCAATGAGCTTGGACATATTGAACTTGACAATAAAATTCTGGCAGCAGAATTTTTATTGAAACTTTGGAGCAAAAGTTAAACATGCTACAGCCACTTAAATAAACATGTGAGGACATGAATGGAAAGCCAGCAATATATACTACAAGGAACAATCAAGATCCACCCCAAAACTATCATGGTTTGTCCTAGAATATCACACGAACATGGCATCGGAACATTACAGATTTCAGACTTAGTGAAAAACCACTAAGTCCTAAAACAGCAGTTTCATCATGGCATCTAAACGAGCAAGTTAAAGTCACCTCGAAACTAAACATGGCAAGTGGTAAGCACCTCATCAAAGTACACATGATGGTGATTCCGAAACACACAAGCATGCTTCATGGAGATAAACACAACGATAGCAACGAGCTCAACAAGATGGCATTTCATAACAAGTGAAACAACATCACAGCCACATGGCACTTAGCAACGATGATAAACATGGCACGAATAAAACTATCATGCAATCTAACACATACAACATGTAGAGCATGGCAAGACGAACACGTGGACATGTCATTTGCATCATTCGGACAAACGAGCTAAAAGATATCACATGGCAAAGATGGCATAAAAACATCACATAGCAGCAGTTTTATCACGATGCACTATTGCAACAGAAAAATAAGCACGTAGATGATCTCTAACATGCATGACACAAAAAGATGAAACGTAGTGCTAGTCACCACGAACGTCTGGACATGCTATTTCCGCGAATCGGACAAACACACACAAAGTTAGAGCAGTTTCAAATATGCATCAGAAATAAGAAAAACAGGGACTTAGAGGTTTTTAGGGGTCAACCTGTCACACAGATCTGGGAAAAAAAGGAGCACGGGCCCGGTCTGGATCCGGCCCGGCTGGACGAAGTGGAGACGGGAGACGGCGGCCCAGTGGAGGTGCGGTGCGGGCCGCGCGGAGGAGCGGCTGGCTGGCGGAGCGGCCCAGCCCGGCCTGGAGGCGAGGTGAGGCGAGGTAGGCTGCGGTCCTGCGGCTCGGTGGCTGAGGCGGCCCGGTCCAGCCGAAGGGAGGTGGAGCCCGGCTGGCGTCGATGGCCCAGGAAGGAGGCGGCCCGAGGCGCCCGGCGGCTGGATCGGTGGGGAGAGGCCTTGGCGGGGCCTGGCCCGGCTGCGGCGCTGGGCCAGCGGGAGGCGACGCGGTCGCTGGAGGCTGGCGATGACTCATCTCGGCGGTGCGCTGGCGCTGGAGGAGAGCGACCGGCCGGGTGGAGAGAGTGGGCCGGCGCGGAGGCTGTACGGGCCTGCGGTGGAGGGAGTGGAAGGCGAGGCCCCTCGGTGAAGTGGTCCTGGCCCGGCGCCAGAGGGATCGAAGGAACGGGCGTTGACCTGGGGATCTGGTCGATCTGGTCGATCGGAGGAAACGGCGCTGGCTGGCCCGGTCGTTGGCTGGTTCCCTCGGGAACTGGCCAAGTGGGAGTGGTGGATCCAGAAATTTAGGGGGAGAAGGAGGAGGAAGAAGGGGGTAGGGTTAGGGATGCCAAAAATAGACTAGGGGGTCTATTATATAGCAGATTTTTAGGGTTAGGGGAGATTTGGGGGTGTTAGGAGCCCTCCGATCGCGATCCGACGGATCCGATCACGGGTGTAGTCAGGATGGGCCTAGGGAAGACTAGTGGGCTGCTGGAGGGATGTTTCTGGGCCACAAGTGAAGGCACTTTGGACCCACACGAATAACTGAAGGGATAGCAAACGGAGTCCAAACGCGACGAGATTGGAGAGGCGGGTTACACACAACAAAACAACAACACACGACAAGTCTCGCGGCACACCGGTAACGTTACACGCCCAAACACCAAAGTAGGCCTACGGGACGTCACGGACACGTGAGGGAGCTCCGGAACGCGAAACGGACAACGGGAAGGAACGCGTGGAACCGGATGCAACCGACAACACAAATGCAATGCGATGCACATGTCTACATGATATGAATGAATGCCACACACTCACACAACAAAACGACGAAAACCCGAAAGACAAAGAACCCGGAATGGAAATACATGAAGCCGGAGATATATTATATGCCCAAAAGGGAAAGTATTACATCCGGGGCATTACAGGTTTGTCCATAGGCTTTTCTTGGAGTTCATTTGTTGGTTTCAAGGAGAGTTTGTGATGACCAAGATGCTATTAAGGAATTATCCAAATATTGGTCTTGTGGGTGTTGAGCTTATTGCAAGCATGTCTTGAAGAAGAGTTTGTGATCATTCATGTTTACCTTCAAGACATCATCCAAATAAAGAGAGTTGGAAAGATTCAAGGTTGATCAAAACTAAGTCAAAGAATGAATCAAGTTGATCAACACACAAAGTGTAGAAGATGTACCGAGAGGGATCAAGCAATCCCATGGTATGGTAAGCATTGTCAATCACGCTTTGTGTACTAACCCATGGTCTTTGTGAGAGTTCTTTGTGGGGTTAGGTTGCGGTGTGCAAGTTCAAGTGGAGCATCACGAAGAGATCAAGTGCTTGAAGCTTGCCGTCCATTGTGGTGACAATGGACTTGTGAAGATATGCCGAAGAGTGGCTCACCCATAGTGGAGTATGGGGGAGCAATCTACTAGTCTTGACCGAGCCAATGCAATCAAGAAAGGTGGTCCAACTTGAGGGAGTCAAGATCGTCATCATCCAACTCAAGTGGACTATGTGCAAGGCAAAGGTTTGCCCTTGATAGGTTTTCTATTTTACCGGTCTCATGGTGGTAGTTGGGAGACCGGGTTATAGGATCGATTGCCGTACTATCAAGGGGGGCTCTCGATGAGTAGCTTGATCGTATCGTTCGTAGAGAGATCAAACCATTGCATCCTTGCATCATCTTTATTGGTTCTTATTTGGTTCTTCTCCTTGTGAGTCTTAGAGCTTATGGTCATCTTGATGACAAGCTCGAGTTCATCGAAAATGGAGTTCACATGCATTTTCTATGATGTTTTCGATGTTGGAGGTTTTGCCGGTTCTTCTCTGATGGAGGATTCATTCCTCCATATATTAGGCATACCTCCCTGCCTCTACTTACTATAACCACAAGCTTGAGTTTGCTCAATTCGGAGCTCATTTGCAGAAGTTATGGCAGTTTTGGTTCTATTGTTGCTCCTGCGGTAGTATCGTTGGGCCAGAGCGGTAGTACCGCTTATAGCCACAAGCGGTAGTACCGCTGGTTCACAGCGGTAGTACCGCCCATGGCTATATACGGTGGTACCGCTCCGGTTCCGTGCTAGTGCCGCCTCGATTCGAGACCGACGCTTCTCGTGTCAGGTTGGGCGGCAGTAGGAGCGGCAGTAGGCGCGGTAGTACTGCTTATAAGCGGTAGTACCGCCCTACCACCGCTTCTAGTACCGCTCTGGGGCTCTTTCTCTTCGTTTCTCTCGTTGGCGTTGTGCTTGGTCTCAGCGGTAGTACCGCTGGGCCAAGCGTTAGTACCGCTGCAGCCAGCGGTAGTACCGCTCCCTAGAACGGTAGTACCGCTCGCTGCGGGCTGGTTGGTGGGGATAACGGTTGGATTTTCTCCCCCCTTATAAAAGGGGGTCTTCTTCCCCATTGAACCTTATCTCTTGAGCTCGTGTTCTTCCCCCATTGTTGACCTTCTTCGAGCTTGCTATCTCTCAATCCCTCCATGGATTCTTGCTAGTTTTGGGGGGAAAAGAGAGAGGAGATCTAGATCCACATTTCCACCAATCACTTTATCCTTTAGGTGAGGGGAACCCCTTGGATCTAGATCTTGGAGTTCTTGGTATTCTCCTTCTTGTTCTTCCTCTCTTTTCCCTCCCTAGCATTAGTTGCTTTGGTGGGATTTGAGAGAGAAGGACTTGGGCACTCCGTGTGCCCTTGCCATTGCATTTGGTGCATCGGTTTGAGTTCTCCACGGTGATACGTGGAAGTGAAGTTTGAGAAGCTTATTACTCTTGGGTGTTTGGGCACCCTAGAACTTGTTCCTCTTGGGTGCCTTGGCGCCCTAGACGGTTGGTGTTGTTCGGAGCTCAATCATTGTGGTGTAAAGCTCCGGGCAAGCATTTGGGTCTCCAATTAGGTTGTGGAGATTGCCCTGAGCAATTTGACGGGTACCGGTGACCGCCCCCAAAGGTTGCCAAAGTGTACGGGTTCGGTGACCGCCCCTAAGGGTTGCCATTTGTACGGGTTCGGTGACCGCCCTCAAGGGTCCCTTAGTGGAATCACGGCATCTTGCATTGTGCGAGGGCGTGAGGAGATTACGGTGGCCCTAGTGGCTTCTTGGGGAGCATTGTGCCTCCACACCGCTCCAAACGAAGATTAGCATCCGCAAGGGTGTGAACTTCGGGATACATCGTCGTCTTTGCGTGCCTCGGTTATCTCTTACCCGATCCCTTTACTTATGCACTATACTTTGTGATAGCCATATTGTTTCTTGTCATATATCTTGATATCACCTAGTTGTTTATCTTGCTTAGCATAAGTTGTTGGTGCACATAGGTGAGCCTAGTTGTTGTAGGTTTTGTGCTTGACAAATTAACCGGTAGGTTTATTCCGCATTTGTTCGAGCCTAAACCGTAATTATTTTAAAGCGTCTATTCACCCCCCCCTCTAGGCGACATCCACGATCTTTCACCTTGCCATGAGATTGACAAGGAGGTAAAATAGTGATCAAGGAGTAGATCACTGGACAGCGGTCAAAATTATCCTTAGAGGACTAAGGAAATATTTCTCGGTTATGGAGGTGATAAAGAGTTCGTCGTAAAGAGTTACGTCGATGCAAGCTTTAAACACCAATCTGGATGACTCTGAGAATCGATCTGGATACATATTGAAAGTGGGAGCAATTAGCTAGAGTAGCTCCATGCAGAGCATTGTAGACATAGAAATTTGCGAAATACATATGGATCTGTATGTAACAGACCCGTTGACTAAACCTCTCTCACGAAGCAAAACAAGATCACACCTTATTACTCTTTGGGTGTTAATCACATGGCGATGTGAACTAGATTACTGACTCTAGTAAACCTTTTTGGGTATTGGTCACATGGCGATGTGAACTATAAAGTGTTAAGTCACATGGTGATGTGAACTATTGGTGTTAATCACATGGTGATGTGATCTAGATTATTGACTCTAGTGCAAGTGGGAGACTGAAGGAAATATGCCCTAGAGGCAATAATAAAGTTATTATTTATTTCCTTATATCATGATAAATGTTTATTATTCATGCTAGAATTGTATTAACCGGAAACTTAGTACATGTGTGAATACATAGACAAAACAGTATGTCCCTAGTATGCCTCTACTAGACTAGCTCATTGATCAAAGATGGCTATGTTTCCTAGCCATAGACATGAGTTGTCATTTGATCAACGGGATCACATCATTAGGAGAATGATGTGATGGACAAGACCCATCCGTTAGCTTAGCACTATGATCGTTTAGTTTTACTGCTATTGCTTTCTTCATGACTTATACATGTTCCTATGACTATGAGATTATGCAACTCCCGAATACCGTAGGAACACCTTGTGTTCTATCAAACTTCACAACGTAACTGGGTGATCATAAAGATGCTCTACAGGTGTCTCCGAAAGTGTTCGTGGTGTTGGCATAGATCAAGAAGAGGCTTTGTCACTCCGAGTGTCGGAGAGGTATCTCTGGGCCCTCTCGGTAATACACATCATAATAAGCCTTGCAAGCAAATGACTAATGAGTTAGTCACGGGATGATGTATTACGGAACGAGTAAAGAGACTTGCCGGTAACGAGATTGAACTAGGTATAGAGATACTGACGATCGAATCTCGGGCAAGTAACATACCGATGACAAAAGAAACAACGTATGTTGTTATGCGGTTTGACCGATAAAGATCTTCGTAGAATATGTAGGAACCAATATGAGCATTCAGGTTCCGCTATTGGTTATTGACCGGAGATGAGTCTCGGTCATGTCTACATAGTTCTCGAACCCGTAGGGTCCGCACGCTTAACGTTTGATGACGATCGGTATTATGAGTTTATGAGTTTTGATGTACCGAAGGTAGTTCGGAGTCCTGGATGAGATCACGGATATGACGAGGAGTCTCGGAATGTCCGAGACGTAAAGATTGATATATTGGACGACTATATTCGGACACCGGAAGTGTTCCGTAAAGTTAACCGGAGTACCGGGAGGGTTACCGGAACCCCCTGGGGAAGCTATGGGCCTTAATGGGCCATAGGAGAAAGAGAGAAGGAGGGCCAGGGCTGGGCCGCGCGCCCCCCACCCCTTGGTACGAATTGGACAAGGAAGGAGGGGGGCCGGCGCCCCTTTCCTTCTCCTTCTCCCTCTCCTTCCATCCCCCCTTCTCCTTCTTGGTGGACACCTACTAGGAATAGGATTGCAATCCTATTCCTAGTGGGATTCCCTCTCTTGGCGCGCCATAGAGGGCCGGTCGGCCTCCCCCCTTGCTCCTTTATATACGGGGGCAAGGGGGGCATCCTAGGACACACAAGTTGATCAGTTGATCTCTCCCAACCGTGTGCGGTGCCCCCTCCACAGTAACACACCTCGGTCATATCGTTGCAGCGCTTAGGCGAAGCCCTGCGATGGTAACTTCATCATATCCGTCACCACGCCGTTGTGCTAACGAAACTCTCCCGTGAAGCTCAACTGGATCAAGAGCTCGTGGGACGTCATCAAGCTGAACGTGTGCTGAACGCGGAGGTGTCGTATGTTCGGTACTTGATCGGTTGGATCGCGAAGAAGTTCGACTACATCAACCGCGTCACTAGACGCTTCCGCTCCCGGTCTACGAGGGTACATAGACACACTCTCCCCCTCGTTGCTATGCATCTAGTAGATAGATCTTGTGTGATCGTAGGAAAATTTTGAAAATACTATGTTCCCCAACAATACCTTGGTGTACAACTCTCTCAGTAAGACCCTGTTACTATTTTGACAAGGCAGAGCTCGTGCAGGATGACCTAGTCCAGGACTCTCATCGCCAGACTGCTCCAGTTCCCAGAGGATCCCGATCAGCTGCTATTCCAGTGACTGACTCCAGGGCTACCACTTCAGCACCTCCTACAGCTCCAGCAGTTACTCCAGCCACAGCTCCAGCATCCACTCCTCCAGCGCAGACATCAGCTGAAGTCTTCGCCGATGCCGTCATTTCTACTCCGACATCTACCCAGACGGGAGCCGCCAGCAGAGCCCACAGTGACGCTTAGCTCTATCCTTTTTCGAACTTTTTGGTAACTTGTTGCCAAAGGGGGAGAAATTGTATAGATCATAGGGCTTCGAGAGAGAGAGTGCTCTTTCGTTCTTTTGCCGGTTTCTTTGAGATACATTTGGTTCTTTTAGTTCTTGAAACTTTCAGTGTGCTTGATACTACGTTTGATGCTACCTTAATGAGTGCTTAGTCATACTATGCTTTAATGTGTGCTTAATGCTTATCATATGCTATTCCTATCTTGTATGGCTATTTACTCATGTCTTGGTGATTGGGTGCATGTTATTCATTCTTATCATTTTGTGCGCTCCACCAAGATGTATGTGACATGGAAGAGTGACCCATAATCCTAATCGATTGTGCATTTGCATTCAAACGCAAATTTTAAATAATGCACAAATTTAGGGGGAGCTCTTGTTTATCACATACTTCTCAAAGCGACGATATTATTCATTGATTATATCTTTTGTCGAAGCTTTGATCTATATGTTGTCATCAATTACCAAAAAGGGGGAGATTGAAAGTGCAACTAATCCCCGGGTGGTTTTGGTAATTAATAACAACATATATATCATTGAACTAATAGTTACTTGAGAATCATTTCAGAGAAGTTCGATGATATGGGTATGGATATGACTGAAGAAGTGGACCCCTCAAAATGCTAAGGCAAGCATTGGCAAAAGCTCAAGACTCCATTTTTGGTTTAGTGATCAAAGATCACATTGAGTCCATAGGAAAAGCCAATACTATTAAAAGGGGATGAGGTTGTGTTGATGATCTGGTTGCTCAAGTGCTTAGTGATTTAGCTCCTTCAACTATCAGCAACTTTCACTACAATACACACTCATAAGTAATCTCGGACAAACCGATTCTTCCAACTCAGTCCCACCGAGATGAACCACCTCAGCCATAAGCCAAACCCTAGAAAAATCGGTCAATCCGAGTTTGAGATCGGTCTCACCGAAACACGGGCTGCCAACCTTCTGTAACCATTTGACATCATATCGGAATATCCGAGTTGTTAATTTCGGTCCCACCGAAACTGGCAAGTTCCTATCTTTGACTCAAATCGGACAAACCGAGATGGTATTTTCGGTCCCACCGAAAACCCCAACGTTCACTATATTTGAACTTTCGGTCTGACCGAGTTTCCACTTCGGTCTCACCGAGATTGCTCAATTATGTGTGTAACGGTTGGATTTTGTGTGGAGGCTATATATACCCCTCCACCCCCTCTTCATTCGTGGAGAGAGCCATCAGAAAGAACTACCACTCCTACCTTACACTTTCTGAGAAGAGAACTACCTACCCTTGTGTTGAGATCAAGTTGCTCCATTCCTATCATATGAAACTTGATTTCTAACCTTCCCAAGTTGCTTTCCACTCAATCCTTTCTTCCACCACAACCATATCAGTGAGGAGAGTTGAGTGTTGGGGAGATTATCATTTGAAGCACAAGAGCAAGGAGTTCATCATCATCTACAACATCTATTACCTTTTGGAGGGTGGTGCCTCCTAGATTGGTTAGGTGTCGCTTGGGAGCCTCCGTCATCGAGATGTGGAGTTGAACCAAGAAGTTTGTAAGGGCAAGGAGATCGCCTACTTCGTGAAGATCTACCCCGAGTAAGGCTAGCCCTCCGTGGGCGTAGGCCATGATGGAATAGACAAGGTTGCTTCTTTGTGGACCCTTCGTGGGTGGAGCCCTCCGTGGACTCGCGCAGCCGTTACCCTCCGTGGGTTGAAGTCTCCATCAACGTGGATGTACGATAGCACTACCTATCGGAACCACGGGAAAAATCATTGCATCTCCAAATTGCGTTTGATCTTCTCCACCTCTCTTTACTACATGCGCAATTTACTTTCCGTTGCTTATACTCTAGAATTGCATGTGTAGGGTGATACTTGACTTGATCATAATTGTGAAACTGCCAAAAACTGTTCATGATCTAAAGGCAGAATTTTTATATTTACAAGTAGTCTAATCACCCCCCCTCTAGACATACTTTCGATCCTACAAGTGGTATCAGAGCTTTGGTCTCCATTGTTTTGGTTTCCATTGCATTGGACTCCATAAGTTTGGTTTCACAACCTAGGAGAGTATGGCGTCTAGTGAGGGTAATTATCGTAGAGGTCCTTACTTTGATGGTACAAATTTTGCTAGTTGGAAGCATAAAATGAAAATGCATATTCTTGGTCATAACCCAGCCGCATGGGGCATTATTTGTGTTGGTATGCAAGGTGAATTCTTCGAGGAAGGAAAAGTTCCGGATCGCGAAGCTACACCGGAAGAGTTGCGGATGTTGCAAAACAATGCTCAAGCTTGTGACATTCTCTTCAATGCCTTGTGTCCCGAGGAGTTCAACAAAATCAGCCGTCTTGAGAATGCTAAAGAGATTTGGGATACTTTGGTTGAAATGCACGAAGGTACTGAATCTGTGAAGGAATCAAAGCTAGATATTCTTCAAGGTCAACTTGACAAGTTCAAGATGAAGGATGGTGAAGGAGTCGCTGAAATGTACTCTAGGCTTGCTCTCATCACAAATGAGATTGCCGGCTTAGGAAGCGAAGAAATGACCGATCGATTCATCATTAAGAAGATTCTCAGAGCTTTGGATGGAAAGTATGACACCGTGTGCACCTTGATCCAAATGATGCCAAACTACAAGACTCTCAAGCCAACTGAAGTCATTGGAAGAATTGTTGCTCATGAGATGACACTTAAGGATAAGGAAGAGCTTCACAACAAGTCAAGCGGTGCTTACAAAGCTACAAGTGATGCTCCCACAACCTCAAGTGACAAGTTAATTTCCAATGAAGAGATAAGCCTAATGGTTAAGAACTTCAACAAATTCTACAAGAATAGAGGCAAAGAAAGAAGCTCAAAGTCTAGATCATATGATGAAAAAAGATCTTCTAGTCGTGATCGAAACTGCTACAATTGTGGAAGACCCAGACACTTCTCAAATGAGTGTACGGCTCCCCACAAAAGAAGAGAAGAATCTCCAAGAAGAAGATCAAGAGATGAGTCACCTCGGAGAGAGAGAAGGAGTAGAGATGATCGTTATGAACGAAGACCCTCTCGGAGAAGCAAGGATTCGGAGAGGAAAGACAAGTCATCAAGGAGCTACACAAGAAGAAGACATCAAGCTCATGTAGGTGAATGGGTCTCCGGCTCCGACTCCGACAATCAATCCGATGGAAGCTATCACTCCGACTCCGACTACAGTCAAGATGAAGGTGTTGCCGGTCTTGCTCTCGTATCCTCCAACTCCAACTGCTACGACTTATTTGATTCACCAAATGAGGGAATTGGAAGATGCTTCATGGCTAAAGGCCCCAAGGTAACACACCCTGAATTCATTGACTTTGATAGTGATGAGGATGACTTGCTTGGTGAAGATGAGCTCTTGCATGATAAATCTAGTGAGCTTAGTAACGATGAAAATGCTAGTAGTCTTTATAGTCGAGAAGAGTCGAATGACAATGCTATGAAGGAGATTGAGCGTCTAACTAAAGAACTAAACACTCTTAAGTTAGCTCATGAAACAACTCAAGAAGATCATAGAGAGCTCCTAAGATCTCATGAGAAGCTACGCTTCGAGAAGCTCACTCTAGAGCAAGAACATGAGTTTCTAAAAGCGATCAATGACGATCTTCGAAAGAAGAGTTCTTCATATCTTGCCAAACGACTTCTCTTGTCTAATTTCTTGCCACCTATTAAGACTAAGAATGACAAGCATAAGAAAAATTCGTCCTCTAGTAGTAACAATAACCATGCTAAATCTAATATTGTTGCTTCTAGTAGTTCTCTTGATTCCACTAACAATGTTTCAAGCCAAGTTACACTTGAGCAAGAAAATAGCTTATTGAAGGAAATCATAGAGAAAGGTGTCTACAAGAGTCTTGCCGGAAGCAAGAACTTTGAGGAAATTGTTCGCAAACAAGGAAGGCACCGGAAGAATCAAGGAATTGGTTTTGAGCGAAAGTTCAACGCCGAAGGTGTTGAGTGGGAAGAAGGTCAATACCCTACTCCACAGTTTGTTTCTCAAAAGGAGAAGTATGATCCTACTTCTTCCAATGTGGAACAAGCTCAAGATGACCTTCCACCACAAGACCACAAGCTAAAGGCCAAGGACAAGCTTCAAGAGGAGATTGATGCATTCATTGAAGCACCTCAAGCCATGGTCAAGTGGGTTCCCAAGGACACGTCAAGTTCTACTTTGTCAAGATCAACTACAACCCCAAGGATTCCCATCAAGATGATGTGGATCCCAATGAAGAAGAACTAGAAGGTTCTTGAGGGTGACTCCGCCAACATACTTCACTCATATTCATTTTGGCAAGAACTTGTGCAATCAACTTCCACATCATGCACTAGTTCATGGAGTCACAAACCCTCTTGTTGGTAAGTCAAGGGACAAGGTAATCATTGCTTTCATGGACATCATCTATTGTGAACTTCAATCTATGTCCATGGATATCCTTGTTTGTTCCTTGTGGGACTAACCCATGTAGGTATTGAAAGTGCCCTAATCCAAAGGATAGCTCCCAACTCTTGATGATCTACATCAACATTGAGCATCCACATCTTCAACATCTACATGAAGTCTTCTACGACAACCCAAGGTTAGTTTGACCCTGTAGGGGGAGCTTTGCTCTAAAAAATTGAGTTAAAGCATCTTCAAATGATGTGAACACATCAATGCTTTATGTAAAAGTGGTAACCCCACTTGAGCTTAAACGATGAGTATGACCTATGATCAAATGTTCTCATTTGGCTCCTAAGTCAATATACTCATATATAGATGACCTAGTCATCGACAAATTGTGTGCTAGTAGCTAGAGTTTTTGTTGTGCATGTTTGACACATATTTCATTTGCTATCTTATTGTGTGAGCATGTTGAATGCATGATTTTATCCATTCGAGGACATCCATTTGTTGTTTTGATTGTTTTGATTTTTCTGGCCAAATGGATGGACAAGAATGCCTAAGCACCTTCCCTAGCTATCTATGCTTTCTTGTCTCAAATTCTATTCATGCTCATATCACAAACTTTGAACAAGTCATTTTCGGACCCTCCGAGTGAGGAGCACTCGGAGCCACCGATCCGTCTAAGGCTGACTTCCAAAACCTTCTAAGTCAATTTCGGTCAGACCAACTTCTCCCACTCGGTCCAACCGAAACGCTTAGACTGATCTAGGTTTTATCTCGGTGAAACCGAGTTCTAAATCTCGGCGTGACCGATATGCGAAACTGCACAGCAGTTATCCATTTCGGTGTCACCGAGTTTTTCAACTCGGTCCCACCGACAGCAAGGGGATATAAATACTGAGGGCAGCGCGCGATTTTTCCTTCAAACCGTTTCGCCCCCAAGTCCCCTGCTGCCGTCGCCCTGATCTCCGGATCGTCGCCGTCGTCGCCTGTGCGCCCTCGCCGCACGTCTCCGCCGCCGTCAACGGTATTCTTCTCCGCGTCGTTGCCGCCGTAGAGGGACTCTACCAAGTTAGGGTGAGTCTCGATCCCTCTCGTGCTCCCCATCTGATTCTTGCACGATTGGTTTGCCCTGCATCTAGCCACGTTTGAAAAATTCCTTAACATCAGATCGGTTCTTATTTCGAGCAAAATTCTTAGGTTTAGATTTCCACGGAACACATCTCGGTGAAGCCGAATTTAAATTTTCGGTGTGACCGATTTGGCCTCTGGCCATTGCACTGCACTCTCGGTCTAACCGAGTCGTGCAAATCGGTGTGACCGAAGCTCAGTTTTAGTGAAACCCTAGTTTATCGGCAGGACCGAAACCCATTTCGGTCTAACCGAAAGTGGTGTGTAAGTTTCTGTTATACACTTCGGATTCACCGAAACTGAAAATCGGTTTGACCGAAATGCATTCTGTGAAAACTCAAAACTAAGATTTGAACTCATTCTTTTGCAAAAACCTCTGCAGTTTGTGATAACTCTTCTACTCTGCCTATACCTTATCTATTCACAGGTTGTCAGCCATGTCAGATGCCAGTGACAGCCAGAACAGGTCTGAGTCACCTTTTGCAGAGATTCCTGAGGCAGATACTAGCCCTGAGGCTAGTAGTCCTAGTGATGATGGTGAGAGTACCCCTAGTGATTTGCCTCCTGCAGCCACCAGAACCAGAAAGCAGAGAAATTCTGATGATGAGGACTCTGACTTCATTGCTGAGGAAGTAACCTCCAAGCCCAAGAGAAAGGTTGTTGCCAAAGAGCACGAAGGGCAGCAGTCGAAGAAAGGCACCAGCAAGGTCAAGCAGTCAGCTGTTGCCAAGAAGCTAAACTTGGGAGAGCCAGCCCCAAGTAAAGTGAAGAAAACTTCCAAGAGGAAGAGAGTTGTGTATGCTGAACCTCATGCAGAAGCAGCTGTTGAAGAAGAAGAAGAAGCACCCCAGCCTGCTCCTCAGAAGCAAAAACTCATGGGTGAGGCAATTAGGGCTCAAGCCACTTCTAAGCCCAAGAAGCCTGCTCAAGCTAAGGCAGCTCCAGCAAAGCCTTCTGCCAAGCCCAAGAGGACAACCAGGAACATCCCAGCCTCTGAGAAGAATAAAGGTGATGTGCCACCGTCTGAGTCTGAAGAAGAACATGTGTTGCTGAAGCTCCGTCCAAAATTGCCACTCCACAACGATGCTCATCCTCAAGCCGAGGATATGAAGGCAAGGAAGGATAGAGGTCTCAGGCTATGGAGACAGTCTGATCCATATGCCGTGAGGAGAAGGACTGCTGTGGACCCCAGATTCCACACCAGAGAGCAGCAGGACTTCTATGAGACCGTGCTGATGGATAAGAAGCCTATTGTTGCAGATACCAGATATGTTGACTGGAAGTACATTGACAGTGAAGAGCATCGAGACTTCTTTCCCCATGTGCATGAGAGCTTCACTGCATGTGGAGTTGATGAGTTTGTGGGTCAGAAACTGACAGATTGGAACGATGAGATGATCATGCAGTTCTACGCCACAGCCCACTTCCATCCTGATGGGAAGATCACCTGGATGACTGAAGGTCAAAGGTTTTCTTCATCTGTTGAAGAATGGGCAGAACTTCTGAATGCTCCAGTGCAGAGAGAGGACGACATTGATGTCTATGGGATTCCTAAGAAGAACCATGATTCCATGAAGAACATGTACAAGGAGATCCCCGCAACAGATTTGGAAGGATGGAAGCTTGGCTCAGTGTACTATCTCCAGGCAGGTCTACCTACCAGAAACACTATTCTGAGGCATACCTTGATGCCCAAGTCTGGAGACCACCGCATGATCCGAGGCTATTCTATCAACATGCTGCACATTCTTGATGAGAAGGCACCTTTCAAGGTGATGGACTTAATGGTAGAGACCATTAAGAGGACTGCAGCTGACCAAAAGAGGTCGTGTGGATTTGCCCCGCAGATTCAGATGCTTATCAATGCCAAGTTTGGCACGGGCAAATTCTTGTTGGATAGGAAGCACTTACCACTGCAGCCAGAGCATGAAGATAACATTGTTGTGATGGATGAGGAGGATCCAACTTCAGTTGAAGGTCAAGCCAAGATTGAAGCTGCGAAGAAAGCCAAAGCTGATAAAGAGGCAGCAGCAGCAGCAGCTAAACCAAAGAGCTTCGGAGAGCAGATTCTTGAAGCTACCCAGAGGATTGAACAACGCCTGGCCAGCATTGAACAATCTCAGGAGAGCCTAGAGAGGATTATTGACGAGAAGGTCCACGCTCTGGACGTGAAGCTGACTGAACTTCAGGTGACCGTCAACAAGCTTGAGGCAGACATGGAGGAAGCTAGGCAGGACAAGGCAGAGCTCGTGCAGGATGACCTAGTCCAGGACTCTCATCCCCAGACTGCTCCGGTTCCCAGAGGATCCCGATCAGCTGCTATTCCAGTGACTGACTCCAGGGCTACCACTTCAGCACCTCCTACAGCTCCAGCAGTTACTCCAGCCACAGCTCCAGCATCCACTCCTCCAGCGCAGACATCAGCTGAAGTCTTCGCCGATGCCGTCATTTCTACTCCGACATCTACCCAGACGGGAGACGCCAGCAGAGCCCACAGTGACGCTTAGCTCTATCCTTTTTCGAACTTTTTGGTAACTTGTTGCCAAAGGGGGAGAAATTGTATAGATCATGGGGCTTCGAGAGAGAGAGTGCTCTTTCGTTCTTTTGCCGGTTTCTTTGAGATACATTTGGTTCTTTTGGTTCTTGAAACTTTCAGTGTGCTTGATACTACGTTTGATGCTACCTTAATGAGTGCTTAGTCATACTATGCTTTAATGTGTGCTTAATGCTTATCATATGCTATTCCTATCTTGTATGGCTATTTACTCATGTCTTGGTGATTGGGTGCATGTTATTCATTCTTATCATTTTGTGCGCTCCACCAAGATGTATGTGACATGGAAGAGTGACCCATAATCCTAATCGATTGTGCATTTGCATTCAAACGCAAATTTTAAATAATGCACAAATTTAGGGGGAGCTCTTGTTTATCACATACTTCTCAAAGCGACGATATTATTCATTGATTATATCTTTTGTCGAAGCTTTGATCTATATGTTGTCATCAATTACCAAAAAGGGGGAGATTGAAAGTGCAACTAATCCCCGGGTGGTTTTGGTAATTAATAACAACATATATATCATTGAACTAATAGTTACTTGAGAATCATTTCAGAGAAGTTCAGTGATACGGGTATGGAAATGACTGAAGAAGTGGACCCCTCAAAATGCTAAGGCAAGCATTGGCAAAAGCTCAAGACTCCATTTTTGTTTTAGTGATCAAAGATCACGTTGAGTCCATAGGAAAAGCCAATACTATTAAAAGGGGATGAGGTTGTGTTGATGATCTGGTTGCTCAAGTGCTTAGTGATTTAGCTCCTTCAACTATCAGCAACTTTCACTACAATACACACTCATAAGTAATCTCGGACAAACCGATTCTTCCAACTCAGTCCCACCGAGATGAACCACCTCAGCCATAAGCCAAACCCTAGAAAAATCGGTCAATCCGAGTTTGAGATCGGTCTCACCGAAACACGGGCTGCCAACCTTCTGTAACCATTTGACATCATATCGGAATATCCGAGTTGTTAATTTCGGTCCCACCGAAACTGGCAAGTTCCTATCTTTGACTCAAATCGGACAAACCGAGATGGTATTTTCGGTCCCACCGAAAACCCCAACGTTCACTATATTTGAACTTTCGGTCTGACCGAGTTTCCACTTCGGTCTCACCGAGATTGCTCAATTATGTGTGTAACGGTTGGATTTTGTGTGGAGGCTATATATACCCCTCCACCCCCTCTTCATTCGTGGAGAGAGCCATCAGAAAGAACTACCACTCCTACCTTACACTTTCTGAGAAGAGAACTACCTACCCTTGTGTTGAGATCAAGTTGCTCCATTCCTACCATATGAAACTTGATTTCTAACCTTCCCAAGTTGCTTTCCACTCAATCCTTTCTTCCACCACAGCCATATCAGTGAGGAGAGTTGAGTGTTGGGGAGATTATCATTTGAAGCACAAGAGCAAGGAGTTCATCATCATCTACAACATCTATTACCTTTTGGAGGGTGGTGCCTCCTAGATTGGTTAGGTGTCGCTTGGGAGCCTCCGTCATCGAGATGTGGAGTTGAACCAAGAAGTTTGTAAGGGCAAGGAGATCGCCTACTTCGTGAAGATCTACCCCGAGTAAGGCTAGCCCTCCGTGGGCGTAGGCCATGATGGAATAGACAAGGTTGCTTCTTCGTGGACCCTTCGTGGGTGGAGCCCTTCGTGGACTCGCGCAGTCGTTACCCTCCGTGGGTTGAAGTCTCCATCAACGTGGATGTACGATAGCACTACCTATCGGAACCACGGGAAAAATCATTGCGTCTCCAAATTGTGTTTGATCTTCTCCACCTCTCTTTACTACATGTGCAATTTACTTTCCGCTGCTTATACTCTAGAATTGCATGTGTAGGGTGATACTTGACTTGATCATAATTGTGAAACTGCCAAAAACTGTTCATGATCTAAAGGCAGAATTTTTATATTTACAAGTAGTCTAATCACCCCCCCCCCTCTAGACATACTTTCGATCCTACACATGCCCAACTTTGTGGAGATGCGTTCTTCTAGAGTTTTCCCTCTTATCGCATGCGTAGGACGATGAAGATCCCGAAGAAAAGATGGCATCAGGATGACCTGATCCAGAGCAATAAATACATCAATGTAATGGATTGACCTCTTCGATAAGAGCAACCAAGACAAGAAGACTCGCTAGTGTTTCATGACCACAACTTTCTCCCTTACCCCACCTCTAAAATCTCGGGACGAGATTTCTTGTACTGGAGGAGATTTGTAATTCCCGGATAATCAAGCTAAAGTAATCCCCTAGTAATGGTGCCATGTCACCACTGTTACTGTTGCTAATCCCACGATGATTCAAACTAATTCAAAATTCAAATTTAAATTTAAGTCAAATAATTAAAGTATCCAAAGTTCAAAACTAAAATGTTCATAATGTGGCAAATAATTCATAGTCAATAATGATGGATAAACCAACATTTTATAGAGTCCTTAAATGCCCTAAAATAATTAAATTCAGATCTGAAACAAATATTTAATTGCTTATTAAAATATAAAAAATCCAAACTACTTTAAATAATCCCAGAAACTTTGTGGCATTGTAAAATACTTGTGCCACTAATTTTAGGCCAAGTTCCAAATTTTACTTCACCTATTTACTATTGAAAGTAAAATAAAAGAAATAAATAAGTAAGCCAAATAGTAATGGAAATGGAAAATTTAGAAAGTGTTAAATAAAAGAAATAGGCCCCCCACTGTGCACATGGGCCTCAAGTGCACAGTGAGGCCCAGCCCACCTACCCCTCTCCTTCCTCCTCTGTTCACAGAGGGGAGGTGGACGCCGGCCAGCCGCCCGTGCCCGCGATGGCCACGTGCCGGCCATCCCGCACCTCCCCATCGTCTCCCCCGACGGATAAGGCCATCCTCGACCCCCGGCCAAACCCTAGGTGCCCATTCCCATCCCCTCCCATTGCATGTTCCCCTCCCCCTCGCTCTGACCTCACCCGAGCGGCGCCATGAACGACCTACGTTAAACCGCGTGGCCACCACCTCACTCTCGCCGCCTCGCCGTGCCGAATCGCTTCTTCTCCGTCCTCTACCCCTCCAAGAGCCTCTGGATGCAGCCGGGAGCAACCGCTGCGGACGCTACGAGCTCACCTCCGCCTCTCAGACGCTGTCATTCACCGCCCCGATTCGCTGCCTCGAGCCCTCCCCGAGCCCACTGATGCACCTCTACAGGACCACTGTAAGCCGCAGCGTCGATTACCCCTGTCCCCGCTCTCTCTCCATAACGTAGGAGCCGCCTCCACCTTGCCCAAATGAGCCGTCGCGAAGCACGTCACCGGCGTCGTTCCGGCGACCAAATGGTCGCGCGCTGCTGCCCAACTTGCTCGCCGCATTGCTTAGAGCCTCCCCACATGTTGCAATTGATCGCTAGCATGCCGTAGCACCGTCCCCGTCGCCAGCCCGCAACTGTCGCCGCCTGACGTCGTCGCCGGCGACCATTCCGGCCACCCCCTTCGTCGTTCTCCCCTCCATCAGATGCGGAACGAAGACGTCGTTCCAAAGAGCCTGGTTGCGCCTGATTTGGTCCACCGCAGCCCATTTCCGAGCTCGCCGGAGCCCGCCACCACGTCTGGGCAAGCCGGCGCACTCCCAGAGCTCAGCCACTGACCCTGGCACCCCTGGGCCTAGTTGACTGTGTTGACCCAGTCCACAAGCTAACAAGGCACCGGGGCCCACTGACATGTGGGTCCCATCTGATTAATTATACTAATTAAATGTTTTTATAAATAAAATTAATTATTTAACTTTAATAGTCACTGACATGTGGGGCATATTGCCTAATTAACCATGTTAGTTTAAAACTAAACTCTGTTAACTAACAGAGGCTGGCATGTGGGTCCCACTAGACCCACAGGTCAGGTTTGACATGTTAAGACGACCAGTTGACCTGTTGACGTCATCAACATGTCATGCTGACGTCATATTCCATTTTTGTTAATATAAATAATTTCAGAAATGTTATAAACCTAGAAATTCATAGAAATTAAACCGTAACTCACATGAAAATGTTTTATATATGAAAATCGATCAGAAAAATCCAACAAACTAGAATACGTAGTCCGTTCATCTGTCACATGCCCCTAGCATGCTGAACATGGAACCATCCCCTCTCTTTCATCTGTCTGGAATCCATCTAACGCTGGGAAATCATCCTCTCATGTTTTTCCCTCCGTCTATAACATTATGCACCGCATTAGAGAACCCTAGCACTGCGTGTTGACATGTCGTGCTTCTTTGTCACATTTGCATGCTTTGTATTTATTGTTTCTTCCCCCTCTTCTCTCCGGTGGACCTCGAGACTGATGCTACCTTGGTGATCGACTGCATCAACAACGACCCATCCTTCTCGTCTGAGCAACCGGGCAAGCCAACCCCCCCTTGACCATTCTGATATCGCCCACTCTCTTCTCTCTTATGCTTGCATTAGAACTGCTACTACTTTTTGTATGATCCTATTTTGATGCATACCCTATTGTTGATACATGCTTTCATACCTTACATATTTATACTAAACTGCTTATTATAGGCTGGTTAGAGATCCATCAGAGAGCTCCACACCTTGTCCCGACTGCCCTGCTGGATAGAAGACCCGATCAACAGGATCGAAGACCAGGCCCCAGCACCACACATCATTTTCCCCTTAGTTGTTCGACACTACTGGGTTACTATCGAGTGGTGAGGGTGATACCTCATCAGCACTTCTGATGTTAACCTTGTAGGTTAATTAGTTCATCGGTTTTGGTCATCGAGGGTGATTCCTCCTTCTCCACTCCCGATAACGACACTATCGTGCAACTCCTCAGGAGTGGACCTCGAGGGTGATTCCTCCTTCGTCCACCTTGATGATAACATCAGGTGGAAATCCATCGAGGCTGATTCCTTAGGGTTCCCCCTTGGTGTTAGACACATGGTTACTATGGTGACTATGACTTTACACTGAACCATGTTACCGAAGACGGGTCGCCCTGAGGGGTACCCGCGCCAGCTTAATTGCGAGTGATGTGTATTCGGGTTGACCTGGAAGGTGCCCGCGAGATAATTACGAGGCGTGGATGGGCATTCTTAGCCCTTGCCGCAAGTCCTCGAGACGGGGCGATGGGGTCACATGATTGTGAGTCTCTGCTCGTTACCGCGCGTTCCCAAGACACTGGACGGTTTGGACATTTGATCCGAGGGGCCTCTGGCCAGATAGCGCTAACCATCACGTGGGCATAGTATGGGCGTTATGCATCGTATTTATCAGCCGAAGCTTTACTGACGTCATGCGACTGAGCGGCGCACGCCAAGTTGGACTGCGTAAGCACCTGCCTTTTTAAGGAGGTAGCTAGATCTGCTCACCGGCCACCCACGCAACATGCAAGAGTTCTCGAGGCGATGGCCCATGACCCCTGGGGGCATAGGTTTAGTCCGGTGTGCTGACCTCTCTATTAAGCCTAGGTCGGGTTGCGGCGTATTGTTTGGCCGAGGTCGGGCATGACCTGATGGTGTGTCTGGCCGAAGTTAAGCGAGCGTGGTGGGTAAGTTGGTGCACCCCTGCATGGAAGAAAACATCTATCGATAGCCTGTCCTACGGTAACGGACACTTGGAGTTGTATCCCGATCGATACAACTAGAACTGGATGCTGATGCATGATTTTAATATGTTGCTCCGGGAGTCGAGGAAGGATCCCGGAGCGTTGTTAAAACAACATAAATATGACTTATGTTAGACTACTCTACTCCCTCCTCTTGCTGCAAGATGATGGTTTCGAGAAGATGGTAGTCTTCGATAGGACTAGCTTCTCCCCCTCTTATTCTGGCATTCTGCAGCTTAGTCCATAGAAACTACCCCCTTTCATTGATACCGATGCATATGTAGTGTAGATCTTTGCTTGCGAGTACTTTGGATGAGTACTCACGGTTGCTTTGCTACCCCTTTTCCCCCTTCTTTCTTCTTTCTGGTTTTTGCAACCAGATGGTGGAGTCCAGGAGCTAGATGCCACCCTTGACGACTGCTACTACCCCGACAAAGCCTACTACTTCATGGAGACAGCTGGCAGCCAGGAGCAATTAGGAGGTCCCAGGCAGGAGGCCTTGCCTTTTCGATCGTTGATGTTTTGTGCTAGCCTTCTTAAGAAAAACTTGTTTAACTTATGTCTGTACTCCGATATTATTGCTTCTGCTGACTCTTGTGTATTCGAGCCCTCGAGGCCCCTGGCTTGTAATATAAAGCTTGTATTATTTTATTTGTGTCTAGAGTTGTGTTGTGATATCTTCCAGTGAGTCCCTGATCTTGGCCGTGCGCATTTGCGTGCATGATTAGTGTACGGTCAAATCGGGGGCGTCACAGATAAGTGCGGATAAATTTACTTTCAAGTTTCAGAACTAGTGCTGATAAAACATCCGCATAAGATCTAGTAGTTTTAAGTATAGGAGCATCATCAAGGCTCGGATTCCCAACACAATTGAAAAATTCTTGGATATGTTCCTTTCCCATAACGTTCCCTTGCCCCAAGATAAAAGTTTTGGCATCCAAATTGCTTGTACGTCCAATTTTAGGAGTAAGGCCATCATCTATTGATGCCATACCGAAATCACTCATGATTGCAAGCAAAGAATAGATCTGATGAGAGAACAGCGGATGGAAAAAGAAAGGAGAATAAAACAACAAATTTTGGTGAAGTGGGGGAGATGAAAACGAGAGGCAAATGGCAAATAATGTAAATTGCAAGGAGAAGAGATTTGTGATTAGGAACCTGGTTATGTTGAAGATCCTCCCCAGCAACGGCGCCAGAAATTCCCTTTGATGTCGCTTAAAGCTACGTCAGTTTTTTCCCCAAAGAGGAAGGGATGATGCAGCACAGCGGCGGTAGGTATTTCCCTCAGATGTTAAACCAAGGTTATCAAACCAGTAGGAGAACCAAGCAACACAACGTAAACATCACCTGCACACAAATAACAACACCTCGCAACCCGACGTGTTAAAGGGGTTGTCAATCCCTTTCGGGTAACGAACGTGAGAGAGATAAATATTGATAGATTGGTTGATAAATATGATAAATTGCAACAAGGTATTTTTGGGTTTTCAGTTTAGTAGATCTAAAAATAAAAGCAAAGGCAAATGTATGAGAAAGAAGACCCGGGGGCCGTAGGTTTCACTAGTGGCTTCTCTCGAGAAAATAGCAAACGGTGGGTAGACACATTTTTGTTGGGCAATTGATAGAACTTAAAATAATCATGACGATGTCCAGGAAATGATCATTACATAGGCATCATGTCCAAGATTAGTAGACCGACTCCTGCCTGCATCTTACTACTATTACTCCACACATCGACCGATATCCAACATGCATCTAGTGCATTAAGTTCATGGAAAACGGAGTAATGCATTAAGAATGATGACATGATGTAGACAAGATCCGTTTATCTATGGCGTTAGATATGGATCTCGTCGTTTTATCTATAGTGGAAACGATACATAAGTGTCGGTTCCCCTTCTGTCACTGGGATCAAGCACCGCAAGATCGAACCCACTACCGGGCACCTCTTCCCATCGCAAGATAAAGAGATCAAGTTAGCCAAACAAAACCCAATATCGGAGAAGAAATATGAGGCTATAAGCAATCATGCATATAAGAGATCAAAGAAACTCAAATAACTTTCATGGATATAAAAAGATAGATCTGATCATAAACTCAAAGTTCATCGAATCCCAACAAACACACCGCAAAAAAGATTTACATCATATGAATCTCCAAGAGACCATTGTATTGAGAATCAAAAGAGAGAGAGGAAGCTATCTGGCTACTAACTACGGACCAATAGGTCTACAAAGAACTACTCACGCATCATCGGAGAGGCACCAATGAAAGTGGTGAACCCCTCCGTGACGATGTCTAGATTGGATCTGGTGTTTCTGGACCCTGCGGCGGCTAGATGAATATTTTGTCGACTCCTCTAGGGTTTCTAGAATATTGGGGTATTTATAGAGCAAAGAGGCCGTTCGGGGGGCACCCGAGGTGGGCACAACCCACCAGGGCGCGCCTAGGCCTCCTGGGGCGCCCAGGTGGGTTGTCCCCTACTCGGGACTCCCCCTGGTGCCACCAGGGCCCATAGTGTACCTTCTGGCCCAAAAAACTCTCCAAAAAGTTTCGCGGTGTTTGGGCTCCGTTTGATATTGATTTCCTGCGATGTAAAAAACATGTAGAAAGCAGCAACTGGCACTTGGCACTATGTCAATAGGTGAGTACCAAAAAATGATATAAAATGATTGTAAAGCATCCAAGAATGAGAATAAAATAGGATGGAACAATCAAAAATTATAGATATGTTGGAGACATATCATCGAGTCACCATTCGAGTGGTGGGGGTGTGGTCGCCGGAGTGGACTGGTTCGCTGGCGACGAGGTCACGCGTCGGAGGAGCTTCGGTCGTCGGTGGTTTCGGTCATTCCCGGCTGCAAAAGGAGCAGGGGAGAGAGGGGAAAGGGTCAATGGCTTGCGGTGGTTGCAGATCGAGGGAGAGAAGCGATGGAGGAGGTCTTTACCTCGCGAACGCCGGTGATTCGAAGCGGCGGAGCTCAAGCTCAATCTCAAACTCGGGCGCTTCTGGAGAGGAGTGGGTGGTGTAGGGGGTTGATTAGGTGCTATAGAGGGCGAGTGGTGAGGAGAGGAGGGCACAGGGAAGCCTTTAAATAGGCGGGCGACAGCTCACCGTGAACCTGTGCGCCAGCGAGCTCCTTGTCGTCACTATGGGTCACAACGGCTCGCAGTGAGGTGTCAGGGGTGCTCATGGGGTTGGTCCAGGGCTAGGGGGAGGAAGAGCGAGCGATGGAGGCCAGAGGCACCGCGCGCGTGAGCTCGCCCATTGGGGCTCTCGTGCGGCCATGGCGCGCGTGCGAGGGGAGTAGCAGGAGGAGAAGAAGGAGTGGGACAGGAGTGTAGCGTGCTGCGAACGTCGAGGCGCATCGTCGGGCATGCGGGGGAGGCCCAAGGTGGCCGGGGGCGCTTGGCAGAGGGCGGCTACAATGCTTCGCCGCACTGTAGCGTGCTCTAGAGCGTGCATATGGCTAGCATGGCCATTTTAAAAGGCCAGGGGCATGTCCTCATGTGTCTTGGGGCTTCCTTGGATACTCTAGAGTGTACATGAGCTAGGTGGGGTGCTACATATAGAAATGGGAGAGACAGAGGTGTCGCCATGGGTGAACACAGAGAGAAAGAGGTGGGTTTTACCCCCAAATAATTGAGGTGTGAAGTTGCATTTGTTACTGGAGGTAGAAGGGGACTAGGAGGAGCTGTGGTAAACATTTGAACTCGTGGGAAATAATGGAAGAGGTCAAAATGATAGTTTTTTAAACATGGCAGAAGGTGTTTGATGCAAGTTTGAGCCACTTGCACTCATCTCCTCCTTGTCCCACTTGATGGTTTTTTTTTGCATGACCATATGGCATTGTGGTAGAAATTTGAGCTCATTAGGATAAAGTTGCCAATGCAACTTTTGTAAACCCTAGAAATCAACATAAATGGACTTGCTTAGATCTAGCTAAGCTAATATCTTCCCCTTGATGCACCACTTGGTGTAGTGTCATTATTTGGGTACTTGAGCATGTCCACGTAGTTTGGGATCAATTGGAGAAATTTGGAAATGTAAAGTTGTTCAAACTTGGATCTGGACAGATATGGATTTGGGGCACTTTTGTGAACCAAAACTATTCTAATTGGAATAAAACTTTATAGGATCATCACATTAGGCATATGTGACTTGCCAAAATTTTCTTGGAATATTTAGAGAATATTCCCATTGTAAATATTTCAAAAGCTTGAAACATCCAGAAGGGTTTTTTGAAGGATTCTACCAATATTTTGAACATGACCATGTGTGGAAAGTCTTATATATGGACAATATATGTCCTGTGAGCTTCCTTGAATTTTCTCAAATATTTTTAAAACATTAAGATAATTTTAACCTATTAAATACCATTTCTGTCCTAAAGAAAAAGCCTTTAAATAAAATAGGAAAATAACTTTTAAAATTGTATTTTTGTGGTTTATGGGAGTCCTATACCTAATAGGAGTCAAATATACGTTTTGAATGATTTTTCATACCTCAAATTAAGTACGTGTAGTGCAAGCCTCAATTCAGGGGTTTTTGGAAAACCTAATTAATAAAATACTTTTTGGCCAAATTATTTTTGTAAGAAAATACTATTATGTACTATTCACAGGACATGATCATTGGGCAAAAGTTTGGATCAAGGAGATGAAGTATGGAAGGTGCAGTTGTGTTGACTTTAAAGAGCACTAGAAATCACACACAAAAATCCAACTCAAATAATAGCCAAATAATGCAAAAGTTTTTGTTGATCCAAATTTTCATGCTTTATTAATACAAATGACTTGTTACAAAATGTTAGGTGTGACAGACCTACCCCCCTTACAAGAATCTCGTCCCCGAGATTCCTGAACTAGGCTTTAAAGAGATAAGGGAACTCGGATCTAAGGTAGTCTTCACGCTCCCAGGTTGCTTCTGCTTCAGTGTGGTTGCTCCACTGGACCTTGAAGTACTTGATGGTGCGGCTTCGAGTACGTCATTCTGCTTCATCCATAATGCAGATGGGCCTCTCACGGTAGGCTAAATCATGTTGTATCTCAATGGCTTGGTGATCGATGTCCTTGTAGAGATCAGGCTTGTCTAGAACTTGGAGACACTTCCGGAGTTGTGACATGAGAAATACGTTGTGCACATCGGATAGTTCCGGTCGCAGTTCCAACTGGTAAGCAACTTCTCCTTGTCTTCTGGTGATCTTGAAGGGGCCAATAAATCTTGGTGCGAGCTTTCCCTTAACGTGGAAACGCTTTGTTCCCTTTAGAGGAGTTACTCGCAGGTACACATGGTCTCCGACTTAGAAGTTCACTTGTCGGTGATCGGTGTCGGCATAACTCTTTTGTCTTGACTTGGCGGTCTTCAGACGCTCTCTGACTAGCTGAACTTGCTCTTCTGCTCCACGGAGGACATCTGGTCCAAAGACTAGCCCTTCTCCGGTTTCCAACCAATTAAGGGGTGTGCGACACTTGCGTCCGTACAACACCTCAAATGGTTCCATTTGGAGACTTAACTAATAACTGTTGTTATAGGAGAACTCGGCAAATGGGAGGCAATCTTCCCACTTGGCTCCATATGCTAAGACACAGGCTCGAAGCATGTCTTCGAGTATCTGATTCACTCGTTTTGTCTGACCTCCGGTCTGCTGGTGGAAAGCAGTGCTGAAAGACAACTTGGTTCCCATGGCCTCTTGGAACTTCTTCTAGAACCTCAAGGTAAACTGGGTTCCTCGGTCTGACACAATCTCCTTAGGAACACCATGAAGGCTTACGATTCTTTTGATGTAAAGAGTTGCCAGCTGGTTGCCATCATAGGTGGTCTTGACAGGAATGAAATGGGATACCTTGGTCAAATGGTCGACTATGACCCAGATGGAGTCATGCCCCTTGTTTGCCCTAGGTAATCCAGTGATGAAATCCATTCCGACTTTATCCCATTTCCACTTGGGAACCTTGAGTAGTTGGAGCAATCCAGCAGGTCGCTGATATTCATCCTTGACCCTTTGGCATACATCACATTTTTCCCACGTAGGTGGCAATCTCCCTTCTCATCCCGTGCCACCGAAATCTTTCCTTCAGGTCTCGATACATCTTGGTTCCTCCAGGGTGGATGGAATACGGGGTGTCATGGGCTTCCTACAGGATCAAATCCTTTAGTTCCTTCTTGTTTGGCACACAGATACAACTTTTGTACCAAACAATTCCGTGTTTGTCTTCGGAGAATCCCGGGGCCTTGCCTTGCTTCATCTTCCTCTTGATGCCTTCGATGCTTTCATGTCCTTTCTGCACTTCTTTGACTTCGTCCATCAGGGTCGGTTTGACTTCTAGGTTGTCCAGATATCCATAGGTAACTAATTCCATGCCAAACTGTTCCAGCTCTTCAAACAGGGTTGGCTACCATCCTCTAATATGGCATTCAGGGAGCAAGCCTTTCTACTCAAGGCATCTGCTACCACATTAGCCTTCCCGGGGTGGTATTGAACACTGAGGTCATAATCCTTGATCAGCTCTAGCCATCTTCTGATAGAGGCAAAGGTGTCTCGTCTTCCGATGAGATGGTGGCTATCATTTTCGGTGGAGTAGACTTCGACGATCCGACTACTAACGTGCGAGGACGCCGCGCCTTAGCAATCGTTGAACCAACTCTGAGAGATTATTGACCACGCCGGAGCACGATCAACCTGACCACGGATGTCTATTTCCTATAAGCAAACAAAGAACAAGGAAGAAACTGAGATTGCAATCTAGATATTGTGAATATAAGAGGAAAGATTTATTGATCAAGGTGGGTTTCTGTGACGTCTTTGTCTGGTCGTTGGACACAAACGAAGTACGCGAAGTTGCAGATATGGCGAACTTTAATCTAAACAAAACCCAAAGTCTAAACGACGCCCTAAGGGATGTATATGTGGAGAAGGGGATTTCATGGCCCTTGGAGGAGGGGTCCGAAACCAACCCTAACTCTTGTTTCCCCACACATACGGATTCTAAAAATAGCATATTCTCAAGTATTTCGAAATTACATGGGTCTGGCCCAATAATAAGGTGACGCAACACCTATAATAGTCCGTGGATGAAATTTAGGAAGTGGCATCTTGTATATTTCATCCAAGGCATCATGTACTCATTATGATGGCTTCAAAGTCCTAAAATCATCACTTGTAACTCTGTTCTTGTTCCCCTTGCGCATGCCATCATCTCCATGCTTGATCTTGCTCCAATGGTCATCCTTCTTGTCCAAGCTAAGCCCTTCATTTGTAAGCAATACAAATGTATCCAATTTAGGCGACATCGTATTCTCATGAACATTAGAATCATTACCAAGAAACGGAAGTACCTAGTAATTCAATTGGCGTGCGCAAACTCTAGTAATTGATCAGTATGTATAATAGCAGGGACAGTGGGTGTAACAATGATATTGATGTCCTCATCATCCTCCCCTTCTTGAAATGAAGTCATCCTCGACGGAAGCTCATCATCCTCACCCAAATAAGGCTTCAAATCTCCAATGTTAAAAGTGGGACTAACCCCAAAATTTACAGGCAGCTCAAGTTTATATGCATTATCATTTATTTTCTCTAACATCTTAAAAGGACCATCAGCACGTGGCATTAGCTTTGACTTGCGCAAATTAAGAAACATATCCTTACGCAAATGTAACCAAACAAGATCTCCAGGTGCAAAGACAACACATTTTCTACCCTTATCTCTAGCAAGTTTATATTTAGCATTCATGCGCTCAATATTTTCCTTTCTTAATTCATACATTTTTAAGATTAATTCAGAAGTTGTTTAGCATCAAAATTAACCTTCTCCGAAGATGGAAGAGGTAACAAATCAATAGGTGCACGAGGTAGGAAACCATATACAATTTTAAAAGGGCACATCTTAGTAGTAGAATGCAGCGAACGATTATAAGCAAATTCAGTATGAGGCAAGCATTCTTCCCACATTTTCTTGTTATTCTTCAAAACATCCCTAAGCATAGTAGACAAAGTTCTATTGACTACTTCAGTTTGTCCATCAGTTTGGGGGTGACAAGTAGTACTAAAAAGCAGTTTAGTCCCCAACTTAGCCCATAAGCATCTCCAAAAGAGGCTAAGAAATTTAGTATCATGATCTGAAACAATAGTATTTGGCACACCATGCAAGCGAATAATTTCACGAAAGAACAAATCAGCAACATTAGCAGCATTGTCGCTTTTATGACACTAGTGGACCCGTTCCAGGCCCTGATGAACGACGTTATGCGGCCCTACTTACGGCGGTTTATGCTTGTTTTCTTTGATGATATTCTTATCTTCAGCGCCACCTGGGCCGAGCACCTCCAGCACGTCGCCATCGTCTTCAACGAGCTTCGGGCGCACGACCTCCACCTTAAGCGCTCGAAGTGCTCGTTCGGGACACCTACCGTCGCCTACCTCGGCCATGTCATCTCGGCCGACGGGGTGGCTATGGACGCCGACAAGGTGGCAGCTGTCTCCGCCTGGCCGACGCCTCACTCGCCAAGGGCTCTCCGCGGCTTCCTCGGACTCGCCGGATACTACCGGAAATTTATCAGGAGTTCGGGCTCATCGCGGCACCTCTTACGCGGCTGCTCCGCCGCGATGCTTTTGCTTGGGACGTCGAGGCGACAGAGGCGTTCGAGGCCCTCAAAGGGGCCCTCACGATGGGTCCCGTCCTCCAGATGCCCGACTTCGACCGCCCGTTCGTGGTGGACTGTGACGCTTCGGGCGCGGGCTTCGGCGTCGTGCTTCATCAGGGCGAGGGGCCCCTTGCTTTCTTCAGCCGGCCTTTTGCTCCACGCCATCTTAAGCTGGCTGCGTACGAGCAGGAGCTCATTGGCCTGGTGCAGGCCGTGCGCCATTGGCGGCCGTACTTGTGGGGACGGGACTTCCACATTCGCACGGATCATTACAGCCTGAAGTTCTTACTGGACCAACGGTTGTCGACTGTGCCGCAGCACCAGTGGATCAGCAAGCTCTTCGGCTTCGACTTCTCCGTCGAGTATCGTCCGGGCCGCCTTAACACCGTGGCCGACGCGCTGTCCCGTCGCGACTCTGATCTCGCTCCTTCCACCGACGAGTCCGCTGGGGCGTCCCTGTGCATCCGCTCCGGGCCGACATTCGGCCTCTTCACCGACATTCGCCGCGCGACGGCAACGGCCGACGGCGCCGTTCTTCTCCAGCAGCAGCTCACGGCCGGCGACCTGGAGGAGCCCTGGCGCTTCGCTGACGGACTGCTTCTCCATGGGCGCCGGATCTTTGTTCCGGCGCATGATGATCTCCGCCACCAGGTGTTACAGCTCGCCCACTCGGCTGGTCATGAGGGTGTGTAGAAAACCCTACATCGTCTTCGCGCTGACTTCTACATCCCCGGTGATCGCGCACTGGTCCGCGACTGGGTTCGGTCTTGCCAGACATGCCAGCGCAACAAGACGGAGACCATGAGACCGGCTGGGTTACTTCAGCCCTTGGAGGTGCCGTCTCAGGTCTGGGCGGATATTTCCATGGACTTCATCGAGGGCCTCCCCAAGGTGGGCGGCAAGTCGATCATCCTCACGGTGGTCGACCGCTTTTCGAAGTACGCCCACTTCATCGCGCTCGGCCATCTGTACACCGCGTCGTCTGTGGCCCAGGCCTTCTTCGACAGCATCGTTCGCCTACACGGGTTCCCAGCTTCGATCGTCAGTGATCGGGACCCGGTGTTCACGGGACATGTCTGGCGCGACCTCTTCAGGATGGCGGGCGTCCAGCCCCGCCTGAGTACGGCATTTCATCCTCAGACGGACGGGCAGTCCGAGGTGGTTAACAAGGTCATTGCCATGTATTTGCGTTGTGTGACAGGTGATCGACCTCGAGCTTGGGTGGACTGGCTCTCTTGGGCGGAGTACTGCTACAACACCTCCTATCACTCCGCCCTTCGTGCTACGCCGTTTGAGGTGGTCTATGGTCGACCACCCCCGCCTATCCTTCCGGTGGACCCGGAGACGGCTCGGACGGAGGTTGCGGGTGACCTTATCCGCACCCGTGACGAGATGCTTGTTGAGGTCCGTCAGCGTCTCCTTCAGGCCCAGCAGCTGGCCAAGCACTACTACGACGACCACCATCGCGAGGCAGAATTCGCCGTGGGTGAATGGGTGTGGCTGCGTCTTCTCCACCGCTCTACGCAGTCACTAGACCCACGCGCGAAGCGGAAGCTCGGCCCTCGCTACGCTGGGCCCTTCCCTATCTTGGAGCGCATTGGGAAGGTGGCCTATCATCTTCAGCTGCCAGACCGCGCTCGTATCCACGACGTCTTCCATGTAGGGCTGCTCAAGCCTTTCCGTGGCGAGCCACCGGCGGCCCCTCCGGCGCTTCCTCCAATCGCCGATGGTCGCATTCTTCCGAAACCAGCCAAGGTGTTGCAGGCACACCTTCGACATGGCGTTTGGTTCGTCCTCATTCAGTGGGCGGGTCTTCCGGAGGAGGAGGCTACGTGGGAGCAGGGTGAGGAATTCCGCCAACACTATCCAGACTTTCAGCTCGAGGACGAGCTGTTTGCGCAAGCGGGGAGAGATGTTATGACCGGCTTGGTCTATAGCCGGCAGAGGCCCACCGGGCGTTAATATTAAGGCATTGGCCTGCAAGTTATCTTAGGCAAATTATGTTAGGAAAGTTATCTTAGACTCGAGTTATAAATACTAGTTGTAAGACATCAATTGAGATCAAGCAATAAAGATATTATCTTCTGTTGCCCGGCTCCCCAAGGAGCCGGAACCCTAGCCGCCGCCGCGCCCAACCCTAGCCGCGACGGCGCCTTCTCGCCGGCGCGCCCGCTCCAGCCCTCGCTCCCCTCCTCCTTGCCCATACAACCTACGCCGGAGGCCCGGTAGGAACCCTATTCCTACCAATTTGGTATCCAGAGATTCCAGGGCGATCATGTCGCTTCCTCCACCACCACCGCCGCTGTCCACCACCACCGCCCCGCCTCCCCTGCCGGCGATCACGTCCGGGGCCGCTCCCTCGTCAGCGCCGATCATCACCCCGATGGAGCCGCTTCCCATCCTCTCGCCCGAGGAGATGTCGGGCACCCTGCGGGAGCTCGTCCAAGCGGTCCGAGGCATCAACCTCTACCTCGCTGGGACCCAACCCCCGCAACCGAGCGTCGCCCCCACTGCCTACGGGCCGCCGCCGCCGCTGCCATGGGCCACCCCGGCCTTCCAACCGCCCTACGGGGGGGGGGGGCGCCGCCGCCGCCGCAGCTGCTGCTGCAGCACTACCCCATCGCGGGCACTCCATGGCCGGCGTGGCCGGCCACCACTGCGCCGCTGGGGGGCCTCCCCAGCAGCTTCTAGCGGCCACCACGGCGCCGGCTCCGGCCCAGCACCACCAGCCGCCGCCGCCATCGACGGCACCGCCACCAGCGTCCCGACCTACCGGTCGGCCCCTACACCAGGTGCAGTTTTCCGCCATCGCCATCGCCACTTCTCGCATGGGCAACCGGATCGTCTTCGGGCCCGGTCTACACCACGGCACCGGAACACCCGGCGCCCTCGTTGCCGCTCGAGCGGCCCTCCAGCTCGGCGACCTACGCCCCGGAGCTTCCCGACCCGGCGTACGCGCTACCATCGACAGCCGCAGCTGCCGGACACGGCGGTCCGGCACCCCCTCGGTTCGCCAAGCTGAACTTCACCACTTACGAGGGCACGGAAGACCCCCTCAACTGGCTCAACCAGTGCGAGCAGTTCTTTCGGGGGCAGCGGACGCTCGCGTCGGATCGCACCTGGCTCGCGTCCTATCATCTCCGTGGCGCTGCACAGACTTGGTACTACGCCCTCGAGCAGGACGAGGGCGGCATGCCACCATGGGATCGATTTCGAGAGCTCTGCCTTCAACGGTTTGGCCCCCCCATCCGTGGCAGCCGACTGGCAGCCCTCGGCCGCTTACCGTTTACATCCACGGTACAGGACTACGCCGACAGATTCCAGGCCCCGGCGTGCCACGCGCCGGGCGTCTCCGCGACTCAGCGTGCTGAGCTCTTTGTGGGTGGTCTACCGGACCATATTCGCGTGGATGTCGAGCTCCGGGACCCCCCGACCTTCAGTCAGCCATGTACTACACCCGAGCCTTCGAGCAGCGGGCCCAGGCACTGCAGCAACCGCCCGGACGGGGCGGCCGCCAGCTCAGTCGACCAGCGCCGACCCCACCAGCACCGGGCCGACCTCCGCCAGCCGCAGCGGCCGCACCCCCGGCCGCCACACGGACCTTCCGCCGGTTGTCACCGGCCGAGCAGCAGGAGCGTCGACGTCAGGGTCTCTGCTTTAACTGCGATGAGCCCTACACGCCGACACATGTCTGCCCCCGCCTCTTCTACTTGGAGACGGTCGACTACACCGAGGCAGACGAGACGACCGACGCACCACCGCCACCCGCGGCAACTGAGGACACGGCCGCCGACTCCACGGCGACGGCATGCGTCGTCTCTCTCCACGCCCTAGCCGGCATCCGTGGCGAACGGACCATGTTGCTGCCGGTGACGATCCATGGCGAGCAGCTGGTAGCCTTGCTGGATACGGGTTCCACTCATAACTTCCTGCCCGAGGCAACCATGCGTCGTCTAGCTCTTTCGACGACGGGCGGGGAGCGCCTTCGGATCACGGTGGCCAACGGTGACCGCCTCCAGTGTCATGGACTCGCCCGCAACGTTCCCATCACTATGGGGGGCGAAAACTTTTCCATTACCTGTGCAGGCATCGACCTCGGCTGTTTCGACTTCATCCTCGGCGTGGACTTTCTCCGGACCCTCGGGCCCATCTTGTGGGACTTCGACGCGCTCACGATGACATTCTGGCGGCTCGGCCGCCAAATCCGGTGGGACGGTATTGGGGGCGCTACGGCCGCCGTGCCACATCTCCAGCTGGCCGCCGCATCCTCCGAGGCCGAGCACCCTCTGCTGGATCCCCTTCTGCAGCAGCATAGCGACCTCTTCGACGAACCACGGGGCCTTCCACCTGCTCGGGTGTACGACCACCGCATTCACCTTGTGCCGGGCGCCACTCCCGTGGCGGTTCGGCCCTACCGCTATCCCCAGCTACAGAAGGATGAGTTGGAGGGACAGTGTGCCCTTATGCTCGCCGCGGGCATCATTCGGATTTCGACGTCACCCTTCTCCGCGCCGGTGCTTCTCGTCCGCAAGACGGACGGCACGTGGCATTTCTGCATCGACTACCGCGGCCTGAACGCGCTCACGCTCAAGGACAAGTTCCCGATACCGTTGGTCAACGAGCTCTTGGATGAGCTTCATGGAGCGCGCTTCTTCACCAAACTCGATCTCCGGTCAGGCTATCACCAGGTGCGCATGCATCCGGATGACATCGCCAAGACGGCGTTTCGCACCCACCATGGCCACTTCGAGTTCTTGGTGATGCCTTTCGGCCTCGCCAATGCCCCGGCGACCTTCCAGGCCCTGATGAACGACGTTCTGCGGCCCTACTTACGGCGGTTTGTGCTTGTTTTCTTTGATGATATTCTTATCTTCAGCACCACCTGGGCCGAGCACCTCCAGCACGTCGCCATCGTCTTCAACGAGCTTCAGGCGCACGACCTCCACCTTAAGCGCTCGAAGTGCTCGTTCGGGACACCTACCGTCGCCTACCTCGGCCATATCATCTCGACCGACGGGGTGGCTATGGACGCCGACAAGGTGGCAGCTGTCTTTGCCTGGCCGACGCCTCACTCGCCAAGGGCTCTCCGCGGCTTCCTCGGACTCGCCGGATACTACCGGAAATTTATCAGGAGTTCGGGCTCATCGCGGCACCTCTTACGCGGCTGCTCCACCGCGATGCTTTTGCTTGGGACGTCGAGGCGACAGAGGCGTTCGAGGCCCTCAAAGGGGCCCTCACGATGGGTCCCGTCCTCCAGATGCCCGACTTCGACCGCCCGTTCGTGGTGGACTGTGACGCTTCGGGCGCGGGCTTCGGCGTCGTGCTTCATCAGGGCGAGGGGCCCCTTGCTTTCTTCAGCCGGCCTTTTGCTCCACGCCATCTTAAGCTGGCTGCGTACGAGCAGGAGATCATTGGCCTGGTGCAGGCCGTGCGCCATTGGCGGCCGTACTTGTGGGGACGGGTCTTCCACATTCGCACGGATCATTACAGCCTGAAGTTCTTACTGGACCAACGGTTGTCGACTGTGCCGCAGCACCAGTGGATCAGCAAGCTCTTCGGCTTCGACTTCTCCGTCGAGTATCGTCCGGGCCGCCTTAACACCGTGGCCGACGCGCTGTCCCGTCGCGACTCTGATCTCGCTCCTTCCACCGACGAGTCCGCTGGGGCGTCCCTGTGCATCCGCTCCGGGCCGACGTTCGGCCTCTTCGCCGACATTCGCCGCGCGACGGCAACGGCCGACGGCACCGTTCTTCTCCAGCAGCAGCTCACGGCCGGCGACCTGGAGGAGCCCTGGCGCTTCGCTGACGGACTGCTTCTCCATGGGCGCCGGATCTTTGTTCCGGCGCATGATGATCTCCGCCACCAGGTGTTACAGCTCGCCCATTCGGCGGGTCATGAGGGTGTGTAGAAAACCCTACATCGTCTTCGCGCTGACTTCTACATCCCCGGTGATCGCGCACTGGTCCGCGACTGGGTTCGGTCTTGCCAGACATGCCAGCGCAACAAGACGGAGACCATGAGACCGGCTGGGTTACTTCAGCCCTTGGAGGTGCCGTCTCAGGTCTGGGCGGATATTTCCATGGACTTCATCGAGGGCCTCCCCAAGGTGGGCGGCAAGTCGGTCATCCTCATGGTGGTGGACCGCTTTTCGAAGTACGCCCACTTCATCGCGCTCGGCCATCCGTACACCGCGTCGTCTGTGGCCCAGGCCTTCTTCGACAGCATCGTTCGCCTACACGGGTTCCTAGCTTCGATCGTCAGTGATCGGGACCCGGTGTTCACGGGACATGTCTGGCGCGACCTCTTCAGGATGGCGGGCGTCCAGCTCCGCCTGAGTACGGCATTTCATCCTCAGACGGACGGGCAGTCCGAGGTGGTTAACAAGGTCATTGCCATGTATTTGCGTTGTGTGACAGGTGATCGACCTCGAGCTTGGGTGGACTTGCTCTCTTGGGCGGAGTACTGCGACAACACCTCCTATCACTCCGCCCTTCGTGCTACGCCGTTTGAGGTGGTCTATGGTCGACCACCCCCGCCTATCCTTCTGGTGGACCCGGAGACGGCTCGGACGGAAGTTGCGGGTGACCTTATCCGCACCCGTGACGAGATGCTTGTTGAGGTCCGTCAGCGTCTCCTTCAGGCCCAGCAGCTGGCCAAGCACTACTACGACGACCACCATCGCGAGGCAGAATTCGCCGTGGGTGAATGGGTGTGGCTGCGTCTTCTCCACCGCTCTACGCAGTCACTAGACCCACGCGCGAAGCGGAAGCTCGGCCCTCGCTACGCTGGGCCCTTCCCTATCTTGGAGCGCATTGGGAAGGTGGCCTATCATCTTCAGCTGCCAGACCGCGCTCGTATCCATGACGTCTTCCATGTAGGGCTGCTCAAGCCTTTCCGTGGCGAGCCACCGGCGGCCCCTCCGGCGCTTCCTCCAATCGCCGATGGTCGCATTCTTCCGAAACCAGCCAAGGTGTTGCAGGCACAGCTTCGACATGGCGTTTGGTTCGTCCTCATTCAGTGGGAGGGTCTTCCGGAGGAGGAGGCTACGTGGGAGCAGGGTGAGGAATTCCGCCAACACTATCCAGACTTTCAGCTCGAGGACGAGCTGTTTGCGCAGGCGGGGAGAGATGTTATGACCGGCTTGGTCTATAGCCGGCAGAGGCCCACCGGGCGTTAATATTAAGGGCTTGGCCCGCAAGTTATCTTAGGCAAATTATGTTAGGAAAGTTATCTTAGACTCGAGTTATAAATACTAGTTGTAAGACATCAATTGAGATCAAGCAATAAAGATATTATCTTCTGTTGCCCGGCTCCCCAAGGAGCCGGAACCCTAGCCGCCGCCGCGCCCAACCCTAGCCGCGACGACGCCCTCTCGCCGGCGCGCCCGCTCCAGCCCTCGCTACCCTCCTCCTTGCCCATACAACCTACGCCGGAGGCCCGGTAGGAACCCTAGTCCTACCATAATCACTTGCATTGCGACAAATGGAATAGTTTTTCTTAATTAATGAACTACCTTGTAACATGATATAACATCTAACAACAAGATCTCTTTCTGATGTGCTCAAATCATGATAATATTGGGCATATTATTTTTAGATGAAGATGCCAGTACTTGTTTTCATGGTTCTGATTTTGGCTTGCTGACTGCTGTCACTACAAAACTATGAATATATTTTTCTTTAAAGGACTCCATGGCATCAACATGTAGTTTCCATGGCAAGCTTACTCTGCTCAATTTTTTTTTGTTACAGAGAAGAAACAGGCATAGAAAAAAAGTCTACAACAGATAACTAAAACATTGGTTGTTTTTAAGTATCATCACCAACCTCACAACTGTGCCGTGAATTCTCATACTCAGTGTAATATATCACATCCGACGAAAAATGGATTTGGATTTCTTCCATCAGTTCCATGCATGCCACTTCATCTTGTACTACCTATTCAAAATAGCAAGAATGTATAGAAGGAACTGGATAAGAACCATCCACTGGAAGCTCCTGTTCTACACCAGCAAGAACAGACACATCCTCTGCGACCTTACATAGGTATGAAAGCGCCGGCAAAGCAGACCAAGGCACCACGGCTTGCAAAACAGGTATAACGGTCAAAATAAGAACACACATCCTGCTCACACGCAACCACCAAATATAAGCATAAAACGGAAGTCACACGAGACTGAAAAATAAGACGACCCCGGATAGATCCGGAATAGAGAGGTGATCAGTCAATCAACAACCATGACAACATGCACAAAAAGATAAATATATCTTGAGCCACAGATAACGCACATGCATTGAAAAAGGAGAGCAAACCTTGAGCAGCAGCAACAGGTTGCAGATGCAGAAATAGAGCAGTTCTTCCAACCTACAAAATGAACAGAGAGAGAACCATAAGAACATAGTAGGCATAATAATGTTGGCATAGAGCGCATCTATTCCATCAACCACCCAAAATATATATGGAAGTCGATTTATTAAAGGCAGAGCAACATGATGGCATCGGAATAATTATTTTTACCAAAGGAAATAACATTGCTCATTATATTAAGACAATATATTCCCAATTCTTCTGCCTCGTGAACTGGGACTGCACACTTTTAACAGCAATATCTGACATAGAGGTTGATAAAGCTTATTATACTATCTAGACTGTACAGTTTGATTCCACACCCGCGACTAAGATCAACTTCTTTATTAAAATGTTGCTTTCTCTGGTGGATCATCTAGAGCCTAAAGAGGAAACTATGCTCAAGGTCCCTGGTTATAGCAGTCCTGTGCAGTTTGTTGTGTTGAAATCCTTTGCCTATCCTCTTGAAGAAGGATTCGACGAGATTATTGTCGCAACAACAAGAATTGAAACAATGCTTGGCGATACAGACATAGTTGTTCATCCCGAGGATAAAAGGTATAAGCATCTCCATGGAAAGCATGGCATTCGCACGTTCAATGGCCGAAAACTCAAAAGAATCCGTGATGCTGTTAGTGCAACCCACTTTTGGTACTGGAGTTTAATTTAGGTATTGTTGCATAAAGTTTATGATATGGTCTTTAAAGAATGGTTGTTGGGTCATTCCGCTTGATTAGTACTCCCTCCGTCCGAAAATACTTGTCATCAAAATGGACAAAAAGGGATGTATCTAGAACTAAAATACATCTAGATACATCCCCTTTTATTCATTTTGATGACAAGTATTTCCGGACGGAGGGAGTATAAATTTAGGTGATGAAATGCAATGAAATATCATAAACTATGTATTGTAATATTCACATTTATATTTTGCTAACGGTCACTACAAAAGACAAATTGGAACTTGCTAGTCTGAGCGATATTGATTCTTGTATAAACATCTCTAACTTTTACATGGTTGACCACCTGTTCTAATTAAAACTCAACAAGATTGTTTTCTGCTCATCAGACTGAAGCTCTTCCATGCATGCGTGCAGTGGTGAATCTTGGGAGGAAATGGAGGGCAGGCTCAAACTTAACGAACGAAGGATTCAGTGACTGTGTGGGCTTGATGGGCTGCCGCTGATTGCCTGGGTTGGGCCTAATACACCCAAATGAAGGGCCAAGTTGAACATAACCTGCAAATAAGAAACAATAGACAACTACAGAATCTGTTAGAGCCCAAATTAGTTAATCAAAATTTAAAGATCGGCAAGTACCAATGTGACTCTAATTTATTGTCAAGCAGGTTATTACCTTCAACGGAAACGAATCAGGTCTTTAGTCGCTGGCCTCATGGGGCGCAACTTTTGTGATACCTCTGCTTAAATCTCGTCTACAACCAGTAGCCACTGCCAGCAGGATCCATGACTCGTCTCCATCGGCTAGGGATAATGAATAGAAACAGATAGTATAATAAGAAACAAGAAGTAGAATTTCATATGGAATACCACAGGCATCAAACTGCAATATTCATGTTAAATCCAAAACGAGCAGCTAAATTTAAGTAGAAAACAAGAAGTGGAAACACCGCCACCGCAGCTGAACTGAAGGACATCATCTACAGTCCAATAATAAATTCCTAACATGACGGCATGAAAGATCCCGCCGCAAGAACTCATGTCTGTTGTGGGAGTGATAAAGGAAATATACCTGAAAAAAAAAGACTAAGTGGGCAGCACCAAATCCTGTTTTCATGAAGCTCTAAAAACACAAGAACTCATGCCTGCTGGTAGTGTTATAAAGGAAATATGTGAATTTGTACATGTAAGGTTGCCTCATTTCTGAAAACACAAATCCACCCTAACTGAAAGTACACGAATAAAATGCAGATTCTCTCTTCTTTGAAGACGTTACATGACTCAGCATGTTCCTTCAGGAAAGGAAAATAGTATAGAATCAATAGTGCAATCAAGATATGTAGGTAAACAAAGAAATAATTTTGGTCACCACAAATCTCATTTAGCCTCGTTGTGATATCTTATATTCCTCATGTTTACATAAATTACAAACAATAGCATCAAAATGAGAAAACAAGGCTTAACAGGAGGGAGAAAAATCATCTTGATCTTCTTCAACTCTCTAGCTAAATTCTTCTTCTTCCCTTCGTACTCAGATCTACACATGTCTATGTATAGATAACTAATATATTAGCAAGTTTAAATGTAAGTGATGGAGGCAATTAGAGGCAAAGAGAGGAGCACCTCGGCACGATTCTTGAGGAACTCCCCTTCCACTTGCCCCGCTGCAGCTGGTGCGATCATCCATCTATCTATCTCCGTGCTTGGTGGGAGTTGGTGCGGAGCGGAAGAGGAAGGCGAGGCCATGGCGCACCGTACCAGATCTCGGCCTTCCTTGCCATGGCCAATTTGATTTCGCCAGAATCCTTGGTGGTTGGGAAGAACGGATTGGAGGACGACGTTGAGCATAGTCGTTCCTCATCATCGACCAACTCGGCTAGCGCAGGGCGTGCAGGCGCTGCAGTCGCTCCCATGCTCACTGCCGCCGCCGCCCCAGCATCTTATGGTGTGTTTGGTTTGTGCCCCAACTAGCCCCATCAAAATTTTGACATGATCGAAGCTAGGGCATAACCATTTTTTGGGGTAAGTTGGTCTTGTTTGGTTTAGAGCCATTATACTTGCCAATTTTTTGGCAAAATTAGTAGGCTTCCATTTGGTTTGCAGCCAACCAACTTGGCATAGTTTGAGAATTTGGATTGATCAGTGTTTGGTTTGATTGCAATCCAGTTTTAATAATGAAAAAGGGAGACGTGTTAAAAAAGCACTTAATTAACTACAATGTGCCAAGTGAAAAACGAGGGTGTATAAAAGTACACATGCACATCACATATGTCCGTGGAAAGAACGCTGACACGCAGATGGTCTTTCATTTTAATCCATGATGTTTTGATTAAACTGGGATCACTTGGACGAAATACTAGTGTTTAATGCTAGTACTAAGCAGGATATTCGGTTGTGCTAAGTAGGATTGGTTATCCTCGTCCAAAAAAAGAAGGATCGGTTACCGGCCGCTACACGGGATTAATCGATCCAAAGGTATGGTAGGTACAACGTACGTGCGTTGAGCGAGGGCAACGCTGCCAAATTTTTGGCGATGGTTTTCTGCGCCCCTAACGTGCCCGCGATTTGGCAGTATTTACACGTGAGCAACCTAGGCGGGCTGGGCGCGCCAAATATTTGACATCGATCCAAGTAATGACCAAATCTTACGGGCCAGCCAACTTTTTGATAGGGTCACCATTGGTTATAAACCAAACACACCCTTACTGCCAAGATGAGGTGGAGAGACAGGTATAGGAGACAATATAGAAGATTGCGACGTGACCGAAATATTTTATTTGTGGCAAGGAGTGCTTACGTGAGTTGGCTCAAGAGGGATTGCCATGATGCAGGTTAACCGGCTAATTTGAAAGGTAAAGTGCTATGCATGGTAACCGAATCAAGGGAAGACATACTAGTCCTGATCGGTTTAGTGTTGGAGTTTTATTATTGTACGCCAAGTCTTCCTGTATATGTCAAAGTCCAGCATGCCTTATATAAGGCCACGACCTGATTGAAAAAGCCCCAACAATCGATCTATCAATACAAACTCTATTTTTCATGTACGTCTTTTTTCTCTATCGTTACTTCCTGCCGAGCCCTAGCAGCCCTAGGGTTTGGTGATCTTTACCGTTTTGCGCTGGAAAGCGGCCGGTTCTCCTCCACGAAAGCAAGGAATTATTTGTTGCTTTTCCTGGAAAGCAATCATTTGTTGTCACGAAAGCACGACGGTTATGCTGGTGTTGCGTGGCGATTTTGCGTGCCAACACAATTGGCGACTCCGCCGCGGACGAGAAGAAGAAGAGGAACACAATGAGTACCGAGTCCAAGAACGGGAGCGACATCGACCCCGAGAACGTCATCGTTGTCACACTCGACGATTTGTCGGAAATTTATCAGCGCGAGCTTGAAGAGGAACTTGAGAAAGAGAAGGTTGAGAGGTTGAAGCTGAAGTTGGCTGGATACGAGAAGACGAGGAATGGCATCATCAAAAAGGTTGTTCCGAGCCCTTCCAATGCGTTCAACACTCAGGTAAAAAATTCATCCGAAAAATTGCTCATCTAATTGATTTGTCCGTAGCTAGTAAATATGGTTCTGATATGAAAAATATAATGTGTACAATTACACAAGCAGTAGCTAATAGACTTGAAGAGTTTAAGGTGAAGTTTAATAAATATCTTGAAAATTGTCTACCTGGTCATGTATGCTCATTAGTTCTGCAAGTAAATTATGAGTATTCTGGAAAAAGAACGATGCCTCCAGGGAGTAGTAGATTCAATATTTTGCCAAGTAATATACATACGCCTAGTGCATCGGCTAATGTTACGCAGCTTTCTGTACCTTTAACAAATAATTAAGATGGCCGAAATTATGTGCGCACTTCGGCTAATAATTTGATTCGTAGTGCTACTGCTCCTATTCTTTCGACTTTGGTTCCACGAAATCACAATAGCAATAATTAAAGTTATGAGCTTAATTCTAATATGCAGCAACCTAGTGATACTTTTTGAACGTATCTATAATTTATGAAGTATTCATATTGTTTTATTATCATTCTTAGATGTTTACAATCATTTTATAGCAACTTCATATCATTTTTTGGGACTAACCTATTGACCCAGTGCCAAGTGCCAGTTGTTGTTTTTTGCTTGTTTTTTACATCACGGGAAATCGATATCAAACGGAGTCAAAACACCGCGAAGCTTTTTAGAGATTTTTTTTATGGTCTAGAAGACACCCAATGGGCCAGAGCTGCACGTGGGGAGTACCCCCAGGGGGCACAACCCACCAGGGTGCGCTAGGCCCCCTGGCGCGCCCAGGTTGGTTGTGCCCACCTCGGTGGCCTCCCGCACCCCCTCTTTACCTTATAAATTCCCAAATATTTCGAAAACCCTTGGGGCAGACCTAGATCAGAAGTGTCGTCGCCGCAAGGCTCTGTAGTCCACGAGACCCAATCTAGAGCTCTTTCCAGCATCCACCGGAGTGGGAAACCATCACCGGTGGTCATCTTCATCATTCCGGTGGTCACCATGGTGAGGAGGGAGTAGTTCATCCTCGGGGCTGATGGTTTGTACCAATAGCTATGTGTTTAATCTCTCTCTCTCTCTCTCTCTCTCTCTCTCTCTCTCTCTATCTCTCTCGTGTTCTTGAGATGCACAATCTTGATATATCGCGGGCTTTGTTAATATAGTCGGATCATATGGTGTTTTCCCCTATCTATCTTGTTGCGATGAATTGAGTTTTCCCTTGGAGATTTCTTTGAATTAAATACTTTTATGGATTTGGGAACACTTGATGCATGTCTTGCTATGAATACTCGTGGTGACAATGGGGTACCAAAAATAGGGGCGCATGTGTTGATGGTATAATTTGGCTACTTAGTATATGATGAGCCAAATTAAATCAATGATTTATCAAGCTGGTCGATTAATGAATTATTAAAGTACTATCACAGGAATTTTTATGGAAGGCGAAGATACAAGTTCTATGAAGAATCATATGTTATACTAAACCATGGGCATGCTGCATGCATGGGCTATATATCTATGTATGGGAAGAAGTATGCTTAGTAATGAAGGCTATTATCAAGTTTTATTTGCGATGTTGCCGAAATATTTAATTATTTTCGTTGTAGGCTCATTGTATTTGTACGTATTGTTTAGTGTGATTGCGACGTGGCCAAAATATTTTATTCATATATGGCAAAGAGTGCTTACGTGAGTTGGCTCAAGAGGGATTGCCATGATGCAGGTTAACCGGATAATTTGAAAGATAAAGTGCTATGCATGGTAACTGAATCAAGGGAAGACATACTCGTCCTGATCGGTTTAGTGTTGGAGTTTTATTATTGTATGCCAAGTCTTCATGTATACGTCAGAGTCCAGCGTGTCTTATATAAGGCCACGACCGATTGGAAAAGCCCCAATAATCTATCTATCAACACAAACTCTATTTTTCACGTACGTCTTTTTTCTCTATCATTACTTCCTGTCGAGCCCTAGCAGCCATAGGGTTTGGTGATCTTTGTCGTTTTGCGCTGGAAAGCGGCCGGTTCTCCTCCACGAAAGCGATAAATTCTTTGTTGCTTTGCCTGGAAAGCAATCGTTCGTCGTCACGAAAGCGCGACCGTTATCCTGGTGTTGCATGGCGATATTGTGTGCCAACAAATAGTTCAGACTAGACCCACTCAAAATTTCAGAAAAGTATGCAACAGGTTTACCGTCTTGTAATAACACACATCCTAATCCAATTCCACTAGCATCACATTCAAGTTCAAAAGTCTTATTAAAATTATGAAGTTGGAGTAATGGAGCATGTGTCAACTTATCTTTCAATACCGTGAAGGCTTCTTCCTGTGCAGTACCCCAAACAAAAGGCACATCCTTCTTTATAAGCTCATTGAGAGGTGCAGCAATGGTGCTGAAATCTCTCACAAAACGCCTATAGAAACCAGCGAGGCCAAGGAAACTTCTCACGTGTGTGACCGTTTTCGGCTGCCGCCAACTCTCAATAGCTTCAATCTTGGTTTTATCAACCTCAATTCCCTGTCGAGTAACAACATAGCCAAGAAAAGATAGTCGGTTGGTGCAAAAGGTGCACTTCCCAAGGTTATCTAACAAACGTGCATCATGTAGAGCAATAAAAATAGCACATAAATATTCCAAATATTCCTCCAAAGATCTGCTATAAATCAGTATATCATCAAAGTAAACTACCACAAATCATCTAATGAAAGCACGTAATACTTTATTCATTAATCTCATGAAAGTACAAGGTGCATTAGTTAACCCAAAAGACATGACTAACCACTCATGTAATCCAAACTTAGTTTTAAATGTTGTTTGCCATTCATCTCCCAATTTCATACAAATTTGATGGTATCCACTACACAAATCAACTTTGGAGAAAATATTATAACCACTTAATTCATCAAGCATATCATCTAGCCTAGGAATATGATGATGATAACGAATAGTAATATTATTAATGCCTCTACAATCAACACAGGTACGTGATGTACCATTTTCGGCACTAGAATAATAGGAACAACACAAGGAATAAGGGGTATATAACCTTTATCCAGTAGCTCCTGTACTTGACACATAATCTCCTTCGTCTCCTCTGGATTGCTATGGTATGGTGCACGGTTGGGTAGCGATGTACCGGGAATTAAGTCGATCTGATGCTCAATCCCTCGAATAGGTGGTAATCCCGGTGGTACCTCTTATGGAAAGATGTCAGCGAACTCCTGCAATATATTAGTGACAGCAGAAGGCAAAGAGGAAGGCACATCCTCGAATGAAAATAATGCCTCTTTGCACACAAAAGCATAGCAAATAGATTTGTTGAAATCTAGATCATCAATATCAGATTTCGTCGCAAGCCACTTTTCAATTTAATTTCAAATGCAACATGAGATGATGCTTTGTTATTATGCTTCATTTATTGCTCAAATTCGTTTGCCATAATATGATTTTCACTCTTATTTTGCTCCTGTTTTGCTTTACTAGCTCGATGAATATCATCTTTCAAAATTGAATTAGGAGTCATAGTTAGCAAAGTAATACTAATTGTTTCTACCATGGTGTACATATTTTTTTATCAAATTTCCATGGTCTACCAAGTAATAAGGAACATGCTTGCATGGGTACCACATCACAATCAACATAATCAGCATATGTAGTTATACTAAAATGCACGCGAACAGTACGTGTTACCTTAACCTTGCCGATGTTGTTGAACCATTGGATGTAGTAAGGATGCGGATGTGGTCTTGTGGTGAGAGATAGCTTCTCCACCATCTCCATGCTCGCCAAATTGTTCCAACTCCCTCCATCTATGATGACGCGAACGGAATATTCCTTCACAACTCCCTTTGTATGGAACAAATTGTGCCTCTGGTTTTGCTCAGCTTATGTGATATGCACACTTAAAACACTTTGAGAAACTAAACAGTCATACCTGTCAGCATCGCAGCATCCATGTAATGTGTCTCTTGTTCGGAATCATCTCCAATGCGTTATTCATGTGTAATAAGAGCCAAAGTCTCCTCATCATAGTCACTAGCGGACTCATACCCACCATCCTCAGTAGCAATCATCACATGCTGAGATTTGCATTCCCTCGCAAAATGACATCTTCCCTTACAACGACGACAAATAATATCACTTGTGTGCCCTGTTGATGCCATGGATGGAGAGGATCTCTGTGCAGACCCGGTGGGTGTGCTCTTGGCAGAGAGTGGTGATTGTGCCTGCTTTCTTTTATCATGGTTGGAGGTGGGAACTAACGGAGGTGCCGGTGCAGCAGAATGTGTGAAAGTAGATGATGCGCACGGTGTCCATGATGAAGGTCAACCTGCAGAAAAGTTAGTCTGGGCCAATGTCCGTCGATCCTGCACTTCAGATTCAGCTTTGCAAGCAAGATGGAATAAGCGAGTGATATTATTATACTCCTTATACTCTAGAATGGTCTGAATCTCTCTATTTAAGCCACCCATAAAACGTGCAAGAATAGCTTCATTATCCTCAATAATACCACATCTAATCATGCCAGTTTGTAATTGTTGATAATATTCTTCTATAGATTTTTCTCCTTGTCTTAAACGATGCAGGTTTTGTAGCAATTCACGTTGATAATATGGTGGAACCCAACGAGTACACATAGCAATTTTCAAAGCAACCCAAGTAGTTGGAATATTATTCAGATATAATCTATGATGTTCAGACCACCACACACAAGCAAAACTAGTAAAAGCACAAAGCAACAACACGTCTCTCCTCGGGATATTCTAGACATGTAAAACGTTGTTCGGTTTCTAACTCCCAAGTAAGACATATATGAGGAACATATCTACCCTCAAATGGTGGAATATTCAATTTTAGTTTAGGGAGATGGTCATGATCTCGTACCTAAGGGGCGTGGTGCAGCCCTACCATTGCGATTATTTGCATGTGGATGACCTGGTGGTTGTGGTGCTGGTGGTTGCACATAGTTCTGATTTTGATCAACCTCATCCTCGTAATCTCCCGCGTAATCGTCCTCCTCCTCAGCAGCAGCACGAGCCATAGAAGTATCAACAGCAGCACCAACTGTTTGGCCAGGCTCAAGAGGGACACGGCTGGCTCGGCAGAGGGCTGTTTCGCGACGTGGAGGTGGTTGTTGTGGTAGCTGTTGTTGTTGCAATGGTGTAGTAGGTGGAGGTAGACGTGCACTTTAACGAATTTGGCATCCAACTTGGTGTCAATTTACTTCTCAATGGCATCCATCCTCGCTAGTGCGTTGCCAAAACCGGTCATCGCATCTTCTACCTGTTGACCCACCATCTTCTGGAATTTATCATGGGGCTCCTTGTTCATCATGTTCTCCCAGTCCAGCTCATCCACTTGTGATCCTGGCATGGTTAGCAGCAAGTGAAACACACAATATGATCCTACAGACTACTAGGAAGTCGCGGTGGTGTTGTGGAAATTCACAAATCCGTCAAACGAATCTCAACCTCTTACTAGTTCTTACCCAGCAGCAGGTGGTGATCGGCAACCGTGGTAGTCAAAACTCTCAAAGCTTGGACAAAGCGATTGTCAGGTGGTGTCAAACACACGACGTAGAGGTATGTGGAGCTAGGAAGGCTTATGATATGGTAGCAAAAATGTGATCAATAATCAATTCAAAGATGCAAAAGTGAATAAATGCTCAATGACAGTATTGTGCTGGTTCTAGGCTAGACCGTACTAGAGACGCGAGTGTAACATCCCAAATTTTCAATTTGGAATATTATACACAGGTCATCTTGCATATCATATTTTATTTGAATTTGTGTGTGTTGCGATCCTCGAAATTCTAGGCAACTCAAGGACCCATGGAGAGAGTTGGGGATTACACCGTTTTCATATTTGAATTTTCTCAAATATCGAAACAAGGGTCATCTTGGTTTTAATTGTTTTTCTCTCCGAAAATATTTCATATTAAAATATATGAGTGGAGATAATATGACTTCTCCAAAATAAATGAAATATTGGAGGGAAAATATTAAAATCAAATATTTTATTTTAATTGGATTTTATTGCAATTTTATTCGATTAGGAAAATACGCGTTTTTCAAAATAGCATTTAGGTCCGGGAAAAATGTTCACTTTGTTCTAAATATAATTAGAGGACGGTAAAAATTTATTTCGGAATTTTTCTACTCCGTTTAGTATTTCTTTTATTTGTTTTTCTGTGTCAGTACTATTTAAAAAAAAATCAACCGACTTACCGGGCCGTAACTGACCGAGACTCTTGCCGAGCAAGCTTTATAAGCCGCCCGAGGCCCAGCCACCCCGCCCCAAACCCTAGCCACCGCCGTGCCCCGCCACCCGAGCCGCCGCCGCCGCAGTTTGTCGGTGCCGCCGTCGGTTTTTTTCGGTTTAGGTAAAAATCACGGCTTTCTGAAAAAAACCTAGATCGTTTATTTTTGCGTTAGATCGGTTCGGTTTTTCTCGGTTTAGTTATTTAGCAGACGTTCGTCCGTTCGTTCGTTTTAACGAATGCTTTTCATCTTTTAGTTACAGACAACGAACGTTCGTTTGTTAGCCTGTTCGTCTCGTTTTCTTTTTCAGGGGTTTCCCGCGATTATTTTCGATCGTGATTTCTGCCTTGATCATCTTTTTAGTTTATCTTTTCGCTCGTTAGTCGGAATCAGGTGAAACAAGCGCCTAGATCTTCGTCTCGAAGCCCTCTTTCTGTTTAACCAACTTGAACAAGATTTTGGTACTTTAAAATTTTGAATTTAGTACAATTTAGTAAACGGATCTTGTTTCTTTCGTGGTTTGAGTTTCGTTGCTCCGTTTGATTTGATTCTTTTTGCAAACCGAAGTTCTTCAGTTGAACTATTTGGTTAGATCTTCTTATTTGAGTTTTACCCGTGCATCTTTGCTTGATTGCTTATGTATGCTATAGTTTGTTTGCGATAGAATTCTCGGAGTGCGAAGCGTGCTACTAGGAGTCCCTAGGTTTTGCGAATCGTCAACAAGGCAAGTACCACATTGATCATACCCCTTTATTACCCAGTTTTTATGCATTAGTTTCAACCCTCACACATTGCATGAGTAGGATCTCTTAACATGTGGGTCTGGGAAGTAGATAATGAGGTAGAACCTATTACCTGTTTTTATTATCAAACCCTTGGGAGTTACTTCTACGTTATGCTTAGGTTGCCCTGCTATGCTCGTAGACGTGGATTGGGTTTGAGAGTATCCATGATAGATGTGAGAATTGTTAATTAATGGTTCAACTTAAGGTGGCAACTTTAATACACATCTGGGTGGATTGGTTGCAGGGCACCTGGAGAATCCAGTGTTGTCCTAGGAAATCCGGGAGGAACCGCGTGATTATCCTATGGAATGCCACCCAGGCTCAAAGGGATCATAAGACTATTCATGCTAGAAACTTCCGTGTGCAGCCACAATGCCATTATGGGCTCTGGCATAGTTGAGTATGTTGTGTGAGCTCTTTCAGTGGTGGACTAGCAGATGTAGGGGAAAGTAGGTGTACGGGTCCACCCGGGGTAAATAGTAAATGCTTCTGAAAGACTGTGTCTCGCTCATCCGTTTCTCAAACACCATGCAGTGCGAGAAAATCCAACGGAGGAGATCGAGTCTTGTGGGGAAAAGTGCGCAAACCTCTGCAGAGTGTACAAACTAATCATGACTAGCCGTGTCCCCAGTTATGGACATCTTGAGTATCTGGTACTTGAATTATTGGATTGATCTCAGCACTCTAAAACTAAATTGTTGGGTTAATGACGATGGTTTTAATTGGGATTGAGTTGGAGGGACCTTCTCAATGATGTTTCAACTACCATGATAGTTAAAATAAAATTTATTCCTTTGTTGTAGGGTAAAATTGGCTTTATGCAAAACATTGTAACCTTAGAGCCTCCACCAGCCATATATGCATGTAGTGTTAGCATTTATCTGTTACTTGCTCTTCTGTGTTTCTTGCCAGTATATTCCATGTGCTGACCCGTTTCGGGCTGCAACATATCATGTTGCAGACTTTTCAGAAGAAGAGTAAGGGGCGCTAGGTCGTTTGTCATGCACTCAGCTATGCCGTTGGAGTTGATGGACTCACTTTATCTTCCAAGCCTTCCGTTGTTATCATGTTAGATGGCCTTATGCCATATATTTTGTAATAAGTTCTCTTTTGAGACATTCTATGTAATAAGTGTGTGATTTCAACTCTGTTATAAATCCTTCAAGTGTTGTGTGTGTCAGCATTACCGATCCATGGATGACACAGAGCACAGAGACTTCGGTCCATCCAGATCGTGGTCGCAACAAGATGGTATCAGAGCACACGCTGAATGTAGGACACTACCACTAATATGAGCCATAGGTCACCCTTCTCTACTCATTTCTCACTCCTCTCCATTTTCTACTCTTTAGGATGGTGGACTCAAGGAACAAGTTTACCCAACCGGATGAAGACACACCTTTTGGACGACACTTGAAGGAAGTCACTAGGTACCTAAACATTGGAATACCAAGCTTCATCGGGACCTACACCGCCACTTTACCAGAAGAGGAGTGTTGGATTATTCACTTTCAAATTCCCGGGAGGACATTCATGCTAGTCACTGAGCCCATAGAGTTTTCCTTTGATGCACCAACCTGGAGCCTAGGTAAGAGTATGGCCGCCCACATTGCTATGGGACGAATTGGAGAAGTCTACCAACAGGAGCTGAAGGACACTATCTACCAGATATGTGGGCGCCGAGATGAGCAATGGGACATGATCAGTACCCGGAAGGACCGGTCCATTGCAGCTTTAATCCAAGAGTTAAACCAGCACATTCGTCGACAAGAGCACCAGATGTGCACAGGCATGATAGACTTGAAGAAGGAATTAACCAGGAACACGGAGCTAGAAGAGGAACTCAAGTCTTCACGTGATGGATATGAGGAGGAAATCGCAATACTGGTGGAGAAGAATGACGACCTGACAAGGAAGCTAGGAGTATTCATGGGAGACCCCGCGCCAGGAGGAGAAGACGACGAACCAACGGAGATTTCTTCTGAGGCCTACATCATCATCGACGACACCAACTCTGACCCTGATGATAGTGATGATGACCATGAAGACGAAGCTGGAGCATATATCATGGAATCTTCCACCGATCAAAAAAAATTAGATGACCACAGTATGAATAGTAGTTTCCCCCCATATAGTAGAAGTCTGAGCACTTTTGTAACGTTAGTTCTAGACCTTTTGTATGCCCTTGCTTGAAATTGATTTGGTGTGCATATGGGTAGTGATTTTACCCTAGACCTCATTATATTCTAATCTCTCCCCTCTGAACCCATCAAATGCCTCCGAGACGTCAGCTCAGATTTGAGTTTCCCCAAGAGCTCACCCAGTTGATCCAGCAGCAGAACACTTTGATGCAACTTCTTGTCCAGAACCAGAACAACAACAACAACCCTCCACCACCACCACTAGTGGACAACCTAGCTCATTTTCTGAGGTTGCAGCTGCCGGTGTTCTCTAGTAGCATCGAGCCAATATTTGCTAATGACTGGCTACGCAATATTGGAAGGGAGTTGACCATCACAGTTTGCATAGATGCTGAGAAGGTGTGTTTTGTCGCACATCAATTGGATGGACCAGCAGCCTCATGGTGGGAGAATTACAAAACCACTTTCCCTATAGCCAATGTCACTTGGGATCAGTTTCAACAAGCTTTTCGCACCGCCCATGTCTCAAATGGGGCTATGAGCATGAAGAAGCGTGAGTTTCACAACTTGCGCCAAGGAAATTGTACTGTGGCTCAGTACGTAGATGAGTTTAGTACTCTATCTCGTTATGCCCCTGATGATGTGGCCACCGATGCCGCGAAGCAGGAGAAGTTTATGGAAGGGCTGAATGATGAGATGAGCATACAGTTGATGGTGGCAACATTCAACAACTACCAAGACTTGGTAGATAAGGCTCTTATGATTGAAGGGAAGCTGCGGCAGATTGAGAGCCGCAAGAGGAAGTATGGACAAGGAAAGAACAATTATGGAGCCCAGAAGAAGCCCCGTTTCACCTCGAACTCGGGATGATATACCCATAACCATGGAGGCCACACCCATAATGGAGGGATTCTCATAACCACAATGGCCCCAAGAATGGGAATGAGAATGGAGCAAGCAATAATCAGAACCGCTCTAATCCAGCCACACCCGCTAAGAGGGATCTAGGTCACATTACCTGTTTCAAGTGCGGGAAGAATGGACACTATGCCACGGATTGCCCTGAAGCGAAGAATGGGAACGACAATGGAAGCTCTGGGAAGAAGCCCAACCCTTTCAGTAGAGGACAAGTGAACCACATGAACGTGGAGGAGGTTGAAGAGCAGCCTGATGCAGTTATAGGTAAGTTTTTGGTTAAGTCATTTACCGCAATAGTTCTTTTCGATACTGGTGCATCGCATTCATACATTTCAAGGGGATTCGTGGATAGATATAAGTTTCCCACCAAAGTACTTATGACACCTATGTTAGTAAGCTCACCAGGAGCTGAATATATGGCAAATCAAGGATGTTTTCAGATGCCACTGACCATTGGAAGCCATGTTTTCCCCTCAGATCTGATAGTTTTGGAATCACAAGGATTGGATGTGATACTAGGCATGGATTGGCTATCGATGTATGGAGGGAGCATCGATTGTGCCAGCAAGTCAATTTTACTTACCACCCCAAAGGGAAAAAGGATCAAGTATGTATCTAGGCATGCGCCTAGGAGGACCCAAGTAAATTCTCTCTCAGGAGTTGTTCAAGAGGAAGTGCATGTAGTGAAGGATTACCCGGATGTATTTCTAGAGGAGCTACCTGGCATGCCGCCAGATCGGGATATTGAGTTTTTGATAGAACTATTGCCAGGCACCGGACCAATATCGAAGAGACCATACCGGATGCCAGCGAATGATCTGGAGGAGATCAAGAAGTGATTAAGGACTTATTGGAGAAAGGATTCATTCAACCAGGTTCATCACCCTAGGGAGCCCAAGTGCTCTTGGTCGAGAAGAAGGATGGATCTTTAAGAATGATCGTTGATTATCGGGCGCTGAATGAAGTGACGATTAAGAATAAGTACCCACTCCCAATGATCAATGATTTGTTCGACCAACTTCAAGGAGCTAAAGTATTCTCCAAAATCGATCTACGATCAGGATACCACCAGTTGAAGATCCGAGAAACAGATATGCCTAAGACAACCTTCACCACAAGGTATGGGCTTTATGAGTATACGGTTATGTCATTTGGATTGACTAACGCCCCTGCCTATTTAATGAGCATGATGAATCAGGTGTTCATGGAATTCTTGGATAAGTTTGTCGTGGTATTCATTGATGATATCTTGGTGTATTCAAAGAACGAAGAGGAACACAAGGAACATTTGCATTTTGTTATTGAGAAGCTCAGAGAACACCAGTTATATGCCAAGTTCAGCAAATGTGAATTTTGGTTGAAGGAAGTTGGATTCTTAGGACATGTTATATCAGGAGAAGGTATAGAAGTGGACCCTACCAAGGTTCAGTCAGTCACTGAGTGGTTGGCACCCACCTCAAGTTGGAGAAATCCGAAGTTTTATTGGACTCGCGCGATATTACCGGAGATTCATTGAGAATTTCTCCAAGATTGCGAAGCCTATGACGACATTGTTGAAAAAGGACACTAAGTTCCATTGGACTAAAGAGTGCGAAGAAAGTTTTCAGGAGTTGAAGAAACGTTTGACGACAGCCCCAATGCTGATCTTGCTAGATATACACAAGGATTTCCAAGTTTATTGCGACGCTTCTTGCTTAGGACTTGGAGGAGTACTCATGCAGGATGGAAGAGTTGTTTCATATGCATCCCGTCAACTCCGACCGCACGAGTTGAATTATGCCACGCATGATTTGGAGTTAGCAGCTGTAGTGCATGCTCTTAAAACCAGGAGACATTTTCTTATTGGAAACCGTTGTGATGTGTACACGGATCACAAGAGTCTGAAGTACAGTTTCACCCAGAAGGAGCCGAACCTCGGACAAAGGAGGTGGTTGGAGCTCATAAAGGATTGTGATATGAAGCTGCACTATCATCCAGGCAAATCCAATGTGGTAGCAGATGCTTTGAGCCAAGAGAGTTATGTCAATACCCTAGTAAACGGAGGATTACCAAAGGAGTTAGCAAAAGATCTCAAGGAGCTTCGTTTGGAGATAGTTCCTAGAGTTTTTGTTGCAGCATTGGAGGTTCAGTCAACATTATTGGGAACGATACGAGAAGCTCAGAAGGATGACAAAGAAATTGCCGAAATAAAGGAGAAGATGAGTGAAGGAAAAGCCAAGGGTTTTCGTGAGGAACACGACACCTTGTGGTTTGAGGACCGTATCTATGTGCCCAACAACGCCAAGATCAGGAAGTTGATACTACAGGAAGCACATGACTCCATACTCGATACACCCCGAAAACACTAGGATGTATTTGGATTTGAAGGAACGTTTCTGGTGGACGGGAATGAAGAAGGACATTGCCGAGTATGTAGTCGTATGTGATGTATGTCAGAGAGTGAAGGCAGAACATCAGAAGCCGGCATGATTGCTGCAGCCTATGTCGATACCCGAATGGAAGTGGGACAAGCTTGGCATGGACTTTATCACCGGATTACCCAGGACTCGAACGAGATATGACTCTATCTGGGTAGTAGTGGATCGCTTGACCAAATTAGCCCACTTTATCCCCGTGAAAACCACCTATACTAATGCAAAGTTGGCCAAGATATACATGACCAGGATCGTATGTCTGCACGGAGTTCCGAGGACCATCGTATCAGATAGAGGAACACAGTTTACTTCAAAGTATTGGCATCAGTTACACCAGACTTTGGGTACCAGGCTAGAGTTCAGTACATCCTTTCACCCGCAGACTGATGGACAGACCGAGAGAGTTAATCAGATTCTGGAGGACATGTTGAGAGCTTGTGCGCTAGATTATGGATCTAGTTGGAATGATAACTTGCCCTACGCAAAATTCTCGTACAACAACAGCTACCAGGCCAGTTTGAAGATGGCACCGTTCGAAGCGTTGTATGGGAGGAGATGCCGAATGCCGTTGATGTGGGATGAAGTCAGAGATCATCAGTTATTTGGACCAGATTTGATTAAAGAGTCAGAAGAGAAGGTTAAACTGATTCGAGATAGACTGAAGGTAGCTCAGTCCAGGCAGAAGAGTTATGCAGACTCAGAAAGCGTTGAAGTAGTATACGAAATCGGAGACATAGCGTACCTGAGAGTGTCACCTCTGCGAGGTGTTAAGCGTTTCAGAGTTAAGGGAAAGTTAGCCCCGAGATTTGTGGGACCATAGCGTGTTTTGGAATGCATGGAGGAGGTTGCCTACAAGTTAGAGTTACCCGAAGGATTGTCAGGAGTTCATGATGTGTTTCAAGTCTCCCAGCTAAAGAAGTGTCATGCTGATATGGCCGATATTCCTCTGAGAGATACAGTGCCCCTGGAAGCAATTCAGCTCGATAGTGATCTAACTTACGAGGAGAAACCAGTCAAGATCCTCGAGTTTGCAAGCCAAGTCACTCGCAGCAAGGTTATCATGTTTATCAAAGTTCAGTGGAGCCACCATACCGAGGATGAACCTACCTGGGAACGAGAGGATGATCTACGCAAAGACCACACACACCTATTTTCTAGCCAACCCGAATCTCGAGGGCGAGATTCATCTTAAGGGGGGGGGGGTTGGTTTGTAACATCCCAAATTTTCAATTTGGAATGTTATACATAGGTCATCTTGCATATCATATTTTATTTGCATTTGTGTGTGTTGCGATCCTCAAAATTCTAAGCTACTCAAGGACCCACAGAGAGAGTTGGGGATTTCACCGTTTTCATATTTGAATTTTCTCAAATATCGGAACAAGGATCATCTTGGTTTTAATTGTTTTTCTCTCCAAAAATATTTCATATTAAAATATATGAGTGGAGATAATATGACTTCTCCAAAATAAATGAAATATTGGAGGAAAAATATTAAAATCAAATATTTTATTTTAATTGGATTTTATTGCAATTTTATTCGATTAGGAAAAATACGTGTTTTTCAAAGTTGCATTTAGGTACGGGAAAAATGTTCACTTTGTCCTAAATATTATTAGAGGACGGTGAACATTTATTTCGGAATTTTTCGACTCAGTTTAGTATTTCCTTTATTTATTTTTCTGCGTCAAGATTATTTTAAAAAAAGTCAACCGACCTACCGGGCCGTAACCGACCCGGACTCTTGCGAGGCGGGCTTTATAAGCCGCCCGAGGCCCAGCCGCCCCGCCCCCAAACCCAAGCCGCCGCCGCCCTAGTCGCTGCCGCCGCTGCTAGATGCGGCCGCCGCCGCCGTCGTGCCCCGCCGCCGGAGCCGCCGCAGCAGTTCGCCGAAGCCGCCGCCGGTTCTTTTTTCGGTTTAGGTAAAAACCGCGGTTTTCTAAAAAAAACCTAGATCGGTTTTGTTTTTTTCGTTAGATCGGTTCGGTTTTTCTCGGTTTAGTTATTTAGCGGACGTTCGTCCGTTCGTTCGTTTTAACAAATGCTTTTCGTCTTTTAGTTATAGACAGCGAACGTTCGTTCGTTAGCTTGTTCGTCTCGTTTTCTTTTTCAGGGTTTTTCCGTGATTATTTTCGATCGCGATTTCTACCATGATCTTCTTTTTAGTTTATCTTTTCGCTCGTTAGTCGGAATCAGGTGAAACAAGCGCCTAGATCTTCGTCTCGAAGCCCTATTTCTGTTTAACCAACTTGAACAAGATTTTGGTACTTTAAAAATTTGAATTATTACAATTTAGTAAACGGATCTTCTTTCTTTCGTGGTTTGAGTTTCGTTGCTCCATTTGATTTGATTCTTTTTGCAAACCGGAGTTCTTCAGTTGAACTTTCTGCTTAGATCTTCTTATTTGAGTTTTACTCGTGCATCTTTGCTTGATTGCTTATGTATGCTATTGTTTGTTTGCGATAGAATTCCCGGAGTGTGAAGCGTGCTACTACGAGTCCCTAGGTTTTACGAATCATCAACAAGGCAAGTAACACATTGATCATACCCCTTTATTACCCTGTTTTTATGAATTAGTTTCAACCCTCACACATTGCATGAGTAGGATCTCTTAACATGTAGGTCTGGGAAGTAGATGATGAGGTAGAACCTATTACCTGTTTTGTTATCAAACCCTTGGGAGTTACTTCTATGATATGCTTAGGTTGCCCTGCTATGCTCGTAGATGTGGATTGGGTTTGAGAGTATCCATGACAGATGTGAGAATTGTTAATTAATGGTTCAACTTAAGGTGGCAACTTTAATACACATATGGGTGGATTGGTTGCAGGGCACCTAGAGAATCCAGTGTTGTCCTAGGAAATCCCAGAGGAACCATGTGATTATGCTATGGAATGCCACCCAGGCTCAAATGGATCATAAGACTATTCATGCTAGAAACTTCCGTGTGCAGCTATAATGCCATTATGGGCTCTGGAGTTGAGTATGTTGTGTGAGCTCTTTCAGTGGTGGACTAGCAGATGTAGGGGAAAGTAGGTGTACGGATCCACCTGGGGTAAAGAGTAAATGCTTCTGAAAGACTATGTCTCGGTCATCCATTTCTCAAACACCATGCAGTGCAGAAAACCCAATGGAGTAGATCGAGTCTTGTGGGGAAAAGTGCGCAAACATCTACAGAGTGTACAAACTAATCATGATTAGCCGTGTTTCGGTTATGGACATCTTGAGTATCTGGTACTTGAATTATTGGATTGATCTCATCACTCTAAAACTAAATTGTTGGGTTAATAATGATGGTTTTAATTGGGATTTAGTTGGAGGGACCTTCTCAATGATGTTTCAACTACCATGATAGTTAAAATAAAATTTATTCCTTTGTTCTAGGGAAAATTGGCTTTATGCAAAACATTATAACCTTAGAGCCTCCACCAGCCATATATGCATGTAGTGTTAGCATTTATCTGTTACTTGCTCTACTGTGTTTCTTGCCAGCATATTCCATGTGCTGACCCGTTTCGGGCTGCAATATATCATGTTGCGGACTTTTCAGAAGAAGAGTAAGGTGCGCTAGGTCGTTTGTCATGCACTCAGCTATGCCATTGGAGTTGATGGACTCACTTTATATTCCAAGCCTTCCGCTGTTATCGTGTTAGATGGCCTTAAGCCATATATTTTGTAATAAGGTCTCTTTTGAGACATTCGATGTAATAAGTGTGTGATTGCCAATCTGTTATAAATCCTTCAAGTACTGTGTGTGTCAGCATTACCAATGCAGGGATGACACAGAGCACAGAGACTTCGGTCCATTCGGATCGTGGTCGCTACAGCCAGCCTAGAACACTAACAAAATCACAGCGCTCCACGTAATCAGGGGGAAAGCAAACTCTGATTTTTTCGCCTCTTTTTTGCGTTCTTTTTTTTGCGCTCCTTTTTTTGCTGAAAAACACTATAATGGCGAGTGTCTCAAAACTCTTCCCAAATCAAAATAACACGATCGGCACAAACAAAATTGATAATATTTATTTTTCAAAAATCAGGGCAGCGACGACCAAAAAGTGCGAGAAAAAATCACTATGATGGCGAGTGTCTCAAAACGCTCCCAGAGACCTAAAAATTGGATAGGGAAAATATATTTTCGGTTGCCGAAATTTTGGCCTAAAAACTTCCCAGGGGTCTCTAGACTTTTTTTCGAGACCTACTCAGGCAAGAAAACACGAAACTGAAACTAGAGGGATCTCGAAAACAAACTTAATATGAAAAGAACTCGGATTGCTGGTGGATATATGGTGACGTTATATGGCAGCGATGAATATGGTGCGACAGTGGTGTGACACTACTACGATGGAACTCGAAACTCTAAAGGACTAGACGCTAAGACCAGCAACTAGACACGACGATGCAGCCGCAAATTCAACAAAGCAAAACCCTATAAAGATTACGCAAAGGCTCAGATTGGTTCGGATATGATGAACTAACCCTAATATTTTTTTGGCTTTTTCGTGGACTATAGGTATGAATAACAGACTCGATCTAACTATGAAAAACTGGAAAATCTCACCGAGCAATCTAGAAATCTGATACCACTTGATAGAGGCAAAGGTGTCCCGTCTTTCGATGAGATGGTGGTTATCGTTTTCGGTGGAGTGGACTTCGACGGTCCGACTACGAACGTGTGAGGACGTCGCGCCTTAGCAATCACGAAACCAACTCCGAGAGGTTATTGACCATGCCAGAGCACGATCAACCTGACCACGAAGGTATATTAACAATTAAGAAACTGAGATTGCAATCTGGATATTGCAAATATAAGAGGAAAGCTTTATTGATCAAGGTGGGGTTTTGTGACGTCTTTGTCTGGTCGTTGAACACAAACGAAGTACGGAAGTTTCAGCTATGGCGAACTTTAATCTAAACAAAACCCAAAGTCTAAACTACGCCCTAAGGGTTGTATATATGGAGGAGGGGATTTCGTGGCCCTTGGAGGAGGGGTCCAAAGCCAACCCTAACTCTTGTTTCCCCACACATACGGACTCTAAAAACAGCCTATTCTCAAGTATTTCGAAATTACATGGGCCTGGCCCAATAATAAGGTGAGGCAGCACCTCTAATAGCCTCTGGACGAAATTTAGGAAGTGGCATCTTGTAAATTTTTTGCCAAGGCTTCATATACTCATTATGGTGTCTTCAAAGTCCTGAAATCATGACTTGTAACTCCGTTCTTGTTCCCCTTGCGCATGCCATCATCTCCATGCTTGATCTTGCTCCAATGTTCATCCTTCTTGTCCAAGCTAGGCCCTTCATTTGTAAGCAAGACAAATGTATCCAATTTGGGCAGCAGCATATTCTCATGAACATTAGAATCATTACCAAGAAACAAAAGTACCTGGTAATTCAATTGGCGTGCACAAGCTCTAGTGATTGGTCCAGTATGTGTAATAGCAGGGGCAGTGGGTATAACAATGGTATTGATGTCCTCATCATCTTCTCTGCCTCATATTCAATTGCTTCTGAGTGAAAATATACTTTAGATTTTTGTGATCTGTGTATATCTCACACCGTTTACCTAGGAGGTAATGTCGCCATGTCTTCAGAGCATGACCCACTGCTTCTAACTCAAGATCATGAGTAGCGTAGTTCTCTTCATGAGGACGTAGCTGCCTTGAAAGGTAAGCTATCACTCTTCCTTCTTGCATTAGAACGCTTCCTAGTCCGGTTCGAGAGGCATCACAGCATATCACAGACTACTTGTGATTGTCAGGTGTCGCCAGAACTAGGGCGGTGGTGAATCTCTTCTTGAGCTCTTGGAAGCTTTCTTCGCACTTTGGCGGCCATTCGAACTTCTTGTCCTTCTTCAAGAGCTGAGTCATCGGCCGGGCAATACTGCAGAATACTTCCACGAATTTGCGATAATATCCCTCAAGTCCGAGGAAGCTTCTAACCTCCTTGATGGTAGTTCAGGACTGCCATTGGGTCACAGCTTCAATCTTTGCAGGATCTACCGACAATCCTTCCTCATCAAGACATGACCCAAGAATCAAACTTTGTGTAGCCAAATCTCACACTTGCTTAATTTGGCATATAGTTGGTGCTCTGGAAGCTTATCTAGGACCATCCTCAAGTGTTGCTCGTGCTCTTCTTCCAACTTTGAGTAGACAAGAATGTCATCAATGAAGACGATAACAAACTGTCTAGATATTCCATGAAGACCTTGTTCATGAGATACATGAAGTAGGTTGGGGCATTGGTCAATCCAAAGGACATGACCGTTTACTCGTACCTGCCATATCTGGTCACAAATGTCGTCTTCGGAATATCTTGTGGTCTGATTTTCAGCTGGTAGTACCCTGACCTGAGGTCGATCTTGGAGAACACCTTGGCTCCATTGAGTTGATCAAACAGATCTTCAATCTTGGGAAGTGGATACTTGTTCTTGATTGTGACTTTGTTAAGGGAATGGTAGTGAACACATAATCGGATGGTACCATCCCTCTTTGCCATGAACATAACAGGTGATCCCCAAGGACAGGCACTAGGGCGGATGAATCCCTTCCTTAACTGCTCTGCGAGTTGCTCCTTCAACTCTGCTAGCTCTTCCAATCCCATTCTACAAGGCTTCTTATAGATGGCTCCTCCTCCGGGCATGAGCTTGATGATGAACTCAATGTCGCGGTCATGAGGCATTCCCGGTAGCTCACCAGGAAAATCATCGGGGTACTCGCATACTACTGGCACTTGCTCCAATCCAACTTCTGACAGATAGTTGACTCGGGTGACTTGATCAGAGGAGGGGTTGGGGGTAAACTTAACTTTGACTCCTTGGTCATTGGTCACTGTGACAGTCCGGTTGGCACAACCTAACAAGCCTTAGTTCTTGATGAGCCAATCCATTCCTAAGATCACATCCAAGCCTTGTGATCTCAAGATGATATGGTCTGCTAGGAACTCTACCCCATTAATGATGATCCCGACTCCTTTACAACCTATCTTGGCTCTCATCTTTGCTTCGGGGGTTTGTACCACCATGGGATTATTCGGGGGTGTAGGGGTCGTGCCACTTTTTAATGCAAACTTTTGGGTGACAAATGAATGCCTGGCTCTAGAATCAAACAAGACAGTTGCAGGTGCTGAGTTGACAAGGAACGTACCCAGCACGATGTTCGAGTCTTCCTGAGCTTCTTCTGAAGTGACATGCATGTTCACACGCCCCTTGCCATTGTTGGGCGGGTTGCGGGGAGCTTGGTTCCTTGGTGGCATTCCGTGGCCTTGTCCTGGGTTCTGCGCATTGGGGCACGGAAAATCAGGCTTCTTGTTGGGGCACACCCTTGAGATGTGTCCTGACTGACCACATCCAAAGCAAGTGACTTGGTTTGAGTTGTTGGTCTTGTTGCCACCAGTGTTATTGGGGTTGTTATAAGCTGGCCTAGGGTTGGCATACTACTGAGGATGATAGTTGGTGCAGGGTGTAGGAGCTCTTGGCCGCTGATAGGTTGGACTGACTGGGGCTGGCTGCCACGGGCGAGGCTTCTGAATACTGGAACTTCCCTTGTTGACCAGCTTGCACTTGCGAGTATCTTCCATAGCACGTCGCTTGTCTTCAAGCATGAATGCTTTGTTCACCAGGTCAGGAAAGGTTGGGAAGTCAAACACAACGAGCGAGTACTGCAGAGTGTGACTGGGGCCTTCCATGAAGCGTTCCCTTTTTGCAGCATCAGTGTTGACATCTCAGGGGCATACCTTGATAGGACATTGAACTTCTGCATGTACTCCTTGACAGTGCCACTTCCTTGCTTCAGATCTCGGAAATCACGCTTCTTGATATCCATGATTCCGGAAGGAATATGGGCCTTGCGAAATTCTGCCTTGAAGTCATTCCAATTAATGGCTTGCCCTGCATGCACTGTTAGACATAAGCCACGCGTGCGTGTGCACGTCGAGCCAGGCGCCGGTTGCGTGGCCGCGTCAATGGCTGTGGCGAGTGTGCCGGCCAAGTTAGCTAGTTGCATGTGATGACCAAGTCAAGAGTTTGTTAGCTTAGCCAATCCGTACATGAATGTAGGATAGCCAGTGCATGCAACATGCGGTTAGTGGTCGTGGTTGTTATCGGGCTATGCGTGCGTGGATTAGTTGAGTTAGTGGCCGGTGGTGGCCGGGTCATGCGTGCGCCGTGGTAGCTAGCTCGTAATACCTCCATTTGTATTGGTTGGCTACACCTTTGTTGTAACAATGTAGCCAGTGGAAAGATCAGGAGGATTTGGGCGTTCATGCGCCCACGGCGTCGTTCGTGCACCGGCCCTTGAAAACTTCGTGTCATGTGTCTTCTTCTTCCTCTGTCCATGCACGAGCTGGGAGGGAGAGCAGCCGCTTGGCAACAACATGCACCACCTTGAATCCATCCCACAAAGCTCTAGAAGTTCCCCCGAGACAGTGGGCGGCATATGACACCCTCTCACGGTCTTCAATGCAGCCGACTAATTCCAACAGATCCTCAATGGTTCGGACCCAGTTGTCTGCATCCAGGGGTTCAGCCGCCTCGATGAAGGTTGGCGGTGCATGGTTCTTGAACTCCGCCAACATGGAACGCCCATTGTCGTTCCCCACCGGCTGGCGGTTGTTGGTGATAGCTTGAGCAATCATCTGGAGGGCTGTAGTGTTGGCTTGGTGTTCCTCTCGGAAGGCTTGGAGAAGCTATTCCATGTCCATGTTCGGGGGAGATGGTGGTGGTGGAGCTTGTCCTTTGGTTTGGTCCTGGCCTGCTCCTGCTTGGGTGGATCCTTCGGCTTCTTGTTGCTGGGTAGAGGTACCAGTACGAGTTACAACAGGCATCCTATTGGAGCGGTCAAGGTCTCATGATTGGGAAAGATGAGGGAAAGCAATATAGATGGGTGCCTAATAAGGGGGTTGGTATGACACAAGTTGTTTTTTATGCAAGGGCCAAAAGGGCCAAACACATTCATTAAAGTCCAAATATGTGACGTAGTCATTTACATGTTCGCGAAGGGAAGATATGACTTCAATCAAAACACGTTGAAAGCAACACAATACTAAATGGTTTCATTTGAACCATTACAAGGACTCGACTTCGCATAGGGGTTACACGACCTAACCTACCGTATGGGTTATGAACTAGCATATCCGAGTTGCGAATGATGCCTAAGTGGTGGAATGCTCGGTCGTGTATTCTGGCTCTTCTGGGTCTTCCTCCTCCTCTTCATCCGTCTAGGCTTCCCTATCACTTGAAGGTGTGGGGGAGAGGAGGAGTTGAACACGGCGTTGCTTTGTCGATGGTGTAGGGAAGAGCTTGTGATAGTTTCTTGCCGTCATACGATGTCGCTGGGGTGGTTCTCCATCCTTGGCTGATACATCTCATGAGGGTATTCCGCCTCGATAGGCGATGGCGGTTTGCCCAGGAGGATCACCTTCTTTCTTGATCATATCCGTCTTCTCTTACGCTTGACGAAGAAGTGCCCCTAGTCTCGTGGAGTTCCTTTCGGAACTTCATCGACTCCGAGGCCAATTCTTGTGCCAAGCTGTTGGCACAAAGGCTGAAGTAGGTCTAGAATCCGAGTGGAAGTCCTTCCTCCAGTGGTGGGGCTCATGCGCTGCTCTCATCTTCACCTTCCTTCCGATAAGGCAAGAAGTGGGTCGTTGGCTTATTTGCCATCTCCGAAAGAAGGTCTCGTAGGCGGGTTAGTGCCTTTAGTGCATTTGCCTTGATAGCGAGGATTAGTGTTGCCATCTGGGGTCCCTTGAAGAACCAACTTGTAGGAGGATCATTAGCCTTCACGATCACCTCCACATGGTACTACATCTCGGTGTCGCTAATCCAATGCTCATGAAGGTGAGGGTGGGGGCTCAGTGAAACTGGCACTCCTGGAGGCTATCCCCGAGAAGCACGGGGAACCCGGTGGTTAGGAGTTCTTTGGGTACAACGGCCATCTAGAAAGGTTGAATGGAAGAGGTCAATAAATGGATTGTATCTTAGGTTTGGGTAAGTCTTAGAAAAGAAGAGAAGTATAGATGGTTTGTAAAATGGTCTCATCCTAACTAACGCCCATGCTAACTAAGGCTTCCTACAGTCAGGATGGCTCTGATACTAGCTCTATGGGGACCCCGACTCATAAGTCGAGATCACCTAATGCATGCATACAGTGATCCCAGAGATCAATGTTCACTGAACACACATAAGCCGAATAACAAGAGTGTTACATCCTTACATATCGTCTTACACAAATTATGACCATTATGGTCAAATCTTACATAGATAGAGCCATAAGGGCTGAACAACAATTAAATCATAAGAAGCGGAAATCTTCGTTGATAAGTAGAACCCATGACATGTGCCTGAACCCTACGGACATTCTAACTGGGAAAGCGTCCTATTTCGCATGTTCGTCTTGAAAGAACTCTTCTTCGAACTCCCGTTCTTCCATGCCTGGCCAATTAAATAACCAGTGGCAAGCCAATGAGTACTTTGAATGTACTCGCAAGCAGCCCATGTTTTTCGATCAAGGTAACAATGCATGATGTAACAACAAGTAGTCAACCTAGCATCAAGCTAGTTGGAATTTCTATGACATGTCCTATCAACTTGTAAAACATGCATCAATGAACTCTGGTAACCATGTGAACAGTTTACATATATCAACGTAAATATAGTTTGGATCAACACTAGCTTAATCGACACGTCAAGTCATTTTCCTTGACTCACATAGTTCTCTTCCACACACACACACCGCCATATACCAAGATTGTAAAATATTGCACATAGTTTAAGTAGCACCACCCAACTTTCCATGACCGTGGACACGGCTATTCGAATAGTTTGACACTCTGCAGAGGTTGTACACTTTACCCACAAGAATCAGGAAGCTTTCGTGACATCCACGATCACGCAGTACCTCAAGTACTCGGGGGAAGCAATCGATCACTATCTTTCCCTAGGCGACACTAGCATAGATTCCACTCATTGGCACACGAACCTCGTCTATAAGTATAAAGATCTTGGGACTATGCCCTTTTTATTACCACACATACATGAAGGGACCAACGTTGTGTCCTGTGCCCTACAAAAATAGTCATGGCCGCCTATCCAAGCACAAACCAGTCCCGAGAGTGAACTAACGTCACCCCCGTCACTTGTAATGTGGGCACCATGCTAGCATAGGACTAGGTAATCAATAATGCCCCATCCCATAAGGGGTAGAGTGATTGTACATGTTTGGTTGGGACGGTAGAGAATCTTAAATCTAATCTATCTTGTACACACACACACAAATTCTTTCTCTGGTACACCACTTCTTCCTCAAGTGGTGACCTAGTTCAACATCTCCCACATGCATTAGGGGCACCCGATGGGGATTTCAAAAGAATGCAACCACAAGGTGATCATGGCATGCATGCAACATTATGCATCAATAACTAAACTTTTGACATCGTATGTCCAAGCACAAGGTAGAGCTACGAGTATGGGCATGTATTATTTGGTGGTTCACAACAAGTTTATCACCGTCACTTTCATCATCATGCAATCAGAAAAAGGTACCAATGAATAAGAGAGGTATCATGGTCAAAGGGCTGCTTGCCTTGGTTGGCTTGGTCTTCGAAGTCTTCAAGACCTTCTCCTTCTTCTTCTCCAACTACTTCATCAAATACATGATCTTTTCGTCGCACAGAAACTACGGGAAAACTAAGAAAATAGCAAAAACAAAAAAAAATCAAAGTGCTCAGAAAAATGTCAACTTATTTTCGTTAAATACTAGGATGAAAACTAAGAATGGAAAAATTCTTAGTTTTGGATTTGGGGCTTTAGAAACAGAGAGATGGATTTTTAAAGAAGGACTTAAATCATCAAATTTGAATAGTACAGAAAAGTGTGATGGATTTGGATGAAAGTTACACCATTAAATAGGTGGGATTATTACAAGATTTTTGGAGTTGGAATTATTTAATTTGGATAAATAATGTGGGTTGTGGAATTTTTGGAAACCCACTGTAAAAAGAAAACGGAAAAAGGCTGGGGGCTACTTTGCTTACTCGGCCAAAATAGCCGCAGCATAACAGGCCCAGAAGGGAAACGGCCTGGGAAAGTCAGAGCAGCGTGCACGCCAGGTTTCAAACCTGAAAGGCGGGGTCCAGCGTCAGAGAGAGAGAGAGGGAGCGAGAAAGAGGAGAGAATGACAGGTGGGCTCCACCTGTCATCTCCAACCTCTCGGCAAAGAGGCCGGCGAGCTCACCAACAGCGATAGGAGGCACAGTGAGGTGGGGCGAGGACACGGCTGGACTCAGCGTCGAGTCGCCGTTCGGGTGGTGGTGGATGCGATCGCTGGAGTGGACTAGTTCACCGACGATGAGGTCACGCGGTGACCAGCTTTGACCGTCAGTGGTATCGGTCGTTCCCGACTGCAAAAGAAGCCGGGAGAGAGGGGAAAGGGTCATTGGCTTGCGGTGCTTCTAGATCGAGGGAGAGGAGCGACACAGGAGGTCTGTACCTTGCGAACGCCGATGAGCCAAAGAGGCAGAGCTCGAGCTTGATCTTGAGCTCGGGCCCTTCTAGAGAGGAGTGGATGGTGCAGGGGGTTGATTAGGTGATGTAGAGGGCGAGTGGTGAGGAGAGGAGGGCACGGGGAGGCCTTTAAATAGGCGGGCGACGACTCACCGTGGACCTGTGCGCCGGCGAGGTCGTTGTCGTCTCTACGGGTCACGGGGGCTCACAACGACGTGTCAGGGGTGCTCGTGGGGTTGGTCAAGGGCTAGGGGGAGGAAGAGAGAGCGGGGGAGGCCAGAGGCACCGTGCGTGTGAGATCGCCCATTGCAGCTCTCAGGCGGCCATGGCGCGCATGCGAGGGGAGCAGCAGGAGGGAGAAGGAGGAGGGGGACAGGGGTGTAGCATGCTGTGGACGTCGAGGTGCAACGTCGGGCGTGCGGGGGAGGCCCACGGTGGCCGAAGGCACTTGGTAGAGGGCGGCTACAGTGCTTGGCCGCACTGTAGCGCGCTCTAGAGTGTGCATATGGCCAGCTTGGGGCTTCCTTGGATCCTCTAGAGTGGACAGGAGCTAGGTGGATTGCTGCATATAGAAATGGGAGAGAGAGAGAGGTGTTGCCATGGGTGAACACAAAGAGAAAGAGGTGGGTTTTACCCTCAAATAATTGAGTTGTGAAGTTGCAATTGTTACTGGAGGTAGAAGGGGACTAGGATGAGCTGTGGTAAAAAAATTAACTCATGGGGAATAGTGAAAGAGGTCCAAATGATAGTTTTGAAACATGGCAAAAGGTGTTTGATGCAAGTTTGAGCCACTTTTACTCATCTCCTCCTTGTTCCACTTGATGGGGGTGTTGTGCATGACCATATGGCATTGTGGTAGAAATTTGAGCTCATTTGGATAAAATTGCCAATGCAACTTTTGTAAACCCTAGAAATCAACAAAAACGGACTTGCTTATATATGGTAAGCTAATCTCTTCCCCTTGGTGCACCATTTGGTGTAGTGTCATTATTTGGGTACTTGAGCATGTCCACAAAGTTTGGGATCAATTGGAGAAAGTTGGCAATCTAAAGTTGCTCAAATTTGGATCTGGACAGATGTGGTTTTGGGGCACTTTGGTGAACCAAAACTATTCTGATTGGAATAAAACTTTCTAGGATCATCACATTAGGCATATGTGACTTGCCAGAATTTTCTTGGAGTTTTTAGAGAATATTCGCTTCGTAAATATTTCAAAAGCTTGAAACATCCAGAAGGGTTTTTTGAGTGATTTGGCCAATATTTAGAACATGACCATGTGTTGAAACCCTTATATATGGACAATATATGTCCTCTGAGCTTCCCTGATTTTTCTCAAATATTTGTAAAACATTAAAATAAATTTAACCTATTAAAGACCATTTCTGCCTAAAGAAAAAGCCTTTAAATAAAATAGGAAAATAACTTTCAAAATTATATTTTTATTGTTTATGGGAGTCCTATACCTAATAGGAGTCAAATATACTTTTTGAAACATTTTTCATACCCCAAATTAAGTACTTGTAGTGCAAGCCTCAATTCAGGGGTTTTTGGAAAACCTAATTTAGAAAATACTTTTTGGTCAAATTATTTTTGTAAGAAAATACTATCCTGTCCTATTCACATGGAATGATCATTGGAATTTTTTTGGATCAAGGAGATGAAGTATAGAAGGTGGAGCTGTGTTGACTTTAAAGAGCACTAGAAATCACAGACAAAAATCCAACTCAAATAAAAAGCCAAATAATGAAAACATTTTTATTGATCCAAAATTTCATGATTTATTAATACAAATTAAATGTTACAAATTGTTGGGTGTGACAGACGGCCTCTTGGATCATGCCGACATAATCCGCAACTTGAGCTTCGATTGCCATGTTGTGTTTTCGCTCGAATTCCTGGGACTGCTACACAAGGAGGGCTTGGATCTCTTCATCCTTGCCGCGAAGTTTAGCAGCAAGCACCTCTTCATGAGCAGCAAGCTCTTCCTTATGACCATCGACGCTTATCTTGTGCTCATTCAACTTGTCATCGGCTGCCGCTATCCTCGGTGTGGCCTCTTTTTGGGTCTTGTCAGCCTTGGCCATCTCCAAGAAAAATTTATCCCAGTCAATGATGAGCTACCTTTGGCAATCCATCTAATCTTGAAGGCACTCCGAGTACTAGATCTGCGTCCCCTCCACGCGCTTATGGAACTCATCTTTTGCATTGCCTATAACAGACGACCTGGAGTCCAAGCTCTTCGTTCGTTTGCGGTAGTGTCATTGGAGTATCTTGATGTTATCGCCCATGGCCTTGAGGAGCTGTTGTTCTTTCGATCCGCTTCTGTAGGTGTGGGGTTCATCGACAACTTTGAAGCCAGCAGTAGTGATGAACTCATCATCAAAAAATTCTCCTTCAGTGGGAACATCAACGCTTGTCGTCCCAAGGATGTTGACGAACATGTTTTCACCAATCTTCCAATACCTGCTTCACAGAGGCACTTCCGATGTTGAAGGGTGGTCGTCGACAACTACTTTGCCAGAAGTAACCACCCTCATGGCTGAGTCAACGCTTGACGCTTCTATGGCAGAAATGCCACCAGTGGCCTTGGCATTCTTGTTGTTGCCCTCCTCAGTGGTATCCTCGGCGGCCTCCTCGTGAGTAACCCTGACAGCATCGTCAGCTACGATCTGGCTGGCCTCGTGAGCAGTGTCCTTTGCGATCCCTTCAATGGTGGTATCAACATCCATATTGTTAGTTGGAGGTGGATCTGAGAAGGATGGATAAGGAATGATGTCAAATTCAATATCAAGTTCAAGAAAATAAAAACTACTAAGGGAAGTTACTGCTTGATGGATAAAGGCCTACCAAACTGGGTTTCTTGAGGAGGAATGATTTCTTTTCCGACAACTTCAGTTGTCATCTCCTGGTTGCCGGCAGACCCACTTGCATGTGCACCATCAGTGCGGACAGGTTCATCAATGGAGGTCCTTGCTGGAGAGTTGGTTTCCACTTCAGTGGTTGACGGAGGTGTCACGACAAGATCTGCTCCAGGCGTTCTTCTTCCTCGTGGCACTCTTCTCCTACTTCCAAGTTGATGTTAGCAATGATGACTTCAACGCCAATGCTTGCCAAAGGAAACAAGATAGTAGCCTCGTGCTGGGGGCTGCACTGGGGCTGATACGTCTCCAACGTATTTATAATTTTTGATTGTACCATGCTATTATATTATCAATCTTGGATGTTCTGTATGCATTTACAAGAAACTTTATATCATTTTTAGGAACTAACCTATTAACTTAGTGCCCAGTGCCAGTTTCTTGCTTGTTTTTTACTTCGCGGAATATCAATACCAAACAAAGTCCAAATGCCATGAAATATTTTGGAGATTTTTTCTGGTGATAAGAGACCCTCGAAGCTTTGGGAGGGAACCAGAAGATGGAACGGGGCCACTAGGCTCCCAATGTGCCCTCGTGGGTAGTAGGGCCTACATCCATTATTTTGACCTACCTCCGACTCTGTAAATACTCAAAAATCCCCAAAACCATAGGGAAGCAGAAATAATACTTTTTCCACCACCGCAAGTTCCAGAACCATGAGATCCAATCTAGAGGCCTTTTCCGGCACTCTGCCAGAGGGGCAATGATCACGGAGGGGTTCTTCATCATCCTTGCTACCCCTCCGATGATGCATGAGTAGTTTACCACATACCTACGGGTCCATTGTTAGTAGCTAGATGGCTTCTTCTCTCTTTTTGATCTTGAATACAATGTTCTCCTTGATGTTCTTGGAGATCTATTTGATGTAATGACTTTCCGCGGTGTGTTTGTTGGGATTCGATGAATTGTGAGTTTATGATCAGATATATCCATGAATATTATTTGAGTTTTCTAGGAACTCTTTTATGTATGATTTGTGTAGCCACATATTTTTTCTCTAATTTATTGGTTTAGTTTGGCCAACTAGATCGATTGTTCTTGCCATGGGAAGAGGTGCTTTGTGATGGGTTCAATCATGCGGTGCTCAATCTCAGTGATAGAAGGAGACATGACATGCATGTATCGTTGCTATTAAGGGTAACAATATAGGGTTTATTCATATGTGAGTTTATCTTGTCTACATCATGTCATCTTGCTTAAGGCATTACTCTGTTCTTTCATGAATGACCAAGGCCCCAGGAGCGTCGTTGACTGGCGGGGCGGTCGTGGCCTCAGGTGCTCCGCCCGGGGTCCGTGGCCCCCCGGCTGGGCGCGAGGTGCTTTGTTTCTGTGGGCCCTTGGTCTGGCACTCCGCCCGGACCACCACCAGTGCCGTGCTGGCAGAGTGAGGCGTGGCAACCAGCTGGAGCACCAAAGGTTCTCCGAGGCGCGACGCTACCATCACCGGTGGGCTAGTGAGGTATCTCTTGAGGTCTTCAAAAGCTACGTCAGCCTCTGGAGTCCACTCGAATGGGCCTTTCCTTTTCGTCAGCCTGAAGAAGGGGAGGGCGCGTTCCCCCAACTTGGAGCTGAAACGCGCGAGTGACGTCACGCAGCCTGCCAACTTCTGCATCTCCTTGAGGGTCTTCAGTGGATTCATTTTTTCTATGGCCTTGAACTTCTTGGGGTTAGCCTCAATCCCTCTGTGCGACACCATGAAACCTAGCACCTTGCCAGATGGAACACCAAACACACATTTTTCCGGGTTGAGCCGCATGTCCACTTTGTGCAGGCTAGCGAATGTCTCCTCCATGTCGTCAATGAGAGTTCTTGCTTCCAGATATTTCACCACTATGTCATTGAGATTTCACCACTATGTCATCGATGTAAGCTTCTGCATTCCTCCCGAGCTGTTCCCCCAAGGCGATGTGCATCAACCATTGGAAAGTTGCTCCTACATTGCGGAGCCTAAAAGGCATACAAGCGTAGCAGTACACCCCGCACGGGGCAGGAAGGCCGTCTTCTCAACATCTTGTACCGCCATCTTGATTTGATGTTAGCCCGAGAAGGCGTCCAGGAAACATAACAAATCACACTCTGCGGTGGAGTCGACGATCTGGTCGATGCGCGGGAGAGGGAAAGGGTGCTGAGGGCAGGCCTTGTTGAGGTTGGTGAAGTCGACGCACATACACTCTTTCCCGCCTTTCTTGGGGACAATGACTGGGTTCGCGAGTCATTCCGGGTGCCGCACTTTACGAATGACGCCCGCCTCCAGTAACTTGCATGTCTCCTGGGTGATGAACGACTGCTTCTCAGGAGCTTGCCGTCGTGCCTTCTACTTTACTGGGTGCGTGTTTGTACACACCATCAAGTGATGCTCGATCACTCTTCGCGGGACTCCGACCAGGTCCACCACTTCCCATGCGAACACCTCCTTGTTCGCACGCAGGAAGCAAACCAAAGCCTCTTCTTGGTCTGGGGGGAGGCCGGCACCTATGGGGAAGGTGGAGCCTGACCTTCTGTCTTCATCCACTGGCACCTACTTCATTTCTGCCTGACCGTGAGAAAACAACTGCTTCTTCTTCGTCGGTGCAGCCCCCAGGGCCTCTGGGACTCCTCCCTCGTCCAGTCGCGCGGCTGCCGCGGATCTGAAAGCGAGCTTTAGGTCCAAGAGTGCGTCCTTGGTGTCCCCGCCACAATGAGGACACAACTGCTCCCTAGCATATTCATGAGGTTATAGGCGGGATGGGTTGTCGCCATGAACTTGGCCAGTGCCGGGTAGCCGAGGATGGCGTTGTACGACAAGTTGATGTGGGCAATGTCGAAGTCGATGAGCTCGGTGTGGTAGTTTTAGCGCATGCCGAAGGTGACTAGGAGGCGGATCTACCCCAGGGGGCAGATGGAGCCGTCGGCGACCCTAGAGAAAGGCTTGGTGGGGAGGAGCCGGCCGTAGGGCACATGGAGGAGACCGAACGCCTCTACGGAAAGGACGTTCAGGCTGGCGACACCTTCGATGAGGGTTTTGGTGACGGCCACGTTGCATATGGTGGGGGTGCAGAGCATAGGGAGCGCACCCACGCCAGCCGTGGACGCAGGGTGGACACTCGAGTTGAAGGTGAGGTCGGACTCGGGGGCCACCCAGCCTTGGGTGACTGCACGACTCCTGCCTGTCAGATGAATTGCTTGATGTGACGACCCAACGCCAGTGCCCGTGAACCTCCGAGGAGTGTCGCGGCCGCGTTGCATACCGGCTCCGGGCAGCGCGTGACGAACATGTCGCGCAACTCTTCCCAGGAGGCCACCAAAGACTCCGGCAAGCTGAGAAACCAGGCGCATGGCTCCCCCACGAGGGCCATGGGGAGCCAGTTCGCCATCACCTTGTCGCCGCCACCAGCTGCCCGGACGGCCTCTGCATAGGCCTAGAGGAACCCCATGGGGTCGGCTGCGCCGTTGTACCACGGTGGCAGCACCGACCTGAACCTTGGTGACCACCGCACTTGTCGCACAGCGGGGAGAGGGCCCGGGGGCCCGCGCCGCCTCCGAGCATGTCCCGCGGCCTGACGGGTGGTGTGAAGCCTGCCATGGATGGAAACTGGGTGGCAAGGATAGAGCACGACGACGGGGAAGGCAGTTCCTCGATACAGAGCCCCTACCTAGCGCGCCAAATGTCGGATTCAGGGCTCCACAAAACCCTTGTTAGATTCGAACACTTGAGTGCGTGCGAAGAACTCAAATTCCCCTATCTGACTACTCGCCATCTCCATGATCTAGCTCGAAGAACAGGAAAGAAATGACACAATGCAGTTTACCCAGGTTCGGGCCACCTCGCGGTGTGATACCCTACTCCTGCTTTGTGGTGGATTGCCTCGAGGTGGACTAAGGAAGAACTAGTACAATGGTGGAACAACCTCAGGAGGTGTGTTCTTGTTCGTGGTGGTGTGGGTGGTCTGAATGGTCTGTCGTCCCCTTCCTACGGTGCTGGCTAAGCTATATTTATAGAGGCCTCGGTCCTCTTCCCAAATGAAGGCGGGAAGGGATCCCACAATGACCAAATTTAAAGTGGGACAACCAGTACATCTTATCCTGACGAAAGGTGGTCTTTGTCTGCAAAGCTTCTCGCCGTGACGCCATGGTGGGCTCGGTGGTGACCTCCGTCCTATCGTCCTGGCGGTCCTGGTCTTGTTGCATGGAAATGGAAGCCTTTGGCTGATTCCTCGGGACTCCGCGCCTGCGCATGCCTCTTTAGCACCAAAGAGGAAACCTGCCATCCTGCGCCTGCTGGAGCCCGCTTGGCCTTGGTCGTCATGGATTGTATCATCTGAGCCTCACGAGGTGGGGCTTGCATAGAGATCTCTGCTCCTCAGGAGCCAGCCTAGTGAGACTGCTCCTTCCGGAGGTCTTGGTGTTTATCGCCTCGCGAGGCTTGGCCCCTCACGAAGGTCTTGAGTGCCGATGCTGAAGATGGGCCGTACCAGGACAGTGAAGGTGCCATGTCATGGGCCGCAGGCAGGAAAGTCTGGGTACCCTAGTTCCTAGAATGCCGACAAGTATGGTTACAACATTCGGACACACCATTACGATGTGGTGTTCCAGGTCGCATTAGTTGTGAAAAAATTCCATATTGTTTTAAATGAAGGCCAAACTCGTAACTCAAATATTCGCCTCCGTGATTAGATCATAGAAAATTTATTTTCTTGTTACGATGATTCTCCACTTCACTTTGAAATTCTTTGAACTTTTCAAATGTTTCAGACTTGTGTTTCATCAAGTAGATATATCCATACCTACTTAAATCATGTGTGAAGGTTAGAAAATAACAATACCCGCCGCGTGCTTCAACACTCATTTGACCGCATACATCGTAAGTATTATTTCCAATAAGTCACCAGCTCGCTCCATTGTTCCGGAGAACGGAGTCTTAGTAATCTTACCCATGAGGCATGGTTCGCAAGTATCAAATGATTCATAATCAAGTGATTCCAAAAGTCCATCTGGATGGAGTTTCTTCAGGATCTTTACACCAATATGACCTAAACGATAGTGCCACAAGTATGTTGCACTATCATTATCAACTTTCTATCATTTGGCATCATTATTATGAATATGTGTATCACTACGGTCCAGATTCAATAAACCATTTACGTTGGGTGTATGACCATAGAAGGTTTTATTCATGTAAACAGAACAACAATTATTCTCATGAATAACCGTATTGCAATAAACACGATCTAATCTTGTTCATGCTCAACGGAAACACCAAATAACATTTATTTAGGCTTAACACTAATCCCGAAAGTAAAGGGACTGTGCGATGATGATCATATCAATCTTGAACCACTTCCAACACACATCGTCACCTCGCCCTTAACTAGTCTCTGTTTATTTTGCAAATCCTGTTTCGAGTAACTAATATTAGCAACTGAACTGGTATCAAATACCCAATGTGGCTACTACAAGCACCAGTAAGGTACACATCAATAAAATATATATCAAATATACATTTTTTACTTTGCCATCCTTCTTATCTGCCAAGTATTTGGTGCAGTTCTGCTTCCCGTGACCATTTCCGTTGAAGTAGAAGCACTCAGTCTCGGGCTTGGGTCTAGCTTTGGGCTTCTTACCTGGAGTGGCAACTTGCTTGCCATTCTTCTTAAAGTTCCCTTTCTTTCCCTTGCCCTTTTTCTTGAAACTAGTGGTCTTGTTAACCATCAACACTTGATGCTCCTTCTTGATTTCTACCTCCGCCGATTTCAGCATCACAAAGAGTTCTGGGAATCATTTTCATAATCCCTTTCATATTTATAATTCATCACGAACCTCTAGAAGCTTGGTGATAGTGGATGTAGAAATCTGTCAATCACTATCTTATCTGGAAGATTAATTCCCACACTTGATTCAAGCGATTGTAGTACCCAGACATTTCGAGCACATGCTCACTGGCTAAGCTATTCTCCTCCATCTTGTAGGCAAAGTACTTTTCAGAGGTCTCATACCTCTCAACATGAGCATGAGCCTAATATACCAATTTCAGATCTTGGAACATCTCATATGATCCATGGCATTGGAAACGTCTCTAGAGCCCCGATTCTAAGCCGTAAAGCATGGCGCACTAAACTATCAAGTAGTCATCAAATCGAGCTTACCAAATGTTCATAACGTCTGCATTAGCTTCTGCAATAGGTCTGTCACCTAGCGGTGCATCAAGGACATAATTCTTATGTGCAACAATGAGGATAATCCTCAGATCACGTACCTAGTCCACATTAGTGCTACCTTCATCTTTCAACTTAGTTTTCTCTAGGAACGTATAAAAAACAAAGGAGCTACATCTCGAGCTATTGATCTACAACATAATATGCAAAGCCATTTTGACTATGTTCATGATAAATTTTAGTTCTCAATTAATTAAATTACTAATGAACTCCCACTTAAAACAACATCCCTCAAGTTGTCTAAGTGATACATGATTGAAAACAACTAAACCATGTCCGATCATCACGTGAGATGGAATAATCTTCAATGGTGAACATCTCCATGTTGATCACATCTACTATATGACTCATGTTCGACCTTTCGGTCTCCAGTGTTCTGAGACCATGTCTATACATGCTAGGCTCGTCAAGTTTAACCCAAGTATTTCGCGTGTGTAAAACTGGCTTACACCCCTTGTATGTGAACGTAGAATCTATCACACCCGATCATCACGAGGTGCTTCGAAACGACGAATTTGGCAACGATGCATACTCAGGGAGAACACTTTATCTCGAAATTAAGTGAAGGGAGCATATTATAATGCTACCGTCGATCTAAGCAAAATAAGATGCATAAAGGATAAACATCATATGCAACCAAAATATGTGACATGATATGGCCATCATCATCTTGTGCTTTTGATCTCCATATCCAAAGCAACATCATGATCTCCATCATCACCGGCTTGATACCTTGATCTCCATCGTTGCGTCGAGGTTGTCTCGCCAACTATTGCTTCTACAACTATTGCTAACGCACAGCGATAAAGTAAAGCAATTACTGTTGAGGAACGTAGTATTTCAAAATTTTCCTACGATCATGCAAGATCTATCTACTAGATGCATAGCAATGAGAGTAGAGAGTGTGTCTACGTACCCTCGTAGACCGAAAGCAGAAGCGTCTAGTGACGCGGTTGATGTAGTCGAAGGTCTTCGCGATCCAACCGATCCAAGCACCGAACGTACGACACCTCCGTGTTCAGCACACGTTCAGCTTGATGACGTCTCACGAGCTCTTGATCCAGTTGAGCTTCACGGGAGAGTTTCGTTAGCACGACGGCGTGGTGACGGAGATGATGAAGCTACGGGCGCAGGGCTTCGCCTAAGCACTGCAACGGCATGACCGAGGTGTGTTTCTGTGGAGGGGGCACCGCACATGGCTAAAACAATGTTTCTTGTGTGTCTTTGGGTGCCCCTGCCCCCCGTATATAAAGGAGCAAGGGGGGAGGTGTGGCTGGCCAAGTATGGCGCGCAAGGAGTAGGATTCCTACTCCTAGTAGGAATGAGTAGGAATAGGAATCCCCCTTCCTATTCCTACTAGGAGTAGGAAAGGAAGGAGGAGAGGAGAAGGAAGAAGAGGGGCGCCTCCCCCCTTTCCTAGTCCAACTAGGATTCCTAGGGGGAGGGTGCGGATAGCCCTATGGGCTGCCTCTCTCTATTCCCTCAAGGCCCACTATGGCTCGTACTCCCTCGGGGGGTTCCGCTAACCCCCTCCGACACTCCGGTTTTATCCGATAACACCCGGAACACTTCTGGTGTCCGAATATAGTCGTCCATTATATTAATCTTTATGTCTCAGACATTCCAAGAATCCTCGTCATGTCCGTGATCTCATCCGGTACTCCGAACTACCTTCGGTACATCAAACCTCATAAACTCATAATACCGATCATCATCAAACGTTAAGTGTGTGGACCCTACGTGTTCGAGAACTATGTATACATGACCGAGACTCATCTATGGTCAATAGCCAATAGCAGAACCTGGATTCTCATATTAGCTCCTACATATTCTACGAAGATCTTTATTTGTCAAACCGCATAACAACATACGTTGTTCCCTTTGTCATCGGTATGTTACTTGCCCGAGATTCGATCGTAGGTATCATCATACCTAGTTCAATATCGTTACCGGCAAGTCTCTTTACTCGTTCCGTAATACATCATCTTGTGACTAACTCATTAGTGATTTGCTTGCAAGGCTTATTATGATGTGTATTACCGAGAGGGCCCAGAGATACCTCTCCGACACTCGGAGTGACAAATCCTATTCATGATCTATGCCAACACCACGAATACCTTCGGATACACCTGTAGAGCATCTTTATAATCACCCAGTTACGTTGTGACATTTGATAGCACACAAGGTGTTCCTCCGGTATTTGGGAGTTGCATAATCTCATAGTCATAGGAACATGTATAAGTCATGAAGAAAGCAGTAGCAATAAAACTAAATGATCATAATGCTAAGCTAACTGATGGGACTTGTCCATCACATCATTCTCCTAATGATGTGATCCCGTTGATCAAATGACAACTCATGTCTATGGCTAGGAAACATAATCATATTTGATCAATGAGCTAGTCTAGTAGAGGCATACTAGGGACACTCTGTTTTGTCTATGTATTCACACATGTACTAAGTTTCCAGTTAATACAATTCTAGCATGAATAATAAACATTTATCATGATATAAGGAAATAAATAATAACTTCATTATTGCCTCTAGGGAATATTTCCTTCACTCTCCCACTTGCACTAGAGTCAATAATCTAGTTCACATCACCATGTGATTTAACACCAATAGTTCAGATCCTCATGTGATTTAACACTTTATAGTTCACATCGCCATGTGACCAATACCCAAAAGTTTTACTAGAGTCAATAATATAGTTCACATCACCATGTGATTAACACCCAAAGAGTACTATGGTGTGATCATGTTTTGCTTGTGAGAGAGGTTTAGTGAATGGTCTGCCACATTCAGATATGTATGTATTTTGCAAATTTCTATGTCTACAATGCTCTGCAAGGAGCTACTTTAGCTAAATTCTCCCACTTTCAATATGTATCCAGATTGATATTTAGAGTCATCTCGATTAGTGTCAAAAGCTTGCATCAGCGTAACTCTTTACGACAAACTCTTTATCACCTCCATAATCAAGAAACATTTTCGTAGTCATCCAATAACTAAGGATAATTTTGACCGATGTATAGTGATCTACTCATGGATCACTATTGTACCTCCTTTCCAAACTCATGGCAAGGTACACAATAGGTTTGGCACACAACATGGCATACTTTATATAACCTATGGCTGAGGCATAGGGAATGACTTTCATTCTTTCTCTATCCCCTGCCGTGGTCGGGTTTTTTGAGTCTTAGTCAACTTCATACCTTATAACTCAGGCAAGAACTCCTTCTCTGACTGATCCATTTTGAACTACTTCAAAAACTTGTCAAGGTATGTACTCATTGAAAAAATTTATCAAGCATCTTGATCTATCTCTATAGATCTTGATGCTCAATATGTAAGCAGCTTCACCGATGTCTTTCTTTGAAAAACTCCTTTCGAACACTCCTTTATGCTTTCCAGAAAATTCTACATCATTTCCGATCGACAATATGTCATTCACATATACTTATCAGAAAGGCTATAGTGCTCCCACTCACTTTCTTGTAAATACAGGCTTCACCGCAAGTCTATATAAAACTATATGCTTTGATCAATTTATCAAAGCATATATTCCAACTCCGAGATGCTTGCACCAGTCCATAGATGGATCGCTAGAGCTTGCACATTTTGTTAGCACCTTTAGGATTGACAAAACCTTCTGGTTGCATCATATACATTTCTTCCTTAATAAATCCATTAAAGAATGTAGTTTTGTTATCCATTTGCCAGATTTCATGAAATGCGGCAATTTCTAATATTATTCGGACAGACTTAAGCATCGCTACGGGTGAGAAAGTCTCATCGTAGTCAACTCCTTGAACTTGTTGAAAACCTTTCGCAACAAGTTGAGCTTTGTAAACAGTAACATTACCATCAGCGTCGGTCTTCCGCTTGAAGATCCATTTATTTTCGATGGCTTGCCGATCATCGAGCAAGTCAACCAAAGTCCACACTTTGTTCTCATACATGGATCCCATCTCAGATTTCATGGCCTCAAGCCATTTTGTGGAATCTGGGCTCATTATCGCTTCCTAATAGTTCGTAGGTTCATCATGGTCTAGTAACATGACTTCCAGAACCGGGTTGCCGTACCACTCTGCTGCGGAACGTACTCTGGTTGACCTACGAAGTTCAGTAGTAACTTGATCTGAAGTTTCATGATCATCATCATTAGCTTCCACACTAATTGGTGTAGGAATCACTAGAACTAGTTTCTATGATGTACTACTTTCCAATTCGGGAGAAGGTACAATTACCTCATCAAGTTCTACTTTCCTCCCACTCACTTCTTCGGGAGAAACTCCTTCTCTAGAAATGATCCATTCTTAGCAACGAATATCTTGCCTTCGGATCTGTGATAGAAGGTGTACCCAACAGTCTCCTTTGGGTATCCTATGAAGACACATTTCTCCGACTTGGGTTCGAGCTTATCAGGTTGAAGCTTTTTCACATAAGCATCGCAGCCCCAAACTTTAGGAAACAACAACTTTGGTTTCTTGCCAAACCACAGTTCATAAGGTGTCATCTCAACGGATTTAGATGGTGCCCTTATTTAACATGAATGCAGCTGTCTCAAATGCATAACCCAAAGCAATAGTGGTAAATTGGTAAGAGACATCATAGATCGCACCATATCTAATAAAGTACGGTTACGACGTTCGGACACACCTTTACGTTGTGGTGTTCCGGGTGACGTGAGTTGTGAAACTATTCCAGATTGTTTCAAATGAAGACCAAACTCGTAACTCAAATATCCTCCATGATCAGATCGTAGAAACTTTATTTTCTTGTTATGATGATTCTCTACTTTACTCCGAAATTCTTTGAACTTTTCAAATGTTTCATACTTGTGTTTCATCAAGTAGATATACCCATATCTGCTCAAATCATCAGTGAAGGTTAGAAAATAACGATACTCGCCGCGAGCCTTGACACTCATCGGTCCACATACATCAGTATGTATGATTTCCAATAAATCAGTTGCTCGCTCCATTGTTTCGGAGAACGGAGTTTTAGTCGTCTTGCCCATGAGGCATGGTTCGCAAGCACCAAGTGATTCATAATCAAGTGATTCCGAAAGCCCATCAGCATGGAGTTTCTTCATGCGCTTTACACCAATATGACCTAAACGGCAGTGCCACAAATAAGTTGCACTATCATTATCAACTTTGCATCTTTTGGCTTCAATATTATGAATATGTGTATTACTACGACCGAGATCCAACAAACTATTTTCATTGGGTGTATGACCATCGAAGGTTTTATTCATGTAAACAGAATAACAATTATTCTATGACTTTAAATGAATAACCGTATTGTAACAAACATGATCAAATCATATTCATGCTCAATGCAAATGCCAAATAACATTTATTTAGGTTCTACACTAATCCCGAAAGTATAGGGAGTGTGCGATGATGATCATATCAATCTTGGAACCACTTCCAACACACATCGTCACTTCGCCTTTAACTAGTCTCTGTTCATTCTGCAACTCTCGTTTCGAGTTACTAATTTTAGCAACTGAACCGGTATCAAATACCCAAGGGTTGCTATGAACACTAGTAAAGTACACATTAATAATCTATATATCAAATATACCATTGTTCACTTTGCCATTCTTTTTATCCGCCAAGTATCTAGAGTAGTTCTACTTCCAGTGACCATTTTCTTTGCAGTAGAAGCACTTAGTTTCAGGCTTGAGTTTAGCTTTGGGTTTCTTCACGGGAGTGACAACTTGCTTGTCATTCTTCTTGAAGTTACCCTTCTATTCCTTTGACCTTTACTTGAAACAAGTGGTCTTGTTAACCATCAACACTTGATGCTCTTTCTTGATTTCTACCTTCGCCGATTTCAGCATCGCAAAGAGCTCGGGAATTACTTTCGTCATCCTTTGCATATTATAGTTCATCACAAAGTTCTACTAACTTGGTGATAGTGACTAGAGAATTTTGTCAATTACTATCTTATCTGGAAGATTAACTCCCACTTGATTCAAGCAATTGTAGTACCCAGATAGTTTGGGCACATGCTCACTGGTTGAGCTATTCTCCTCCATCTTGTAGGCAAAGTACTATCAGGGGTCTCATACCTCTCGACATGGGCACGAGTGTGAAATAATAATTTCAACTCTTGGAACTTCTTATATGCTCCGTGGCATTCAAAATGTTTTTGAAGTCCCGGTTCTAAGCCGTAAAGCATGGTGCACTAGACTATTAAGTAGACATCATACTGAGCTTTGCCAAACGTTCATAACGTTTGCATCTTCTCCTGCAATAGGTTTGTCACCTAGCGGTGCATCAAGGACATAATACTTCTGCGCAGCAATGAGGATAATCCTCAGATCACGGACCTAGTCCGCATCATTGCTACTAACATCGTTCAACTTATATTTCTCTAGGAACATATAAAAATAAACGGGGGGCTACATCGCGAGCTATTAATCTACAACATAGATATGCTAATACTACTAGGACTAACTTCATGATAAATTAAAGTTCAATTAATCATATTAGTAAAGAACTCCCAGTTAGATAGACATCTCTCTGATCATCTAAGTGATCACGTGATCCATATCAACTAAACCATGTCCGATCATCACATGAGATGCAGTAGTTTTCAATGGTGAACATCTTATGTTAATCATATCTACTATATGATTCACGCTCAACCTTTCGGTCTCTAGTGTTGCGAGGCCATATCTGCATATGCTAGGCTCGTCAAGTTTAACCCGAGTATTCTGCGTGTGCAAAACTGGCTTGCACCCGTTGTATGTGAGCGTAGAGCTTATCACACCCAATCATCACGTGGTGTCTCCGCATGACAAACTTTCGCAACGGTGCATACTCAGGGAGAACACTTATACCTTGAAATTTAGTGAGAGATCATCTTATAATGCTACCGTCAATCTAAGCAAAATAAGAAGCATAATAAGACAAATATCACATGCAATCAAAATATGTGACATGATATGGCCATCATCATCTTGTGCTTTTGATCTCCATCTCCAAGGCACATTCATGATCACCATCGTCACCGGCGCGACACCTTGATCTCCATCGTAGCATCGTTGTCGTCTCGCCAACTATTGCTTCCACGACTATCGCTACCGCTTAGTGATAAAGTAAAGCAATTACATGGCGACTGTATTTCATACAATAAAGCGACAACCATATGGCTCCTGCCAGTTGCCGATAACTTTACAAAACATGATCATCTCATACAATAACATATAACTCATCACGTCTTGACCATATCACATGACAACATGCACTGCAAAAATAAGTTAGACGTCCTCTACTTTGTTGTTGCAAGTTTTACGTGGCTGCTACGAGCTTAGCAAGAATCGTTCTTACCTACGTATACAAAATTTTTCGTCAAGTATGTGCTGTTTTAACCTTCACAAGGACCGAGCGTAGCCACACTCGATTCAACTAAAGTGAGAGAGACGGACACCCGTCGGTCACCTTTAAGCAACGAGTGCTTGTAACGGTGAAACTAGTCTCGCGTAAGCGTACGCGTAATGTCGGTCCGGGCCGCTTCATCTCACAATACCGCCGAATCAAAGTATGACATGCTGGCAAGCAGTATGACTATTATCGCCCACAACTCATTGTGTTCTACTCGTGCATATCATCTGCATAGGCCTGGCTCATGATGCCACTGTTGAGGAACGTAGTATTTCAAAATTTTCCTACGATCACGCAAGATCTATCTACTAGATGCATAGCAACGAGAGGGGAGAGTGTGTCTACGTACCCTCGTAGACCGAAAGCGGAAGCATCTAGTGACGCGGTTGATGTAGTCGAACGTCTTCGCGATCCAACCGATCCAAGCACCGAACGTACGACACCTCCGCGTTCAGCACACGTTCAACTCGATGACGTCCCATGAGCTCTTGATCCAGTTGAGCTTCATGGGAGAGTTTCTACAGCACGATGGCGTGGTGGTGGAGATGATGAAGCTACCGGCGCAGGGCTTCGCCTAAGCACTGCAACGGTATGACCGAGGTGTGTTTCTGTGGAGGGGGGCATCGCACATGGCTAGAACAATGTTTCTTGTGTGTCTTTGGGTGCCCCCATGCCCCCGTATATAAAGGAGCAAGGGGGAAGGTGCGGCTGGCCAAGTATGGCGCGCCAGGAGTAGGATTCCTACTCCTAGTAGGAGTAGGAATCCCCCTTCCTATTCCTACTAGGAGTAGGAAAGGAAGGAGGAGAGGAGAAGGAAGAAGAGGGGCGCCTCCCCCCTTTCCTAGTCCAACTGGGATTCCTAGAGGAATGGTGTGGACAGCCCTGTGGGCTGCCTCTCTCTATTCCCTCAAGGTCCACTATGGCCCATACTCCCTCGGGGGGTTCCGGTAACCCCCTCCGGCACTCCAGTTTTATCCGATAACACCCGGAACACTTTCGGTGTCCGAAAATAGTCGTCCAATATATTAATCTTTATGTCTCGGACATTCTGAGACTCCTTGTCATGTCTGTGATCTCATCCGTGACTCCAAACTACCTTCGGTACATCAAAACTCATAAACTCATAATACCGATCGTCATCGAACGTTAAGCGTGCGGACCCTACGGGTTCGAGAACTATGTAGACATGACCGAGACTCGTCTCTTGTCAATAACCAATAGCGGAACCTGGATGCTCATATTGGCTCCTACATATTCTATGAAGATCTTTATCGGTCAAACCGCATAACAACATACGTTGTTCCCTTTGTCATCGATATGTTACTTGCCCGAGATTCGATCGTTGGTATCATCATACCTAGTTCAATCTCGTTACCAGCAAGTCTCTTTACTATTCCGTAATACATCATCTTGTGACTAACTCATTAGTCATTTGCTTGCAAGGCTTATTATGATGTGTATTACCGAGAGGGCTCAAAGATACCTCTCCGACACTCCGAGTGACAAATCCTATTCTTGATCTATGCCAACACCACGAACACCTTTGGATACACCTGTAAGAATCTTTATAATCACCCAGTTACGTTGTGACGTTTGATTGCACACAAGGTGTTCCTCCAGTATTCGGGAGTTGCATAATCTCATACTCATAGGAACATGTATAAGTCATGAAGAAAGCAATATCAATAAAACTAAACGATCATAATGTTAAGCTAACGGATGGGTGTTGTCCATCACAGCATTCTCCTAATGATGTGATGATGTTGATCAAATGACAACTCATGTCTATGGCTAGGAAACATAACCATCTTTGATCAATGAGCTAGTCTAGTAGAGGCATACTAGGGACACTCTGTTTTGTCTATGTATTCACACATGTACTAAGTTTCCAGTTAATACAATTCTAGCATGAATAATAAACATTTATCATGATATAAGGAAATAAATAATAACTTTTTTATTGCCTCTAGGGCATATTTCCTTTAATTACATGGCGCTTGCATTTCATACAATAATTAAGAGACAACCCTAAGGCTCCTGCAGGTTGTCAATATTACAAAACATGACCATCTCATACAAAAATGTATATCACATCACGTCTTGACCATATCACATCACTACATGGCCTGCAAAAACAAGTTAGATGCCCACTACTTTGTTGTTCCAAGTTTTACGGGGCTGCTATGGGAAACTAGCAAGAACTTTTCTTACCTACGCAAAACCAAAATGGTGATTTATCAAGTTTGCTATATTAACCTTCTTCAAGGACCAGCCACAGTCAAATTTATTTCAACTAAAGTAGGAGAAAAAGACACCCGCCAACCACCTTTATGCAAAACAAGTTGCGTGTCTGTCGGTGTCGGTGTACAAAAAGAGGGGTACACTTTTTGTACCCCTATGACTGTGCACGGGCAGTTTGAGTCGCGGGCACCACCACACCAAGCATGGCAAGGGAGGTGAGCCGGGGTAAGATCAAAGCTTGATGGAGACTGGAACAACGCAAGAACAAGACCACAAAGAGCAAAGGGACGAAGCGGCTCTCCCCGGCTAGATCCTTGCCGGGGCCGGCTCTGGCAGCCCCGGCAAGATCCTTGCCGCGGCAGCTCGCCCCGCGCCTACGGAGTGGATCACCCTTGAGTCCACCGCCCCCATGGGGCCAGAATTCGGGAGATATCCCCGTGGTGGCATGCAGATCTTTGTGAAGACATCCAAGATCAGATACAAGTTAAGAAGACGACGACCCTTGGCGGGATCCCAGCCAAGGAGAACTACAAGGCCCCCGGCAAGCACCTTGCCGGGGACGACAGCAGGCGCCACGGCAGGACCCTTGCCGGAGCCCCGGCAAGGCCCTTGCCGGAGCCCCGGCAAGGCCCTTGCCGAGGACACCCGCAGGGCCACCATCAGGCCCGCACCAACCGGGTTCCATCGACCCACGCAGCTGCCTACCCGACCAGCTGGACAGGCTCCTGCGTGGCAACCCACGGATCTTCGTGGAGACCTGCCGCTGCGCCACCTCAGCTGCCTGTCTGCTTACATGGCACCTTAGGCACTGCTGGCCAGGGCGCATGTCAACACAAGGAGTGGCGGCGACGGACAAGACGGACGTCTCCCCTCGTTCCCGATAAAGCAAGGACACCTAAGCTAAGCGCATTAAATGCGCCTTGTCCTATAATGCGAGGGATAACCTCGCATCACTGTACCCTTTCCACCTCCTGTGTGCCACTGTGGCGACCCCTTTTTCCTATAAAAGGAGGCCCGAGGCGACCAGGAGGAGGATTCGGCTTTTTAGAACTCCTCACGACTCTTTTGGAGCTCCACACTAGCTGAAGAACACAAACATATAATCCACCAAAGCAGGAGTAGGGTTTTACGCATCTTTGCGGCCCGAACCTGGGTAAAGGAACCGTGTCTTGACTATCAGATCCGCTCTTCTCTCAACCCCGCGCCCCGCAACCGTAGTAGGGATTCTTGTGATCCCATAGGTGTCGATCCAAATACACCGATATCTTTGGCGCGCCAGGTAGGGGGCGCAGTTGTGAGAATCGGCTTTGGCAGTCAGTTCGACGCTTCTTCAACGTCATGGCGCCCAAGAAGAAGAAGACCGGCGAGACCTCGGGCGCCCACTTCGGCAAGCGCACCTCTTCGGAGTGTTGTGCTCCCGTCGAGGACGTGCCAGAGAGCTCCACCGAAAAGAAGAAGACCGGCGAGACCTCAGACACCCACTCCGGCAAGCGCACCTCTTCGGAGTGTCGCGCTCCCGTCGAGGACGTGCCAGAGGGCTCCACCGGCAGAAACAAGAGATCCAGGGCCACACCTCCAGGAACCAAGAAGGTTTCTGTCAAGGAGGACGACACGGGAGGGGCTTTTACCATAAGCTTCGCCCTTGACAACAAATAGGAAGACGCGCTCGTCACCTTCCTACGGGCGAATGTTGACGTGTTTGCCTGGCAAGCATCCGACATCCCCGGCGTTCCCAGGGAGGTGATTGAGCACCACCTTGCTGTCTGTCCTCATGCGCGGCTCATCAAGCAAAAGGTCAGGAAGCAAGCTTTGGAACGACAAGAGTTCATCACCGAGGAGATCCGGAAACTAGAAGCTGCGGGTTTGGTAAGAGGAGTGCTCCACCCAACGTGGTTGGCCAATCCAGTGGTAGTGCGCAAGGCAAATGGGAAGTGGAGGCTATGTATTGATTACACGGATATCAATAAAGCTTGTCCCAAGGACCCCTTCCCGTTGCCGCGCATAGACCAGATTGTTGACTCCACGGCAGGGTGTGACCTGCTGTCATTCCTCGATGCCTACTCCGGCTACCACCAGATCTTCATGGCAAGAGAAGACGAAGAGAAGACAGCGTTCATCACCCCATGTGGTACGTACTATTTCATACGAATGCCTTTCGGGTTGAAGAGTGCTGGCTCGACGTTTGCAAGGGCAGTCCAGATTGGTTTTGAACCCCAGCTCCATAGAAATATGGAAGCTTATATGGATGATATAGTGATCAAAACCAAGAACAAGGCAACCCTTGTACCGGATTTACAAGAAACATTTGTAAACCTACGCAAGATCAACCTCAAGCTGAACCCTGAGAAGTGCGTCTTCGGCGTCCCGTCTAGCAAGCTTCTCGGGTTCTTTGTGTCGCAGCGTGGGATAGAAGCCAATCCGTACAAGGTCAAAGCTATAGAGCAGATTGAAGCACCCAAACGGGTCAAGGATGTGCGTCGGCTTGCTGGCTGCGTTGCCGCCATGAGCAGATTCATTTCCAAGTCTGCCGAGCACGCCCTCCCCTTTTTCAAGATTTTGAAAAAGGCGGGCCCAATGGAGTGGACGCCAGAAGCCAAAGCAGCATTACAAGATCTGAAGAGGTACCTTTCCTCCACGCCAATACTGGTTGTGCCTAGACCACAAGAACCGTTGCTGCTATACTTAGCGGCAACAAACCAGGTGGTCAGCGCCGCACTACTGGCGCAGAGAGAAATCGATGATGAGGTGATAGCAGCAACAGAGCCTGGTGCCACTGGTGCAGAGGCGATGCAGCCGGTTGGAGTGCAGCCGAAGAAGAAAATGATGCAGCACCCGGTCTACTTTGTTAGCTCCCTCTTGTAGGGGGCTAGATCAAGGTACTCCGGTGTGCATAAATTGCTCTTCGGCCTTCTTATGGCCTCGAGGAAGCTGCGTCACTACTTCCTGGCGCACGAGATCACTATCGTCACTCGCCTCCCTCTACAACGGATATTGCACAATCCAGACGCGACGAGAAGGATTGTAGAGTGGGCACTGGAGCTGTCCAGCTTTGGCCTCAAGTTTGAAAGTACCTCGAAAATTCAGAGCCTAGTCCTGGCAGAGTTCGTCGCAGAATGGACCGCAACGCCTGATGAAGAAGTCCAGGAAATTGCTCTCCCCGGCAAAGAGGCAAGTTGCAACTGGATCATGTACTTTGATGGGGCTTTCTCCTTACAGGGCGCCGGGGCTGGCGTACTGCTGGTCGCGCCCACTGGAGAGCACCTCAAGTACGTGGTCCAGATGCACTTCCCTAGGGAGGTATCAACGAACAACACTGCTGAGTACGAGGGGCTGCTTGCTGGTCTTAGGATCGCGACAGACCTCGGAATCAAGAAGCTCATTGTCAGGGGCGACTCGCAGCTTGTCGTCAAACAAGTCAACAAGGATTACCAGAACCCGTTGATGAAGGCCTACGTCGATGAAGTGAGAAAGTTGGAAGAGCGCTTTGACGGTATACAGGCGGAGCACGTTCCCCGGGCGGAGAACGACATCGCCGATTACCTGTCAAAGCGCGCTGCCCACAAGCTACCTGTGGAACCAGGTACCTTTGTGCTTCAGCTTTCTCAGCCATCCGTTGATCCATCAACAGAGCAGAACAAGAGGAGGAAATTAGGGCCCGGCAAGTACTTTCCCGCCGAGCTCCCCGGAGCCGCCGGCAAGGATGTTGCCGGAGACACTGAGCCCGCCACCGAAGGGCTAACTCCGGCGGAGCGTCAAGCTTTTGCCGTCGAGATGGCCGCTCCCTTGGCGGAGGAAATTCCTTTGGTCCTCGCCGTCGAGCCCCAGGCTCCAGCGTGGGCACAACATACCGTCCGATTCCTTCAGACTGGGGAACTTCTTGAGGAGCAGGAAGAAGCGGAGAAAGTAGCCCGTCGGTCTGCCATGTACCAGTTCATCGATGACGTCCTGTACAGAAGGAGACCGAACGGTGTGAAATTGAAGTGCATCCCTCGAGAGGAAGGACTGGAGCTGTTGACAGAGATACATGGAGGCATATGTGGATCCCACATAGGGTCGAGAGCCCTTGCCGGCAAGGCATTCTAGCCAGGCTTCTTCTGGCCCACTGCCCTCCAGGATGCGACGGCACTGGTCACCAGGTGTGGAGTGTGCCAGTTCCATTCAAAGAAACTTCATCAACCAGCTCAAGCCCTTCAAACCATTCCTATTTCCTGGCCCTTCTTGGTCTGGGGGCTCGACATACTGGGCCCTTTCCCCCGCGCCGTCGGGGGCTTTGAGTACTTGTACGTTGCAATCGACAAGTTCACAAAGTGGCCAGAGGTGGAGGCAGTAAGGAAGGTCACAACTCAGTCAGCCGTCAAGTTCTTCAAGGGACTAGTGTGCCGTTTTGGTGTACCCAACAGGATCATCACCGACAACGACACACAGTTTACAAGCCGCACCTTCATGCAATTTACCCAAGACCTCGGCAGCAAGGTCTGTTTCGCTTCCGTTGCTCACCCCCGAAGCAATGGTCAAGCTAAGAGGGCAAATGCTGAAGTGCTGCGAGGATTAAGGACAAAGACCTTTGACAGGCTGCGCAAGAGCGGGAGGCGCTGGATTGATGAATTGCCGACGGTTCTTTGGTCGATCAGAACGACGCCAAATCGAGCCACCGGCGAGACGCCCTTTGCCCCAATATACGGGGCAGAAGCAGTTCTCCCCACATAACTCATATACGGTTCACCTCGAGTGCTCGCTTATGATGAGCTTGAGCAAGAGCAACTGCGACAAGACGACGCAATGCTCCTTGAGGAAGATCGTCTTCGGGCGGCTGTGAGAGCAGCACGCTACCAACAAGCCTTGTGCCGCTACCATAGCCGCAAGGTCCGTGCCCGAAGCTTTGAGGAAGGCGACCTTGTTCTCCGGCGCGTTCAATCGGCCAGGAATACGAACAAGTTGACGCCGAAGTGGGAAGGCCCTTATCGGGTAATACGAGTCACCAGGCCTGGCGCTGTCCGCCTGGAGACCGAGGATGCCGTTCCGGTGAGTAATTCCTGGAACATCGAGCATCTTCGCAAGTTTTACCCATAAGGCGTGGCTTGCCGCCCCCCCGGCAAGCCACCCTTTTGTACAAGCCTTGCCGGCAAGGCATGTAACCCTTTGTACAAAGCCAGGCGCAGACCCTGAGCATAAATAAATGAAGCGCTGGCGCCCTAGGTTATAGCATGCATGATGAGTCGAGTCCCGTCCTTGGTTAGGGTTGATAGTGCTTAGCGGCGGCTAACCCCTAGCTTAGAGGTCGAGTCTTTGTCTTTCTTCTGTCTTCTTTGGTTCACAGGACGCGCAGACATCCTTGACAAAGCCACTTGGGGAAAAGAAAGAAGAATAGACCAGCGCCTAGGCCCCGGCAAGCCAGTATTGCCGGAGGCTGCAAGGGCCAGAATTCGCCCACGGCAGACCAGGGTTGCCGGGGGCTGCAGCTTCAGATAAGTTCTTTATCCCTTATCATGCATTCCATTATGGACTGAGGTATGTGAAACCTCGTTCTTTCCCTTAAGCTACCGTGCTCCCATAACTCTAGGCCCTAGGGCTCGTTCCTGGGACTAAGTTTTGTCGTAGTCGCGGCAGCAGAAGGATGAAATGAGGAGCCTTAACCCACTTCATCCCTGCCTCCGCCAAAGGCGTGAGAAAGGTCGAGCGAAGTAGGGAAACGACAGGGCCTGTTGCCGGGCGAAAAAAATGTTTGTCTTGAAAGATATCAGGGATTTATTCCCTGTTGTGGGTTTTTACCTACGAACAAATGACCCGGCAAACATTCCTTTTTCATTAAAAACATTCCATTCAGGTACAGTCCACAGGGAATGAAAAACATGAATAAGGAGATTACAAGTTTTAAACTTAACAGATGCCCGAAGGCTTACAGACTAAAAAGAGATAAGATGCCCGTAATGCCTTTCTTGTCCCTCTCCTCAGGAGGCAGGTCAAGGAGGCGAGAAGGGAAAAAGGTGCGCCTAGGCGAGCTACGGGTGGCAGAAGACACCGAGAAGGCATCTCGGCAGCCTCCCAAGGGCTGGACGGTGATGGCGGCGCCGGAGGCAGAGCTCAAAGACGAGGCGGCATGACGTCAGTACGCGTCGAAGGCATCGATGCCCGCGTACTCCGACATGACGACCTTGCCGCCCACCTTCTTCCTCTTCCTCTTCCGCAGCCTCCCTACGCCAGTCGCCAAGGAGACGGCCCCGAGAAGTTCAAGGAGCCGGCGACGCGGATGATGGGGTCGCCGGTGCCACCAGAAGCGGCGCCCGACACCTAGTCGGACCCGTCATCCTGCCGTCCACCGCCCTCGTCGTCGCTGCCGCTGTCCTCCTCGTCACCCTCGTTCGAGGAGGAGTCTTCGTCATCAGAGGAGCTCTCCACGCAGCACCTCGTGCGAGTCCCGAGGTGCCCGAAGACCTTGACGAAGAGGTGGCCGTCCTCCATCAACTTGAAGTGGAGGGTGAGCCCATCCATCAGGCTGTGGATGCGAGCGAACCTCTTCCATCCTTGGCGAAGATACATCACATGAGGGGCAGGGAAGTCGACGCGGGCCCACGTGCCACTGATCCCGCAGCCCCTCATGTGCAGTCGCAGCGACTCCGGCGGATCCACCTCCATCTCCCGCGCAAATGGAGTCGGGAGACGAAGACGACGGCGCGGCTCCCCCCGCATCCTAACGAAGAACTCACAAGGGTCATCTCCAATATGACCTTCCATTGGAGGAGGAGCTACTAGAGGGGGCGAGGCCGGCAGGCCGCCCCGTCCTCCTCTTCCCCGAGCGCCCCGGCCTCGCCCACGGCCCCGCCCCCTCCCTCTTCCCCTCGTGGCTGGTTCAACCACTACAGGTGCAGGAGAAGGGGGGACGCATTGTCGAGCAGCGACCCTCGCCGCCACCGTTGAGGAGCCGGGATTTTCTCTCTTCATGGCGAACAGAAGAGAGGAGCAGAAGCTGAAGGAGAAAGAAGATGGAGGAGTGCGGGGCGCCGTCCCTTCCCTCCGCCCTTTATAAAGGGGCGGGGCTGGAGCTTGACCGCCCCGCTCGGCCAATCAAGACGCAGAAGGCGAGGGGGGCCGCGACCGACCCGCCGCCCCAACCAGCGATGGCTCGGTTTCCCGCCCCCACCACTCGCCATCTCGAACGCATGGGAGGCACGTGGAAAACGTGCAGGACCGAGGGGACGGGTGAGGCGACCTCTCCCCACCCCGTGATCGTGTGGAGTGGACGCCTAGAAGACCGCGCCTCGGCCCCATCCAGTAAGTGGGCCGCACCTCCATACCTCCCCCCCCGTTTACGGGGAAGATGCGGGCCGCCTCCTTTCGCATTTACTGCGACGTGACGCATGCATGCGGAAACCGCCCCACGCATGCCGCCCACGTCACGCACGCCCCTCCACATCGCGCCGCGCGCCCGGGTCGTGGGAGGTGCAGCGCGCGGAAAATTTTACCACGATGCAAACCGCCCCGCATGCCCGCGCACCGTTCTGTGCCTGGCCCAATAACGTGTCGCGCTTGTGTGTGGCCCAGGCCCGGGGGCTCCTGTCGGTGTACAAAAAAAGGGGTACACTTTTTGTACCCCTATGACTGTGCACAGGCAGTTTGAGCCGCGGGCACCACCACACCAAGCATGGCAAGGGAGGTGAGCCGGGGTAAGATCAAAGCTTGATGGAGACTGGAACAACGCAAGAACAAGACCACAAAGAGCAAAGGGACGAAGTGGCTCTCCCCGACAAGATCCTTGACGGGGCCAGCTCTGGCAGCCCCGGCAAGACCCTTGCCGCGGTAGCTCGCCCCGCGCCTACAGAGCGGATCACCCTTGAGTCCACCACCCCCATGGGGCCAGGATTCGGTAGATATCCCCGTGGTGGCATGCAGATCTTTGTGAAGACATCCAAGATCAGATACAAGTTAAGAAGACGATGACCCTTGGCGGGATCCCAGCCAAGGAGAACTACAAGGCCCCCGGCAAGCACCTTGCCGGGGACGACAGCAGGCGCCACGGCAGGACCCTTGCCGGAGCCCCGGCAAGGCCCTTGCCGAGGACACCCGTAGGGCCACCATCAGGCCCGCACCAACCGGGTTCCACCGACCCACGCAGCTGCCTACCCGACCAGCTGGACAGGCTCCTGCGTGGCAACCCTCAGATCTTCGTGGAGACCCGCCGTTGCGCCACCTCAGCTGCCTGTGTGCCTACATGGCACCTCAGGCACTGCTGTCCAGGGCGCGTGTCAACACGGGGAGGGGCGGCGACGGACAAGACGGACGTCTCCCCTCGTCCCCGATAAAGCAAGGACACCTAAGCTAAGCGCATTAAATGCGCCTTGTCCTATAATGCGAGGGATAACCTTGCATCACTGTACCCTTTCCACCTCCTGTGTGCCACTGTGGCGACCCCTTTTTCCTATAAAAGTAGGCCCGAGGCGACCAGGAGGAGGATTCGGCTTTTTAGAACTCCTCACGACTCTTTTGGAGCTCCACACTAGCTGAAGAACACAAACATATAATCCACCAAAGCAAGAGTAGGGTTTTACGCATCTTTGCGGCCCGAACCTGGGTAAAGGAACCGTGTCCTGACTATCAGATCCGCTCTTCTCTCAACCCCACGCCCCACAACCGTAGTAGGGATTATTGTGATCCCATAGGTGTCGATCCAAATACACCGACAGTCGGTGGAACTGGTCTCATGTACGTGGACATGTAAGGTTGGTACGGGCCGCTTTATCCCACAATGCCAGCGAATCAAAATAAGACGTTGGTGGCATGCAGTATGAACATCACTACCCACAACTTCTTTTTGTTCTACTCAGGCATATCATCTATGCATAGACCTGGCTCATGATGCCACTGTTGGGGAACTTTGCATGGAAAACAAAAAATTCTACGCACACGCAAGATCTATCGATGGAGATTTATAGCTACGAGAGGGGGAGAGCATCTACATACCCTGGTAGATCGCTAAGCGAAAGCATTAATCACCCGGTTGATGTAGTCATACTTTTTGTGATCCGATCATGATCTAACCGATCTAGTGCCGAATGGACGACACCTCCGAGTTTAGCACACATGCGGCTCGATGACGTCTCCTCCTTATTGATCCAGTAAGTGGAAGAGGAGAAGTATATGGGATCACAACCACCACGACGGTGTGGTGGTGATGGTGGTGGTGGAGCACCGAGCTCCTCTTCGAGGGAAATACTTATATTAATGCCCCTGGGAGATGATGAGAAACTAGGGCACTACTTGGTGAAGAAGTAGTGTACCGAGGCTTGATGAGAGTGTTGTTGACAGAGATGGATTAGATTTATGTGTGACTACCGTCCCAACCAAACATGCGCAACCACTCTACCCTTATATGGGAAAGGGCATTATTGATTACCTAGGTCGATACTAGCATGGTGCCCACATTACTAGTGACGGGGGTGACATGAGGTCACTCTCGGGACGGGGTCGTGCTTGGATAGGCGGCCATGACTGTCTTTACAGGGCACCGGACACACCGTTGGTACCCCGTGCTTGTGGTATGTGATGAATATGGGAGTGAGTCTCCACAATTATTAAGATGTGAAATGTGGGGCACGGGGGTTGCTACCAATCGAGTGGACTCTGTGTTAGTGTCGTCTAGGGAAAGGTAGTGATCGGGTGCTTACCCCGGGTACTTGAGGTACCGCGGGTCGTGGATGACACGGAAGTTCCCCGGATCTTGTGGGTAAAGTGCGCAACGTCTGCAGAGTGTAAAACTATTCGAATAGCCGTGTCCACGGTCACGGACAGTTGGGTGGTGCTACTTAGACTATGTCCATAAGTTTCTGGAAAACAACACGGTTTGGGTAAATCTGTTGATGTGATTGTGAGAAAGTCGCAATGAGCTTGAGCATGAGTTGATTACAACTCTTTCTCGATAATGATGTCTGTGACCTCCTGATACTTGTTGTAGACGCATGCATGTCCATGATATATGTTGATCATACTTGCATATGAAAAACTAGCTTTCCCCCAAAACTGCCAATCTAGCAGTAGAGCCTTGCATAATTATTCTGTCATCACACTTGGGTTGCTTGCGAGTACATTCAAAGTACTCATTGGCTTGCCACTGGTTATTTTATTGGCCAGGCATGAGAGGATAGGATATGATGAAGATTTCTTGGTGACGAGCATGCGAGCTAGGACGCTTCCCAGTCAGAATGCCTGTAGGGTTCAGGCAGATGGCATGGGTCCATGTTGTCATTGAAGATTTCCGCTGCGATCATATACTCAAGGCTTGACCATTATGGTCCTATTTGTGTAATACGGTATGTATGGATGTAAGACTCTTGTTATTCAGCTTCTGTGTGTTCAGTGAGCATTGATCTGTGGGATCACTGTACACGTGCATTCGGTGATCACGACTTACGAGTCGGGGTCCCCACAGAGCTGGTATCAGAGTCATCCTGACTGTAGGAAGCCTTAGTTAGCATGGTCGTTAGTTAGGGTAAAACTATTTCCAAAACTATTACTATTTTTCAGAACTATCTATACTTCTCTTCCCTTCTCAGTTTTTCGAAAAACTAGGCCATACCTAATCTCTTTCCCCTTCAAAACTATTGGTCGCTAGAACCCCTATGCCCCTGACCACTGGATTTTCGGTAATCCTCGTGGAGTGCACCTTGCCTAACACTCACCCACCACTTCTGCACACAAGATTGGCGACACCACGACAAGACGATGTCAACGGAAGATCCATCCTCGAGGAATGAAGACATGAAGACCCAGAAGATGGTGACATCCATGACACTGCCCCAGGATGGTGCAACCTTAGCCTATGATGACCATGGCATAGGTTATGCAGGACCATGATATACCTAGCTAATAGGGTAACCTTGTCATTACCGTTGTTGTGTCGGCAACCACCGGTGGACGAGAACCTCGCCATTTGGTCCGCCTCACTATAGTGAGCAGGAAAACGGTTCTTTTCGTCCCCCGCTCTTGGTGTCGATGTTTTCATCAACGAAACCGACATGTTGGACCTCTATTATGCCTTGTTATCGTCATTGCATACAGATTGCCTACCTGGTACCCTCGACGTCCCAGAAGGCACAAGGGGTCGTCATGATTAAAGAGACAAGAAAAGACCAAGTCGACGCCAGCTACAAGGAGACACCTTCACCACATAACCTCATCAGGCGAGAAGTTGTTGAAGATTCTTCAGGCTCAACCCGAATCGTTTATCAAACAACTACAAGGGACATAGCAACACCGGAGGAAAACTCAGGAGACTGCACGAGGCACAAGTCACGACACTGAGTCCGAGAACCCCTAGGGTAGGATGAGTCGTGTACCCCCTATGCGCAGTCGAGTCCGTATGATGGTTCGAATAGAACCATGATTGTGCGTTGCTTGATTTTAATTGTTTGTGTTTTGATATAAGTCGCACTTTTGCCCTAGGTAACAAGTGCATGGCTATATCATCTTCCTTGCCTTGTTTCTTTGTTTCGGCCTTTTGCACCTGTTTGTTTGCAACTACACTTTAGAATCCCCTTTAGGCATTTCCCTCCTCTACGCTAGTTTTTCCCTCTCTTCTCTCTCCCCAACTGAAGACCCGCAAGACAAGATGCACCAAGGATTCTACCTCGGCAACCAACTGGCACTGAAGACTTCTGCTACAACCTCCGTGACCAAGTACAACCCCGTAGAATTATGTTTAACCCTCCAGACTAGTATCCCATCCCTAGACCCTTTGAGACTTCACGAGACACTCCAGCACGAACCCTTAACCATGTGCCTAACCTATAGTATTGCGAGAGAACCAGTTAAGCCTTTATAACCTTGCACAACACTGGGTTCGTAAAGGAGCTAGTGGACGCAGTGAACGAGCACATTTTCATCCTAATATAGCACAAGAACTGACGATGCCATAGATAGACCAATTTGGGGATATAAGACAGATGACTTGGTGGCTTTATATCAGTTACTTCGAGGAATTATCTGAGACCTTGATGGATTGTGAGGTTTTCATATTGGTGGGATCATGACTTTGGGGAAGCATGTAGGAGTACCCGTTGGACATGAGATTTGGATTTATGTAGGTGATTCTGGTTGGTATAAATGCTAGATAAGTCTGCATGGTTCGGAGTAAATTGGATTTAGACCGATGATCCTGATCGTGATACCATGCTTCTCGGTGGACAATAACCTAGGAGATTGGATTATTTGTCGGAGTTGACTTAGGGATCTGTATGATCATGACCTTGGAGTTTACTTGGCCTGGATGGTGGGAATTTGGTGGACATACTATCGTAATGCATAGCCCTTCCAAGTACTTGGGTATTATAGGGACTTGAGCTCTTGCGGAACACCGTAGACATTGGATTGTAGAATTATTGGATTATGTGGTGATTGATGGAAATTACCGGGCTATTAGAGTTGATCTATAGGAAGGAAACAAAATCTTGGAGTGGCATATGACGTGTTTCCTTACAATAGAGATGCACTACCTTGAACCTTGCAAGAATAGGTTGAGTGCTTGGATTGTGAAGTTTAATTTGAGCTCAGCAGCATGTATGATCTACCCATGGGTTTTAGGGGTAATCGTATGTATGGATTTGGGATCGTAGACAAGTACAATTTTGTTAGACCGCCTCTTGAGAGTCATGAGGATATGTATGGCATGAGTGGTGATTGAAGTTGGTCCATGCGAGAAGATGCTTTTTCGTCCGGAGTACTAGATAGAGCTATTGGCATCTCAGAAACCGTGCTTAAGGATAAGATAATATATGTTCACTCACTCACTAGAATCCTTCAAACCCTTAAGCCCCACCAAGCCACAACCTGGTCAGATTCTGACCACGGGCCTTCGCTCTAAGTCGGGAAGACCTTGCAAATACTCAACGGAGACCACCACCAATACCCCAGCCTACCTTGCGTACCCCATAGACCTCATGGAGTAATTGGACAAGTTGGGTAACATCATTAATTGATGGCCTACTTGTCTTCCTGAAGACAAAAGAAGAGGCGGACAACTGAATAGAAGACATTTGAAGACCGCCCTGTCAAGAAGAAAGAACTACATCGACCACCGTCATCAAGAAATAAACTCCTGCATCCAAGACCGGGCGTATCTGCAAACCACTCCTCTCGAAGAGACCGAGCATTTCCGTGTCGAAGGAACGCTCACACCAAGATTTATCGACCTTCCTTCAAGGCCACTGCAAGTCAAATAGTAGGCGGCTCCTAGCTAGATTTACCACCTGAGTTACCCTCCGCGCACCAAATATTCCACGAGTTCCCACTCTGGAAGTGCTTCTTACTTCCTAATTAGCCCAGTCCCCGCAAGGACATCGATCACCGATCCTTTGACAACTAACCCAACCTAACCTACACAAGAGACCCATCAGCAACCTACATCAAAGGCAACCAGCAAGAAGCCACGCCACCAAGTACTTCAAGATTCCATGGAGCACCAGTCGGAAGCAGAACCAACAAGAAGAAGTGAAGACTACCCTGTATCCAAGACTCCGCATTCCTTTCCACGCCTAGTCTGGGAATCTCGGGGACAAGATTCTTGTAAGGGGGGGTAGGTCTGTCACACCCTGATTTTCATGCCACCTTGCTTAAGCTAATCATCATGCTAAAAATGTGGATTGACAAAAACTTTTGAGTGTTTTTGACTTTGCTTGATTGATTTTCTGTCTGCTATTTGCTAGTGCTCTAAAAATCAAATAAATCCTCCAACTCTGATACTTCATCTCCTTGATCCAAAACCTTTTCCCAATGATCATGCCATGTGTATAGACCAGTATAGTATTTTCTTATAAAAATATTTTGGCCAAATAGTATTTTCTAAAATTAGTTTTCCAAAAACCCCTGAATTGAGGTTTGCACTACAAGTACCTTATTTAGGGTGTGAAAAATCTTTCAAAAAGTATATTTGAATCCTATTAGGTTTAGGACTCCCATAAACCACAAAATTATAATTTTAAAAGTTATTTTTATATTTTATTTAAAAGCTTTTTCTTAAGGCCAGAAATGGTCTTTAATAGGGAAAAATTATTTAACTATTTCAAAAATATTTGCCAAAATTCAGGGAAACTCATAGGACATATATTGTCCATATATAAGAGTTTCAACACATGGTCATGTTCAAAATATTGGACAAATCCTTCCAAAACCCTTTCTGGATATTTCAAGCTTTTGAAATATTTACAAAGGAAATATTCTCCTAAAATTCCAGGGAAATTCTATCATGTCAAATATGACATATTTGATGATCTTGCAAAGCCTCATGCCTTGAAGATCTAGGAAACATCATCTAATCCCCTCAAAACCATTTCCGTCCATTTTGAAATTTGAGCAACTTTACATTGCCAAACTTGTCCAAATGCTCTCAAACTTGGTGCACATGCTAAAATGATGTAATTATGCATCTATGCCAAATGGCACAAGTTTTGGAGAAGCATAACTTGATCTAAGTGCCCCAAAACCATTTCTGTTCAAATTCAAATTTAAACAACTTTACATTACCAACTTTTTACCTAGGGCTTCAAACTTTGTGGGCATGATCATAACCCCAAATGATGACACTACACCAAGTGGTGCATCAAGGGGAGATGATTAGGTTAACTCAAACATGGTGAAACCATTTCTGTTGGTTTCTAGGGTTCACCAAAGTTACGTAGGCAACTTTTCCCAAATGAGCTCAAATTTGGTGAAAGGCCCTAATTATATGTGACATTTGATCCTGTTTAGTCTCATGTCAGGTGGAGCTATTTTGCTTGCCCAAAACATGATCAAACACCTTCTGCCATTTTTCCTAAACCATTGTTTGGACCCCTTTCACTATTCCCCTCTACCTCAATTTCTTACCACAGGTAAACCTGATCATCCTCTACCTCCTGTAACTTCCCCATGTCCCCAGCTCAATGATTGAGGGGTGAAAACCCCATTTTTACTCTCCTGGACAGCAGCAGTCTCCTTCTTCCTCACCTCCCTCCTCATTCCAGTGGCTCCCCAGGGCATCCAAGACCATCACACATTTCTTTACTCCTCCCCTGACCCCCTAGACAACATTGGGCAAGATGGACGCGACCAGAGCGGTGAGGGCACGGCCGTGCCGGCCATACGGGCGCTCTGGAGCGTGCTACAGTGCGCTCCTGCACTGTAGCCGCGTCCTGCCCGAGGCACCCGACAGCCTAGGGCATCGGGATCGTGTCTCCCGAGGTGCCCTCGACGTCCGCGACCTACAGGCCTGTCGGCCCTATCCTCCCCTGCCCTCCTTCTCCCTCCGCGAGCTCGCCCGAGCGCGTCCATGGACGATGCTCACGGTGCACCGCGGCCGCGCCTATATAAGCTATCCCCTACTCTCCCTCTCGCCTCTGATCAAACCCCCTGCACCCCACAAACCTCCCAGACAGGCCCCTTCTTCCTCCCAAGCCTCCTAGCGTCCTCCCTGGCAAGGGTGCCGCCACCGGCCTCCGCTCTGATTCGGGCAAAGGAGGACTTCCCCGCTCCTCCTCTCCCCACCAGTAGAAGCGCCAGGGTCCGGTGAATCTTTCCCCCTCTTCTCCCAACGCTCCGGGGCACCGTGCCTCCCCTTCTCGTAGACGCCCGAATGGCCGTCCGCCAAGGCCCGTGCTGGGGCCGCCTCGGCCGCCGTCCGCTGACCCCAGCCCACCTCCCTGATGCGCCGCTCCCCGAGGATCCCTTCGGTGGCCACAACTTGGCCAGTGGTGGCCTGTGCCACCGGGGGCAAGCACCGGCGTCGCGCGGCCAGAGCCTCCCCTCCCCTCTGTCGCGGGAGCGGGAGGAGGAAGATGACCCTGCGAGGGGCCCCCACCTGTTAGCGACCCGGCCAGCGGGCCCAGCAGTTTAAGTGGAGGCGGCCCCGGCAGTTTCCGCCTCTCTGCTGTGGAGGCGCACTAGGTGGAGGCGCCTTCGACGTCGCCCCTGTCGCCGTGCACCCGAGCCGCTGGGCCGGCCCACTGCTATCCCCCGCCTAGCACGCTGTATAAGGGTAAAACCCTTTTCCCTATCCTTTTTCTTTTACCAGACAGCTTCAAAATCATCCAAATATTCAAATAGTGTCCAAATTTGATGATTCAAATTTCTGGTAGTTTCTAAAATCATGCTCTATCACATGGTGCAACATGCACATTTTTCCAGAAACTTTTCCTTCACATATAATTATCAAATGCCATTATTCCATTTTCTGTGATGAACTTTAGAAAATCACAAAGAGCTCAAATTTGATCCAAATGCAGTGGTTCAAATTCCTAGATGCTTGTCATATCCAAACTTAGTTTTGGAACATTTTTATTAATACTTTCTGTACCCCACCAAATAATGAGCCATTTATTCACATTTATCATCTTTGCAAAATCCTAGGAAATTTGTTTGAACTCCAAATCCAGTGAAACCAACTCCTAGATGCTTCTAAAATCATGACTTGTTGATGGGTGCCTTTGCTCATCATTGAAGAATATGTTTCTGTACACTTCTTTCAAATCCATAAACCCCTTGATTCCATCATATTGGAATGTTCCAAGTCACCCATTGATCCAATACCTATGAAACCACCTTGGTCATTTCTCATATGACCAGAGGTATCCTAGAAAAATCCAACTCCTATTTTTAGAGCACTTTCATATTTTGCTTTGTTGTGTTGCTTATTACGATTGTTTCCATCGTTAGTTGACGAAACAAACGGAGTACTCGGAGATGGACCAGAAGGTTTGAAGACTCGGAAGGACAAGGCAAGCAGCCCTTTGACCATGTTCGAGAAACCTTTTTATGCATGTCTCATAGCACCTTATTATCAATGCATCGGAATCATGTAGAAGAGGTGACCACTTTGGTTGGTGCCTTTGTTACTTTGCTATTGAACTTGCATCAAACATGACCCTACCTTCCTATGAGGGTTATGTGGGTGGGAATAGATAGATGTATGCTATAGTAGTTGGCTACGCAAAATGGGTCAGGGTTATGCATTGAGAGAAACAAGTGTGGTTTGACATACTTGCAAATGACCCAGTGGGTGCCATTAATGCCCCTAGGAGATGATGAGAAACTAGGGCACTACTTGGTGAAGAAGTAGTGTACCGAGGCTTGATGAGAGTGTTGTTGACAGAGATGGATTAGATTTATGTGTGACTACCGTCCCAACCAAACATGCGCAACCACTCTACCCTTATATGGGAAAGGGCATTATTGATTACCTAGGTCGATACTAGCATGGTGCCCGCATTACTAGTGACGGGGGTGACATGTGGTCACTCTCGGGACGGGGTCGTGCTTGGATAGGGGGCCATGACTGTCTTTACAGGGCACCGGACACACTGTTGGTACCCCGTGCTTGTGGTATGTGATGAATATGGGAGCGAGTCTCCACAATTATTAAGATGTGAAACGTGGGGCACGGGGGTTGCTACCAATCGAGTGGACTCTGTGTTAGTGTCGTCTAGGGAAAGGTAGTGATCGGGTGCTTACCCCGGGTACTTGAGGTACCGCGGGTCGTGGATGACACGGAAGTTCCCCGGATCTTGTGGGTAAAGTGCGCAACCTCTGCAGAGTGTAAAACTATTCGAATAGCCGTGTCCACGGTCATGGACAGATGGGTGGTGCTACTTAGACTATGTCCATAAGTCTCTGGAAAACAACACGGTTTGGGTAAATCTGTTGATGTGATTGTGAGAAAGTCGCAATGAGCTTGAGCATGAGTTGATTACAACTCTTTCTCGATAATGATGTCGGTGACCTCCTGATACTTGTTGCAGACGCATGCATGTCCATGATATATGTTGATCATACTTGCATATGAAAAACTAGCTTTCCGCAAAACTGCCAATCTAGCAGTAGAGCCTTGCATAATTATTCTGTCATCACACTTGGGTTGCTTGCGAGTACATTCAAAGTACTCATTGGCTTGCCACTGGTTATTTTATTGGCCAGGCATGAGAGGACAGGATATGATGAAGATTTCTTGGTGACGAGCATGCGAGCTAGGACGCTTCCCAGTCAGAATGCCTGTAGGGTTAAGGCAGATGGCATGGGTCCATGTTGTCATTGAAGATTTCCGCTGCGATGATATACTCAAGACTTGACCATTATGGTCCTATTTGTGTCATACGGTATGTATGGATGTAAGACTCTTGTTATTCAGCTTCTGTGTGTTCAGTGAGCATTGATCTCTGGGATCACTTTACACGTGCATTCGGTGATCACGAGTTATGAGTCGGGGTCCCCACAACCATGCACCAACACGCCTCGTCGAGTACCCCGTCTACTTCGTCAACATGGTGCTGTGAGATGCCCGCGAGCGTTACCCCATGCAGAACAAGCTTCTCCTCTTGCTCCTCCTTGCCTACAGGAAGCTACACCACTACTTCCTGAGCCACCCCATCAAGGTAGTCACATTGTACCCATTGTAGCAAGTCTTGTGCAAACCCAACACCATAGGCAGTGTCACTGAATGGAACATCGAGATGCAACCCTTCGAGCTGGAGTTCCTCACTACAAGGAAGATCAATGGTGCAACCTTCGTTGACTTCATGGCAGAGTGGACGGACCCGCCCCAAGAGGAGCCTCACGAGGAAGTGTCCACGCTGTCCAGAGATGGCGCTCCTATAGGCTAGACCCTACACTTTGATAACATTCTCCCGGAAGGGCGCGCGGGCCGGCGTCATGCTCACCTCACCAACAAGGGACAAGCTGTACTATGCTGTGCAGGTGTGCTTCAAGCCCAACAACAAGGTCTCCAACAACATTGCCGAGTACGAGGGCCTCATTTCCGGCCTCAGGGCTGCCAATGCCCTCGGCATCAAGCACGTCATCATCATGTGGGACTCGAGCTCCTCATCAACTTCTCCAACAAGCACTACAAGCCGAAGGACGAGCACTTGGCCCTCTACCTCGAGGAGGTGCGCAAGCTCGAGAAGCACTTCCCGAGCATGGAGCTCGAACACATCCATCATGTGGACAACGACGAAGCAGACGACATCGCCAAACGGGCATCCTATCGCGAGGCCCAAGCTCTAGGTGTATTTGAGGAGCGGCTCCTGAGACCATCTATAGTGCCTCCCAAAGTCATTGTTATGAAGCCTCATGAGGAGCTACCCCCACACCCACCTCATGCACACCATACTGCGGCCTTCAGGTGCTCGTCTTGCCGATGCCACTCGAGCCACAAACTGGGAGCTGGGCCACAGGGAATCAAGGCCTGGTTGAAGAAGTCCACCTTTTCGTGCATCTGTAAAACATCATTTTTATTACACATGCTTGTTGTGAAATGCCCTTTTGGTGGCTTGCAAGCTCGTGATCTTCCTTATGAGTATCGCACAAGCGAGGGCTAGACACGGTGCCTATGTTTGGGTCAGAACCCAGCAGCACAACTAAACCCAAGAGACAGAGCTCTAGCTCACGGACCTGCTTCCGTGCACGTCACCTCACCAAGGTCCTTGGTACTTGTCTCCTCGTGTGATACCCACAAGCAGCCTCATGAGTGTTCCCACATTGCTAGTTGCAAAAATGTGGTGGCAATCTCACTGATGTAGGGCACAGGAAGCATCACGAGCCCCCCTCAGGAAACCTGCAAATGCTTCCTTTCAAGGGGCCTCACGGGCGGGCGCCCGTCGCAAGGCGCAATCCCTGAGCAACGGCGCGAAAATCATCACACTACAATAAGCTAAGTCTAATGTGCCTCGAGATCCATTCACGATGCTTCCCAAATTCTATCCCTTGCAAGCTCGCTAAGCGCCGAGTTTTTTATTTTTCATGCTAGCCACTTGCACGTCAAAGGGGGGGGGGGAGGGGGGCTTCCTAAGCAACACGCCTTAGGATCCCTTACCGCCTCATAGAGCCCTATGCCCTATAGACTTATGAAGGCACACACCCTAACATAGGAACGATGGCCGTAGTTCACTCAGGGGCTGGATCCATGCGACGTAGAGCACCAAGGCAAGCTAGAAAAAGAAAAATAGGCCTCACGAGGAGCGTGCATAGCAGCAAAGGATTAAGTACTTAATATGAGTCTTTGCCAAAGCATCGTCAAGAATTTGCGGGCTTACATTGATTCTGGTACAGAAACAATGGAAGGAGCCCTGGTGGAGCACAACTTGCCTTCGAAGATCGGACGCGTGCGCCTCCTACGCCTAGTCAGAATCGTCGCCCTTGCTCTTGATGCTTGGAGAACCATCGTATTCTTCGCTCTCACTGGTGGGGTCGGTGTCACTGCCGCTCCCGCTCTCCGTACAACACTCCATACGATCACCAGAGAGTCTGAAGAACATCATGAAGAATGTGACGGCTCTGTCGTACCTAAACTGGAGAAGCTGCCCCTGCATTAGGTTGCGGGAGTGGGTGAACGACTTCCACCCCCGCGTTAGGAACATGATGCCAGTGGGGAAAAACCCCGCAGACACCCAAGAGGGTCCACTGTCGCAGCCATCTTCTTGCAGCCATAGACCCGAGGGCACATCTTCTTCCATCACCCTCGCAAAGGAGTCCGAGAGCCAGAGCCAACTGCGGGGCCGACGGTGTAGCCCCATGATGAACTGATGCGCCACCTCCACTACGTGGGCCTCCGCCTGGGGGTGAAGGGCCGGCACTCCTCCATGCTCGCCTCAGCCATGAACGGCGTGCCCTCCATGGCCATGGGGTGTAACCCCTCCACGGAAGCTAGGGCTGGCCACGACGAGGTCAACCGAGGAGCGCGTATAGCCCCGGGGGCGAGCCTTCATTGTAGCAGTGGATGCTCGGGCTTGGCATCTACCCGTCCTCGGCGCCACCTCAATCGGTACCTTACCTTTCGCAGTGACGGAGATCTTCCTCTTTGGCTCCATGGCAGAAGAGAAGGGGGAGGCGAGGGTAGAAGATGAGCGGGGAGGCCCCTTCCCGCATTCCTCTAGCACCCTAGGGAGTCGCTCTCCCATCCACCTCATCTTCTTCGAGGTCAGGAATCAAGGAGGCATAGGAGGGAGAAGGAGCAGAGAAGCAGTGCGCAGGAAGGCGGGGCGTGCAGAAAGGCAATAATGGGCCACGCACCCCATGCGGGTAGTTATATGGCAAAGCCCGCATTTACCAAGACGATCTGGGTAAGTGGGGGCGTCCCCGTCCCGTCAAGTTGCCACTCGTCCCTACCTGGGTCCGGCAGTCTTAGGCCCAGCGACGTTTCGTTCCTCAACGAGCGGAATTTGTGCGCCTCGGGCCCCAGGGCTGCTATCGGCCCAGTGGGAACCAAGGTACCACGGGCCACCAGCCGGTGCCATGAAGCTAGCAGCGCAAGGGCTCTCCCCACGAGGTGCCTACCCCAATGAAGGACTTCATCAAGACCATCATCATAGCAGGCTGCCCCGCGAGGCCCCCTAGCGGGGCTCCCATCCGTGAGGCCCCCCAAGGAGCCCACGTGCCACGGGTTGCATGCCCATCATGTGGTTGACGTCGCCGAGGCGGGCGCCAGCCTACGTGGCCATGGAAGTTTCCACTTTGGTGCTAAGGGAGAAGCTACGCATGCGGGCCCCCAAAGCAAGTCCCAAAGTTCTCCCCTTCGGTTATAGAAGACCAAGGCGATGGAGTGACAGGACGAAGGTCATCGTGGAGCCCCTGGCATGTCAGGATAATACTTTAGCAAGCAAGGACAACCTTTCGTGAGGATAAGCACCGGCGCATGTCCCCTTTCAAAGTGCAGCCCTGTGGTAGCCCTTTCCCGCTAATATTTTCAGGGAAGAGGCCCAATGCACCTATAAAAATGGCAACACGGCCACTATAGCAAGGGATCGACCCCTATCAAAGCCTAGCACCATTGCTGCCTCCCAGCAAGCACCGACTCATCTTGTAGCCCCAAGAGCGTTGTCCACAAGGAATACAACCAAGCAAGAGTAGGGTTTTACACTGCATGGTGGCCCGAAGCTCGGTTGCTCATTGTGTATTTGTGGTGCCTAGCTTGTTGTCTCACAGAGGTAAACCAAGCCCCCAGAGCTCGAACTAGGGTTTTGGAGGATTTTCCGTGGCTTAGAATCAACCACCCCGACAATTGTTCTACTTCAACGTGCCTCTCGTCCTGATATTATGTCTTTAAAGGTGGTGTGGCTATATTCAATGCATGATTTATCGATTTGCATCTTGTCTAGTGTATATTCATATATCAGGTTTAGGTTGGTACCTCTGTCCATTAGCACTTTTCAAAGACAACATCCGCCCACAATGGAGTCAAGAACCATTGCAGCGGGACATCTACCCGGGGTGGACCTTCGCTGATTTTTTTGGCCAAAGGTGATTAGCATGTTTATCCATGCGCCTCGAGCTGTTACGTGCTAGGTGGAATTGACTTCTCGGAGGGCTCGCTTCCTCTGTTTATTAGAAGTAAAGGTTTCATAGATCATCAGGACCTCATCATCGTCGGAGAACTCCCCCGCATTCTTATGCATGCTAGCGAGGAGGGTTACGCCTCCCTAGACACTTGCCCCATCACCCAGCAGTCGCGAGGGCTGTGGGTTGGGCTTGTGTTTAGTAGAATAGAGTGGATCGGGCATGGATTTTCGGAGGCAATCGAGGGTGGTCCTAGGGCAGTCAGTGTTTCTCTTCTTCTTCCGAGGATGCTCGACTGATGTGTGCTGCGCACGGGGTTCGTGACGAGGTGTGAACATGTTAGGCTTCAAGTTGTAGCCACCGATCGAGTCTGATTGTTTTCCCCGGGCCAGCCAGACATTTTTGATGGTACAAAATTTTGATACTAGATCAGATAGCAGTGTGTGTTTGAACACAGCGGTGGGTGAGAATGTTTGGAACACCTTTATCTTTGCATCTGCACTGAAAGGCTGCTATTATTTCAGAGTCCCGGTATTCCAGTATGTCATTTTTGACAGACAAAAACCTAGACTAGAATTGCCTGATCAGTTTTTGAGGTAGCTGTTGCACATAGGCCAGATCCTCGACATCGGAAGGGCCCAAATTATTGGGGAAATATTTGATGTGGGAGGTGGCTGGGAGAAAAATCTTGATTTCCATGGTCCATGGGCTTGAAGCCCGACATTTTTATCCTTTGAAGCACACATAGCTGCTGGATCAGCCGAGCTGATTTGAGGATCAGACTTATCGGTTGTTTCTAGCTCGCTGCTGTCGGGATCGCTCTCCAGAAAATACCTCAGACACTCACCCTTTACGAGGGTTCAGACGGGACTGAGAAAAGGTCATGGATTGCTTCTTGCTAATAAAAGAGAAGGGGTTATCCGGCGATAGGGGTTTCGAGCACGGAAGCAGTGCCCTAAGGGTTGGAGTCATTAACCGACGATCCCCTCGGTCCTTTGTTGATCTAACAACGGAACTCTTAATGAAAGAACCAATGTCGGTGTCAAAACCGGCACACCTTGGGGTAGGGGTTCCAGAGCTGTGGATCTCGGATCGATGGTAACATGAGACAAGGGACACAATGTTTACCCAGGTTCAGGCCCTCTCAAAGAGGTGATACCCTATGTCCTGCATTGATTATATTGATGACTATGTATTGAGTGCAAGCTTGATCTACCTTGAGATCGTAAGGAGAGATCTATCCCTAGGGCTAGCTGAATGCAATTGTGAACGGATCCCCTCTACGGGCTAAACCCTCTGGCTTGTATACACGCTAGGTATGGCATCTAGGGTTACATGGTCGGTATCCAGAGGTGCACATGGAGGTGGCAGGAGATGTCTTGGAGCATACACCAAGTCTTCGGTAGATGCAATCTTGATTACATTCAGGCGTGTAGCTACCGGAGTTCGCCCAAAGGAGAATGACGGCCTACAGGCCCATCTGAGGACTATGAGCCGACTAGGTCGGTACCCCTAGTCCAGGACATCGTCAATCCCCTTCTGCAATTGGCTTCATCAGCACTTGTATCAATGGTGTGGCAGCTAGGATCTTCATATATTCTCCTTGCATCTTGTCGGGGTGGATCCACTCTTAGAGCATAAAGCAATTCATCAGAAGGTGCTTTATAGTGAGTGTCATCACTCATCCAGTCCAGAGCCAAAGAGTGAATGTCTTCAACGATTCCCGAAACATGCAAGGTTGCATAGAATTGAATAATTATCTCTTCACACCAACTACATACTTTAGAGCAGAAACTAAGCAACGAAGCATCATGAAGAACAACTAAAACAGGCTAGAAACACAGAATTGACTCCATATCCACATGAGGAATATGGCACAAGATCTTGTTCTTGTCAAATAAAAATTATGAATAATAGTTCATCCGCGTATTGGTCCAAATGCGCTGACGCCTGATCTTGGCAGAGTCATAAGGGGACTCGCCAATGAAGAAAAACTTTTCTTCAATGAATTTAGCATTATCATTACGTCGCCTAATGATCTTGCCAACCTTTGGCATCGGGGGCACTAGCTGAAGATTGATCTTCTTAGGTTTCACGTCGTAGATAGGCCTTGGTGAGCCAGTTGAATCATTGAGGGCATCAGACTTGGCCACTTCTTCAGTGGTTGTGAAAGGCACAATCTCAGTGTCAGCCGAAGGGAGATATTCCTCTCTATGAAGGGATGAATGTACAACATCAACAGTAAGTTCTTATTCAGCAACATCATCGAATGATGTAGCTATAATTTCTTCAGCGATGGTCTAAAGTGGAGGTTGTCGATCTTTAAAAAACAGTGTGAATTTCTTTAGTTATTGCAGGCGACCGAGGCATACGTGTAAGAGGTGTGGTGATGGGAAAATTTGGGTGAGCTACATCCCAGAATTCATAATGGATAACTGGTGTTATGGAGCCATCGATATCCACACCCTCTTCAGTTTCTCATCGCTTCCAGATGAAGCGGAATTTTATTTAGTCACAAGGAGTGGTTGAGGTTTCCACGATCGTACCTGATGATGTGAAGCATCTGTTCCACTTTAATTTCTTCATCCACCTACTCTGTGGTAGCAACAGAGCGGGTGTCCTCTTCTTCTTTCTCATCCGCTGGAGGAATGACATTCTTCACCCCATATGGAACGATCTGAAGATCTTCTATAGTGTAGGAAGGGGGTGCTGATGAAATAGGAGTAGCATCAATTGGCAAAAATGAAGACATTGGGGCCTTCATCAGTTTCTTCACAAATTCTTTGTTTGGATGTGCTTAAGCTTTTCTATTTTTTTCTTCCTTCTCAGTTCCCTTGGTCTTCTTTGCTTCTGATGCATAAGCAAGAGTCATAAGCTTCAAAAATGAAGTCTGAGTTGATGATGCGGCTGAGGAACTTGTTGGTGCATTTTCTTCAGGCACGACTGATGCAGTCATCCTCGTAGTTTCTTCAGGCGCAACATTTTCCGTTACCCTGGCTAGTTATCCAGGAGGAGGAGGCATAGGAACACTTGCCTAAGGGGTTTGTAGAGGAGCTCACGAACTTGATGGAGGCACTTGACCGTGCTTCGTATCGTCCCTCTTGTTGTGGTCATAAACTACTTGCTTGCTTGCGTTGATGAATCTGTCACGCACACCGCAACAAAGGTTGGCCTAGTGCTCATATTCGTGAGACATATATTGTTTTTCAGATTGAAGTGTCACAAGCTATTGAGGGGATATGGTGGGCATGTTCTTTCTTAGCTCCTTCTCCTTTTGATGTTGCTGTTTCCTCACAAGCTTGGCTTGCTCAACCTTGTGCTTCTCATTCATGATGACAGCAGAGAGCACATGTGATGAGGGCATGACTACCTTGGATACGACCAAAAATATTGCATACATGTATATTTGTGAGGTGATTTCTAATGCAAACTATGCAATAATTTATTTATGTCATCCGGGACAAAAATACTTCAAACACTTTTGTGCCATGTCTAATTGCAGGTGTATGGGACATTTGTACAATCCACATATGAAGATAAGGGAAAAAGATAAGTTTAGGTGTTGTTCAAAAAGTCCTTTCACGTCACTTTTGGGTCTAGAGAAGATAGAGTTCAAGCCTATCATGTTCTGCATTCAGATTCGGACTTCACAGACATACCCGACTCAAAACGGCAAGAACTCCTTCATACGGACTCCGCATTGAGTGATTATTTTTTTGTTGAAAAGTAGATTTCGTGCTCTTTCCAGCCCAATTAGATTCACCCTCCAATTTGTCTAGAGCGTTGAGATATCAACGAAACAATCTAATGCTGCAGCAGAATCCGAGTCAAACTACAAGTCCAAAGGTGTTGCGTCACCTCCACTTGGGCCCATGAGCCTTGTACGACCTAGGGTTAGTTGCAGGCTGCCTTGGGACATCCTCCCACCTCTTTGGCCGCCACCCCTTGCTCTTATATAAGTAGATCCATCTAGTAGCTTTTTCGTTGGAATTTGTTTAGTTAAAAGTTAGCAAAAGCAAATTTGTGTACTTCATTTGTGTCCAACGACTAGACCAAGACCAATTTCGGATCCCCACCTTTATTAATACTTCATTTATATTTGCAATATTCAGATTGCTTTATCATATTCTTGCTTGTTCTTCGATTGCATGCAGGAATAGACCTTCGTGGTCAGGCTGATCGAGCTTCTGGCATTGTTAGTAACCCCTGGAGATTGGTTTAGCGATTGCTAAGGCGCAATGTCATGCACGTTTGTAGTCGGATCATCAAAGTCATCTGCACCAAATCGATAGTTATCATCTCATCGAAAGATTGTGCCCCTCGCCTCTATCAAGTGGTATCAGTTTTCAGGTTGCTCGGTGAGAATTTCCAGTTATTCCTAGATTAGATTTATTTTCTTACCTATTGTCCAAGAAAAAGCAACATAAAAGTTAGATTTATTCATCCTTTGTCCTAGCCACTCTGAGCCTTTGAAATTTTCTTTCCATTGTTTGCATTATTGAATTACCGGTTGCATCGTCGTGTCGAGTTGCGGATCTTAGTGTCTAGTTCGTTTAGAGTTTCGAGTTCTGTTCACATTAGTCACGTCGCCGCTGCATCATTATCCTTCCGCTGGTCATCACCTCATCCATCAATTTCCACCACGTGCTACCCATCGTTCATTGTCACAATCATACTTGAGGTCATTTGCATCTTCACTTGATCATGCATCTTATCTAATTTGTCTTGAAAAGAGGGAGAAAGAAAAAAAAAGGTAGAAAAAAAGGAGAAAAAAGTTTTAAAAAAGTCAGAGAAAAAAGGGAGAGAAAAAAAATTCGGACCTATTTAAACTCAATCCCGTAGGTGAATTCAGATTGAAATTTATTTTGTACCCTGTTCAGTAAAACATACATATCTTTTTCATACGAAGTCCGTTTTCGCTCCACAAGTACTCAAATTAAAGCTAGCGACGAGCCGCATATGAATAGTTGCAGGAGCAAGTTCAATATTCCGCATCTCAAAATTGGCTACTAAATAGGTCTTTTTGCCCGCCAAAGTTCGCGAACATGTCTTGTTCCAGTTTTTCAGTCCAGTTTTATAATTTTTGACTCCTCATATCAACTCGGAATTGAGTGATTCATTTTGCGTTTGAAAGCTTGTGTCAGTAGCATTTCGTAGAAAAATTATAATAAAATTGACTCAAACTTTTCAAGAGGAAAGTGTGAGAGAGTTGTTGTATATCCTGCTTGGCAGTTGTTTTTCATCATTATCATTACTGCCGTTGTGACTTTCACTTATATCTTGCTGTCCAGAGCTACTTGTATCCTTTATTGATGCTAGTTGTGCTACGCCGTGACCTCATTAGTGTTCTAGGCTCGCGTCTCTAGCACGGTCTAGCCTAGGACCAGTACAGTACCGTCGTTGAGCCTTTATTTAACATTGCATATCTGAATTGATTATTGTTAATCTTTTGCTACCATATGTAAAGCCAACCCAGGTCCACATATTTCTACACCGTGTTTACATACGTTCACCTTGTAATCGCTTTACTCAATCATTGGAGTTATTTGACACCGCTGGTTGCCTGTCACCACTTGCGGCATGGTAAGAACTTGTAAAATATTGATATTTGCTTTACCGTGAGCGCTTTACCACCACATCCTAGTAGTTCATAGGAACATTATTCTCGAATTTTGTTTCTTGTTTCTACTAATCATGACAGGTACCGGAGACAGATGTTCTTGGACGACGGATACATCTTCACCATCACAAGACGTGGGACAACACACACAAGCATACAGTCAGGTTATCTCTTTACCTTCATTTGAGGGTAGATTTAATCCTGCTATTTGTCTTGCTTGGGAGTTTGAGGTAGAACTAATTTTTGCTAGGCATGATTTTTGTGAACTTGAGAGAGTACGAGCTGTCACTAGAGCACTTACTGCTTTTTCTTCTGTTTGGTGGAGTGTACACTATAAGAAAAAAATTGATAACCATCCCATAACTTGGAAAGATTTGAAAGTTGTAATGAGACAACAATTTTTTCCTCCTCACTATCACCGTGAATTGCTTCGCAAATTGGAACAATTAAAACAAGGCAGTAACACTGTTCATGCTTACTACCAAGAGTTCAAATCTTATATGCATCATTGTGACATAGAAGAATCTGGGGCTGATACAATAAATAGATTTTTAGGTGCTTTGAACCATGATATTCGCGCAAGATTTCAGTATGTTCCTCGTTGCATTACTGGTATGTATGTTCGTGCTTGTACCTTTGAGAGACAAATATAGGAGGATGCATTGTGTGACAACAACAACTACTATTCCAGTTCATGCTCACCACCACCGGTTGGTTCCTCCACCATTGCACGTACTAGAGCAACCACACCTCCAATTGTGAACGCGCCATCATCTAAAGTGTATGGCATTGTCATCGTCCGTACCTACATCAGCTACGTCTTTGCGACAAGGTAACAGTAAAAACATTGATGATATAACTTCACATGAGGATGATGCATATCAAGTGAATACATCATGTATTGAATTACCTGTTGATTTGAGCACACAACCTGGTTTAGATAATCATGTTACTATCATGAGTGCGTCATGTGATCAAACAACTGAAATACCAACAGTTTTGAGTGCACCCATTGAATTAACTGTTGATGCAAAATAACCATGTGAATCAGAGAATAAATCAGATTTGGATAAAATACATTTGAAAATAATTGTGCCAATGTTTAATCATTTTGATATGACCTCCAATCTTGGTGATGATTCTATGCCAAATGACTTATTGCATGTTACCTTATTTAAGCATGTTGTAGCCTGTGAATTTCATGCAAGTAAGGTTTATTCACCAATGTTGGGATGGTTTAATGATGAACATTGTCAATCTTTTGATATGAATAAGAGCTTCACTTATTTGTGAAAACTGAGTTGCAATATTTTCATGCATTCTACTTCTTGTGATAATATTTTGGCTTTAGATTTTATGAACTACAAAAGTTACTCATCTATACATGTGTCATATGTGCGAAAATCAAGGGAACTAAAAATGGATGACATATACATGTACAACATCTATGCCTTGTCCATTTTCTTACCCACATTTTAGATTAAGCAATGCCAAGGACGGCTTTGTTTTCAAGAAAGGAAGGATGGTATCAGAGCACTAATACCACTTGACAGAGGCAAGGGGCCCAATCTTTCGATGAGATGATAACTATCGATTTGGTGGAGATGACTTTGACGATCCGACTACAAACGTGCACGACATTACGCCTTAGCAATCACTAAGCCAATCTCCAGGGGTTACTAGCAATGCCAGAAGCACGATCAGCCTGACCACGAAGGTCTATTCCTGCATGCAATCGAAGAACAAGCAAGAATACGATAAATCAATCTGAATATTGCAAATATAAATAAAGTAATTATAAAGGTGCGGATCCGAAAGTGGTCTTGGTCTGGTCGTTGGACACAAACGAAGTACACGAAGTTGCGTTGGTAACTTTTAACTAAACAAATCACAAGGAAAAAGCTAGTAGATGGATATACTTATATAGGAGGAAGGGGTGGCGGCCAAGGAGGTGGGAGGATGTCCCAAGGCAGCCTAAAACTAACCCTAGGTCGTAGAAGGCTCATGGGCCCAAGTGGAGGTGACGCTACACCTTTGGACTTGTAGTTTGACTCGGATTCTGCTGCAGCGGTGGATTGTTTCGTCGATATCTCAATGCTCCGGACGAATTTGAAGGTGATTCCAATTGGGCTGGAAAGAACACGAAATCTACTTTCCAACAAAAAAATAATCACCCAATTCGGCGTCTGTTTGAAGGTGTTCTTGCCGTTTTGAGTCAGGTATGTCTGTGCAGTAAGTAATCATGTCAATTTGGTATTCGTTTGATATTTTTAGTGGTGTCATCTGAACGTCGACGACATGACACTCACCATATTTGGGGAAAAGGGAATGCATTGTGGAGTAATAAATAGATGATGGGTTGCTAGAGTGACTGAATTTAAAACCCTAGTTTATGCATTATTTCTGAGTCTCTGTATTTCGGTATGCCATTTTTGACGCACAAAAACCTGGCCCAAAATTGCCTGATCAATTCTTCAGGTAGCTGTTGCACATAGGCGACACCGGAAGGGCCCAAATTATTTGGGAAATATTCGATTTGGGAGGTGGGTGGGAGAGAAATTTTATTTTCCATGATCCGTGGGCTTGAAGACCCGACGTTTTTATCCTGTGAAGCACACGTAGCTGCTGGATCAGCCGAGCTGATTAAAGGATCAGACTTATCGGTTGTTTTAGCTCACTCTTGTCAAGATCACTCTCTAGAAAATACCTCAGCCACTCACCCTTTACGGGGGTTCGGCCGAGGCGGAGAAAAGGTTGTGGATTGCTTCTTGCTCATAAAAGAGAAGTTGTTATCCGACGATAGGGGTTTTGAGCACGGAAGCAGTGCCCTGAAAGTGGAGTCGTTAACCGTTGATCCCATCGGTCCTTTGTTGATTTGACAATGGAACTCTCAATGAAAGCACCAATGCCGGTCTCAAAACCGGCAGACCTTGGGGTAGGGGTTCCCGAGCTATGGATCTTGTTTCGATGGTAACATGAGACAAGGGACATAGTGTTTACCCAGGTTCAGGCCCTCTCAAAAGGTGACACCCTATGTCCTGATTTGATTATATTGATAATGATGTATCGAGTACAAGCTTGATCTACCTTGAGATCGTAAGGAGAGATCTAACGCTAGGGCTAGGTTAATGTAATTGTGAATGGATCCCCTCTATGGGCTAAACCCTCTGGCTTATATACGTGCCAGGTAGGGAATCTAGGGTTACATGGTCGGTATCCTAGGGTGCGCATGGAGGTGACAGGAGATGTCTTGGAGTATACACCAAGTCTTTGGTAGATGCAATCTTGATTACATTCATGCTTGTAGCTTCCAGAGTCCGCCCAAAGGAGAATGAGGGCCAACAGGCCAATCTGAGGACTATGGGCCGACTAGATTGGTACCCCCTAGTCTAGGACATCGTCAATCCCCTTCTGCAATTGGCTTCATCAGCACTTGTGTAAAATGGTGTGGCAGCTGGGATCTTCATATATTCTCCTTGCATCTTCTTGGGGTGGATCCACTGTTAGAGCACAAAACAATTCATTAGTAGGTGCTTTATAATGAGTTTCTTCACTCATCCAGTCCAGAGCCCAATAGTGAATGTCTTTGATGTTTCCCGAAACATTCAAGGTGGCGTAGAATTGAATAATTAGCTCTTCATACCAACTACATACTTTAGAGCAGAAACTAAGCAATCAAGCATCATGAAGAACAGCTAAAACAGGCCAGAAACACAGAATTGACTCCCTATCCACATGAGGAATATGGCGATGTGGCAAGATCTTGTTCTTGTCAAATAACAGTTATAAAAAATAGTTCATCTGCGTATTCGTACAAAAGTGCTGACGCCTGATCTTGGCAGAGTCATAAGGGGACTTGCCAATCAAGAAAAACTTTTCTTCAATGAATTTAGCATTATCATTACGTCGCCTAATGATCTTGCCAACCTTTGGCATCGAGGGCACTAGCTAAAGATTGATCTTCTTAGGCTTCACATGGAAGATGGGCCTTGGCGAGCCAGTTGACTCATTAATGGCATCAGACTTGACAACTTCTTCAGCAGCTGTGAAGGGCACAATGACAGTGTCCGCTGAAGGAACATATTCCTCTCTCTAAAGGGATGAATGTACAACATTAACTGTCAGTTCTTATTCAGCAACATAATCAACTAATGTAGCTAGAATTTCTTCAAGAATGGTCTAAATAGGAGGTTATCGATCTTCAAAAATAGTGTGAATTTCTGTAGTTATTGCACGCGACTGAGGCATACGTGTAAGAGGTGTGGTGATGGGCAAATTTAGGTGAGCTACATCGCAAACTTCATCATGGATAACCTGTGTTATGGAGCCATCAGTATCCACATCCACTTCAGTTTCTTCATCACTTCCAGATGAAGCGGCATTTCCTTTAGTCAAAAGGACTGGTTGAGGTTCCACGATTATACCTAATGAAGTGAAGAATTTGTTTCCACTTCAATTTCTTCATCCACCTACTCTGTGGTAGCAGCAGAGCGGGTGTCCTCTTGTTCATTTTCATCAGCTAGAGGAATGACGTACTTCACCCCATATGGAATGATCTGAAGATCTTCTATAGTGCGGGCAGGGGGTGCTGATGAAATAGGAGTAGCATCAATTTGCACAACTGAATACATTGGGGCCGTCTTCAGTTTCTTCACAAATTCTGTGTTTGGAGGGGCTGAAGCTTTTCTATTTTTTGCTTCCTTCTCAGTTCCCTTGGTCTTCTTTGCTTCTAATGCATATGCAAGAGTGATAAGCTTAAATGAAGTCTAAGTTGATGATGCGGCTCAGGAACTTGCTGGTGCATTTTCTTCAGGCACGACTGAAGCAGTCGTCCTAGTAGTTTCTTCAGGCACAACATTTTTCGTTGCCCTGGCTTGATTTTCAGGATGAGGAGGCACAATAACACTATCCTAAGGTGTATGTAGAGGAGCTCACGAACTTGATGGAGGCACTTGACCATGATTGGTATCCTCCCTCTTGTTGTGGTCATAAACCACTTGCTTGCTTGCGTTGATGAATCTGTCACGCACACCACAACAAAGGTTGGCCTGGTCTCATATTCGTGAGACAACTATTGTTTTTCAGATTGAAGTGTCACAAGCTACTGAGGGGATATGGTGGGCATGTTATTTATTAGCTCCTTGTCCTTTTGATGTTGTTGTTTCCTCACAAGCTTGGCTTGCTCAACCTTGTGCTTCTCATTCATAATGAACATAGAGAGCACATGGCATGGACCTGGTAGTAAATCATGGTCCAAGTGTTGTGTCTGGCTTCTTGCACGATATATCATTGAAGTCCATAATCTTCTTCAGATCGAGTAGAAGAGCGACTAAACAATTCTTGGCAATATAATCTTGTTCAGCTCTCCTCCAAATGACCTTAGCAACTTCATCTTCATTGACCTTGTCATTTTCATTAGCTTGAGGCACAACAACCTTGTTCCTAGGGCTGGGCCTGGTTTCACGACCAACAATGGCTTTTGTCTTCAGCGTGGGCCTATTTGAAGAAGTGTTCCCACTTGCCGAGGCACTTGATACAACAATTCTGGCTGTTGGAAAGCCTTCAGTGCGCTGCCAAGATGCGAGCACAACCAGCGTTGAAGCTTTTGTTGTGGCCAGTGAAGTACTTGCGGCAGTTGGAGTTGCGGAAGACTTTGCAGTAGTCTTGGGAGCTGAAGCCTTTAAAGATGAATGTTGTGCCGCTGATGGCTTTGGTGCTGACGACTTTGGTTTCTGAGCTAGCTTGCATAGCCTTCTTAGGCACATTGGAACTAGCACCTGCTTCCGCTGAAGTCTTGTGTCTCTGTTGAACTCTTTAATAGCCTTTTGAGCTTGCTTCTGCAATTTATCTTGACACCTTGCCCATTCTTTTGGTAATTCTTCACCCCCTTTGATGCTTGTTGGCGCAGCATTCTCACCAAGAGCAAGAGGCAGCCTCTTTCATGGGATTCATAGTGAACTCCTTCATGTATTTGGACATGATATATCTGTAGTCTCTCCCCTCATAGGCCTAGTATATATTGGTCTTTTGCATGCGCGTATTGCGCTACTCTTTTGTTTCTTTCCCATGAACTGCCTCGTCAGGCATGCAGTAGCCTAAGTAAATGTCCTCAGAGATCTCAAAGTCAGTGTGTTCTTCTTTCCTCTTTCCTCCCTCCTAAGGCTTATTACCATCGCCCATTTTCTTCAACTAAGGAATTTGAAATCTTGAAGACTCTGAAGATGTTTGAAGATTTTCCTGAAGCAATGCTGCAAAGAATTAATTGATGAGAACCTAGAGATTCATTGGCAGACATGTGTACCTGTGAAAAGAGTATAGTTGCGAGGAAAATGGGGATAGTCACATGTGTTTCAAAAGTTGTTCAAAAAGGCCAATTGAGGAAATTGACCCTCGTCATCTTGAAGAAATTCACTAACTTTTCTTGAATTATGTTCTAGAGTTGTGTAGATTGAAGCAATTGCACAACTGATGAATCTAAGAGTTAAGCATACCTTAGACGAAATAACCAAGACTCGCCAAAATAAAGCGCTGAAGAAAATATAAGCAGCCTAAGGGATGTGTGAAATGAAGGTTTTATTTCATCATGTTTAGCTTGCATCCCAACATGTCAGGTTTTCAGCAAATTCATTAGGCATTTTTAGTTCTCCGAAGAACTGAACCTATAAAATAGATTAGTTCTTCTTCTTAACTACCCACATCTGAATGGGTGGCTGAGAAGCAATGTACCAAAGTCCATTGATAGAGAATTTAGGCATTGAAGAATATGCATTTCTTTTCACAGGGGGTTATGGTATTCAAAGGAATATGCAATGGAATTCTTTGGATACTTGTGAATATAAAGGTTTGAAGAATAATGCACATATTCATCAGATCGATGATTGTTCCCCTGCAAAACAGAAGCGTTAGCACGACCGTTAGTAGGTCTAAGACCATTTGACGACATTGGTCCATGTGAAGAATTTTCTGTGGGATTTTTCTTCTTCATCAGTGGTGTCATGATGACATTCACTTGAAGATTCTCCAGAAGGCTTTTGGGCACCTAGATTTTCTTCACCGGGGATGAAACATCCATTTGCATCATCTTTTCTTACTAACACATTGTGATAAAATTCTCCCGCCTTTTGTCTCTTGATTTGCAAGATTGATGCGAAGAGGGATATTGCCGACAAGTGGAATTCTGTACCTGGTCAAGCTACCCCAGAGATATCTATTCTGTAGAGCTCCAAATGACCTGAAATTTCACAGATTTTTTTATGGATTATATAAAAAAATACTGGAGCAATGAAGTACACGAGGGGGGCACCAATTTTCGACAAGGCAATAGGGCGCCGTCACCCCTGGGTGCGCCCTCATGCCGTGTGGGGCCCATAGCTGGCCTTCGGCCCCCATCTTCTGCTATATGAAGTGTTTTTACCTAGTAAAAATAAATACAAGACTTTTGGGAAGAAGCGCCTTTGTTTAGAGGCGGAACCTGGGCAGGAACACTTTTGCCCTCCAGCGGAGTGTGCCATAGGGGATACTTCCCTCCAAGAGGGGGAAATCGAAGCCATGAACATCACCGACGACCCTCTCATCGTGGGAGAACCAGTCTTCATCAACATCTTCACCAGCACCATCTCATCTCAAACCCAAGTTAATCTCTTGTATTTAATCTTTGTCTCAAAACCTCAGATTGGTATCCGTGGATTGCTAGTAGTGTTGTTTACATCTCGTAGATGATGCCACTTGGTTTATCTGGTGGAAGATTATATGTTCATATCCTTAATGATATTCAATACCCCTCTGATCCCGAACATGAATTTGATTTATGAGTATTTACTTTTGTTCTTGAGGACATGGGAGAAGTGTTGTTATAAGTAATCATGTCAATTTGGTATTCGTTGATATTTTTAGTTGTGTCATGTGAACGTCGACTACATGGCACTTCACCATACTTGGGCCTAAGGGAGTGCATTGTGGAGTAATAAGTAGATGATGGGTTGTTGGAGTGATGGAATCTTAAACCCTAGTTTATGCATTATTTCCGAGTCTCGGTATTCCGTTATGCCATTTTTTACGAACAATTGTCTGATCAATTCTTCAGGTTGCTGTTGCACATAGGCCAGATCCTAGACATCGGAAGGGCCCGAGTTATTGGGGAAATATTCGACGTGGGAGGTGGGTGGGAGAGAAATTTTTATTTCCATGGTCCAAGGGCTTGAAGCCCCAAAGTTTTTATCCTGTGAAGCACAAGTAGCTGATGGATCCGCCGAGCTGATTTCAGGATCAAACTTACCGGTTATTTCTAGCTTGCTTTTGTTGGGATCGCTTTCCAGAGAATACCTCAGCCACTCACCCTTTACAAGGGTTCAGCCGGGGCGGAGAAAAGGTCGTGGATTGCTTCTTGCTCATAAAAGAGAAGGTTTTATCCGACGATAAGGGTTTGGAGCACGGAAGCAGTGCCCTGAGGGTTGGGGTCATTAACCAATGATCCCATAGGTCCTTTGGTGATATGATAGCGGAACTCTCAATGAAGGCGCCAATGTCGGTGTCAAATCTGGCAAACCTTGTGATGTGGAGCATCCTACGGACATCACCATGTCAAGAGTCCATTTGGCAAGTGACACGTGCGACATCCACTTCACACACACAAAGGTGAATCATCTCCTTTACACGTGTTCACTTGACCCCTTTGAGGATGGTTTATTACTTGACACTTCTCCCGTGTGCATACATAGGTATTGTCGGAGCTTCAGGAATGTCAAGGAGGAGTGCACGCCAAGGAAAGACTATACCATCCGCGAGGGAAGCATGGAAGAGAAGACAGAAGAAAGGAGAAGAAGACGGAGCGGCTGCTGGAGTCAGGCTGGACGTCCGGATGTCCATCCGGACCCAGCCGGATCATCCGGGTTAGTGCGCAGAAGACACCTGAAGCTTCACCATGAAGCCGGATCATCTACACCTGATCCCGGATCATTTGGGCCGCCATCGCTCGGATAATCTGGACCTGCCTGCATGCAACGTATCGGGCCGAGGCCCATGTACCTGTTTCGCCCCTCACTTACCTCTTCGTGGCCCTAGACTATATATACTCCTCCACCTCCACGATTTTAGGGGTAGCAAATATGATAGCTCATTCTTAGGTGAGCTTTGCTCCTACCACTCTACTCTTGAGAGAGAGAGATTACTACTCCATTGGAGGCGAAGACCTCCATCTAGGAGAAGATCCTGCGGGATATCATCAAGACCCCGCAAGGGAAGATCCGTCTAGGATTCAAGCCCCCATCTCCTTTGGATTTGGGATGAACTTTACCTTGTATCTTTTCCTTTGTTGTTCATGTATCTTGTGGATCTATGTGTTGTTAGTCTAGTGGATGTGTGATTGGACTTGTTCTTGAGTGTTTCCCCTCGTTTCCATCGCGTTTCCCCTCGTGTTCTTCGTGTTCTTCGTGGGATCCCCTCCATTTCGTGAAAGATTGGCCATAGGGTCTCCACCCTACATCATCTTGGTATCTAGAGCCAAGGTTTGTCACGAATTTGGAGCCCCCTCACCATTTTCTAGCCTTGTTTTTGATGCTGGGCTAACCCGATCAAGGCCGATCCTTCACAATTGGAGGGATCCCGGAGGATGAACACGAAGAACACGAGGGGAAATCACGTGGGGAAATGAGAGAAAACACTCAAATCAAGAAGAAACAATCACACATGTGCTAGATCCTCAACACAACGAGATACACGGTCCAAATCCTACAAAGGGGATACACGGTAGCTAGTTCATCTCAGTGAGGAGATCTTGAATCCACGATGGATCTTCTCCGCGAGGAGGTCTTGAATCCGGTGTGGATCTTCTCCGAAGAGGTGTCGCAATCACTCCTAGGAGTAGAACCACTAGATGAGCAAAGCTCTAGGTCTCAAATGAGCTATCACAAAGCTAACCCTAGCTAGGAGGAGGAGGTCTATTTATAGTCTAGGGGGACGAAGGGGTAAGTTGGAGGGATACATGGGCCGGAGGCCCGATACACTATGCGCAGATGGGGGCCGGATGTCCGGGCCTTCATGGGTGGCTAGATGTCCGGGCTGAAGGCGAGATGTCTGGGTTGCAGGGGTCCAGTCTCGGTGTCTTCTGTGCTGGCCGCTGGATGTCCGGCCCGTCGTGGGGCGCCGGATGTCCGGGGGTCGGCCGGATGTCCAGCCGCTGTAGCAGCTGGCTCTTCTTCCTTCTCATTCCTTCACTCTTGCGCACACTTGGCATTGGTCCTTAGGCTCTCCATGGTCTCCACGAGTGTACCTGTGTAACATCCCAAATTTTTAATTTGGAATGTTATACATAGATCATACTGCATTGCATAATTCTTTGTGTTTTTGTGCGTGGCGATCCTCGAAATTCTAAGCAACTCAAGGACCTACAGAGAGAGTTGGGAATTCCACCGTTTTCGTATTTGAGTTTACTCGAATACCGGTGCGAGGATAGTGTTGGTTTAATTATTTTTCTCTCCTAAAAATATTTCTAAACAAAATATATGAGCGGAGATAATATGACTTCTCCTAAATAACAGAAATATTGGAGGAAAAATTTTAATTTGCGATTTTATTTGCATAGAAAAAATAAACACTTTTGGTATTTTTCTGGATTTATTTGCGATTTTATTTGCATAGGAAAAATAAACGTTTTTCAAAATTGCATTTAGGTCCGGGAAAAATGTTCACTTTGTCCTAAATATTATTAGAGGACGGAGAAAATTTATTTCAGCATTTTTGGAGTCCGTTTCGTATTTTTTGGTTAGTTTTCGTTTGTCAGGATTCTTTAAAAAAACCGCCTTTGGGCCGTGTTCGGCCAGGACTCCTCTGGCCTAGGGCCTTTAAAAGCCGCCGAGGGCCCAGCCGCCGCACCCCAGCCAGCCCGCCCCGCCGCCTCGCCCTTACCCTAGCACCGCCGCGCCTAATCCGCGCCGCCGCCGCCACTCGCCGCCGCCGCCGCCCCGTTCGCCGCGCCGCCGCATCCCGCCGCCGCACCCCGCCGGAGTTGCCGCCGCCGCCACCGGATCTTCGCCGGAGCCGCCGCTGCCGTCTTTTCTGAGGTAGCCGCCGCCGCCATCGTTTTTTTAAGAACCGATCGGGTTTTTGAAACCCTAGAACCGTTTTTTTAGATTAGATCAGTTTATCTCTGGTTTAGTTATTTAGCGGATGTTCGTCCGTACGTTCGTTTTAACAAACGTGGTTCGCCCGTTAGCCACAGACAGCGAACGTTCGTTCGTTAGCCTGTTCGTCAGTTTTCTTTTTCGGGGGATTTATCCATGATTATTTTCGATTGTGATTTCTGCCCTGATCTTGTTTTTCATTTTTCTTTTCGGTCGAAAGTCGGAATCAGGTGATTCAAAATCCCAGATCTTCGTCTCGACGCCCTCTTTCCTCTTAACCAACTTGAACAAAGTTTTGGCTACTGTAAAATTTGAATTTAGATCAAACTGGTAAACGAATCTCGTTTCTTTCGCAGGTTGAGTTTCGTTGCTTCTCTCGATTTGATACTTTTTGCAAACCGGAGTTCTTAAGTTGAACTTTCTGGTTAGATCTAGTCTTTTGGAGTTTTGTTTGTGCATCATTTCTTGTTTGCTTATGTATGCTATTGTTTGCTTGCGATAGAATTCCCGGACTGTGAAGCGTGCTACTACGAGTCTCTAGGTTTTGTGAATCGTCAGCAAGGCAACTAACACATTGATCATACCCTTTTATTACCCAGTTTTTATGCATTAGATCAAACCCTCACACATTGCATGAGTAGGATCTGATAATTTGTGGGACTGGGAAGTAGACTGAGGTAGAACCTATTACCTGCATTGTTTTCAAACCACTGGGAGTTACTTCTACGTTATACTTAGGTTGCCATGCTATGCTCGTAGACGTGGGTTGGGTTTGAGTGAAATCCATGACAGATGTGAGTTGTTAATTAATGGTTCAACTTAAGGTGGCTACTTGATTACACATCTGGGTGGATTGGTTGCAGGGCACCGGGAGAATCCAGTGTTGTCCTAGGAAATCCCGGGGTTCCGTGTGATTTTTCCTATGGAATGCCACCCAGGCTCAAAGGGATCATAAAACTATTCATGCTAGAAACTTCCGTGTGCAGCCACAATGCCAATATGGGCTGTGGCATAGTATGAGTAGGTTGTGTGAGCTCTTTCAGTGGTGGACTAGCAGATGTAGGGGAAAGTAGGTGTACGAGTTCACCTGGGGTAAAGAGTAAGTGCTTCAGAAAGACTATGTCTCGGTCATCCGTTTCTCAAACACCATGCAATGTGAGAAATCCAACGGAGCAGATCGAGTCTTGTGGGAAAAGTGCACAAACCACTGCAGAGTGTACAAACTGATCATGATTAGCCGTGTCCCCGGTTATGGACATCTTGAGTATCTAGTATTTGAATTATTGGTTGATCTCATCACTCTATAATTTAATTTGTTGGGTTAATGACTACTTTAATTGGGATTGAGTTGGAGGTACCTTCTCAATGATGTTTCAACTACCATGATAGTTAAAATAAAAAAAATATTCCTTTGTTGTAGGGAAAAATTGGCTTTACGCAAAAACTTTAACCTTAGAGCCTCCACCAGCCAAATATGCTTATAGTATAGCCTATATTCTGTTACTTGCATCTTCTGTGTTATCTTGCCAGCATATTCCATGTGCTGACCCGTTTCGGGCTGCAACATATTACGTTGCAGACTTTTCAAACGAGGAATAAGACGTTCTAGGTCGTTTGTCATGCACTCAGCTATGCCGTTGGAGTTGATGGACTCACTTATATTCCAAGCCTTCCGCTGTTATTTTGTTAGATGGCCTTATGCCATAGACTTTTGTAATAAGTTCTCTTTGGAGACACTCAATGTAATAAGTGTGTGATTGCCACTCTGTTATAAATCCTTCAAGTACTGTGTGTGTCAGCATTACCGATCCAGGGATGACACTGAAACACAGAGACTTCGGTCCATTCGGATCGTGGTCGCTACAAGATGGTATCAGAGCACAAGCTGAATGTAGGACACGACCACTAAGATAGACCGTAGGTCACTCTTCTCTACTCATTTCTGAATCCTCTCCATTTTCTACTTCTTTAGGATGGTGGACCCAAGGAACAAGTTCACTCAACCAGATGAAGACACACCTTTTGGACGACACTTGAAGGAAGTCACTAGGTACCTGAACATAGGAATACCAAGCTTTACCGGGACCTACACCGCCACTTTACCAGAAGAGGAGCGATGGAGCATTCAAGTTCAAATTCCCGGGAGAACCTTCGCACCATCCACTGACCCAATAGAGTTTTCTTTTGATGCACCAACCTGGAGCCTAGGCAAGAGTATGGCAGCCCACATCACTATGGGAAGGATCGGAGAAGTCTACAAGCAGAAGCTGAAGGACACCATCTACCAGATTTGTGGCCGCCGAGATGAGCGTTGGGACATGATCAGCACCCGGAAGGATAGGTCTATTGCAGCGTTCATCCAGGAGTTGAACCAGCACATTCGATGATAGGAGCATTAGATGTGTGCTGGGATGATAGGTTTGAAGAAGGCACTAAACAGGAATTTGGAGCTAGAAGAAGAACTCAAGTCTACTCGTGACGGATACGAGGAGGAGATGTTAATACTAGTGGAGAAGAATGATGATTTGACAAGGAAGCTAGGAGTATTCATGGGAGATCCAGCACCAGGAGGTGAAGAAGAGGAAGAAGAACCCAAGGAGATTCGTTCTAAAGATTACATCATCATAGACGACACGGATTCAGACCCCGATCATAGTGAAGACGAAGACTATGAAGATGAAGCTGGAGCAGGCATCATGGAATCTTCCACCGATCAAAATTTTAAGAAGACCACCCTAAGACTAGTAGTTTTCACCACAAAGTAGTATTTAGAGCACTCCGTAACGTTAGTTAGATCTTGCAAGACCTTGTTTGAAATTGATTGGTGTGATATGATTGTGTTTGTCTCATGTGCATATGGGTAGTGATTTTCCCTTAGACCTCAATTCTATTCTAATCTCTTCCCTCTACACCCATCAGATGCCTCCAAGACATGAGCCCGGATTTGCATTTCCCCCTGAGCTCACTCAGTTGATCCAGCAGGAGAACACTTTGATGCAACTTCTTGTCCAGAACACTCAAAACAGCCATAACAACAACAATAACCCTCCACCACCACCACCCGTGGACAACGTGACACGTTTCTTAAGGTTGCAACCACCGATGTTTGCTAGCAGCATTGAACCAATAGTTGCTGATGACTGGCTGCGCAAGATTGGAAGGGATTTGACCATCGCCAATTGCTCCGATACGGAGAAAGTGCGATTTGCCGCACACCAGTTGTCTGGACCAGCCGCAACATGGTGGGAGAATTACACAGCCACCTTCCCTATAGCCAATGTCACTTGGGAGCAGTTTCAGCAAGCTTTCCGTACTGCCCATGTCTCGACTGGAGCTATGAGCATGAAGAAGCGGGAGTTTCGCAACTTGCGCCAAGAAAATCGTACTGTGGCTCAGTACGTAGATGAGTTTAGTACCCTATCTCTTTATTCCCCAGATGATGTGGCCACAGATGCCGCTAAGCAGGAGAGATTTATGGAACGGCTGAATGACGAGATGAGCGTACAATTGATGGTGGCAACTTTCAACAACTACCAGGAGTTGGTAGATAAAGCTCTTATGATTGAAGGGAAGTAGCAGCAGATTGAGAGCCGCAAGAGGAAGTATGGACAAGGAAGGAATAATTCTGGAGCCCAGCAGAAGCCTCGATTCACTCCGAATTCGGGAGGATACACCCATAACCATGGAAGCCACAACCACACTGGAGGAAGTTCCCACAAGAACAATGGCTCCCAGAATGGGAATGGGAATGGAGCAAACAATAACCAGAACTGCTCTACTCCATCCACACCCGCCAAGAGAGATTTGAGCCACGTCACCTGTTTCAAGTGCGGGAAGAATGGACACTATGCCACGGAGTGCCCTGAAGCTAAGAATGGGAACGACAATGGAAGCGCCGGGAAGAAGCCCAACCCGTTCAACAAAGGACAAGTGAACCACGTGACCGTGGAGGAGGTTGAAGAACAACCAGATGCGGTGATCGGTAAGTTTTTGGTTAAGTCATTTACCGCAGTAGTTCTTTTCGATACTGGTGCATCGCATTCACACATTTCAAGGGGTTTCGTAAATAGACATAAGTTGTCCACTAGAGTCCTCATGCCCCCCATGTTAGTAAGTTCACCCGGAGCGGAATATATGGCAAACCAAGGATGTTTTCAGATGCCATTGACCATTGGCCGACATGTTTTCCCCTCAGACCTAATAGTTTTGGAGTCACAAGGATTGGACGTGATATTAGGTATGGATTGGCTATCGAAGTATGGAGGTAACATTGATTGTGCCAGCAAGTCTATTTTGCTTACCACCCCGGAGGGAAAAAGGATTAAGTATGTATCTAGGCATTCGCCTATACAGACACAAGTACATTCTCTCACGAGAGTTGTTCAGGAGGAAGTGCCGGTAGTAAAGGATTATCCGGATGTGTTTCCAGAGGAGTTACCAGGCATGCCACTGGATAGAGATATTGAGTTTTTGATTGAGCTGTTGCCTGGCACCGGACCAATATCTAAGAGACCGTATTGGATGCCAGCGAATGATCTGGAGGAGATCAAGAAGCAGATTAAGGAGTTATTGGAGAAAGGGTTTATTCATCGAAGTTCATCACCTTGGGGAGCCCCAGTGCTTTTGGTCGAGAAGAAGGATGGATCTTTAAGAATGGTCGTTGATTATCATGCACTGAATGAAGTGACTATTAAGAATAAGTACCCGCTGCCGATGATCAATGATTTATTCGACCAACTCCAGGGAGCGAAAGTATTCTCCAAGAAAGATCTACGATCTGGATACCACCAGTTGAAGATCTGAGAGAAGGATATACCTAAGACAACATTCACCACAAGGTATGGGCTATATGAGTATACGATTATGTCATTTGGATTGACTAACGCCCCTTCCTATTTCATGAGTATGATGAACAAGGTGTTCATGGAGTTCTTGGAAAAGTTCGTTGTGGTATTCATTGATGATATTTTGGTGTACTCGAAGGATGAAGAGGAACATGCAGAGCATTTGCGTTTGGTATTGGAGAAGCTCAGAGAACATCAGTTGTATGCCAAGTTTAGCAAATGTGAGTTTTGGTTGAAGGAAGTTGGATTCCTAGGGCATGTTATATCGAGAGAAGGTATAGCAGTGGACCACGTCAAAGTGCAGGCAGTCACTGAATGGTTGGCACCCACTTCAGTTGGAGAGATCCGCGGTTTTCTTGGACTCGCGGGATATTACCGGAGATTCATAGAAAATTTCTCCAAGATTGCTAAACCAATGACGACATTGTTGAAGAAGGAGACAAAGTTTGATTGGACTAAGGAGTGCGAAGAAAGTTTCCAGGAATTGAAGAAGCGGTTGACGACAGCCCCAGTGCTGATATTACCAGATATACGCAAGGATTTCCAAGTATACTGCAATGCTTCACGCTTAGGACTTGGAGGAGTACTTATGCAGGATGGAAGAGTTGTTTTTTATGCATCTCGTCAACTGCGGCCGCACGATTTGAATTATGCGACGCATGATCTGGAGTTAGCAGCTGTAGTGCACGCACTCAAAACCTGGAGACACTTTCTTATTGGAAATCGTTCTGATGTGTACACGGATCACAAGAGTTTGAAGTACATTTTCACTCAGAAGGAACTGAACCTCAGACAGAGGAGATGGTTGGAGCTTATAAAGGATTATGATATGAAGCTGCACTATCACCCCAGAAAGGCCAATGTTGTTGCAGATGCTCTAAGCCGGAAGAGTTATGCGAACACCCTAGTAAAATGGGGATTGCCACAGGAGTTAGCAGAAGATCTCAGGGAGCTTCATTTGGAGATAGTTCCTAGAGGTTTTGTCGCAACGTTGGAGGTTTAGTCGACATTGCTGGGAAAGATACGCGAAGCCCAGAAGGAGGACATAGATATTGCCGAGATAAAGAAAAGGATGAGTGAAGGAAAAGCCAAAGGATTTCGTGAAGATGAACAAGACACCTTGTGGTTTGAGGATCGAATCTATGTGCCCAACGACCCGCAGATCAGGAAGTTGATACTGCAGGAAGCACATGATTCGCCATACTTGATACACCCCGGAAACACCAAGATGTACTTGGATTTGAAGGAACGTTTCTGGTGGACGGGAATGAAGAAGGATATTGCCGAGTATGTAGCCATATGTGATGTATGCCAGAGAGTAAAGGCAGAGCATCAGAAGCCAGCAGGATTGCTACAGCCTATGCCGATACCCGAATGGAAGTGGGAGAAGCTTGGCATGGACTTTATCACCGGATTGCCCAGGACTAAATCGGGATATGATTCAATCTGGGTAGTAGTGGATCGTTTGACCAAAGTAGCCCACTTTATCCCCGTGAAAACCACGTATACCAGTGCGAAGTTGGCCAAGATATACATGACCAAGATCGTATGTCTGCACGAAGTTCCGAGGACCATTGTATCAGATAGAGGAACACAGTTCACCTCAAAGTTTTGGCATCAGCTACACCAAACTTTCGGAAAAAGGCTGGAACGCAGCACATCGTTTCACCCACAGACAGATGGACAGACCGAGAGAGTCAACCAGATTCTGGAGGACATGTTGAGAGAGTGTGTGCTATATTATGGATCTAGTTGGGATGATAATTTGCCCTACGCAGAGTTCTCGTACAACAACAGTTACCAGGCCAGTTTGAAGATGGCACCGTTCGAAGCTTTGTACGGAAGGAGATGCCGAACGCCACTAATGTGGGATGAAGTTGGAGACCGACAATTGTTTGGACCGGACTTGATCAAAGAGTCTGAAGAGAAGGTTAAGCTGATTCGGGATAGACTGAAGGTAGCTCAGTCCAGACAGAAGAGTTACATAGACTCTAAGCGCAAGGAGATAGCTTATGAAATCGGAGATAGAGCATACCTGAGAGTATCACCTCTGGGAGGAGTTAAACGTTTCGGAGTTAAGGGAAAGCTAGCCCCGAGATTTGTGGGACATTACCATGTTTTGAAACGCATGGGAGAGGTTGCCTATAAGTTGGAGTTGCCCCAAAGATTGTCAGGAGTGCACGACCTGTTTCACGTTTCGCAAGCTTAAGAAGTGCCATGCGGAGATGGCCGATACCCCGCGTAGAGACACAGTACCCTTGGAAGCAATTCAGTTAGATAGTGATCTGACCTATGAGGAGAAGCCTGTTAAGATTCTCGAATGTTCGAGCAGAGTCACCCATAGTAAGGTTATCAAGTTTTGCAAAGTTCAGCGGAGCCACCACACCGAGTAAGAAGCCACCTGGGAACGAGAAGACGATCTACGCGAGGACCACCCACACCTGTTCTCTAGCCAAGTCGAATCTCGAGGGCGAGAATCATTCTAAGGGGGGTAGGTTTGTAACATCCTAAATTTTTTATTTGGAATGTTATACATAGATCATACTGCATTGCATAATTCTTTGCGTTTTTATGCGTGGCGATCCTCGAAATTCTAAGCAACTCAAGGACCTACGAAGAGAGTTGAGAATTCCACCGTTTTCGTATTTGAGTTTACTCGAATACCGGTGCGAGGATAGTGTTGGTTTTAATTATTTTTCTCTCCTAAAAATACTTCTAAACAAAATATATGAGCGGAGATAATATGACTTCTCCAAAATGATAGAAATATTGGAGGAAAAATATTAAAATCACTTTTGGTATTTTTCTGGATTTATTTGCATAGGAAAAATACGCATTTTTCAAAATTGCATTTAGGTCCGGGAAAAATGTTCCTAAGTATTATTAAAGGACGGTGAAATTTTATTTCGGGATTTTTGGTGTCCGTTTAGTATTTCTTTTGTTAGTTTTCGTACGTCAGGATTCTTTAAAAAAAACAGCCTTTGGGCCGTGTTCGGCCAGGACTCCTCTGGCCTAGGGCCTTTAAAAGCCGCCGAGGGCCCAGCAGCCGCACCCCAGCCAGCCCGCCCCGCCGCCCCGCCCTTGCCCTAGCGCCACCAAGCCTAAGCCGCGCCGCCGCCGCGCCGCGCTGCCGCCCCGTTCGCCGCGCCGCCGCATATCACCGCCCCGCCGCTGCCGCGCTGCGCCGCCGCCCCGCCGCCGCACCCCGCCGCCTCGCCCGCCGGAGTAGCCGCCGCCGCCGCCGGATATTCGTCGGAGCCGCCGTCGCCGTCTTTTCCGAGGTAGCCGCCGACGCCGTCGGTTTTTTTAAGAACTGGTCGGATTTTTTTTTGAAACCCTAGATCCGTTTTTAGATTAGATCGGTTTTTCTCCAGTTTAGTTATTTAGCGGACGTTCGTCCGTACGTTCGTTTTAACGAACGTGGTTCGCCCGTTAGCCGCAGACAGCGAACGTTCGTTCGTTAGCCTGTTCGTCAGTTTTCTTTTTCGGGGGATTTATCCGTGATTATTTTCGATCGTGATTTCTGCCCTGATCTTGTTTTTCGTTTTTCTTTTCGCTCGGGAGTCGGAATCAGGTGATTCAAAATCCCAAATCTTCGTCTAGACGCCCTCTTTCCGTTTAACCAACTTGAACAAAGTTTTGGCTACTGTAAAATTTGACTTTAGATCAAACTAGTAAACGAATCTCGTTTCTTTCGCAGGTTGAGTTTCGTTGCTTCTCTCGATTTGATTCTTTTTGCAAACCGGAGTTCTTAAGTTGACCTTTCTGGTTAGATCTAGTCTTTTGGAGTTTTGTTTGTGCATCATTGCTTGTTTTCTTATGTATGCTATTGTTTGCTTGTGATAGAATACCCGGACTGTGAAGCGTGATACTACGAGTCTCTAGGTTTTGTGAATCGTCAGCAAGGCAAGTAACACTTTGATCATACCCTTTTATTACCCAGTTTTTATGCATTAGATCAAACCCTCACACATTGCATGAGTAGGATATGATAATTTGTGGGATTGGGAAGTAGATTGAGGTAGAACCTATTACCTGCATTATTTTCAAACCCCTGGGAGTTACTTCTACGTTATGCTTAGGTTGCCATGCTATGCTCGTAGACGTGGGTTGGGTTGGAGTGAAATCCATGACAGATGTGAGTTGTTAATTAATGGTTCAACTTAAGGTGGCTACTTGAATACACATCTGGGTGGATTGGTTGCAGGGCACTTGGAGAATCCAGTGTTGTCCTAGGAAATCCCGGTTTTCCGTGTGATTTTTTCTATGGAATGCCACCCAGGCTCAAAGGGATGATAAAACTATTCATGCTAGAAACTTCCGTGTGCAGCCACAATGCCAATATGGGCTCTGGCATAGTATGAGTAGGTTGTGTGAGCTCTTTCAGTGGTGGACTAGCAGATGTAGGGGAAAGTAGGTGTACGAGTTCACCCGGGGTAAAGAGTAAATGCTTCTGAAAGACTGTGTCTCGATCACCCGTTTCTCAAACACCATGCATTGCAAGAAATCCAACGGAGGAGATCAAGTCTTGTGGGAAAAGTGCACAAACGTCTACAGAGTGTACAAACTGATCATGATTAGCCGTGTCCCCGGTTATGGACATCTTGAGTATCTGGTATTTGAATTATTGGTTGATCTCATCACTCTATAATTTAATTTGTTGGGTTAATGACTACTTTAATAGGGATTGAGTTGGAGGTACCTTCTCAATGATGTTTCAACTGTCATGATAGTTAAAATAAAAAAATTATTCCTTTGTTGTAGGAAAAAATTGGCTTTACGCAAAAACTTTAACCTTAGAGCCTCCACCAGCCAAATATGCTTATAGTATAGCCTATATTCTGTTACTTGCATCTTCTGTGTTATCTTGCCAGCATATTCCATGTGCTGACCCGTTTCGGGCTGCAACATATTACGTTGCAGACTTTTCAGACGAGGATTAAGACTTTCTAGGTCGTTTGTCATGCACTCAGCTATGCCGTTGGAGTTGATGGACTCACTTATCTTCCAAGCCTTCCGCTGTTATTTTGTTAGATGTCCTTATGCCATAGACTTTTGTAATAAGTTCTCTTCGGAGACACTCGATGTAATAAGTGTGTGATTGCCACTCTATTATAAATCCTTCAAGTACTGTGTGTGTCAGCATTACCGATCCAGGGATGACACTGAAACACAGAGATTTCGGTACATTCGGATCGTGGTCGCTACAACCTGAGTATGCACAAGGTCCACGCTTGAAATAGCATCCATATCTTACATGCGAAAAGGGAAGATTCGGAAAGGAGCGAGTTCACATTTGGTCCAATGACGCATGGTCGAGGTATCGTCATGTGGACACTTGGGGCTTGGGGAGTAATCATTGTGTACATGGGGATGATCGTCGGATGCTCCGTATCATCTCCCCCTTGGGAAAGATCCGACCTCGGATCGAGAACCTCATCACCATGGAAACGGTTGTTGTGGATGGACTTGTAGTTGGACGGAGTGGAAGGCATGGCGCAATCCAAGTACTCTAAGGTGTCGCCGGAGTGGTATACATGCAATAAGAGCAAACACAAACGACACTCGGAAATACAACGGTTAGCGCACACAAAGTGTCCATAATGTAAGAATGAGTCCATGTGACAAGGCACATGATGCTTATCCAAAAGATGTAGAATGATACGGAAAGCATTTATGGGGTAATTGGCATGGTGCACAAAGCTACAAATTCTACCGTTGTGCAAAATGATGTCATAGTTTGATGGTTTATCAAGAGCATGAACACGGCAATGGATGCTCAATATGTGTATGATATCATGCAATTGATGGAGGACAATATGATCATGATGTATGAATATGCCATCCAGAAAGATCACAACAAACTTTCTAAGGAAATGCACAAGCACATATATCATGGATGACATGGGAATACAAGATGCAACAAGTCAATCATAATGTGAGTCAATCCATGCATAAGATGCAAAGTTGTTATGGGTATGACATGTCCATGGAGCATGGCATGTGAGCAGACAATCAAAAAATATGAAGGTTTCAATGAAATGTGTCAAAGGGGTGTCGATATACCAATGCTCAATGTCATGGAATGAGTGGAGTTCCGAAGGTGCATCCAATCAGTCCGAGTGTTCCTCAACTTGAAAGTCCCTGGGGTCCATCTCCAATGCCGGTCCTCCCTCCAATAGATGAATCATGTAGACAAGAAGAAGGAGACACTAATGAAAGAATGACCCGTCCAATATGCTTAAGTGAGGGTAGCTCAAAGGGAAGGAGTTCACCTTTAGGAGATGGAGATGCACGCAAATGTTGGTATTTCACATCATGTATGTCTTCGCATGACCAAATTCTCGCATGACGTCGCCGCCTTGTGAATCCTCCAAAATGAAAGAACATGAAAAACACTCGGAAAAACAAATGAGGGTAGCGGAAGTGCAAAACCTATCATTCGTGTGGTGAAATACCCCACGAGTGTAGTCATCATGCTTATCATATGAAGGTACAAGGGAATGTGGCATGGTATGTAATCATATGATGCGATAACAACCAAAGGCATTAGGCTCAAACAAACAAGTATGCATCACAAGAAGGGTGTCAAAGTCTCCGAGATCAACAAGCGTCGCACGGTTGCACTCACTATAAGTGAATATGAGAGATGCAACTATTGGAGACAAGTGACAATGATCAAGATATATCATGTGAAATGCATGAACATATATGTCATCAACCCAAGAAAGCAAGTAAGAGTGGAACATGGGTGATGCAACATAGCAAGCAATCATAGTGATCAAACAAGCAAGCTAGTAGTGCAAAGAAGCAACGTACTAGAGGTAATCATGGAAATCATGGCATGTCGATAAATAGTGGGCATGAATAAGGCACATGCCATAGCACAAGCATGAAAGCAAGATATGAGAAAAGTCTCATCATTGTGGTGGCAAGAAGTCATATGTAAATAGCAATTGAGCATCATGAATCTCCCAAGACAACAATCAACAATAGCATGAGGCACAATGTAAACATAGCAATAGCAATAAGTATCTCCACCAAGCATGCAAATACACATAGAAGTGGCATAATGGTGAATCATGTGTAAAGGCAAGCAAGGGTCACAATTGCATGACAAAGTTATAGCATGAGGCATAACATGCAAAGTGAACACGAAAGAATGGGCAGAAAATGACAAGTGGTAAATAGACCATAGTCGTGTGAGAGCCAAGTAAAATATATGCGCCTAGTGGTTGCACGAAGAGAACGGTGGCAAGGACAATCCACGGGATCCCAAACCGTCGTTGCTCTCAAGAGCTCGTTTTGTCAACTCATGTGATTGTGAGGTTGACAAATGTTCATGAGTACCTACACAAAACAAAGACAAAGGGAAAATTGTTTGTGCGTGGTATATGTACACATCATCCATCATGATGCGCACGTGCATGTGTTGGTTAGCACAAAATAGCCAATGCTCATATAAATGAGATGCGTGATATAGAAACATGTCATCCATCGTGAGAGGTTTGTTGTTATGTATAGCATAGTGGAGACTCAAATGGTGTAATGCATCACGAGAAATATGTAGAGCATTGTTATTCGTGGAATGCATATGGTGCACACAATCATGGTAATCATGCAAGGTATGGCATGCATCAAGATCTCCTAGTATGTATGAGGAAACTAAGGGGTCTCCTCATGAGCATTAGTGGAAATATTGCATGGAGAATATTGACAACATCCAAAACAATGCATATCCGGAACAATGTGATCATGGCATGGTATAATAGATGAATTGCGCAAATCATGTAAAGGAAGCTTAGCAATATCATTACAAGAAAAACAAAAGCCAATGACTATCATCTTGTCATATATGCCACAAGTGCAAATAGGATTTACTTTTGAGATTGAAATGATGCAATATGGGAGATCTCACTCATAGCATATGACAAGTTTAAAGGATTATCAAACATGATGTGACCAATAGAATTTTCACATGATATAGTATGGAGCATATCATCACAACTAGGCAACTCAACATGCTCATCGTCATATTCATCATAAATTGGTAAATCATGACATGAAGAAGTCGCACTAGCATGAAGCATGGTAATAGGTGTGTCAATATCGTGCAAGCAATCATCGGTAAGATAGTCCACTAGTGGGATAAGAGAAGCACTGTCACCTATGTTACCTTTGGAGCGTTGCTCATGTGTTGTAGGTGAGGTGTTCAAGGTCCAATCATTCTCATCTTCATCTTGATGGAACCATGTGGGTGGTGCATATTCTTCCACCATGGCCACCAGGTTGTCCATTGGAGGGACGGACTCGTCGAGGGTAGGCATGTCCTCATGTAGGAGACCTAGAACCAAAGAAAACACACTCAGAGTAGAGGTTAAGTCGTTAGAAATCATAGTGGCCTCACATGCCCTATCAACTACCTCACTCACTAAGTGTTGTGGCTCACTCACTCCCTCTTGGATGCTCCCACTCATATAGTTGGTGGATTCACTCAAATGGCTCTCAACCTCACATAGGAGAAGTGGCATGCTCTCATGTGTGGGGCTAGTTGTGCTTACTCTCATCCCCTAAAAGGAAATGCTCTCAATGTCACATATGGTGGAGTCACTCATATCACTCATATGGTGGTGTCTCTCCTCACATGGAAATTGGGGCATCTCGTCATATGTGGATGTCGAAGAGGTGTAGGTGCAATAGTCTCCATGCTCAACTTCCTCATCCGTAATGCCTCCAAAGATGAATGCCATAGGGTATGTCAAGACATCACGCTCCTCTGAGATCAAAGAGAAAGTATCATGGTTGCTCGCCTAGCTTGACCCGGAGTAGGAGTCCAATATGGGCGCCATCTTCATGGTGTCAAAGAGGTTCATGCTCATCGCCTTGGTCGAAGGGGATGGCCCATGATCGACCATCTTGTCGCCGTCGCTCGTAGATGATCGCCTTGATGATGAAGACGTCGATGTAGGCGAACTCATGGGAAGTAGGCGAAGATGCCATATGTCTGAAGGCGAAGACGCCTTGATAGCACTTGGCGAAGATGCCGAAGTGGTGGTTGTAGCCGTAGCTCCATCTTGGTGTTGCTTGTCTCGCGGTCTTCTTATGTGCTCTTGAAGCTTGTCCTTGGCGTGAAGTGGAGCTTGTTCGGACTTGTAGGTATGCGCTTGTCGAGCATCTTCATGATGATGGTATCGTTGTAGTGCTTGAGCTCTTGGTCGATGTCGTTCGTCGTCGTCATGCACATGATGCTTGGAGGTGACTTGCCCTTCATGACGATGTCGATGGTTGCCATGGTGGTGTGGACGTGGACAACTTGTGCTTGCATCTTATTTGCGCTCCGAAGACTTGTGACATGACCGTCGCATCCGAGAGGATGGCGAAGGGGAAGAAAACTTGTAATTGACCACCAAGTGTTGGAGCTCCGCCATGTGTTTGTTGAAGGAGTCACACATGCCGGCGAAGGAAGCCATTCTCCTTGTGTCATAGTTCGATGGCTATGTTGTCCAAGCGCTCTTGCATTTCTCGTTGTAGTCTGATGGTTTGCACATGGATGTAGTTGTTCGCGCCGTCGATGTCGAAGACCGGAGATGAAATGCTTTGCCTATCCATCACAAGACTCAAGTAGTGATGAGTGGGAGACAGAAGAACTAGACCAATGTACCTTACCCGATGTTGAGAATGGATCAATGATCACTCAATATGTATCAAGGAAATAGCACAATTGGTACAGATTCTCGTCAATTCTCACACCTACACAATAAGGCTTATGGAGTAGCTTTGTGAGGATAGTGGCACAAAAATTTGATGCAAAAAGTTAGCAAGAGTCAATAATGTTGAAAGAGATTCACAAATTCGCAAGTGAAACAAGTAGACCAATAGCAATATGGGTGGCACACAAAAACACACACATACAGATAGATAGATGGGGTCGTGCAACCAAGGAAGGAGAACAAAATGTGGAATCCACGGAAAACGCTCATGTTGCACAACTCAAGAGAGACGCTAGCACAATTGCTCTATAGAAGGATATGACACTTGTCCACAACCTATAAGATGCAAAATGTATCAACTTTCTCTCCCAAGTATGCTATGAGTATGATGTTCCGGTGCTATTAGCACAAGATGATCTAAGATGATCGGATATGACAATCTTATATGCAATGTGGTATGATGCTATGGCTATTGCTTACAAGCTCTTTGCTCTCTTTTTCTTTGCTTAAAAGCTTATTCTTTTTTTATATGACCACTATGTGAAATGCACAAACCAAGATAGCAATTGTGTATATGCGGGAACAACTTGTGACACAAGGGATGATATGATGATACCAAGATGATATGGTATGTATTCAATGGAAGGTCGGATCACTAATGTGCACAAGTAACGTTGCCGGCAATACTCAAATGGCTAGTCTCGATAGGCAAGTGACGCAAAATGGGCTAGGGGTTAACAATGAAATGGCAAAGGGGATATACAAAGATGTCGTCGAGGTTACCGTTCGATGATGATGATGAGAATCAGTGCTCTTGATGTAGAACCTTTCCTAATTAGCCGAAACACCTTACGAAACGAAAAAACCACAACTCAAAATCTCAAGGACAAAAGTCGAAATGGTGGTAGTGGGAAAGAGGTGGTGGTTGTGGAAGAGGATAGCGGGGCTATACAAGTTGTCGGAGTTGAATTGACCGTCCCTAAGTAGCCGAAACACCTTAGGAGATACAAGCCACAACTCAAACAAGTTCGAACAAAATTGGGTTAAGTTGGGTTGGCTATGTATAATGGGCAAGGTTATGCGGAAGTGGTGGTGGTGGTTGATGAAGAAGAAATTGTCCCTAAGTATCCTAAACACCTTAGGATACTCAAATCACTACTCAAGCAACCACAAATTCTGTGGGGAAGACAATGAGGTAGGTTGCGGAAGGCTATGGTGGCTATGCAGATGATATGGTGGAAGGCCTAGGCAAACTTGCCAAATTTCACATAATTTTATGGAGTCAAATGATGATGGTAGTATTTTTGTGGTATGGGGGATGTCAAGAGCTTCAAAACGAGCTCAAGAACGTCAAAATCAGAGTTCGGATGAATTAGTTATGCACAAAACGGTGAAAAGGGAAAGGCTGAATTCCCAGGGTCCGGACATCCGGGGTTATGTCCGGAAATCCGGGGTCTATGTATAGAAACTTGACCGATTTTGAGCTCCAGGACCTGGATGTCTGTCCCGATGGGTCGGATGTCCGGCCGGTGGCCCGCATGTCCGGCCCGACGATTTCAGATCAGGATTGGGACTTCCAAACTCGTTTGGGGGCAGAAATTGATTATTTCGGGCGCAAAATTGGGGAGATTTTGTGGATGAAAAGTGAGGAAACTTGGGGGAAATCTAGATCCCTTGAAACCAAGCAAATCCATGGATCAACAAAACATCATCAAACCAACATATCACAAACAAGTTTATGGCTATTTTTGGTGGGGAATTTTCGAATTTGGGGAAGAACACAACAAAACAAGCCTAGAAAACGGTGCGAAGGCTCCAAATTCATGAGAAACCAAGGCTCATGATACCATATGATGCGGGGCTAATCCGATCTAGGCCGATCTTTCACGGTTGGAGGGATCCCCGAGGATGAATACGAAGAACACGAGGGGAAATCACGAGGGGAAACAAGAGAAAACACTCAAATCAATAAGAAACGATCACACATGTGCTAGATCCTCAACACAACGAGATACATGGTCCAAATCCAACAAAGGGGGATACATGGTAGCTAGTTCATCTCCGTGTGGAGGTCTTGAATCTGCGAGGGATCTTCTTCGTGAGGAGGTCTTGAATCCGGTGTGGATCTTCCCAGAAGAGGGGCCGCAGTCACTCCTAGGAGTAGAACCACTAGATGAGCAAAGCTCTAGGTCTCAAATGAGCTACCACAAAGCTAACCCTAGCTAGGAGGAGGAGGAGGAGTACTATTTATAGTCTAGGGCGACGAAGGGGTAAGTTGGAGGGATACATGGGCCGGAGGCCCGATACACTGTGCACAGACAGGGGGCGGATGTCCGGGCAGGGGCTGGATGTCCGGGTAGAAGGCCAGATGTCCGGGCTAGTGGGGTCCAGTCTCGGGTGTCTTTTGTGCTAGGCGCCGGATGTCCGGCCCGTCGTGGGGCGCCGGATGTCCGGGGGTCGGCCGGATGTCCGGTCGCTGTAGCAGCTGGCTCTTCTTCCTTCTCCTTCCTTCGCTTCCATGCACACTTGGCCTTGGTCCTTGGGCTCTCCATGGTATCTTCGAGTGTACCTGAGTATGCACAAGGTCCACGCTTGAAGTTGCATCCATGCCTTACATGCGAAAAGGGAAGATTTGGAAAGGAGCGAGTTCACCTTAGGTCCAATGACGCATGCTCGAGGTCTCATCGTGTGGACACTTGGGGCTTGGGGAATAATCATAGTGTACATGGGGATGATCGTCGGATGCTCTGCATCTGTTTTTTTGTGTTCTTCCCCAATTTTGAAAATTCCTCACCAAAAATAGCCCCAATTTTTTTTATGATCTGTTGGTTTGATGAGATTTTGATCCATGGATTCGCTTGGTTTCAAGTGGATCTGGCATCTCCACAAGTTTCCCCACTTTCCATCCACGAAATCCTCTCAATTTTAATCCTAAAATCATCCATTTCCGCTCCCAAATTCGTCCCCGAGAGGAAATCCCGAGCGGAGTTGACCCGCCCATATCATCCGGACAAAGTCCCGGATCATCCGGACACCTCCTGGATGAGCTGGACCCTCTCCCGGACATCTGTGTAATCCACACACCTGAATACCCGTACTGGAGCTGACAAATCCGGATCATCCGGATGTACTCCCGGATCATCCGGACATGAGCTGGATTTTCTCCGCGATGTCCGGCTAACTCTGAAACTGACGCGGCTGTAATTTTGTTTCAGCCATAACTAATTCATCCGGAGTCCATTTTTGACGTTCTTTAGCTCGTTTTGAAGCTATAGACATCCCCCGTCCCACAAAAATACTAGCATTATCATTTTACTCCATCAAATTTTAGAAAAATTGGCAAGTTTTCCTAAGGCATCCACCATATCATCCGCATAACCACCATAGCCTTCCGCAACCTAACCCATTTTGTTCCCCATAGCATTAGTGATTGATTGAGTAGTGATTCGAGTCTCCTAAGGTGTTTAGGATACTTAGGGAATATTGCTTCTTCATCAACCACCATCACCTCTTCCGCATAGCCTAGTCCACTATACATTCCCACCCCAACATAATCCATTTTGTTCGAGCTTGTTTGAGTTGTGGCTTTTGTCTCCTAAGGTATTTCGGCTACTTAGGGACGATCACTTCAACTCTGACAACGTGTATAGCCCCACCTTCCTCTTCCTCAACCACCACCGCTTTCCTGCTACCACCATTTTGATATTTCTCCTTGAGGTTTTGAGTTTGCGGTTTTTCCCGTTTACTAAGGTGTTTTGGCTAATTAGGGACGGTTCTATGTCAAGAGCACCGCTTCTCATCATCATCATCGGACGGTAATTTTGACGACATCATTCTATATTCCCCTTGCCTTTTCATTGTTAACCCCTAGCCCATTTTGCGTCACTTGCCTATCGAGACTAGCCATTTGAGTATTGTCGGGCCACATTACTTGTGCACTTTAGTGATCATCAATCCGCGCCTCCATTTCCTACATACCATATCAGCTTGGTATCATCATATCATCCCTTGTGTCACAAGATTGTTCCCGCATATACACAATTGCTATCTTGGTTTTTGCATTCTGCATCATGGCAATACAAAAAAAAGGGAATAAGCTTTTAAGAAAAACGAGAAAGACAAAAAAGCTTGTAAGCAAGAGCCATAGCATTGCATCACAATATATCATATGCTATCATATATGTTCATCTTGGATCATCTTGTGCTAAAAGCACCGGAACATCATACATAAATAGCCTACTTGGGATAGAAAGTTGATACATTTTGCAACTCATAGGTTGTGCACAAGTGTCATATCCGCCTATAGAGCAATCGTGCTAGCGTCTCTCTAAAGTTGTGCAACACGAGCGTTTTCCGTGGATTCCACATTTTGTGCTCATTCCTTGGTTGCACAACCACGGTTATCTATCCGTGCGTGTGTTTCCGTGTGCCATTCTTTGCTATTGGTCTACTTGTTACATTTGTGAATCTCTTTCAACATTATTGACTCTTGCTAACATTTTGCATCAAATTTTTGTGCCACTTATCCTAACCAAGCCACTCCATAAGCTTTACTTGGTAGGTGTGAGTGAACAAGTCCCGTACCAATTCCACTATTCTTTCATTTCACATTGAGTGAAACGGGATACATCCTCAACTTTGAGAAAAGGTTACTTGGTATTGTTTATCTCATCTCCTACTCACCTTTGCTCGAGTCTTGTGATCGATAGGCAAATCATTTCATCTACTTCGATCTACACCAACAACGACAAGTTCGATGCCATGACGAACAACTTGTGTGCCCACATGGATGCTCAAATGGAGGAGCACAAAGCCCACATCAAGACCGCGAAGAGGTCTCCCTCATCGTTGAGAAGATGCTCAAGTGCACATCCTTCTGAGCTACTATCTCCGACACGATCACATCGCCATCGACACCATCAACGACAAGAACGTGAAGGTCACAAGCTCAACACAAACAACCGCTCTATGACTTCACCATCTACCTTGGCATCTTTGCCAAGCGACTTCAAGGCATCTTCGCCTTTGGATATGCGGCATCTTCGAACACATGCACCTAACTCAAGAGAAGCTCCCCAAGCTCAAGTCCGCGACTTCCACGAGCTACTACGACCTCGACAACGACCACGCGATTCCTTTCTATGGGACTCAAGAACCCGAGGAGTATCTCGAGTTGGAGCACTTGATGGACGACTACCTCACGCTACTTCAAGTTCCTCCCCAAGATCAAGTGAAGTACGCCACAAGGAACTTCCAGTACTACGCGTCGACATGGTGGTTTCACACACCTTTGGAGGACTATGACACGAGTTGGCCCAAGAAGAAGAGAGCTTTGCGGCGAGAGTTCGTGCCTTCCACCTACACGGAACATCTTCTACACTAATTGGAGAACACAATACAAGGATCCAAGTCCATCTACGAGTACTTCAAGGAGATGAAGAATGCCTTGCGACGAGCCGGCGAGGACGACCCCATTTCTATGAAGTTCCACTTCATGATGGGATTGAACAACGACATCTCCAAGACTATCTTCCTTGAGAACTAAAAGTCCCTCGACGACAACTACATTGGTGCTCTCAAGGCGGAACAAGAACTCATGAAGGCCAGGGCTTCTCCACCGCAAGCACACTTCTTGAAGACTAAGCTCCAAGACGGTGAGCATGATGCTAGTACCACCATGATGTCCAATCCCAACGAGCTCCAAGACGACGCTCCCAAGTTCGACTTCACCGCCATCCCTCCTTCATCGCCATTTCAAGATGGCGCGGCGATGACTACGACCATGGAGCCATTCGATGACCAAGCTTTGGAGGCAAGCGCCAAGGTGGCGAGCAAGGATGATGCTTCCTTCTTTGGAGGCGAGAGTGATGATGTGCCATCTTCGGCCTTCATCCACGACGATGGTGACGAGATGGTTGAGCATGGGATTTTCTCTTCGACCACGATGATGTATGATGACTTGGGTGACGTGTGCCACCATATTGAGAGTGAGAGCGAGTTCACCACTAGCCCCATATATAATGAGCTGCCCCAATTCCCATGTTAGGAGAGCCGCAACCCCCACAACTTGGGTGAGATGAGTGACTCCACCATATGCGACATTGAGTGCACCTACCTTGAGGGAGTGAGTGAGCCACCACATAGAGAGAGTGAGATAGTTGATAGGTCATGTGACGCCACTTGCAACACTACCGACTTGACCTCTACCTCTATTGTGTCTTCTCATTTGGTGCTAGGTCCCATTTATGATGACGCGCCGATCCTCGACGACTTCATCCTTCCATTGGACAAGATGATGGCCATGGTGGAATATGATGCACCCCCACATGGTTCCATTAAGATGAAGATGATGACCACCATTTGGTATTTCCCACCTCACCTACACCACATGAGTGGAATGAGAAAGGTAACAAAGGTGAAGGTGATGCTCTCGTCCCACTAGTGGACTATGTTAACATTCATTGCTTGCATGATGTTGATCCACCTATTGCCATTCTTCATGCTAGTATGATTTCCCCATGTGATGATTTACCCATTTATGACGAGTTTGATGATTGCCATGTGGAGTCTATTAGTTGTGATGCGATGTTGCATAGGATTTCTTGTGATAATTCTCTTGGTCACATCATGTTTGATAATCCACTTGACTTGTCGTATGCTATGCATGAGATCAACAATATGTCATATTTGCAATCTCATTGTAGTGACTATGCATATGTCATTAAGACAAACCCAATTTACACTTATGGCATAGATGACAAGACCATGGTTATTGTCATTTATTTTCTTGTGATGGTAGGGATATGCTCTCTTTGCATCATTTATCTCATATGCCAAGCCATGAACACCTAGCTTTGCATATGCTTTGTTTTGGATGTTGTTCGACTTCTCCATATTATGCTTCTACTAGTGCTCATGAGGAGACCCCCATAGGTTCCTCATACATTTTAGGAGATTTTGATCCATCCCATCGATTGCATGATTCTCATTAATAATATGCTTCTACTAGTGCTCATGAGGAGACCCCCATAAGTTCCTCATACATTTTAGGAGATTTTGATCCATCCCATCAATTGCATGATTCTCATTATAGCGTGCACAATATGCTCCCCGTGAATGAAAATGCTATTGTAATGACACATACTTGTATGCTCAATTTGCATCCACATCATGCTATACATAATAACTATTCATTCACGATGGATGACATGTTCTTATACCATGCATCAAATTTCTTTGAGCGATGCTTATCTTGTGCTAACTCTAACGTGCACATTACACATCATGATTGATGATGTGTACATTTACCACGGACATAATTTCTTTGGTATGTGTCTCTTTTGTGTAGGTACACATGAATACTTGTCAACCTCACAATCCCATGAGTTGACAAAACGAGCTCTAGAGAGCAACGACGACTTGGGATCTCGAGGATTATCTCTCCCACTGTTCCCGTTGCGCAAGGACTTAGCGCATTTCTTCTACATGGCACTCACATGGTTATGGATTATTGTCCATCACATCTCTTATGCCCATCTTGCCATATTCACTTTGCATGATATGCTCATCCCTATGACTTTGACATGCATTTGTGACCCATGCTTTGCATTACACATGATCCATGATTCTAGTCCTTGTATGTGTATTTGCAAGCTTGGTGGAGATTTCTCTTGTTATTGCCATGTTTGCTTTGTGCCCAATGCTTACGATGAAACTTTGGCCATGATTCACTTCTGTGCTTGTGATATGTCATGTGCATTGCCTATATCCAATATTTTCTCACATGTCATGATTGCCATGAGTTCCTCTAGTCTGTTGCATCTTCGCGCCACTAGCTTGGACGACGTGAGTGATTTGCTTGCTTCGTGTGTTGCATCACCAATGATTTATACTTGCCCTTTTCATGCGGTTGATGACAACCATTCCATGTTTTGCACTTGATTGCTATTGCTTCTTGTCATATATCTCCACATGTTGCCTCTCTCATGCTATCTGATATTCCATGTATTGAGTGCAACCATGATTTTAGTCTTGTTAATGAGTTTTCCCCCATAGCATTCTCACATTTATTTGGAGATTTTGACATATTTCTTGTGAAGCATGCTTGTCTTACCTCTTTGCACCATATGCCTAGTGCCATGAATATAGCCATTGTTGCATCGTATTATTCATGAACTTTCGCTCCTAATGGTTATGTGCAAGAGAAGAGAACCATCATGATGGATGATGTGTTTATCTACCATGCACATATGTTCTTTGTTTTGTCGTGTGCATGTGTAGGATACTTGGACTTCATGTTGACTTCCACTTCACGTGAGTTCACCATTCGAGCTCTTGAGAGCGAACCACCTTCTATCACGACGACTCAACATCGCACTTGCTTGTGATTCAGCATTGTGAAGGACGCACAAGGACATGCTTTCAAGGTGATATCCCTCTCTTTCGAGAACCCCCAAACCATGAGCATGAATATTGTGGATCATTATACATGTGTTGCTTGCACCATGAGACTTCTTGGTCATCTTGGACCACTTGATTGCACACATGTTAGAGATCTTGCTTCTACTTGCCATTGCCACATTGCCATGCTTCATGATATATATGCCTTGTGTGTTGCATCCGACTTGTGGATTACTTGCCACTATATTATGCTTGGTTGCACCAATGTCTTTCCTTCACGTATGCCATGCCGCATTGATTGCTACATGATTGACATGATTGCTTCACACATGATGAACAATTGCTCTTTCTATTGTGTTGAGTGTCATACCACCTTCACTACACCATATGCACATTATACTTGGATTGTCTTGCACTTGACCCATGTGTTAATACACTTCATTTCATTTGGTGTTGTGAATGATTCCTATGCCTACCATAGACCTTTCATTGAGTGGTTTGCACATGCTTGCTATGACGTTGAGGTAGATGCTTGTTCACTTGTCAAACATATTTTCATCTCTACCTCACAAGTGCACATTTGTCCCCCATGATATATTTGCGTGTGCTCATTTGATGTGCTTACATGCCATGTCACAATCCTTTGCCCTGCCATACGTTATGCCTGATGACAACACTTGTTGGGTGAATCACCTCTCGAATGCTTGGTTTTGCACTAACGCTAACCACATTTGTTTTTCGAGGTGTTTATTGTCCTTGCTCCTTTTGATGGAATCACTAGACAGTGTGACATTGGAGAGTGCACATTTCGGGTTTCAAGAAGACTAGTACTTGGTTATCGTCCACTTCTACAGGGCGAAGCCATCTCTTTCCCATGGTGATTCGGTTTTAGATCCGATGTCGGATCTTTCCCAAGGGGGAGGGGATGATGCGAAGGATTGTACGGACATCACCATGTCAATAGTCCATTTAGCAGGTGACACGTGCGACATCCACTTCACACACACAAAGGTTAATCATCTCCTTTACACGTGTTCACTTGACCCCTTCGAGGATGGTTTACTACTTGACACTTCTCCCGTGTGCATACATAGGTATTGTTGGAGCTTCACGAATGTCAAGGAGTGCAATCACCAAGGAACTACTACACCATCCGCAAGGTAAGCGTGGAAGAGAAGACGGAAGAAAGGAGAAGAAGGCGGAGCGGCTGCTGGAGTCAGGCCGGACGTCCGGATGTCCATCCGGATCATCCGGACCCAGCCAGATCATCCGGACCTTCCCCTGGATCGTCCGGGTAAGTGCGCAGAAGACACGTGAAGCTTCACAGTGAAGCCGGATCATCCAAACCTGCTCCCGGATCATCCGGGGCGCCATCGCCCGGATCATCCAAACCCCCACCCGGATCATCCGACCCTTCCTGCATGCAATGTATCGGGCCGAGGCCCATGTAACTGTTTCACCCCTCACTTACCCCTTCGTGGCCCTAGACTATATATACTCCTCCACCTCCACGATTTTAGGATTAGCAAATATGATAGCTCATTCTTAGGTGAGCTTTGCTCCTATCACTCTACTATTGAGAGAGAGAGAGACAGATTACTACTCCATTGGAGGCCAAGACCTCCATCTAGGAGAAGATCCTACAAGATATCATCAGGACCCCGCAAGGGAAGATCTGTCTAGGATTCAAGCCCCCATCTCTTTGGATTTGGGATGAACTTTACCTTGTATCTTTTCCTTTGTTGTTCATGTATCTTGTGGATCTATGTGTTGTTAGTCTAGTGGATGTGTGATTGGATTTGTTCTTGAGTGTTTCCCCTCGTTTCCCTCGTGTTCTTCGTGTTCTTCATGGGATCCCCTCCATTTCGTGAAAGATCGGCCATAGGGTCTCCACCCTACATCACCTTGGGGTAGGGGTTCCCAAGCTATGGATCTCGGATCGATGGTAACATGATACAAGAGACACTGTGTTTACCCAGGTTCGGGCCCTCTCAAAAAGGTGATACCCCATGTCCTGCTTTGATTATATTTATGATGATGTATCGAGTACAAGCTTGATATACCTTGAGATCGTAAGGAGAGATCTAACGCTAGGGCTAGGTGAATGCAATTGTGAATGGATCCCCTCTACGGGCTAGACCCTCTAGCTTATATACACGCCAGGTAGGGAATCTAGGGTTACATGGTCGGTATCCAGGGGTGCGCATGGAGGTGGAAGGAGATGTCTTGGAGTATACACCAAGTCTTCGGTAGATGCAATCTTGATTACATTTAGGCGTGTAGCTTCCGGAGTCCGCCCAAAGGAGAATGAGGGCCTACAGGCCCATTTGAGGACTATGGATTGACTAGGTTGGTACCCCATAGTCCAAGACATCGCCAATCTCCTTCAGCAATTAGCTTCATCAGCATTTGTATCGATTGGTGTGGTAGCTAGGATCTTCATATATTCTCCTTGCATCTTCTTGGGGTGGATCCACTGTTAGAGCACAAAGAAATTCGTCAGAAGGTGCTTTATAATTAGTGTCTTCACTCATCCAGTCCAGAGCCAAAGAGTGCATGTCTTTAGCATTTTCCGAACATGCAAGGTGGCATAGAATTGAAGAATTAGCTCTACATACCAATTGCATACTTTAGAGAAAAAACTATGCAACCAAGCATCATGAAGAATAGCTAAAACAGGCCATAAACACAAAATTGACTCCATATCCACATGAGGAATATGGCAATGTGGCAAGATCTTGTTGTTGTCAAATAACGGCTATGAATAATAGTTCATCCATGTATTTATCCACAAGCGCTGACGCCTGATCTAGGCAGAGTCATAAGGGGACTCGCCAATGAAGAAAAACTTTTCTTCAATGAATTTAGCATTATCATTACGTCACCTAATGATCTTCCCAAGCTTTGGCATCAAGGGCACTAGCTGAAGATTGATCTTCATAGGCTTCACATCGAAGATGGGCCTTGGTGAGCCAGTTGAATCATTGAGGGCATCAGACTTGGCAACTTCTTCAACGATTGTGAAGGGCACAATGTCAGTGTTCGCTGAAGGAACATATTCCTCTCTATGAAGGGATGAATGTACAACATCAATTATCAGTTCTTATTGAGCAACATCATCAACTAATGTAGCTAAAATTTCTTCAACAATGGTCTAAAGAGTAGTTTGTCGATCTTCAAAACAGTGTGAATTTCTTTAGTTATTGCACGCGACTGAGGCATACGTGTAAGAGGTGTGGTGATGGGAAAATTTGGGTGAGCTACATCCCTGTATTCATCATGGATAACTGGTGTTATGGATCCATCACTACTGGAATCTGGGTTTTTGTCATCAGCCAGCTCTTTGTCATCTGCCAGCTGATGGCAAAGAACTTCTTTGCCATCTGCTTATAAAAAACAGATGGCAAAGAACTGACAGATGGCAAAGAACATGGTTGCCATCAGCCAATTCTTTGCCATCTGCCAGCAGATGGCAAAGAGGTGGCCAACTCCTGTTGCCGTTAAGTGGGTGACGGCGTACCAGCCCCACCTCTTTGCCATCTGCTGGCAGATGGCAAAGAGATGAGTTTTTTTTCAGGTAAAAAAAAGCAAAAAGGAGATAGTATATCGTGCACACACAAATCCTTTACTAGTACACTCATAAACCACTCATTTAACAAGGAAACTAGCCTAATCCTCCAAAAAAAGGAAACTAGCCTATGCGGGGCTGTTTGGATCACAGCCGTTGCCAGCCCTACCAATTTTTTGGTCGTTGACCCACTCGATAGCAAGCGTTTGGTTGGAAGCCAAAATTTCGGATCTGCGCCAATGTTTTGGTCATGCGTTCAGTTTTTGCGCCAGGTCTTTGGCGAGCCGACGGCGGCAAAATCCTGCGCCAAAATATTGGCTAGCCCGCGTCAACCAAACAGACCCGATAACACAGAGGCTGTTTGGATCGTTACCAACAACTACCCTACCAAAATCTTGGCGTTGACTGAGGAGGTGGGCAGGCGTTTGGATCGCCGCCGAAATTCCGGTTCCACGCCAAATTTTTGGCTAGCTGTTTAGATTTTACGCCAACTCCCAGGCGAGCCAGCGGCGGCAAAAAGGAAGGGGCTGTTTGGATTGCAACCCGAGGATGCCTTACCAAAATTTTGGCGTTTACCGCAAGTACCGGTGTCCGTTTGGATCCTAGCCGGAGTTCCCTGCCCACGCCAAATTTTTGGTCATTCGTTCAACTTTCACGCCCGCACGCTGGCGGGAGGGAGGCGGCGAAATCCTTCGCCAATAATTTGGCGAGCCCGATTTTGGCGGGGCTGACCTGGGCGTGAACCAAACAGGCTCGAAATTATTGGCACAGGTAGCCAAGGGGCTGTTTGGATTGGCACCCTTGCCTACCAAGCCAATAATTTGGCGTTGACCGGTGCTTCGTATCCTGTTTGGATGGAATCCAAATTTTTGGCAAGCCAGCTTGCCCAAGCCTTTCCCTTTTGTTTTTGCGTCAAAGTGCGGGCGAATCGGTGGCGGACAAATCGCTCGCCAAAGTTTTGGCACGCCAACGGCGCCAATGATTTGGCGGGGCAGGCCGGGGTAGGAACCAAACAACATCCAAAACTCCTTACCGAGGGCGGGCGCAGGCGCCAATATCCAAACACCCCATCGAACCAGCTCTCCCACCCCGTCGCCATCGCTCTAGCTCGCCAACCCCGTCGCCTGCCCTCCCCCGCCCCCGTCGCCGGCCCTCCCCCGCCCCGTCGTCGCCACTCCGCCCCGTTGCCTGCCCTCCACCGCCCCGTCGCCGGCCCTCCCCAGCCCCGTCGCCGGCCCTCATTTCGTTCCAGGTATATTTTCTCACATCTCCATCTTCTACCAGCCTCCCTGTCAACTGCGATTCCCCATCTCATTGCTCTCTTACTTCCTTTTGTTTGATTTGGTTTGCTTACAGCATACATGGACGTTTTGGTTTACTTGCCGGAGAGGACGAGTCTGACGAGTGTAGAGTTCGTTCAATAGGTAGCGACAGACGTGAGGGGTGTTCTTATTGAAGACTAGGCACAGCCGCACAGTGTGCAAGTGTCTTGATTGAAATACACATTTTTCTAAAGCATCTTGAAAATACACATTTAACATATATATTATTTCTATATGACTCTGCTCAATTTTTTTCTACAAGTTTATCCACACACTGATGCATGATTAATTTTCTCATGCATGATACCTAGCTTTCCATAAATGTATGATACATATGCAGATTCACCATGTGCAATCTTTTTGCAATTAATTTAAAACCATGGAATCTGAACCATACTTGTGTTCTGTTCTTACTATTAGAAAAGAGATGGTACATGTTTGTTTCATCAGAAGTTATCAGACTAGATGGAAAAGACATAGGGATGCATACTACTACTACTACTTTCTACAATGAGGCAAATTAACCCAAGACAGGCATGTTCTAATCCTCACTTGAATAAATTTCACTTTTATTTAAGGTGCCCAAGTATACTTACGTCACACAATATGTTTTTTCCCTATAATATGTTGAATTCATCAGCTGATAATTGCTTCCTCTGTTCACATCACTGCTTTGTTATTTCCTACATATCCAGCATTATACCGATTACTGGTTACATATTCCATGATATGTCGACATTCTTCCGCATACCATTTTGGTAAGCATAGACGTTCCTCTTCATCTGAAAACCAGTATCACTATAGTTTTTCTTTTATTTCTAAGAGCAACAAAAAAGTTAAACATTTAATTGTCATTTGCTATAACACCAGTTACCCATTTTTATGTTTTATGAAGAACAAATGATGGACTCCTTGGATCGGATTTATTAAGAACACAAACCATTCAGGTCCTTAATTAAACCTGTCACTATTATGAACAACAAATGATGGACTACTTCAAAGATACAAATCTATTTTATAGTCCAATTAAAAGGCAGACCTGTGCATAAGAGGTCTCGGTCACATTCTTGCTGCTCCTTCTAACCAACCTTGTACCATACTGAAGACACCTTGGGTATTTTTCAATTATTCTTATGCGAGTCTTCATCAGACGTGACAAACGACATGATCCACCTGAGAAGTATGTTAACATTTAAACTTCTTATTTGATCAAGGCAAGAAGCGTGATATGTGATTGATGTGAAGTATACTAATGTTCTTTATTTGATGGCCTTCTGGCTATAGTAGAATGAAAACATCAGTTGTAGACTTGTAGTTAAAACTACTTGAACTCCCGTAGTTGTTTGTTGTCTAAATAATGTTGGAATCTGATCACTGCATTAAGTTGTCAGTGTTGTATTGAGCTGTGCACCAACTGGTTGACATAGGTAATTTGACCAGTATTATTGACTTGATGCCGTGAAGCAAAATCAGAAATGAACATTTGTTCTTCTTACTTGTACTTATTGAGCTCCTGACTTAATTTTCCCTTCAAGTTCATATAAAAGATGACTCCATAAGAAAGATATATTTTATTTTGGCCTACTTGGATAGGATCCTAACCTTTTCTTGTATGCTGGAGCTGTCATATCCTGTGACAAGTGCTGACACTGAATGAACAACAGAATGGACTAATAGAAGAGCTTGGATGTCAGTTTATTTTGTGTTGTTCTTCCTTTTTTTTGGTGGTCTGATACATTTCCATTATGAAATATTTTATTCTTTAAAATAAATACAAAGCCTAACAAGACATTGTAATTTCAATTGTTTCAATTGTACTATATGTTTCTACCTTGTTAATATATTTCTATCTTTGTGAATTGTAAATATTGTATGTTTCTACCATCTTAATGTATACATATATCAATATTTCTAAAGATGGCCGGGCGCGGCAACGCGCGCCTTTATGTTCTAGTATTTGTGAATTATGAGTTAGGTCCTATATTTTCCAATTATGTTATGAAAAACATCATATATATTTGCGTTGATCGGGTGGATTTAAATGTGCAGTTGTTTCATCGCTGTGAGGGTCTGGTGTTCAACGACCTCCCCGTGCGTTCGACGAGCTCCGCCCCTGCGTTTGTGGGTGAGCACAAATGACATCTCCTCCTCTCCCCTCTCATTTGCTAGCTATAGGTGTATTCAATCATCAGTATGCGTGACCACTATGCGTCTCCCATTTGAAAGGGTTACATCTATAAATATGCATTCATTTGCATATTTATAATCGTAATTCTTTCGAATTGTCCAACGTTATCCATGGAAAACCCGAGTATGTGTAGATTGGGTTCGTTTTCCCATATGCTCTGCTCCGGATCTGATGCAGAATTTCGTCAGTGCCTCTTTGTTGTTCTCCGGGTACACATCCTCTCTGCTTATTGCCGAGACGTGTATCAGGAGAGCAGCGGGGAGGTGCTGCCGAAATTTTGTGTCGGATCCGGAGCAGAGCATGGGAAAACGAACCCAATCTGCACATACTCGGGTGGGATTAGGACCTATCTTTACCTATTAGCGTCTAGGTTGCATGGACGTAATAAAACTGAGAAACTCTATTTACTGATGAATATGGTTTGCTGAATTATGTATGTATTTCTTGTGTGTCCAGTAGCTAGGCAAAATGAGTGATCGTGCGTGGATGTACACCGGTCACCCTAGTCAGAAAGACATGACCCCTGAATGGATGACAAAAACCAAGGGGTTTATCAGAGCCACATTTGCAAATGGACAGGAAACAACCTGGTGCCCCTGTGTCATGTGCGACAACTATCGTAAGATGTCAGAGTTTGAAATGATCAAACACCTGCAGAAGTGGGGTTTTGCGCCCGGTTATACGATGTGGACATTTCATGGTGAGTCTGCCCAACGTTCTAGAGCTGAGGAGGGCCGTCGTCGCCCAGACGAGCATGGTACCGGGATGGAAGACATGGTGCAAGACTTTGATGATGCTCGGGATTCGTACGATGAGATGGAGGAATCTGCAAAGGCCTTCAATGATATGTTGGAGTCTTCGAAGCGTCCTCTCCACGAGCACATCGAGCTTTGTCAGCTGGATGCCATCGCACAAGTAATGGCTCTGAAGGCTCAATTCAACTTGGGCAGAGATTTCTATGACGCGATGGTGACACTATTTGGACGCTTTCTACCCAAAGGCCATATAATGCCTGCAAACCTGTACCAGTCGGACAAAATCCTCCGTGTACTTAAGATGCCCTATGAGAAGATAGATGCCTGTGAGAATGGATGTGCCTTATTTAGGCTCCAGTATGCGGACTTGAACTATTGTCCCATTTGCAAGTCTTCCAGGTATGTTGAGGTAGACAACGGTATAGGTGAGAAGAGTCAGACCAAAATCCCCATTAACATTCTTCGGTTTATGCCAATCATACCAAGACTTCAACGTCTATTCATGGTCGAAGAGACGACCAGACATATGACATGGCACAAATTGGGAAAAAGAACCGAACGGGATGCAGATGGGAATCTGATGATTGTACACACATCGGATGGTGCTGCATGGAAACACTTCGATGCATTGCATGATGAAAAAGTGGCAGATCCAAGGAATCCTCGAGTAGCCATCAGCACGGATGGGTTCGATGTGTTTCGTATGATGGCAGCCCAATACAGTTGTTGGCCTATATTTGTCATTCCACTCAATCTCCCCCCCGGACAGATTATGCAAAGAAAGAACATTTTCCTGACGTTGATAATTCCGGGCCCCAACTATCCGGGGAAGAATATGAATGTGTACATCCAGCCGCTTAAGGATGAACTGCAAGAAGCTTGGGATAATGGGATCAAGACATACGACGCCGCTACAAAAAAAACTTCCTAATGCGTGTGTGGTACATGTACTCGATGCATGACTTGCCGGCGTATGCGCTATTCATTGGCTGGTGTGCGCATGGAAGGTTCCCGTGCCCCACATGCAAGGCAGCTCTTGAGTTTCGTCGGCTGCAGGCGGGTCGCAAGTTTTCTTGCTTCGACATGCATAGACAGTTCTTGGATCCTCACGATAAGTTCGGGAGAGACAAGAAGAACTTCATCAAAGGTAGAGATGTCAAAAACTCTGCACCACCTGCGTTGACAGGCCAACAGATCCTGGATCAGTTAAACGCTCTCGAGCCGGATCCAGAGCGTCCAGGGTATTTCAAGGGGTATAATACGGAACACGCGTGGACCCACAAGATATGCTTGTGGGAGCTGCCGTACTTCAAAGACCTCCTTTGCCCACACAACATCGACGTGATGCACACTGAAAAGAATGTCGGCGAGGCCCTCTTTGGTACATTGTTCGGCATAGAGGGGAAAACGAAGGATAATCCTAAGGCCAGAGTCGATCAGGAGGCTCTATGTGATAGACCGCTACAAAACATGAAACAACCAAAAGGAAAGAAGAACTGGGCGAAGCCAAAGGCATGGTTCAATCTTGGAAGGCCGGTTATGAGGGAAATACTCCTGTGGGTGAAAAAGGAGTTGATGTTCCCCGATGGGTATGCATCGAATCTAAAGAGGGGAGCGAGCCTTGAAAAATTGAAAATATTTGGTCTCAAGAGTCATGATTGGCACATATGGCTTGAGCGGGTAATGCCGGTGATGTTGCGTGGCTTTATCCCTGAGGATGAATGTCTAGTACTGGCAGAGCTGAGCTATTTCTTCCGTGTTCTATGCGCGAAAGAATTATCGACTGGCTTGCTAGAAGAAATGGAAGAGTTGGCGCCGGAGTTGATCTGCAAGTTGGAGAAGATCTTTCCACCTGGCTTCTTTAATCCAATGCAGCATTTGACTTTGCACCTCCTGACCGAGGCACGATTGGGGGGGGGGGCGTGCAGAATCGTTGGTGCTACGCAACTGAGAGGATGCAAAAGACGCTTCGAGCAAAATGTAAAAATAAACGTCGAATTAAAGCATCGATGGCCGAGGCATTCATTACTGAGGAGGCGGCAAACTTTGTGACATCACACTACAAAGCCAAAAATCGTCATTTGCATAATCCGAAGCCTCGGTACAATGTTGGCGACCCTAAAAAGGGTGAATCCAACCTCAGCCTATTCAAAGGGAAGCTTGCACCAGCCGGTGCTTATACTCCATTATTGTTGGATAACGACGAATGACGGACCATTACGTTGTATATCTTGAACAATCTAACAGAAGTGCGGCCGTACATCGAGTAAGTTCTCGGTACATTGTTTCGCAACCTCTACTTCATTTGAACTGCTCTTATTCCCGGATATTTGATACAGTCGATACATCGCCAAATTCTCGTATGGAGCGGTTATCCAAAAGGATTCCATCGAAGAGTATGAGCTTCTGGCAATGCATGGAGGCGACTATCTCAGTTTCATCTCTTGGTTCAAACAAACGGTAATTTCCATTAGACCATTTCATTTCTTCTTCTAATTTCTGGCTAATGCAACAATCCTTTCATATTAAACTTGTAGGCTAGTTCAGAGTCTATGGACGCCAAATTGAGACAAGTCGCTAATGGTTTTGACTATAAGGTCCATTCATTTGACAAATACGACATCAACGGGTATCGCTTGCGTACCTATGGCAAAGAGCTATCTATGGCCAACCAAAAGTCTACAAATTGTTGTGTCTCTGCTATCGGCGAAGGAGATACCGAGTATTATGGAAGAGTTGAAGCAATTTATGAACTTTTATTCTATGGTGCAAACCCACCGAATGTCGTAGTCTTCAAATGTCATTGGTTCCAGCCAAAAGAGACTAGAAGGACTCATGAACATCTAGGGCTAGTCGAAATCAAAATCAAAGAAAGCACTCATTTGGATGTTCCCGATGTCTATATTACGGCTCAACAGGCAACCCAAGTTTTCTATCTACCGTGGGCCTGCCAAAGTAATCCAAATCTCGAAGGTTGGGATGTCGTTTATGAAGTGCCGCCACGTGTTAGACCACCTACCCCCAGTGAAGAGGATTATGAACCTCACATTAATTCAGACACATATGAAGGAGAATTGTTCCAAGAAACATGTCTTTCCAAAAAACATTTTAAGAATCGCTCACCTTGGAACATTCAAGTAGACAGCGGCAGTGAATCCGAGCCTGAGCAGGAACAAGAAGAGCCGGAACAAGAAGAGGTTACTGCTGCGGATGACCTGTCAATGCTTGACCGATTACATACAGGAGGCCTTCCAGATGTTGGTGAATTTATTGATGATGATGATGATGAGCTCGTCATTACTGATAGTGATGAGGATGATGCATTTATTGACCCCGAAGCATATATAGACGATGATGATGCATTTATTAATGATGACGATGAAGATTAATATTATAGCATATATAGACGATTATATACATATATATTATTAATTAGTTCAAGTTTTAACCTAGCTAGCTCAAAATGACCTATTTAACATAGGATAGCTCTAAAATGAGCTATACTTAGCATTTATTCCTCCAAAATAAATTTATATGCTTAGCTAGCTCAAAAATGACATAACAACCTTAATTAGCTGAAAAATGACCTATTTAACCTAGGATAGCTCTAAAATGAGCTATACTTAGCATTTATTCCTCTAAAATGAATTTATATACATATTATTATTCATGTCAGGTATTCACTTTTTTATGTTGTACTAATTTCGTTTACTCTTTGTCATTCCAGGTGTTGACAGATGGTGGGCGCGGGTCGAGAGCGCTCCGAGGCTCCTACCTCGGCGCGTGGTGGGAAGGGTAGTTCCATTCCCCTCCATAGCCTCCGGAGAGCGCTAGATCTCAGTTTGCAGAGTCTAGCAACGGTCGCTTCTTCTTCGGTCGGGAGAGGTCGGGGTGGGGGGGTAAGAAGAAGGAGAGGGCTGCTAGAGGTGGACGTGGTGGCGGGAGAGGTAGGATGGCTGCTACGCCTTCCTCGCCGCCACCCCCAGCTGAGTCACCCGACCACAGGACTGCTCTATCTGAGATCGAGCCATCTGAGGTGGACCCGTCTCGGACTCCACTACATGAGCCTCCGGCCGATGAGCCTTGGGTCGCCGACGAGCCTCGGGCCGCCGAGTCTTCGCCCCACGAGACTACGGAGCTCAGACGGGGTCACGCTGAGTCGGACCCGAGCCCATGGGAGGACTGGACGGAGTCGAGTGCACACGGTCGTGTTCGGGGTGCAGACTATAGTTCTGATAGCTATAGCGAGGGTGAGTTGGTTGAGGGGCGCAAAGTCTACCAGCGTGGTGGTACAAAGCTCCCGCCCACCCCGACGACTCCCGACCAGAGGTGGTTGATTGCGCCTAATGGGGAGAAGTAAGAGAAATTACTCTTATTTAACCTTTTGCCTTGACGTTTCTTCGAATATCTAATGCGTTGGCCTTGTCATACTGCAGTTCTTGGACACACTCAGATGGGGTCCGCAGGCCCAACACTGTCCTTGGTGTGATTTGTCGCCAGTGCTTTCCGGGGTGGGTCACGTTGCCCGGTGAGGGCCGGGTTCCAGAGCTAGGAATGACCTGGGAGCACTACTTGGCTGCCCCGGCCCCGCCGGAGCATAGGGTCGGCGATGTCGAGTGCGACACGGTGGCCTACATTGTGATCGCCACATTTTGGGTAATTTCTCCTTTGCCATTTACGTTGTGTTTTCTTCTTTGATTGCATACCTTCTACATGTGTTTTCTTGTTTGATTGCGGACCTTCTAATCCGTGTTTTCTTGTTTGATTGCAGACCTTCTACAGGTGTGCTGAGGGACAGGAGGAGGTCGCGGCTCGGGTTATCGACGCCGAGTGCAGGCGCCTACTTGGAAACTTTCGGCACGAGACTCGGACGCAGGCTGTTCGAGACTACTTAGCACAGACTGGTATTAGGAGGAGAAAAGAGAAGTGCCGGAAAAAGTATCTGAGTAAGGAGAAGTACATGAAGGTAATTACCTATTCTTAAGGCCTTGTACTTAGTTTCCTTAATTTGATTCGTAGGCATAGCGCTCAAATTTCTCTTGCTTAACTTAGGTGCCCCGAGATGGTGTGCGGACAAGATGGACTACTGGGAGGCATTGGTGGATGAGTGGTGCTCTCCCCAATGACGCGTCACCCACAACATTGCAAAGGAGAAGCGTCTCAAAATGAAAGGCGTGCCACACCATCTAGGCAACGTCAACCTATATGGGTATGGGAATAACTGGGTATGTGTGGTTTGCTTCATGCTTCATGCAAATTCATTCTTTGTGCTAGCTTGAGTCCTTAAATAATACTCTGTTCCTCTCTTTTAGTCAAAACTCAACAAGGCTCCAGTGCCAGAGCTGTTCGACCTCTATGACATGTCCAATATTGCACCGTACAAGAAGGCCAAGGCATTCTCTGAGTCTGACCTCGAAAATGCAAATAACTTCAGCAACGTGGCCTCCCACCACAAGATGGTGCAGTATGTTAAGAAGGGGAAGGCGAGGAAAGGGCCGGACTTTAACCCGAGCCGGCCTTTTGATCCAGAGCTGGTGATGATATCTGGTGGCGGGAGGTCCCATGGATCGTTAGCCATGGGTAATGGACTGATACGTTGTAGTAGCACTCTCCCATAGATCAAGAAGCGCTAGACCAGCTCTGATCCTAAGATACCGTCTCGTTTACGACCAGTGGAAATCGAATTCCAGGTTTGTTATATGGACTCAGTAGCCTTTCCTCCATTACATTGTGTTTGCGACCGTCGATGATTACAATGCTAACGAGTGGTGTTGCAGGCTGCTATTGAGGCAGAGAGAGCGAAGACCCAGGATGCTTTTGAGGAGAGGGACCGGCAGTTGGCAGAGAGGGACCGGTAGGCGACGGAGAGGGAGAGGGAGAATGAGGAGAGGACGGCTAGGCTGTTGGAGGAGGAGAGGAACCGGAACGACTCGGCTAACCGGGCCATGTACGATCTCTTCGTGGTAAGTTTATTCTGCATATTAGCTAAATCATGCACACAATGTTCCTTTCATTAGTAACTAATATGACTGACTCGTCAAAACCAAATGTGCAGTCCATGTGCGAGAAGAACAGCCAGACCCCTCCGTCGATGCCAGTCATTGCTCCGGCGGGCACGGTGAGTTTCATTTGAACGTTCATTAGTTACTAGTCTTCACATTTGAGTTGCATCATGCTAATGATACATTGGAAATAATCTTTGGTGCAGCGTAACTCCCGACAAGCATCGATCGATCCTTCTCCGTCTAGCACTGGCACGACCGGTCCTACACCTACACCTACACCTACACCTCCGTGATGACGGTAAGTTTCCCAAGTGTTTTGCTTAATAGAGTTTTGTTGTGATGCCATGTTGTATCTACACATATCGTGCATAATGTGTGTATGTTTGAAATGCATTGTATTTGTGGGATTCAACATCTAGTCGTCTGCCTTTGGTAGCCTTCCATACAGGGAAATGCCTCCTAGTTCTTCCACTGAGCCATGGTAGTTCGCTACTGCTCCGGAACACATGGATTGACCGGCATGTGTCCTTCTTTGCTCCTGTGTCTGTCCCTACGGGGAAATGTCACGCGGTGTATCACCGAAGTCCTTGTAGCTTGCTACGACTTGGTTGCACTCGCTGATGACCGACACGTGCATTGCTGGGTCATGTATGCCTATCCCTGTACGTTTGTGCCACCTTGGTTCTATGACTAGTCATGTCGGCCCGGGTTCTCTGCCATAAGGATACTAGCGACATAATCATATACTTAGCATTTTTTTCCTCCAAAATGACTCGATATGCTTAGCTAGCTCAAAAATGACATAATAAGCTTAATTAGCTCCAAAATGACATATTTAACCTAGGATAGCTCTAAAATGACCTATACTTAACATTTTTCCTCCAAAATGACTTAATATGCTTAGCTAGCTTAAAAATTACATAATAAGGTTAATTAGCTCCAAAATGACCTATTTAACCTAGGATAGCTCTAAAATGACCTATACTTAGCATTTTTTCCTCCAAAATGACTTAATATGCTTAGCTAGCTTAATAATTACATAATAAGCTTAATTAGCTCCAAAATGACCTATTTAACCTAGGATAGCTCTAAAATGAACTATACTTAGCATTTTTCCCTCCCAAATGACTTAATATGCTTAGCTAGCTTAAAAATGACCTATTTAAGCTAGGATTGCTCTAAAATGACCTGTACTTAGGATCTTTTCCTCCCAAATGACTTAATATGCTTAAGAAATGACATAGTTTAGCTCCTAAATGACTTCACATGCTTAGCTAGCTTCAAAATGACATAATAACCTTACTTAGCTCTAAAATGACATATTTAACCTAGGCTAGCTCTAAAATGACCTATACTTAGCATTTTTTCCTCCTAAATGACTCAATATGCTTAGCTAGCTCAATAATAATTACATAATAAGCTTAATTAGCTCCAAAATGACCTATTTAACTTAGGATAGCTCTAAAATGACCCATACTTCGCATTTCTTCCTCCAAAATGACTTAATATGCTTAGCTAGCTTAAAAATGACATATTTAACCTAGGATAGCTCTAAAATGACCTATACTTAGTATCTTTTCCTCCAAAATGAATTAATATGCTTAGCTAACTCTAAAATGACATAATATGCTTAAGAAATGACATATTTTAGGTCCTGAATGACTTCATATGCTTAGCTAGCTTCAAAATGACATAATAACCTTACTTAGCTCCAAAATGACCTATTTAACCTAGGCTAGCTCTAAAATGACCTATACTTAGCATTTTTTCCTCCTAAATAACTCAATATGCTTAGCTAGCTCAAAAATGACAAAATAAGCTTGATTAGCTCCAAAATGACTTATTTAACCAAGGATAGCTCTAAAATGACCTATACTTAGCATTTTTCCTCCAAAAGGACTTAATATGCTTAGCTAGCTTAAAAATGACCTATTTAACCTAGGATAGCTCTAAAATGACCTATACTTAGCATCTTTTCCTCCAAAATCACTTAATATGCTTAACTGGCTCTAAAATGACATAATATGCTTAAGAAATGTCATATTTTAGCTCCTAAATGACTTCATATGTTTAGCTACCTCCAAAATGACATAATGACCTTACTTAGCTCCAAAATGACATATTTTACAGATATAAGTTGCATCATAATAATCTTCACATTTTAGTTGCATCATAATAATCTTCTTCTTCTAGTCTTCTTCTTCTAACTTTCTTCTTTCCCATTTTACAGATTTGCTTAAGATCACGGAAGCTTGGGTTGATGGAGTGCTTGTATTTAGTTTTTGTTTTGACCTTGTGAAACTTGCTACCTATGGATGAAACTATGTAATATTGATGAAACTATGTATATGTACGGATGAAACTTGCTACTATTGGTAACATGTGTTGGATATATATATGTGTTCATGACTATTGGTAATATGTGTTGAATATGCTATATTGGTCATATAAATATATTTGTGTTTGATTTTCTGTGAAAATGAATTGATATAAGAAAAACAAAATTAAATGGGGCAATATAGACACTTTGCCATCTGCTGGCAGATGGCAAAGAGCTTTGCCATCAGCTGGCAGATGGCAAAGAAACCACGTGTCATCTAGAGAAAAAATTTGGACTCGCCTATTTGGGCTCTTTGCCATCTGCCAGCAGATGGCAAAGATCTTTGCCATCAGCTGGCAGATGGCAAAGAGCCTGCAGCCTTTGCCGTCAGTTGGCAGATGGCAAAGAGCCTCCATCCTTTGCCATCTGTTGGCAGATGGCAAAGAGCCTGCAGCCTTTGCCATCTGTTGGCTGATGGCAAAGAGCCTACAGCCTTTGCCATCTGCTGGCTGATGGCAAAGTATGCCGTTATCTTTCTAACGGGGCTAACCCCGTTAAGAGGCTTTGCCATCTGCCAGCTGATGGCAAAGGCACAGGCTCTTTGCCATCAGCCAGCAGATGGCAAAGCCTTTGCCATCCGCCGACCATGCCTTTGCCATCTGCCATGGCATCAATATCCACATCCTCTTTAGTTTCTTCATCACATCCAGATCAAGCAGCATTTTCTTTAGTCACAAGGACTGGTTGAGGTTTCCACGATTATACCTGACGAAGTGAATCGTGTGTTTCTACTTCAATTTATTCATCCACCTACTTTGTCGTAGCAGCAAAGCGGGTGTCCTCTTCTTCATTCTCATCAACTGGAGAATGACATACTTTACCCCATATGGAACGATCTAAAGATCTTCTATAGTGCGGGCAGGGGGTGCTGATAAAATAGGAGTAGCATCAATGGGCACAAATGAAGACATTGGGGTTGTCTTCAGTTTCTTCACAAATTCTCTGTTTGGAGGGGCTGAAGCATTTCTCTTTTTTGCTTCCTTCTTAGTTCCCTTTGTCTTCTTTGCTTCTGATGCATAAGCAAGAGTGATAAGCTTCAAAAATGAAGTGTGATTTGACGATATGGCTGAGGAACTTGAGAAGGAAAGAGATCACATGCTACATTTCTGGGATGCGTCTGCAAGACAACACGACATTCTGATGGATCCCACGATGGTTGGTGATGAATGCATTGATATTGATCCAAAGAAGTTGGCCTATGACAACAAAGTATTATTCCACATTCTGTTCAATACTCCCACACCAATGAACAAACCCAATAACATCAAAGGCATTGTGGGAAATGTGCTTGTGGCTATATCTCAAGGAATCAAGTTTGATATTTCTAACCTTTTCATTCGAAACCTTGCATGTGTAGCTGACATCCCACAGTTTTTGAAGTTGTATTATCGACGGATCATGTTTGCAATCGAGCAGCTCACCAATGAGAATTATTTTCAGGATTTTGTTTCAAAGGTTTTCATGCCACCAGTTTGTGATACTTTGTGCATTGTGAAGACTGCTAGGAAAGGAAAGGAACCTGTTGACACCGCTGCAACTGCGTCTGCATCTGAAAATGCCCCGAAGGTCAAAACAGCCATGGTAGAAATCCCTCATGAAGAAAATCCATTTTTTATGAGATATGCATTGGCACTCAGCAAACTCTGGAAATACAAATCAAGCTGGATAGGAAAGAAAGGTGGAATTGATGACTGAGCTGAATTTGCTTCATAATCATACTCGTAATATTCTTATGCATGAGATGGAAACCAAGAAGCGCTCATGGACTCTGTTGAGGAAGCACTATTCTCGAAAGAATTTAGCCAAGAAGGGCATTCTGAAGGATTATGATCATCTGGACTTACTCGCTATACCACGCATCCGGAGACAAACTCCAGCTCTCCCCTATCGCTCAGCTTCAACGGACTTGTTGTTTTCAGACATGATGATGAAATTGCAGACACAGCCGGTACTCTTGTCTTCAAGCCAGATGTTCATCGCTCCAAGTCACCCACAGCAAAGGCTGCCACTCCTGCTTCTGCCGCGACCATTCCTCACTCTTCGGATTCCAATTCGTCGAGCGGTGTTCATTCTCATTCAGATGATTCTCCCACTAGGTGATTCCTCGTATGTGTTCTCATTGCTTTTTGACACTTGTTTACAAAAAGGGGGAGAATTACATCGAGTGATAGTTTCTCAGGGTTTTTGTAGGGTGTTTTCTTTCACAATTTGGTTTTCCCTCGAACAATTTTCTTTATGAACTTATCACACCGCTTGTGGTGTTGAATTACTCGAAAGTCATGTAACATTAATAACCCCCGTCTGCAATATTATTTGCTTTCCACTATTTGTTTGCGGGTACCATCAACTGTGTTTTTCCCTTGAATGTTTACCGTTGATAGTTATCTTACAGGAAAAAAAAACATCAACTCCTCGAAGAAGAACATGAAAAGTGGAGAAGTACTCCCCGAGTACTAAATGTTGTAACATTTGTGGATGGATTTGTGCGGACTATTATACGTCTCTATCTAACCTTGCAGGACTAAATTGTCAGTTTAAACTCTTTTGCCTCTCTTATGAAGGCTATGTGAATCACTGACAAAGTGTTTTCCATCAAAATTATTTCTTTTATAATCTTCTATGTCACAGGGAAATCACGTCCAAAGTCTATCCACTCTGAACCACACCTCACTAAGTTTGTTTTCTTGCTCTGACTGTATCGTATATCTAATATGCAGCAAAACTACATATCATGTCGATTCAGATTGTGTTCTGAGAAAACATTCATGATATTTTCCTCGTGACAAATATTTACAAGTATATCTTAACTGTATTTCCCTTCGAAGTTTTTTGTGTGTCACACGAATCACCTCACACACCGTCGAGTGCATTGAAAGGCGTCTAGTCTCCCTCCGGTTCTTCATGCTCGGTAGCATATCTTCAGGGGGAGAATAATTTATCTTCGTATTTATCTCTTGTCTTCCTTTATTCTTCGCATTTCATTCCATTCTCTATCTATCCTTCGATGTGATCTGTTTTGTCAACAATCGTCCAAAAAGGGGGAGATTGTTGGTGCAACATGTGCCTACCTTATGTTTTGGAGATTGTTGACAGAAACAATTATGGACTGATTCGTTTGCTAGTGCATACAAAGAGAAAAGGTCCATACACAACCGAAGAAAATGTTGTCTCCGGTGTCAAGTTAGAGTAACTTCACCGAAGTCTGCGTTGCAGAGAACGAGCTATATTTTTTGAAGACATATAGTCGACAAGATTGATGTGAAGAAATCGACCCCTCAAAATTTTACTACCGAAGTGAAGCATTTGACTCAGTACAGTCGTCCGAAAAATTGACTGCAACACCGAAAGTCAAAGACAAAGTGAAGATGTAGTATTCATTTTGTTGTTCTTCTTTCATTCTTTTGAGTCATAGGACCTCCGTACTATGAAGAGGGGTATATGTTCTCGATGCTTAGATCAACTATGATGCTTACCCACAACCTATGAAAGTTGCGAGACAAATCTCTTTGTGTTCAGAGCAAATAGTTGCCAGCAAGAGAGTGTGATCTTCTTCGCTGTGAGAGATTTGTCTCAGACCGAGGAGTTAGGATTACTTGCCCCGCACACAATGTTACCGTTGTGCTCAAATCCAACCGTAGGACTCGTGTCATTTGGCCATTGGCTGATCCCGATGTCTAATTTGGTCATTTCCCATCTGGGAAGGCTACGGCTATAAATAGCAACCCCACTCTAACATTGTCCATTGGCTGCTCCGCTTATGATTTCTGAGGAAATTGATTTGAGCGACCCCTCTCCGAGTGATTTGAGTTTAAGATCCATCGACAGAAAAATTAAGAGCCCAAAATTAGACAGTGGTGTAGCATCACAAATGTTATGAGTGAGAGTTCTTGCACCTATTACTCTAGAGTTCTGGGCATTCTCTAGACGGTTAGGTTTTCGTTCGAGTGTTGAAGAGTCGTTGTTTTCACCAAACCAGATCTTCAGCAACCAAGAGTGATTGTGGTTTGGAAGGTCAACCGAAGGTTTGGAGATCGCCAAAAAGTATCTACCACGAGTGAAATCAACCTGAGTCTGATCAACTCCGCGTTGATGGAGAATAGGGTGATGAGAATTTATCTTGTGTCTTAAGTCACAACCCCTCCAACCAGACATAGCCCTTAGGAAGAAGGGTGAACTGGTCTACCAAATCTTTCTTTCGCGATCGAGCACCACTAGTTCAATTTTCTTTACTGTATTACTTTCGGTTATATTTGTGTACGCTCTATAATGATAGTTGTCAGTGTCAAAGAGGGTCCCGAGCTGTGGATCTAGGGTCGATGGATAACAAGGGACGATGAACACAATGTTTACCCAGGTCCAGGCCCTCTCGAAGAGGTAATAACCTACGTCATGCTCGATTATATAGGATGTGTATATGATTACAGAGTAGATCTACCTCGCAATCAGCATGAGCTAAACCCTAAGGTGAAGAGGTGGTATGTGAAGACCTAACCCTAATGACTACAAACCACGGTCTATTTAGACACCGATAGGGTTAGGGTTTTCCGGAGATAGATTACAACATGGAATAAAGAGATCCTGCCTGTCTTTGACTTGGAGGGCACACCAAGGCTTCATAGGTCTCCCATTACTATACGGCTGCATCAGTCCGGCCATTACTCAGTGGGACGATGCCTCAAGGACCCCTGATGAGGACATCACTAACCAAGTTACACCCACAGCCCCAGCTGATACATATACAGGACCAATTACTAGAGCCCGCGCACGCCAATTAAATTACCAGGTACTTTCATTTCTTGGTAATGATTCTAATGTTCATGAGAATATGATGCTGCCTAACTTGGATACATTTGTCTTGCTTACAAATGAAGAACCTAGCTTGGACAATAAGAATGAACATTGGAGCAAGATCAAGCATGGAGATGATGGCATGCGCAAGGGGAACAAGAACAGAGTTGCAAGTGATGATTTCAGGACTTTGAAGGCACCATAATGAGTGCATGAAGCCTTGGACGAAATATACAAGATGCCACTTCATAAATTTCGTCCAGAGGCTAGTATAGGTGTTGCGTCACCTTATTATTGGGCCAAGCCCATGTAATTTTGAAATACTTGAGTATAGGCTGTTTTTAGAGTCCGTATGTGTGGGGAAACAAGAGTTAGGGTTGGTTTCGGACCCCTCCTCCAAGGGCCACGAAATTCCCCCTCTTCCTCCATATATACAACCCTTAGGGTGTCATTTAGACTTTGGGTTTTGTTTAGATTAAAGTTCGCCATAGCTGCAATTTCGCGTACTTTGTTTGTTCAACGACCAGACAAAGACGTCCCAGAGCCCCACCATGATCAATACAGCTTTCCTCTTATATTCGCAATATGCATATTGCAATCTTAGTTTCTTGCTTGTTCTTCGTTTGCTTGCAGGAAATAGACCCTCGTGGTCAGGTTGATCGTGCTCCGGTGTGGTCAATAACCTCTCGGAGTTGGTTTTGCGATTGCTAAGGCGCGACGTCCTCGCACGATCGTAGTCAGATCGTCAAAGTCTACTCCACCAACAAATGATAGCCACCATCTCATCGAAAGATGGGACACCTTTGCCTCTATCAAGTGGTATCAGATTTCCAGGTTGCTCGGTGAGATTTTACAGTTTTTCATAGATTAGATCGAGTCTGTTCTTCATACCTACAGTCCACGGAAAAGCCAAAAAATCAGGGTTAGTTCATCATATCCGAACCAGTTTGAGCCATTGCATAATCTTTTCCATGTTTGCTTAGTTGAATTTGCGGTTGCATCGTCATGTCGAGTAGCTGGTCTTAACGTCTAGTTCTTTAGAGTTCGAGTTCTGTTCACAGTTTGTCATGCAGCCGCCGCACCATATTCATCGTTGCTGCCATACCACCACCGCTGCCATATCCCACCACCGCTGCCATATCCCACCATCGCTACAACATACCACCACCGCTGCCATAACCTACCACCGCTGCCATATCCTACCATCATATATCCACCACCAATCCGAGTTCTTTTCATATTAGGTCTGTTCTTGAGATCCATCTAGTTTTGGATTCATGTTTCCTTGCCTGTGTAGGTCTCGAAAAAAAAGTCTAGAGACCCCCGGGCAATTTTTAGGCCAAAATTTCGGCAGCTGAAAATATTTTTTCCCTATCCCGTTTTTAGGCTTTTCTTAGTCTTTTGAGACACGTGCCATCATACTGTTATTAACTGCAATTTTTGGTCATCGCTGCCTATTTCCAAAAAAAATTAGTCAAAAAATTTCGTGCCTATCATCTTAGTTTGACTTGGGAAGAGTTTTGAGACACTTGCCATTATAGTGATTTTCGGTAAAAAAAACGAGCGCAATAAAAGGCGAAAAATTCAGAGTGTGCTTTCCCCTTGATTACGTACAGCGCCATGATTCTGTTAGTGTTCTAGGCTCGCGTCTCTAGTACGGTCTTGTGACACCCCGAGAGCGATGCGCCAGGTGTCAGCCAGTTATTCGTCGTTGCCATGTCATCAGCTTGCGTGTTGCATTTTTGCTATGTCATCATGTGCATTGCATCTGCATCGTTTTCAAAACTTGTATCCCGTCGAGTCCCTCGTCCTCTGCATTGACCATTCTGAGCCCACACACACTCACACGCGCTCGCGACACCTCCAAATACTTATTTTATGAGTGGCCAGAAAAGGTTCTCTGAATGGGATGAAACTTGGCGTGTGGTCATATTATAGCGTAGGTAGACCGCGTGCCAAATTTCGTCGCATTCGGAGTTCGTTTGATAGCCCAACGGATAATTATAGCGGAACTATAGCCGGTTAAAAACGTCGGGTGTTTTCGGTCTCCGGAAACCTGTTGTCGGGCCTCTCCCTCTCTTCTCTCCTCTAAGCCCGAGGCATCCTACACAGCCCACCAACTCCACCTAGGCCCATCCTCCCCCCCCTCTCGGCCGGTGCCGTCCGATCAAGATCGGAGGGCTCCACAACAACCCCAAACCCTAATCCTAACCCCCTTCCATATATATGCAGCCCCTATGCCATTTTTAGGCATTTTTCCTAGCCCTTCCCCTACCTCTAGCCCCTCCTCCTCAAATTTTGCGCCACCAGCCCCCTCCATCCTCGTTTTCCGCGCCCGACCAGCTCCTCGCCGCCACTTGTCGCCGGCCCGTAGGCCAGCCGCCGCCGCCAGCCAACCGGATGGGGCCACGTCGCCTCCCGCGCCGTTGGCTCCTCCCTCCACCGCGGCAAGCCCTCCAGGGACCGAAGCTAGGCCCGCCCAGGCCCCGATCTAGGCCCGAGGCCCGCAGTCGCCGCCTCGCGGACCCGAGCGCTCCGCCGCCGCGCGAGCTCTCTGCGCCGCCCTGCCCCGCCGCCTCCAGTGCCAAGCCACCGGATCTGTCGCCGCCGACCCCCAGGCGAGCTCCGCCGCGCCGCGTCCCTCCTCTCACCTCTCCCTCTCACCCCGTCGGTCTCCTCTCGCAGGTGCCCCGCCGCCGCCGTGGCCTTCAACCGCAGCCGCCCCGCACCACGGCTCACCGCCCCGGCCACCTCCGGCCAGATCCTGGCGAGGCGTGCCTGGGGTCCTCTGGATCCACGTGTCCGCCGCCCTGCCCTGGCTCCCTCCGCACGCTGCCGGCGCCATGAATCTCCGCCCCGCCATGGCCATGATCTCGTCTGCCCTCGCCGCACCGGACATGTCCGGAGGAGCTGGACATGTCCGACCACCTCCTCCCCGTGCCACTGACCCGTGGGCCCACGCATACCCACCGACGGACATGTCCGTCCGGACCTGGACACGTCTGCCCCCTCCGAGGTAGTTTTTTCCACTAAGTCCCTGGCATGTTGTAAATAAGTGTGCATGTTTGCATAGTGATAACTTTTTGTGTGATTGTCAGAATGATGCATATAATATGTCGAAATGTTCGTTGTGATATGCTCTTCATATTGTTGTACTGTGGCATGCTTGTTTGAGTTCATCTTGATGCCCCAATCATCGTTGCAAGAGTGCTATATGTTTAAAACTGCTGAAAACTGTTGTTATGTTAGCATGTTTGTGATGTGATAAGTTTGTGCATGTTGGTCCAAATGGAGTGTGTGATATGTCAAAATGTTCATTGTGAAGTGCTCTACATGATGGTTTCTGTAGCATTCATGTTACATGCCGTATTGCCATGTTAATCTCTGTTGCAAAAGTGCATGTGGCTGTTAAGTGCTGAAACTTGTTATGAGATGATGTTTAGCTATTGGTGTGATAGTCTTTTATGCCACATGTCAATATGTTTTAGAAGCACAATCATACCATCTTTGCTATGGTGCAATCAACTTTTCATGATATGCCTTGTGGTGTTTGGAACAAGCTTGTAAAGTAGCCTACTCGATTTTGTTGTTTTCTAAGACTTGTTAAGAACTGCTAAGTCTAAAACTGTTAAACCTGATGCCATATTTTCTTGATGCCCCACTCAAATCCATGCTTGTTGTGTGTTGTCCAATGATCATGTCTTGTTGTCCATGTTATGCTCTATCCATCCATGCCCTTGTTTGCATATATGGCCTGCTGTAGCTTATCTATTTCTTGCTCTCAAGTTGCTATAAAATGTTTCTGTCATCCTATTATCATCAAGTTCAGTTTTTCCATGCGAATAACTATTGATATATGCATCCTATGACCATGTTCTTGCCATGAGTAGCTTCATAAACATGCCTTTTTACTATTGGTTATCTTATTATGCCATGTTATGCTCTGAGTTGAGTTACACAAGCTTGCAAACATACCTACTTGTCGTTGTTTTTGCCATGCTCTATTTTTTACTAAGTCCGAGAAATCTGTAAACTTATTGAATCTTTCCATGCTAGTTTAATTGTGTTCCAGAAAATTTTTGGGTGTGCTCTGAGTTCATGCTTGTTGAGAATCATGTCTATTTCTCATCCATGCCTTTTGTTATCATGTTTGGGTGTTGTAGCATGAATATACCTTGCTCCAAAGTTGCTATGTTGCTGTTTTTGGACAGCTTGTTGTTATATCTTGTTTCATGTGTATGTGTTGAACCGTTGCTCCGTTTTGAGCGTGTCCTATAAGAAACTTGTGAGTTTTTGCATATAGTCGCATAATATCATGTTGTTTACATGCTTGGACTGTGTTTGCTTGTTGTTTGGATGCATCTTGCATAGTTGTCATGCTTGACTTGTTTTTCTCATATCTTCTAGGCCGTAGCTCCGAATTAAATAAACTTCATATGTAACTTGACTAGAATTTCGAGTAGATCATCATGGTGCATGTTAACCTTCTGTTTAACAACTTTAACTTAATGTTTGCTCAGATCTGGACCCATTTTGAAACGTGCATATGAGGACTTACCGGAATTGTTATAAGTTGATTCCGGCCTCATTTAACCGTGTTTGGTTGTGTTGTTCTTGTGTGCTTCATCCCTTGCCATGTTTTTCATCATATAGACTTGTCTTGCATCATACTTGGTTGAGCATATTGTCATGTTCTTGAGTGGTGTGTTTACCATGTTGCGTGCTTCTTCTCGCTAGTTCATATTTCGTTGCGTTCGTGAGGATTCGTTCGCCCACACGTGGTTCGTCTTTGTGGCTTCTTCTTCGTCTACTTCATGGACTTGTTCTTCTTCCTTGCGGGATCTCAGGCAAGATGACCATCCCCTTGGATACCTTTACTATCATTGCCATGCTAGTTGTCTCGATGCTATCGTTATATGTTGCGCTACCTATCTTTTGATGTCAGCCTCTCCTTGTTGCCATGAAACCTCTAACCTTTGACACCATCCCAGCAAACCGTTGTTTGGCTATGTTACCCGCTTGCTCAGCCCCTCTTATAGCGTTGTTAGTTGCACGTGAAGATGAAGATTGTTCCATGTTGGAACTTGTTGTTGGATATATAGTTGGCAATGGGTGGAAGGCTTGGCCTTTTGCTTGGTGTTTTATTCCACTAATGCCACCTTAGGAGCCGATACACCGACGTTATGTTCCTTGATTTTGCGTTCCTAACGCGGTTGGGTATATGGGGACCCCTTGACAGCTCGTCTTTGAATAAAACTCCTCCAGCAAGGCCCAACATTAGTTTTATTGTGCAACATAATAAAAACTTAATTAATTATTTGCATAGGGAGTTAGCGCTATCTCAGGATTCTTCTACATATACAGGGGGGCCAGTGCCGATGGTGTTGGTCCCAAATGGGGAGACTGCGGGGCCACCACGGGGAAACTCGAGGTCTGGTTTTACCTGTAGGATCACCCATCCAGACGTGGCCTGAGACGAGATATGCGCGGCTACTATCAGGGTGTCGGCACGCCGGGAGGTCTTGCTGGACTTGTTTTACCATTGTCGAAATGTCTTGTGCACCGTGATTCTGAGCCTGATCGGGTTGTCCCTAAGATAAGGGGTAATATTATTATTATCTCTGCTGATCGTGAGAGCTTGTGATGGGCTAAGTTGGGACACCCCTGCAGGGTTATGGTCTTTCGAAAGCCGTGCCCGTGGTTATGTGGCAGATTGGAATTTGTTAATGTCCGATTGTAGAAAACTTGACAGAGGATCCGAAGTAAAATACACGAACCGTGTGAGTAACCGTGACCGTTTACGTAGATGCTCATCTTATTCGTAGTTTGACTCGTAGGTAGTTATGTTTGACTCGTAGGTAGTTCAGCATCTTTAGTGATCACTACTAGTTTGCGACCGTTTACGTAGATGCTCATCTTATTCTTGTACTCGTTAGTTAGCCACCATATTTTGCTTAGGTGCTGCTGCAACCTCACCACCTTACCTCTCCTTACCCATTAAGCTTTGCTAGTCTTGATACCCATGGTTATGGGATTGTTGAGTCCTCGTGGCTCACAGATACTACAACAACATTTACAGGTGCAGGTTTCCGATGACTTGACGTGAGAGCGATATTCTTTGAGTTGGAGTTCTTTCTTCTTCTTCTTCGTCAGTCTTTGGTTAGGTTCCGGGTCGGTAGCCTGGGATAGCAGATGGATGTCGTCGTGCTTTTCATGTTTGCATCCATAGTCGGATGCCTTGTATTGATGTTGTTGTATTCATGTGACTTGTATGTATTGTTGTGTCCCCCATGTATGTATGTAATGGTACGATGTAATGATATCCATCTTGCTAAGCGCCCGAAATGCGGTTTTGCCTCAATCACAAGTTTTTATCTAAGTGATCGAGATAGAATCGCATCGTGTGCCTGACAGGTCTAGCCTAGGACCAGCACAGTACAATCGTTGAGCGTTTATTCAACTTTGCATCTCTGAATTGATTATTGCTGACCCTTTTTGCTACCATATTATAAGCCTTCCCACCTCCATATACATCTATGTTGTGCGTTTGACTCTCCCTGGTAATCGCTTTATCCAAGCTTTGAGAGTTTTGACTACCGCGGTTGCTGATCACCACCCGCTGCTGGGTAAGAACTGGTAAGAATTTGAGATTTGCTTGATGGATTTGTGACGCCCCACCACCACCATTTTCTAGTAGTCTGTAGGATCATATTTTTGTGTGTTTCTATTGCTGCTAATCATGGCAGGATCACAAGTCGATGAGACTGACTGGGAGAACATGACAAACAAGGAGTTGCATGATAAATTTCAGCAAATGATGGGTCAACAGGTAGAAGATGTGATGACCAGTTTCGGCGACGCACTAGCGAGGATGGACGGCATTGAGAAGTCATTGACACCAAGTTAATTGGATGCCAAATTTGCCGAAGTGCTTGCGCGTCTACCTCACCTGCTGCACCATTGCAACAACAACAACAACAACCACCTTCACATCGCGAAACAGCCCTCCACAAAGTGTGTCGTGTCCCTCTTGAGCCTAGACAAATTGTTGGTGCTGCTATTGATACTTCTGTGGCTCCTGGTGCTGCTGAGAAGGAGGACGATTACGCGGGAGATTACGAGGATCAGGTTGATCAAAATCAGAACTAAGTGCAACCACCAGCACCACAACCAGCAGGTCATCCACATGCAAATAATCGCAATGGTAGGGCTGCACCACCCCTCAGGTACGAGATCATGACCGTCTCCCTAAACTAAAATTGAATATTTCACCATTTGAGGGTAGATATCTTCCTGATATATATCTTACTTGGGATTTAGAAACTGAACAACGTTTTACATGTTTAAAATATCCCGAGGAGAGACGTGTTGCTGTTGCTCTTTGTGCTTTCACTAGTTTTGCTTGTGTGTGGTGGTATGAATATTGTAGATTATATCCGGATAATATTCCAACTACTCGGGCTGCTTTGAAAACTGCAATGCGTGCTCGTTGGGTTCCACCATATTATCAACGTGAATTACTTCAAAAATTGCAGCGTTTAAGACAAAGAAACAATTCTATAGAGGAATGTTATCGGGAATTACAAACTGGCCTGATTAGATGTGGTATTGTTGAGGATAATGAGGCTATGCTTGCACGTTTTATGGGCGGTTTAAATAGAGAGATTCAGACAATTCAAGAGTATAAGGAGTATAATAATATCACTCGTTTATTCCATCTTGCTTGCAAAGCTGAACGTGAAGTGCAGGATCGACAGGCCTTGGCGCGAACTAATTTTTCTGCAGGTCGACCTTCATCATGGACACTGCGTGCATCCTCTACTTCGACACGTCCGGCTGCACCACCGCCTACTTCATCCGTCACTTCTAGCCATGATAAAGTCAAATATGCACCACCACCATCTGGCAGAAGTACACCTTCCGATCCTGCGTAGAGCTCTTCTTCATCCATGGCATCCACAGGGCCAACACATGATGTTATATGTCGTCATTGCAATGGTCGTGGTCACTATGCGAGCAAATAACCATCTCAGCGTGTCATGATTGCTACTGAGGAAGGTGGTTATGACTCCGCTAGTGACTATGATGAGGAGACTTTGGCTCTTATTACACGTGAAGAACATGGTGGAGATGATTCTGAAAATGTGACGCAATACATGGCTCCTGAAGACGCTTGTAGGTATGAAATTATAGTTGCTCAACGTGTTTTGAGTGTGTAGGTCACACAAGCGGAGGAAAATCAGAGGCATAATTTGTTCCATACAAAGGGAGTTGTGAAGGAACATTCTGTTCGCGTCATCATAGATGGAGGGAGCTGCAACAACTTGGCTAGCATGGAGATGGTGGAGAAGCTATCTCTCACCACAAGACCACATCCACATCCTTACTACATCCAATGGTTCAACAACAGCGGCAAGGTTAAGGTAACACGTACTGTTCCTGTACATTTTAATATCTCTACATATGCTGATTATGTTGATAGTGATGTGGTACCCATGCAAGCATGTTCCTTATGTACACCATGGTAGAAACAACCAGTATACTCTTGTTCATAAGGATAAACGAATTACTTTGCTTCCTATGTCTCCTGATTCCATTTTGAAAGATGATACTAATAGAGCTAATAAAGCGAAACAAGAGCAAAATAAGAGTGAAAATCAGATTGTGGCAAAAGAATTTGAGCAACAAATGAATCCTAACAACACACCATCATCTCATGTTGCATCTGAAATTAAATCAAAAACTGGATGTTTACTTGCCACCAAATCTGATATTGATGATCTAGATTTCGGCAAATCTGTTTGCTATGCTTTTGTGTGAAAAGAGGCATTATTTTCATTCGAGGACATGCCTTCCTCTTGGCCTCCTGCTGTCACTATCATTGTACAAGAGTTCGCGGACGTCTTTCCACAAGACGTGCCACCGGGATTACCACCTATTTGAGGGATTGAGCATCAGATTGACTTAATTCCCGGTGCATCGCTACCCAACCGTGCACCATACCGTACCAATCCAGAGGAGACGAAAGAGATTATGCGTCAAGTACAGGAGCTACTCGACAAAGGTTATATACGTGAATCCCTTAGTCCGTGTGTTGTTCCTATTATTCTAGTGGCAAAAAAGGATGGTACATTGCGTATGTGTGTTGATTGTAGAGGCATTAATAATATAACTATACGTTATCCTCATCCTATTCCTAGGCTAGATGATATGCTTGATGAATTGAGTGGATCTACTATTTTCTCCAAAGTTGATTTGCGTAGTGGATACCATCAAATTCGTATGAAATTGGGAGATGAATGGAAAACAACATTTAAAACTAAGTTTGGATTATGTGAGTGGTTAGTCATGCCTTTTGGGTTAACTAATGCACCTAGTACTTTCATGAGATTAATGAATCAAGTTTTACGTGCTTTCATTGGACGATTTGTGGTAGTTTACTTTGATGATATATTGATTTATAGCAGATTTTTGGAGGAACATTTACGTGCTGTTTTTATTGCTCTACGTGATGCATGTTTGTTTGGTAACCTTGGAAAGTGCACCTTTTGCACCGTCCGAGTATCTTTCCTTGGCTATGTTCTTACTCCCAAGGGAATTGAGGTTGATAAAGCCAAGATTGAAGCTATTGAGAGTTGGCCGCAGCCCAAAATTGTCACACATGTGAGGAGTTTCCTTGGCCTCGCTGGATTCTATAGGCATTTTGTGAGAGATTTCAGCACCATTGCTGCACCTCTCAATGAGCTTACAAATAAGGATGTGCCTTTTGTTTGGGGTAGTGCACAACAAGAATCATTCACGGTATTGAAAGATAAGTTGACACATGCTCCTTTACTCCAACTTCCAGATTTTAATAAGACTTTTGAACTTGAATGTGATGCTAGTGGAATTGGGTTAGGAGGTGTGTTATTACAAGATGGTAAACCTGTTGCATACTTTTCAAAAAAATTGAGTGGGCCTAGTCTGAATTATTCTACTTATGATAAGGAATTATATGCTCTTGTTCGAACTTTGGAAACATGGCAACATTATTTATAGCCCAAAGAATTTGCTATACATTCTGATCATGAATCTTTGAAGCACATTAAAAGTCAAGCAAAACTAAACCATAGACATGCTAAATGGGTTGAATTCATCGAGACTTCACCTTATGTTATTAAACACAAGAAGGGAAAAGAAAATGTTATTGCTGATGCATTGTCTCGTCATTATACTATGCTTTCACAACTTGACTTTCAAATATTTGGTTTGGAGACCATCAAAGATCAATACGTGCATGATGCTGAATTTAAAGATGTATTGCATAATTGTAAAGAAGGGAGAATATGGAACACGTTCGTCGTTAATGATGGATTTGGGTTTGTGCTAACAAGTTATGCGTTCTAGCTAGCTCTGTTCATCTTTTGTTGTTGCAGGAGGCATATGGAGGAGGATTAATGGGACACTTTGGCGTGAAGAAGATAGAGGACGTACTTGCTACACATTTCTTTTGGCCAAAGATGAGACGGGATGTTGAGCGTTTTGTTGCTCGCTGCACTACATGTCAAAAATCTAAGTCACGACTCAATCATCATGGTTTATATAAGCCTTTGCCTGTCCCTTGTGTTCCTTGGGAAGATATATCTATGGACTTTTTTTGGGTTTACCTCAAACAAATAAGGGGAGGGATAGCATATTTGTTGTCGTGGATAGGTTCTCAAAAATAGCATACTTTATACCATGTCATTAAAGCGATGATGCTACTAACGTTGCTGATTTGTTCTTTTGTGAAATTATTCGCTTGCATGGTGTGCCAAATACTATTGTTTCGGATCGTGATACTAAATTTCTTAGCCACTTTTGGATATGTTTATGGGCTAAGTTGGGGACTAAACTGCTTTTTAGTACTAGTTGTCACCCCCAAACTGATGGGCAAACATAAGTAGTCAATAGAACTTTGTCCACTATGCTTAGGGCAGTTTTGAAGAATAACAAGAAAATGTGGGAAGAATGCTTGCCTCATATTTAATTTTCTTATAATCGTTCATTGCATTCTACTACTAAGATGTGCCCTTTTGAAATTGTCTATGGTTTCCTACCTCATGCACCTATTGATTTTTTGCCTCTTCCATCTCCGGAAAAGGTTAATTTTGATGCTAAACAACGTGCTGAATTTATCTTAAAAATGCATGAGTTAACTAAGGAAAATATTGAGCGCATGAATGCTAAATATAAACTTGTTGGAGATAAGGGTAGAAAACGTGTTCTCTTTGCACCTGGAGATCTTTTTGGTTACATTTGCGTAAGGATAGGTTTCCTAATTTGCGAAAGTCAAAGCTAATGCCACGTGCTAATGGTCCTTTTAAGGTGTTAGAGAAAATAAATGATAATGCATATAGACTTGAGTTGCCTGCAGATTTTGGGGTTAGTCCCACATTTAACATTGCAGATTTGAAGCCTTACTTGGGTGACGAAGATGAGCTTCCGTCGAGAACGACTTCAATTCAAGAAGGGGAGGATGATGAGGACATCACTAACAAGGTTACACCCACAGTACAGGAATCAGGCACTTTGCTGTCCGCCATGGTGGACGGCAAAGGCCTTTGCTGTCTGTCAGCAGACGGTAACAGGTCCGGCTGAATAGGCCACGGCAAAGGCTTCTTTGTCATCCACTAGCGGACAACAAAGGTGAAATGGTCTTTGCCGTCAGCCGGCCGATGGCAAATGTCCTGGACGACACACGTGGCAGCTTACCAGCGTTAGGGGGCTAACGGTGCGCTTTGTCGTCCGCTGGCGGACGGCAAAGACCATTGCACCTTTGCCGTCAGCTAGCAGATGGAAAAGTAACCAAATAGGCCAGCCCCTAGGTTGTATAGGTAGCTACCATGTGGCATCTTTGCCGTCTGCTGGCTTACGACAAATCTCTTTGCCTTCTGCCAGCGGATGGCAAAGATCCTGTATAGCCCCTATTTTTTTGTCTTTTCTTAAATTCATTCAATTTGAACACACAAGTTTCAACACACAAGTTTCATCACAGAAATTTCACAGAAGACATATCCAACACACAAGTTTCATCATACATACATACATAATCAACACATAGTTCCATCCATACATATTACAAAAGTTTCACATTGTTCATCCAACACTGTTATCCATCCATCCATATAAAAAGTTCCATACATGCAATTTCATCGATACAAAATAAAAGCCGAAAGTGAAAAGAAGCACTCCATCCATGCAAGCTTCCGTGAATTAAATGAAATCTGCAAAATGGGAAACAAGAGAGTTAGAAGAAGAAGAAGAAAATGAAGATGAAGACTAGAAGAAGAAGTAATCATACTTAGGTAAAATGGAGCTAACCTAGCTAATTATGCCATCTTTGAGTGAACTAAGCATATTATGCCATTTTTTGATATAAAGCAGCTAAGTATAGGTATTTATTGAGCTAACCTAGGTAACTAAGCATATTATAGCTAACTTAGGTCATTTTGGAGAAGAAGAAGAAGAAGAAGAATAAGACTAGAAGAAGAATAAGAATAAGAATAAGAAGAAGAAGAAGAAGAAGAAGAAGACTAGAAGAAGAAGAAGAGTAGAAGAAGAAGAAGAAGACTAGAAGAAGAAGAAGAAGGTTTTTACCCTTGTCCTATCTCATTCTTCTTCTTTTATTCTTTCTTTTTCTTCTCTTTCTTCTTCTATTCTTTATTTTTCTCCTCTTCCTTGTTTTTCTTCTTATTACTCCTTATTTGTGTCATTTTAGAGCTTACATAGGTAATTATGCCAATTTTTAGCTAACTAAGATCATTATGTCAATTTGGAGGAAAATAAGGTAAGTATAGGTCATTTTTGTGCTAACATAAGTAATTTTGGAGCTAACCTAGCTAAAATGGATCATATTGGAGCTAACCTAGGTAAACATGGTCATTTTGGAGCTAACGTAGGTAAACTTGGCCATTTTGGAGCTAACCTAGCTAATATGGATCATATTGGAGCTAACCTAGGTAAACTTGCTCATTTTGGAGCTAACCTAGGTTAAATGGGTCATATTGGAGCTAACCCAGGTTAAATGGGTCATTTTAGAGCTAACTTAACTAATTATGCAATTTTTTAGTTAACTAAGCATAATTATGCCATTTTTTTACCCAAGTAAGCCAAGTGTATGTCATTATTGAGCAAACCTAGGAAACTAATCATATTAGAGATAACTTAGCATATTAGAGCTGACTTATGTCATTTCGAAGGAAACAAAGCTAAGTATATATAGAGCATTTGGAGATTTGACATACCTGACATAGTTCACTTCTCCTTCTTCTTCTCCTTCTCCTTCCTCATCCTGATGCGCCAAGAGCGGCGAGGTGGTGGAGGCAGTGGGATGTAGTCTTCTATCACAATTGGCATGGTCATGTCGCCAGGCTGTGGGATCGCCAGTGCCACCACCATCGCGAGGTCATTGTCAGGCACCAGCACCAACGCGAGGCCATCTTCAGGCAGCACCATCGCGAGGTCATCCTCAACCACTACCATCTCTTGCCCATCGTTAGGCACCACCATTGCTGGGTCATCCTCAGCCACCACCATCCATTGCCCATCGTCAGCCCGCACCTCCTCACCCCCACTCGGCTCCTCTTCTTCCCCACTCCATTCCGGATAATCCTCGCTACTGCTTTTGCTGCAGCCAGAGTCGCTTCTGCTTTGGCTATAGCCAGAGTCGCTACTACTGCTCCGATTGCCTGACCAAATGCAATAATGACCGTTAACAATCAATGCAAGACAAAGCCAAATGTATAGGAAGAAGAGGCAGAACATACTGGCATCATCGTCGTCCTGGTAGCGCATGTGACACATAGTCGTGTTGAACACCTTCACGGTGAGCATGGCATCGCCGTTGTACCTGAAGAAAAGGAAGTACCCGTGCCGTAGGTGGTAGGCACGGTAGAACTTCTCCCAGCCACGACACAGTTACATGTGGCCACACCTGATCACCAACTCCACGTCCTAATGCCTGCGAAGCCCGCTGCCGGCCTGTCGCAACTTCACATTCTTTGGGCAATGGCCGTCCAGCATCTTCATAAAAGTGTCAGGAAGGCTCTGCAGTTTGGGACAAGGAGTGATGTAGCAAACAATAGAGTTATCATAATGAGATGGGTGAAGGAGAGATCTCTCCTTTAATATATCTGCCTCCTGGAGGAAGTCCCAAGTATGATACTGAAGAACTCGAAAACATCCAACTCGTACTCTGGTGTGGCAGAGCGGAGCCTGCGATGGCGGCTTCCCCCAATCTCTGATAAGCAGCAGAAGAGACCAATTAGTAATGCTCATGTTTCAAATTGATCATAGATAAATTGATCATAGGTACATTAGAAGTAATATTGTGGTCATCACCAAAAAATCATTAGAGGATAAATGCAATAATATTGACCAAGAATTATTAAGTTCTAGATTTTGCATATTTATTTGAATGTTCCACAAAATGGCAACCTTTGCATGTGCATAATTCTTCAGACTTTCACTAAAATTAGGCATGGGATTTGACTAAAACAAAAAGTGTATCACCACAACCTAGTAAGATCTTTCTTTCAAATTATCAGTATAGTTGTAAACTAACTATATGAGCAAGATTACGATGCTACAAGGATCACAGTACGGAAAACACAAGTGATTCACACTCAATATTTTGTAACAATCCCAGTTCACACAATATACAACTTGAATTTAAAATCTAGCCACACTATTCACTTAATATAATCTGAATTCTAACTTTGTTGTTTCTGCCTAACTGATACTAAAAACACTAGTACAACTCCATTACTAAGCATATTCTACACCACATATGAACCACCGACAAATCTAAACCACCACCAAATCCGCACCAATAATAGGAAAAAATCATGCTGCAAAGAAATGGAGGAAGGGGAATTTTTCGACGTACCTCGCTTCGACATCTTGGAAGAGGGGGCGGTACCCGGCGGTGGCGGAGGGGGAAGGATGGTGCCGGGGTGGAGGAGGGCGGGCGCCGCGGGGCGGCGGCGAATCCGGCATGGGGGCGGGGCGGGGCGACG